>CM052798.1:84549023-84617740 GCA_028533885.1 Nasua narica | reverse complement strand
ATATGGTCCATATATACATGGAATATTATGCCTCCAGCAGAAAGAATGAATACCCAACCTTTGTATCAACATGGATGGGACTAGAAGAGATTATGCTCAGTGAAATAAGTCAAGCAGAGAGAGTCAATTATCATATGGTCTCACTTACATGTAGAGCATAAGGAAAAACATGGAGGACATTGGGAGAAGGAAAGGAAGGGTGAATTGGAAGAAATCAGAGGAGGAGACAAAACATGAGAGACTGTGGACTCTGAGCAACAAACTGAGGGTTTGGAGGGGATGAAGGTGGGTGGTTGGGCGAGCCTGGTGGTGGGTATGGAGGAGGGCACGGATTGCATGGAGCACTGGGTTTGGTACACGAACAGTGAATCTTGGTACACTGGAAAAAAAATTAAATTTAAAAAAAATTGTCTGTAACCATACTGTCTTGTCTCTGTCCTTATTAGAGTGCATCAGACTAATCCCCATTCTACGGAGAGGCTAGCTGGAGGCCACAGTTGGAAAAATACTTGGGGCCTAGCGGTCTTCACTCAGGACAGGCTGTGAGACGGGACTCCGAAGTGTGTCATGTGGTTTCCCTTCACTTCTATGCGGATCCTGCTATTCTACACCCCCCCCCCGTGACCCTCCCCCCAACCTACAGAGGAGGTCTCCTAGCAGTTAGGGTAGGCGATGGCTCCTAGGGAGAAGACCCCTAATCCTGGAACCCAAACCCCAACCTAGCCGCGGAGCCGAGCAATGCTCCTGCCCTCTGCACCTGCTTGTCCAGGTCCAAAACGGCCATCAAAATCATGCCTGCCTGAGTGGGCTTGGAGACCACGCCTCCCAGCCCCTGCCCCCTACCTCCCAGTGGGACAGGTGAGGGGACGGCAGCCCGGAAATCTGAACTGTCTTCCCTGGAACCACACAATGAGAAGCCTGGCTGCCACCGTGCCCCCTTTTCCAGGGCCTTCGGGAGGGTCAGGGTCAAGTGCTGACCTAGTGGGATCGATATAGGAGGAGGCTTCCTCCTTCCCATCTATGGCCATCCATGTCCAGTGTTCTGCACCTCCTGCCCGTAGCATAGCCCCTGTGTGAGAGAAGGCCGGGAGAGTTTTTAAAATGCTCGGCAGTGCAGATGGATCCAGTGTTTTAATCCGGACTAGTTAAGTGCTTTTGTATTGTGATTAATAACATGCACAGACTCCAGAGGAGAGTATGGAGGGAATGTCTAGTAAAAGTCACTGAAGTTCTGTGGGTATAATCATGGAGTGCTTCCTGGAGGAGGAGATGAACAAGCAGGATCAGGAACACCCATCAGCTTTGCAAGGTGAACCTTGGCCTCCCTTCCTCCTTTCTCATATTCATGCTGCTCTAGTCTTGGTGCTGCTTCCTGGGGGTCTCTCTGGCCCCCTTTTTTAGAGGCTCCTCAGAGCAGCTCCCCCCACCCAAAAGGCGGCTATGATTTTGTGTACGCTTTTCTGCCAGGAGTTAGAGCTCCCGACCACAGCTTCCTGAGGCTCCTTACAGGAAGCTTACAGAGAACCCTTGGAAGAAGTTGTCTTCTCAGCTCTGCCCCTGCCTCGTCCCCCTTGGCAAACTAGCATTTGGGGAGTACTCACTAAGTGGCCGACACCGTGCTGAGAAGCCTCTGGGCTCCTGTGCCTCACAGGGAGACTGGTGCGTTGGAGGCACCCCATGAGTGCTGCTGATGAAAGCCACACACAGCCAGTGGCGGCTGGCCTGGACGGGAGCCCGGTGCCCGGAATCCCAGAGCAGCCTTCTGCACCTCCACGACACCGGTCCACACCATCCCGTCACATCGCACCACAATTTTTTTTTTAAATCGCCAGAATATCCATGTGCAAACTTCTAGCCTGAGATGCCCTTCCTGCTGGGGCCCCTTATAGGGCCAGCTTCGGGATGGGGGAGGGACACCCAGTGCGGAGTTGCGGTAAAACCAGGAGGCCAAGGTGCAATGGTGACCTTGGAGGACAGAGTGGTCCAGTGAATTGAGCCAGTCACAAAAGAACAAAGACGTACGATTCCATTCGCATGAGATGCTGACAGTTCTCAAAGAGACAGAACGTAATGGTGGGGACTTAGTGTTTACTGGGAGCAGAGTTGCAGTTTCGCAAGACTGAGAAATGTCCTGGAAGTGAACGGTGGTGATGGCCGCACGACAGTGTGACTCTACTTAGTGCCGCAGATCTGTACACTGAAAAATGGCCAAGATGACCAAACCCAACCAACCAACCCAAGAGGAGACCATGCCCTCAGCGCGGGGGAAGACGTGGAGAGGGGTCAAGGGCTGGGCGGGGTGGGAGGTAGAAGAATGGCCCCAGCAAGGTCCGTGTCCTAATCCCCCTGACCTGGGAGTATGCTGCAGGGGGGAGGGAGGGCGGGGGGGGGGGCGGTGAAGGCAGTGGGTGAGAATCACAGTGGCTAATCAGCTGGGCTTAGGAGAGGGAGAGTGGCCCGGTGTAGCCACAGGTGTTCCTAAAACATGGAACAGGGAGGCGGGAGAGGTCAGAGTGACGCCCAGGGGAGAGGACTTGGAGGTGTGTTGCTGCTTTTGAAGATGGAGGAGGGGACCGCGAGTCGAGGGCTTTAGCCCACCGAGACCCATTTCAGACCTCTGACCTCTAGAACCGTGAGCTGATACAGTTGTATAGTTGAAGCCACTGGGTTTTCGCATGCCGGTGGCCAGAGGAAACCCATACGGTCCCTGAGCAGGGGCCCTCGGCTGCGTGGTTCCTGCCATCACAGTGCGCCTCCCCCTGGAAGCTCTCGTGTCAGGCTGGACTATTCCCAGTGCTTGAGGGATGTCCTAAGGAGTGAAGGGAGTCCTTATCCCATGGGACTACAACTGCCCCTAACCAGCGAGCTCTAAAATAATGATCATCATAAGAGCAAGCACTGTCCTAAGCCCTGGTTCCACGTTAACCCATAAGCTCCTCATAATAACTATTCGAGGTACTTACTGTTCTACTTCGTTTTGTAGATGAGAAAACGGAAGCCCAGAGAGGCTAAGTGACTTATTCAAAGTCACACAGCCTGTAAGAGATAGAGCTGGAATTTGAAGCCAGCCTCCTGAATCTTTGCTTTCAGCTGCTACGCTGTAAAAATCATAGGCTCTCTGGTCTGTGGGCCCATTCCTTGAGGAGGGGAGAGCCTGCCTTGAGGAGGAACTCTGTTGGGTTTAACTTCCTTCTTTCGGGATGCGTGAAGGCTCTGTGAAACACTGTCAAGGCTCTAAGAATCAAAGCTTTAAAGAAAGGTATTCTCAGGGAAGTTCGCATCCCCCATTCTTGCAGGTAACTGATCTCTTAAGTATCTGGCTTACTCCTCCTGTATTCCTTTTGTACAAATGAATGTGACACCGGATTATTTCCTTCTTTTCCTTTCTTTCGTAAGCGAGGGGTGGTATAATGTGGGAACTCCTCTGTACTTTGCATTTTTTTTTTAAGATTTTATTTATTTACTTGACATAGAGAGAGATCACAAGTAGGCAGAGAGGTAGGCAGAGGGAGAGGGAGAAGCAGGCTCCCCATTGAGCAGAGAGCCCAACCAGGACCCCGAGATCATGACCTGAGCTGAAGGCAGAGGTTTTAACCTACTGAGCCACCTAGGCGCCCCTATACTTTGCATTTTAAGATGGGGTATCTTAACTACCTAATAGTATGTTCAGGGGGATCTTGGAAAGCTCAGCGACAGTGTGCTGGGCTCGGCTTCCTCCATCACAAAGACAAGGGCCGAGGTGAGTCCCGGATAAAGACAGCACCCTCCATAACACACTCTTGCTTTGGTTTAAAGCACAGTGACCTGGGAACCTCGCGACCAGTCTCACCCACGGGGCTGAGCTGCCTGGGTGCGTGCCCTGGGCGGCCTCCTCCCTCACATGTCCAGATGGCCCCAACTGAGTCGCACTCTACCTTTGCCAGCCTTAATTTGTTGAAGACAGAGCCCAGAATCCCCACGTTGCTGGGGGAGAAACTGAGGCTTAGAGTTTTTAAGTCGTTTACTCAATCACGTGATTCAGCGCAGAGGCAAGCCAAGAGCCCACTCTTCTTTATTGTGCTCTGGTGCCGTCATGGAGAATGGAGGGGACACAGGCAGACAGGTGCCTCCGGGACAGGGTGGGCAGGAGCCGGAAGCAGCTCACCCCAGTGAAGGGGCTGGCTGATGTCTCGGCTTATTCGCCCAGCCCCTGATCCCAGCCCGGATTCACCAAGTGGCACCTTGCCGTCCTGTAGGCGGAGAGCTTTCCCGTCCCACAGATGAAGAATGCCTGTTTATATGTCATCTGAAGCAGTGAGGTCCCCTGTCTGGGGAGTGGTTCAGCAGTTAAAGGAGACAAGAGAGTGATGTGAGCGTCTTTTCAGGGTCCCCCTGCAGCCCCAGGGTTGGCTGGCTCCTAACATGAGCTTTCCTGTTCATTACCACCTCGGTGTTCAAGCCAGTTGGCTGTGAATCCCAAACCCAGGCCCAGCACAACTTACTGTTTTAAAAAAAAAACAACACCCAGAAAATAGTGAATTGCATCAAATCACCTCGCTTTGTCCCGCATTCCGGCAGCCTTTCTAAATCTGCCTACCTAATTAGCTTCTTCTCCTAACCCAAAATATGATTAAATCTGTATTAAAAATATCTGTGCAGAGTAGGATCAGACACACCTGAGCATTTTCTAAATTTAGCAAAGGACAATAGGCTCTGGGTTACTTTAATTGGGTGCGCGATTGCTGCCGGAATACATTTTAATTTGGATTTCCAGAGCATTTCTCTCTGTCTCCTGCCTTTAAATTGCGTAGCAGAGGAAGGGGGAGCATAATGGGGCCCGTTCATAACTTACCCTCCCTCCCGACTTATCTCAGAGCTGAATGAACAATGCGAGGCTGGTGGAGGAGGGGACAGGCGGGAGAAAGGGTGTCCCCGTTCTTTTGCTCCGGCTCTGCTGGGCTGGGAGCACACAGGCACCAGCAGGACGGGCCGGCTCTGCGGGGGAGAGGCAGCTGTGGGACACCGGCAGCACCTTCCTCATCACCCAGCCCTCCCAGGGAGTCCCCTCGGTTTCCTCTGCTTTCTGGAGCTTGAGGGAGGACGTGCTTGGTCAGGCTGAGAGGTCGCCCTGCCGTGAGGACAGGCCTGGGACAGTTGGGAAGGAATGATTTCAACCCGGGGCAGCTCCAAGGCACTCTGTCTGTCCTCGTGCTGAAAGATAAAGCTGTGCCACTCTTATCATTCTGATGATGTCCCCCCTTTCACGCCAGGAGGTACAAAGGCGGGCTACTTACGGAGGGCTTGAGTGACTCCCTAATTGTACTGATCACCCTTCAGGGGAGAAAGAGGCCTGGGTGTTCCAGCAGCTGGAAACTGCTGGATGAATTCAGTTTGGCTCAGTGGAGAGCTGGTTACCGACATGGGTTGGGGATCGCCAGCCTGGAACCCAGGAGGAAGCCTAGCTGCCCCGAGTCAGAGGATGGGCAAAGGTCCTGGGGCTGGCCAGCTGGCGTGAGGATGCCCTCAGGGTTCTCCATTCCAGGACGGAATTCTTCAACCAGGTGCTTGCAACTGATTTTCAATTGGCAAAGCAAAACAAATTTGCATTAATCGGAAAAATCCACAGGAAAGACTGTTGCGATTTTAATGCAGCTGCCGGAGCCATTCAGATTCAAAGTTTACAGGAGGCTCTGTTCACCCTGCTGCTTTCACAGGCTTATTATCTCTGCTTTGAAAGGGGTCGGTTGTCTGCAGAGCAGAAATTTCCTCCCCTGGCCCCTGGCTGCCTTCTCTGACCGGCACCCCGGGAGGCAGGGACAGGAGGTGGAGGTAGGAAGGGCCCTCACATCCCATAGCCCATCCACCACAGTGACATCGCTCCCAGGGAGGGCTGTTCTAGGGAACATCACGAGGTCTATGTGGAGCTTCCCCGAGGCTCTGAGGCCGGGACACCTGGGGGTCCCTGTGAGTTAGCCTCAGGTCCTGTACTGATGGCGCCATCCTTCCTGGTGGAGCCCCGCCCGCTGTCCACTCCGCCCTGGGGCGCCCTGCCGCGAGGGTTCGAGCTCATCTCACCCCACCTTATGCAAATACAACAGGGGTGGTGGATTTGTTCCCCCAAAGCAGTTGTGCCGTGCCTTCTGCAGCCGGAAAGGAGGGAACTCTGCAGCCTGGTCCCCAGCTCTGACGGGGCCTCACTCCCGCTGCTCACCGTTGAGTGGAGCCTCCGGCATTGACTGTCCGAGTTTCCTGTGCGCAGGAGGGAGGGCATGTGCAGAGGGGCGGGGGGTCCCAGCCAGCGGGGGGGACTGAGGGAGCAGGGGAGCCCCAACCCAGGGCCCTTTCTCCTTCCCGTGACCCCCACCCCTTCTGGGCCATTCGTTTAACAGGTATTTGTCGTGCTCCTGTGGGATGGGCGCTATTCTAGCCATCCGGGGATATGGCAGTGAATAAAGCCGAATGAAATTCCTGCCCTCCCGCGGCTTGTATTCTAGCGGCCGTTGATAATGTAGAGATGCATAAGCGAAGAACCCTCAGTGCAGGAAGCAAGTTGAACCATGCAGGCGTCTGGGAAGAGGAACATTCCAGACAGCAGGAGCGGAAGTGCAAGTGGGATCGGGCCAGGGATGTCTGAGGGCCACCAGGGAGGCCAGCGTGGCTGGCGAGGGGGAGGAGGTGAGGTCGAGAACGTTCGAGAGACTGGACCACATAGGGCTTTGGAGACCGCCGTGGGCCAGGCCCCTGTGCTCTAGCCCCAGCCTTCCTGCCCTAACAGTTACCAATAGTACCATAATTTCTGCTTCGTTGGGTCTCTTTTCCGGTGAACTTTTGCTCCCCTGGGGCAGGGGTATCATTTATAGCTGCCTCTCTGCTGCCTAGCACAGTGCCTGGCATATACTAAGGGCTCAGTGGATGTTGGTCGGATGGACAGGGGGACAGATGGGTGGACGGACAGATGGATGAATGGAAGGGAGGAGAGAGGGCAAGGAGGAAAAAGAGAGGGAGATGAATATAGGCACTGCCGCTCACATTTCATCCGGAATGCCCAGCCCAGTGTTCTCTCCTGCACATTTGGGAAGTGGTGACCCTACACCTCTGTCAAGTCCATCAACTGGCTGGCTGTCGGTCACCTCCCTGCGTTCAGGCAGCACGCCCGGTCAGGGATGGGGCTCCAAAGTGGACAATAAAATGATGTGTCCTTCTCTACCTGTGGGTGGGGATGCCGATCTGGAGGTGAGACCCAGAGTGAGAGGAGTGAGCGGGCTCCCACGGGGAGGGAAGGAGGAGGGATTCTGGGCCAGCCTTCCTAGCCTCCTTGGCCTGGAACTCCCACACAACCCCGCCCCCCGTGGAGGGCTGCCCCCCAAGTGCTGGTCTGCCAAGATTCCAGAGGAGGGGAGAGGCCCGGAAAGCGTTGGTAACCTATTGTAAGCAATGGGAAGGGTCCCGCTGGCAACCCAAGCTCAGAGTTCAGAAGGCCCAAGAGCTTTAGAACAGTGAACGCTCACAGCAACTAGAGTGCTGTTTTCTTGCTCTTTGATAATTCTGACAGTAGGCCAGAAGAGACTTCCTGATCTGTGGAGTTCCAGAACCCGGGACACAGAGGCAGAGACCTTTCTAGAAACACTTCCTAGAATCTAGCCTGGTCCCTGAAGTGCCCATAACTGTTGGCAGAGCCCAAAGCTCTGGAGTAGGAAGGAAGTCAACTTTAGAGCCACTTTGAGTCTTTGGGCTCAAAAGACGGAGTGTTTGCTTTTTGGCTGTCTAGCAAAGAAAAAGAAATGTGAGGCCAGGCTGGCAGCCAGCAGAACTGATGTTAAGAAACTTCACATTGTGCCTTGACCTCAGAGGGCCGGCCCTGGAACCAGAGACACCTAGCCATGAATCTGTGCACTGACCTCACCAAGCCATGTGACTTTGGGCACGCCACTTACCCTCAGGGCTTCTCAGAGCCCTTGGCTGGAAAGGGGGGTGGATGACGAGAGATCGTTTCCACCCCACATGAGTACTGCAAGGATTACATGGGAAAGTAGATGTAAACCGCTTAGCATAATAAGCAGCCCATAGTAAGCACTCACTAAATGCTGTTTAACACCTCGCGAGTGAAGATAAATGGAGGAGTAAAGCGGAGGATGAGTGTTTAGAAAAGGACGGACCTAAGGGGAAGAAAGAGACCAGGCGTCTTCTGGACGGGGCGCTACTTAGAGCTGGCTGGCTTTCGAGAGCAGGAGCAAATGGGGTTCTTGACCAAGGTCATAACCCAGCAGAGAGGTGCCCGTCACTGCCTGCATCAACCTTGAGTAATGGGCTGGAGTTTGGAGATGCTGCCTCAGTTCTCAGGGCGGCTTTTCTCTAGAGCAGCAGGGGGCCAAGTGTTGGGCCCTGGTCTCAGTCTGCCCTGGTCTGACTGGGCAAGCCACTTCCCCGCTCTTGCCTCAGTTTCCTGTTTTTGGGAGAACGAGGCGGGTGGGCCGCATGGCGTCCCGGGCACCCCCAGAGCCCCCCTTGTGCCCCTCGGTGGGCAGGCGCCTCGAAGGCTGTGAAGAGGTCAGGCTCCGACATCACACATCTGCACCTGAGCCCCAGAATGCTGTTCCCAGCTGTGTGCGCCTGGATGTGTTACTTGCCTCCACTTCAATAATCGGGCGGCCTTGACGTTTAGAGGAGATAATGTGCATGCGGTGCTTAATGGTGGCTGGGGTGAGTACATCAGTGCTCAATAAATTATAGCCATTACGGGTCCTCCTACTGCCACTCTTCTGCACCATCGCAAGGCAGAGTGACCCACCCCAGCGTCCCTGCTCCTGCCCCCAACTCAGTTTAGGGAACCACACCATGGAGATGAATCACAGGCAAACCACTTGGCTCTGAAGTTAAGTGAAATCCACTTCCGGCTTTCCCTGATACATTCTTAATGGTATGCATAATTGTTTCTGAGCTGCACGATAATTAGACATAAATGGTAAGCTAGGCATGTAAACGAAAATAATTAGTATATGTAATAATTAGGCAAAGAAGGCATTTTTGTGATCAGCGGGGAGGAGGGAGGATCCCAGGGCTGGGGAAGAGGATCAGGCTGGGAGAAGGATGTAGTGGGGGGTGGGGGGCATCCTTCTCTGCCCACAAGAGAGGGCTGGTTCCTTCCCAGGTCATGTGAGGGCCAGACCCCATTGGCCCCCCCAGCCCCAGGTTAGACAGGCACTTCTCTAGTCCTAAGTCCTCGAGAAGAAAGAACAAAACCAATGGCCCCAGGGAGTCTCGGCGTGCCCCGGGGTGGGCAGGGACCCTTCCCAGCCTGAAATAGTGACGGGTGCCTGCAGGTCCAGAGATGTAACTGAGGAGCAGTGGGAAGATAGGAGAATGGAGGGGGTGGGGGGTAGGAGAAGGGAGGAAGCTGGCAGGGAGCTCCGCAAACCCTTGGGAGGCCCTGGCACAAATTGGTCAGGACCGTCTACTTTGCAAGCGGACTGCCCAAGCGTGATTTCCTGCGCAATTAGTTGTCCTGTGCCTTGGTTTTGTGCCCTGTGAATTGGACACAGGCTGTGATAAGGATTAGTGAGTTAACACAGCGAATACGTGCGGAGTACTTAGCCCAGTGTAGGGCACACTGTCATGCTAAATAAAGCCATTCATTAGCCATTTTTCTGGCCCTTTCTGTTAAGTATCTGTGCCTTGTGAAGCCTACTGACTTGATTTTCTCCAGCTCAGTGGCTGCGAGAGGGGCAGAGAATGGGAGCTGGAGGAGTCAATTCTGACTAGGGGAGCCCTCGATGGGGAGGCAGGACGGTCCTCGGGGGCTGCTCATTGCTTCTTCCAGTCACTAACCACACATTTACGCCTACTGAGAACCCGGCGTGCCAGGCTCTATTCTTGGAGCCCGAGATACAGCAGGGAATGGAACCATCAAGGTCCCTGCCCACTTGGAGCTTACGATAGAGTTGGGGTGGGGGAGATGGTGAATAAACGTAAATAAAACATACAGTAATTCAGTAGGTGCTAAGTGGAGAACAGGGAAGTGGAGAGAAGGCAGGAAAGGAAGCTGGGCAGATGTGGGGGTGGGGGAACCACACTGGCCCAGAGACAGTGGGAAGGTCACAGACTTTGCATCTCAATGTGTGTGTGTGTGTGTGTGTGTGTGTGTGTGTGTGTGTAAATGCTTACTTTGTGGCTTTTCTGGGATGAAGTTTTAAATCCCAGGCCAGCTGGAAGGTGCCCTCTCCTTTGCTGCCCAGCCTGGGTTTGCTTGGGGAATGCACTATGCCATCCAATGTTTTACAGAAAGAAAACAATGAAATGACCTGCCCAGGATCACACAGCTAATAATCGGTTAAGTATTGGGCAGATCACCTATACGTAGCCAAGAAAATATATTTATAAGTGATTCATTAATCGCTACTATCTGGGGGTTGCTTACTGGTGAAAGACGCTCTTCTAAATACACAATCATATTTTCACTTCTTGTGAGGCAGGTGCTCTTATCCTATTTTGTAGATGAGGAAACTGAGGCCCAGAGCGACGAAGAGACCTTCCCAAGGTCACACAGTTAGAACCCAGGTCTGCTTTGCGTCTGACTTCAGTGCTGTTAATCAGTGAAATTGCTGGTTAGGAGAAGCAACCGTGGTGTCTGAAGTTAAATGAGGAATTTAGTAGTGCCATGGGTAAGAGTGCAGGCTCTAAATTCCTATTCTTAGGGTTTAAAGAATAGCCCCGCCACTTGCTAGCTGGGTGACCTTGAGCAAGCCTCGTGACCTCTCGGTGCCTCATCGACGCAGCGGGGAGAGTCACGGCACCTCTCACAGTGTCCGTGTGGGCGTTCAATGAGTTAACCCATGTAAACCATTAGCACATTGCTTGACACAGACAAGCGCGATACGTGTCATCTGTGACTTGCCAGTACCCAGCTCCTCCTTCTAGCAGCATCTAGATCCATCTGACCTGCCAGGGGAGTGTCAGAGTGAGGCCAGGCAAGGGAAGTGTGGCCTGGCAGGGGTTTTCTCTGGTGGCGACCCCTGACCCAGGCAGGACCTAGAGCTGGGCTCTGGCCCCTGGACTGTGATTGGCGGCACCCACTCTGGATCAGGGGGACCCTCTGGACTCTCCCTCTCTGCACAAGAATGTGACTCAGAGCTGTAGCTTGAAGCAGGCCACGATGAAGGCAGACATAACCTCATCCCCCAGAGAAACCCGGAAACACGGCCAGGGCCGAGACCTGCGTGCAGTTGGGCTAGTTCAGCACGTCTTGGTGTCTGGCGTGATGTGGGCACACATTCCAGGGTTGCCAGTGCCCGAGGAGAGGCAAGGGGGCGTGGGCACCCCTGTGTAGGGGGCCAGGTGGGCTGGGCTCTGCCCTGTGCCCCACAGGTCAGTTGACCACAGAGGTCAAGGGGGCATTTGCTGTAAGATCCAAAGCGTCGCCTGATACCTGACCAGCACCACGCTGGCTCCTGGACACAGAGGGTAGCCCGAGTGTGGGGACAAGCAGTGAAGGCCCTGGGGTCGGGAAGGCCTTGGCTCCACGGATCCTGCCTCAGAAGCGCGCCCTTCCTGAGCGCACCTCCGAGTGGGGTCTGGCTCCCGTCCCAGGTAGGAGACAGCCGGTCGGGAAGGCGGATGCGCGGGTCGCTTTCAGGGTCATAGCCAGAAGCAATATGTTTCCCCCTCCAGGGCAATGAGAGAGTCAGGGATTAGATTCCTGGAGACAAAAGTGAAAAGGTCACACACGCACACACATACGACTGCGTGTCAAGGTTCTGGCTCATTGGAGAACGGGAGGAAGGGATCTGGGGACCCAGGACGAAGGAAGAATACAGGACAGTTTGGGGGCACCTCTCAGCTTTTCGCACTCAGCCCTGAATTGTGGAATCAGATGGCGGTGACCGGCTGGACAAGGGAAGCAGGGGGGAAGACGCCGCAGACGGCGTGCTGGGTGTTTGGTGCTATCTAGCTTCACACGCTCATAGCTGCCCCAGGGAGCCCGCCCTCTCCACTCCACCACGGTGGTTCTCAAGACTGCATCTGAGCCGGGGGTCCGGAGAGTCCTGCAGAACGTGCCCTGGAACGGCGGAGCTGTAAGGGGCTCTCACGGCCGTGCGTTCCAACCCCTTCATCTTAGGGGTGGGGGAAACGGAGTTGAGAGGTCAAGGTGCATGCCTACCCAGCATGAGGCCAGAACCAGGCCCGTCGACTCTTGCCCAGTGTCTGTTCAGAGCCTTCGGGGATGATCGCACATGTGGGCACATGTGCACCTGCTTCACCCCCAGACGTAAGCGCTGAGTGTGAGGTCTTGTCTCTGTTTCATTACAGAGGAGACACTCAATCAACATTGATTGGATACTTCACATTGCTGTCTCACCGAACCCTCATATAAAAACAGGGACTGCTCTTCTGTAGATGGGGAAACTGTGACTCAGAGAGGTCAAGTAACTTGCCTCAAGTCACACAGCTGCCACCTGCTAGAAGCAGAACTTGCATACAGATCTGACTTCCCCGCCAAAGGCAACTAGCACGGTGTCAGCACGCTTCCTGTATGTTGGGCACTGATCCAAGCCCCTCCGTGTCCTAAATTAATTCTTCTCACCACCTGGGAGATAAATGCTGTTATTATCCCGCTAAAGGCCCAGAGAGCATAAGCGTCTCTCCCACAGTCACACAGCCAGTAAGGAGCAGAGCTCGGGTTTGCACCTAGGCTCCCTGACTCAGAAGAACTCACTCTCAGTACTCCAGCACACGCGCTCGGTAAAGCGCTCGGTAAACATGGTTGAATGAATGCGTGGAACGAACGAACCGCGGGGTGGGGGGAGGTCTTCAACCGTGCTCTCAGCACGCGACGCCCCTGCTCTGCTTGCCGCGACGGCTGGCCGCACCGCCACCGCCACCTTGCCACCGCCTCTCCTCAAAACACACACCAAGGACCCATTAGCTGCGTCGGAACTGGCTAGAATCTCCGTCTGACCTTGAGTTCAAGGCAGAGGTCCCAAGCAGTTCCTCTGACGGTCTCCCTTCCTTTCCCGCTGCCACCGCCACCCTGCTTGTGAATTAAATGTGCCGCCCGCGGCCGTAGGTTCGCGACGGCATCGCCTCCTTTGTGTTCATCTGGAACAGATCAGGACTGCCCGGAAGCCCTCTTGGGCTTCAAGGCAACAGGGAGCCGGAGACAGAAATGTCTGCAGAGTGAATTTTTCAGCCGCCTTGAGAGAAGAACACCGCTGGCTATTGCAGTAACTTAAAATTGTTTAAAAAATAATTGCTTACCCACGCGTGCTTTCCCACTATCATCTCCACCATAATGCCTCCTGTTTTGGCACCCACGTTATCTCCCCAGGAGCTCAGGGCCCCAGGTTTCTCCTGTTGATCTTCCCAACGGCTCTGGGAGAGGCGAGGCCAGGATGCCTTTTCAGCTCCAATGCAAGAAAGGAAAGTCAACTCTGAACATACGCAGTAACTACTCCTGTCCAGAGCCTGGGACAGGTCAGGGGTTGACAGTGCCGTAGGCGGAAAACATCACCAGGAACTGTGGGGAGATTCATAACTCTGAGCCTTTACTCTGCCTTTATTGACTAGCTGTGTTACCTTGGGCAAGCCACTCAGCCTCTCTGGGCCTCAGTAAAGTGAGATGTTAGGACTAAGATGATTTCCGAATTAAAGACGTGGCAGCTGAGAGAACTTGGGAGTACTTTGTTCAGGGTGATGAAGAGTGAGAAGCCAGTTTGGGGTGGGGAGGTAATCAGGGATTAGCAGGAAGCTGCCGCTCCTGGCAGGGGGGAACCTAGGAAATGCAGCATGTGGAAGACACGGGTCCGGCGGCCAAGAGGTACGGGCCCAGCACTCTCTCTTTGCCTGAGTTTCTTCGTCTGTAAAATGGGACGAGGACCTTGCCTGTCCCATCGTGTCGTTGGGAGGGGTCTATAAGACAAGGCATGCAAAGCCCAGGCCTGGCGTGTGGGAGCATTACCGATGGATGAGAACTCTTAATTATTAATATCCGCAGATCCTTTCCTTTGTAATTGGCTAGGTGTGTCTGATCGCGCTGAGTGCTGGGCTTCCCCCAGGTAGAGAGCATGTTGTCAGGACCAAGTGAGAAGGGGTCTGTCATTCATTCAACAAACCGTGGACACTAGTAAGTGATAGATACACGGCTAGTTCCGTAGGGCACAGAAGTGCAGACCGTGTGAGCCAGGCACAGACTGCCGATTAAATCGTAGTTGTTGGGTCAAATAATTTTTAAAATAATTTTCAAAATTGGTTTCAAGACTAAGGGTTTTGTCTAAAGAGATCAAGACCAGAGCTCACATTTCCCACCTCTCCTGCTTATCCTTCTCTTCATGCCCCTCCTTACCTTCTCTGCCTTCTCTTGACTCTGGCCTAGTGAACTCTGAGCATCAAGGGTGGTTGGGCCTGAGCTGTTGGAGCGTCCTACTTCTTTCATGTACAGGTCATTCTGTTTGTCGCTGGAGATCCATTGTCTACCCTTACCCTTCTGGGCCTGCTCTATGCCCAGGTGTTCGGTTGAGGCCCAAGCAGGGGACCTGCGGGTGAGGAAAAGAAGAGAGACTGGGGTATTTCCTCCCTTCTTCCTCACTGCCCCGGGCACCGCTCCGTGTTGAGCACTCCTGCCTGGCCGCTCCAGCTCCCTCCATCAGACTTTTGGGGCTCCCTCCCCTGCTCCATCAGCGAGGGGCTAGTGAGGGCCTCTGGCCGTCGCTAGTCCCTGGGTGCCTGGGGATCCCTGATTGACCCACCGGCTCCCGCCCCGCCTCTGCCAGTGATCCTTCCATCGGAGCCTCTGGACCTTCTGAGATGGGGTTTGTTACCGCCTGCCCCTGACCCAAGCTCCTTTGAGGAATAAGCCCCTTGAAGAGTTGCTATGATCCCAGTGGTGGGTAGCAGGGCTTTTATGCCAAAGGGCTGTACCAGCAAATCCCAGTGGAACTTTCTCAGCCGTAGCCTTGTGCAAGTTACTCAAGCCATCGGAGTTTCTATCCTCCGTTGGTTTACAAAGTTCGGAGTAAGAATAGAAGAGAAGAAGATGGTAACGGGTGTGGAGTCAGCCCCTGATATACAGGGTTTGGGAATGAAGGAGCTGAGACGGGGGACACTTTGCCAAGTCTGCCTCTTGGGGCCAGGAAACAGACCAGGTCACAGGCAGAGGTCTCGTGAGCAGTGGAGAGGGGTCCCCAGGTGGGAATGTCAGGGCAGCCGCGCCTGGTCACAAAAAGGGGAGGGGTTGGTTTCTTGGGAGGGTGTTGGGGCGTGCGAGCACGCGCGCACACACACACGCACACACACACAGCTGCTGGTGGCGTGACCGGGTGGGCCTTCGGCGTGAGTGTGGGGCCGACCGCAGGGAGGGGACGCTCCAGCAGGACACACCGGCCCTGGGTGGGACCCCCACTGGGGGCTCCAGCCGCCCCTCCAGCTTACACTTGGCCTGCGGTGTTCAGCAACAAGAGACTGTTTCAGAAACAGGAGAGGGAAGAGGAGGAAGTGCCCAGCGCGGGGAGCCTCGAGTGCTGCCAAGCAAGCTGGTATTGGAATTATGTGCAGTCCTTAGGCCAATTTGCTTTGTCATCGCCTGGCTATTTTTAGAAGCCGCTGGCGTATCTAGGAAACCAGAATCTGTTGACTGTGTTTCTTCGGTGTGTGTGTGTGTGGGGGGGGTGATTATTTCCCAGAGATGCCGAAGGAATGTGTGAGGTCGGGCTGTGGGAAGGCGACCTCTCCTCCCTGGGTCAGGGCTCCCATGCACACGGTGCCTGCGCGGCCCCCTGCCCCTCCCACGGGGTTTGTCTCTGCCCGGCGGGGGGTGAGGCCAGAGCCCGGGGGACCTTTCCCAGATGGAACATCGCAGGGAGGAGGGGCGTCCGTTTGAGTTCCCAGCTGGAGGGGCCAGTGGGGGCCTTTCCTCCCTTTCCACTCCCCCACCTCATGCTTCCAAGGGTATCAGGTGGGCATTTGTCGGGGGGACTGGGGGCCAGAGCTGACCTTTGCTCCCTGGTCCCAAGGAGGAGTAGGAAGTAGAGAGGAGAGGGGTTTGGTCCAGCAACGATTTGAGCTCTGAATAGGAACTTCGGAAGATTCTCCCACCTCCCTCCACCCAGTCCGGCTCCTTCAAGGACAATGCCATTCCTCCAGATGCTACCTAGAATCCAGAAAAGAGTGGCACTTGTTTCAAATCTGGTAAAGTCCTAGTGGTCCAGAGATGCCCTGTCAGGAGGGAGGGGGTGCCAGCGTTAGCCGGGTTCGTCCTTTGGTAAGACTGTGGTTGAGGGGACTCTACCACGGGTTTGCCAGAAGAACTTTAAACTGTGAGATTTTGTATTTGTTAACAAGTAAATTTACCCAGCCTGCTTCAGAGACAGTGTCAGATCAGGATTGATGACCACTTTGGTAAGAGGCAAAATGGGGCACTTAGAATAAAACCCAAACTCTTTACCCTGACCTTCCAGACCTTATCTGATGAGGCCCCACCTCTCCACCAAACCCATCCGACACCATCCTGCCTTGGCCTCAGGGTGTTAGTCCATCAGGCCTTCTTTCCAGTCCTTGCACATGCCAATCTCGTGCCTGCCTCAGGACCTTTGCACGGACTGTTGCTTCCACTTCCTCCAGATTATCATAGGGCAGCCTCTTCTCGTCATTCAGGTCTCTAGCAAATGTCGCATCCTCAGAGAAGCTTTCCCCGAACACCATATCTAAAGTTGCCAACCACTGCCACACACCCACTATCAGCCTGTCTGGCCCCATTATCCTCTTTTACTTCATTCTTACACTTAGCATTACCTAGATTTCTCTACCACCGCTCTTTCCTGAGCTCAGTAGCCGCTTCCCTCGGCCCTTTGCAGAATTCCTCTGTGGTCCCTCCCCAGACTGTGGGCTCACCACCATCCCAGCACTCGCTGGAATGTGTAGAAAGTGTCCACGTGCCCGTTGTCCCCACAAGGCCACAAGCTCATTAGGGGTGGAGCTGTGTCTTTACCTCCACTTGCCGAGCACTTAGCACAGGGCCTGTCAATCCCAGGAGACGCTAGAGAAACTTCCTTCTCTCCCAAGCCCCACTCCCCTCATTCCACATGCTTTTTCAAACCTCTTTTCCTATTTCCAAGTCTCTTCCCGACCCTTTCCACAATCATGCAAGGGAAGCTTTGCTCCAGCCTTCTTTTTTGGTCTCCTTGTCATCTCAGACATCACATCTGCACAGAACTTTCCAGTTTACAAAGAGGTTTTCTTATGTGTGATCATTTCTTCACATCAGAGTCACTCGTATCTCCTCTGGGCTCCGGCCCCAGCTGGCATCTCTCGGGTAAACATTTACTGAGCACTTATTATGGGCCGTGATCAGATTTGGGTATTTTCTGTTTTAGTCTTCTGGGAGCCTACCAAAAATGTGGGGTGGAACCACCTCATAAAAGCAAGGGAGCAAATCCCCAGGACCCTCAGGCCACCGTTCCCTAGTAAGGCCCATTTGTGTTCCAGACCAGCCTTCTCACAAATGTGCTCACCGGTTTGGTCAAAATTCAAGCGCCCTCTACAGCAGCAGGGGGACAGCGGGGGGGGGGGGGGCACCCCATATTAAGGTGGAATGGAAGGATGGGGTAATGGTAAGTACGGTGGTCCAGGGTGGAGACCTTGGAACCCATTGTGTGCTTTCTCCACCTCAGTGGAGAATTCGTCTGCCCCAGCTCTTCCCAAGGCCAGGAAAGAATCATAAACAACTTTTTCCCCTGACAGCGACCCCTCCCCCACCCCCCGGTCGTGTGACCACCTGCTGCCTCTGAGGCCACCAGGTGTTTTCCCACAACCCCTCCTCCAGCCAGGCCAGGCCCCCATTATGTTGTCTCAGTTCTGTTCTGTAATCAGGATAGCGAACGCTTAACTGAGCGCGTATTATGTGCCAAGAGCTATTCTAAGCATCCTGCAAGGATGAACTTGATCATTACAACTTTGACGGGGATGAGCGTGGAGTCTGAGAACCCACACCACGCTGCCTCTCATTCCCAGTCTCAGTGTTCGTGGTCTTCCTGTTCTCGCCTTACTACACGAGCTCGGGCCTTCAGTGCAGTGGTGAGCGGAAATGGTGAAAGCAGACATCCTTGCCTTGCTACCAGTCTAAGAGCATCCCGTCTTTCACCAGGAAGCACGACGCTAGCTGGAGGTTTTTTATAGAAGCCTTTTTCCAATTGAGGAGGTTTGCTGAGAGGTTTTTTTTTTTTTAAATCATAAATGGGTATTATACTTGTTAAAAGTTCTTTATACATCTATTGAGATGATTATATGGACTTTCTCTTTTGAATCTATTAATGTGATGAATTACACTGAAGATTTTGTATAAAATTGATATCATTTCTTCCCTAAATGTTTGGTAGAATTTATCAGTGAAGCCCTCAGTACCTTGTTTATAACATTCTCTTATCTTTTTGAATTGTGTAGAAGCTGTAGTGAAGTTTAGTCTTTCATGCCTCCTATTCTTGATTTTGTCTTTTTTTTTTTTTCTTTTCCTGATTGGGAGTTTTCCAGTTATACTCAAAAGAAATTTTTTAAAGGAAGAGCTTTTGGTTTCATTGAATTGGTCTTTGCTTTTCTGTTTTCTATTTCATTGATTTATGCTCTTTCTGTTATTGTTTCCTTCCTTCTGCTTACTTTGCTCTTAATTCTCTTTTTTTTCCTAGTCTCTTACAGTTGGAGTTTTTAGATCACTGATTTGATACTATTTTTTAGTATAAACATTTAATGCTATAAATTTCTCTCTAAGCGCTGGGTAGCTAGCTACTGCATACTGCAAAATTTGATATGTTGTGTTCATTTGTATTCAGCTCAAAATATCTTGCTTTCTTTGTGACTTTTTCTTTGACCCATGGGTTATTTAGAATTGCATTGTTTCATCTCTTAGTATTTGAGGATATTTCAGATATCTTTTTAAAACAATTTCTAGTTTAATTCTATTGTGGTCAAAGAGGAGACTTTGTATTATTTCAACCCACTACAATATATTGAGACTTGTTTTGTGTTCTATCTGGGTAAGTGGGTTTATATGTACCAGAAGACAACGTGCTAGGTGGAGTTTTGTAATTATGTCAGTTGTGTCAAAGAAGTTGGTGGGATGGTTTGAGTCTTTTACATTCCCGTGGCTTGTCAGTCTACCTTTTCTATCAATTACTGAGAAAAGAATATTCAAATTTCCAACTATAGTCGTGGATTTGTCCATTTCTCCTTTCATCTATATTAGTTTTTGCTTATATTGTAGCATATATTTTGAAGCTCTATTAATAGGTGCATATACATTTAGGATGAGAATATCCTTTTGATGAATTTATTCCTCTAGCATTATAAAATGTCTCTCTTTATTTATACGTGTGTGTGTATATATATATATACACACACATATATATATACACACATACACACACACACACACACACACACACACACACACACACACATATATATATATGTATTAGTCCTTGTTCTAGAGTCTACTTTGAGGTAGTCACCCCAGTTTTATTTTGATCAGTGTTTGCTTTGGCCTTTTTTCCAATCCTTTACTTTTTTTTTTTAAATTTCACCATTTTTATTTATTTTTAATTTTTTTCCAAAGATTTTATTGTTTAAGTGATCTCTACACCTAATGTGGGGCTTGAACTTATAACTCTGAGAACAAGTCACACACTCGATTGACTGAGCCTCCTGGCACCCTGAATTTTATTGTTTTTAAATAAAATTTAAAACGTGGGGCACTTGGGTGGCTCAGTCATTAGGCGTCTTGTCTTCCATGTAGGTCGTGGTCCCAGGGTCCTGGGATCGAGCCCCTAATCTATCTGTGTCTTCATATTTAAAGTATGTTTTGGGGTGCCTGGAGGGCTGAATCAGGTAAAAGTCTGACTCGTGGTTTTGGCTCAGGTCGTGGTCTCAGGATCGTGGGATTGAGCCCCACATTGGCTCCACAGTCAGTGGGGAGTCTGCTTCTCTTGCCCTCCCTCTGTCTTTCCCCTGCTTGCAATCTCTCTCTCTCTCAAATAAGTGGATAGTTCTTTAAAAAACAACAACAAAAAAATGTGTTTCTTAGAGGCAGCATATAGTTAGATATTGATTTTTTAAAATCTAATATGACAGTGCTTTCTAGTTGAAATTTTTAGACCATTTTTATTTAATGTAAACATTGGTATGGTTGAGTTTAAGTCTACTATTTTGCTGTTGATTTTCTAATTGTCCCGCTTGTCCTTTATTTCTGTTTTTTCTTCCTCTGCCTTATCATGTATTGATTATTTTTATGATTCCATTTCACTGCTTTGCTGGCTTATTAGCCATACTTTTCTTATTTTTTAGTGATTAATCTATGGTTTATAATATATTTCATTGTAAACATAAACATTTTATAGATTTTAACATGTCATAGTTTATCTTAAAATAATATGCCACTTTGTGTATGTAGTGTAAAGAATCTTATAGCTATGTATTCTATTTTCTGACTCCTGTCCTTTGTGCTATAGTTGTCATACATTTTATTTCCACATTTCATAAACTTCATAATAGTGAAAATATTTTGGCTCTAAACAGTCATTTTTAAAGAGATTTCTTTTTTTATTAAAGCGATTTCAGAAATGAGTAAAAACGTGTTTTGATTGATCCACATATCCATTATTCCCGGTGCTTTTCATTCCTTTGTGTAGATCCAGATTGTCATCATTTTCTTTATCCTGGAAAACGTCCTATAACATTTCTTAGGCGAGACTGCCCGTGATGAATAATCTCAGCTTTAATTTGAAAAAAGATTTATCCTGCTTTTATATTTGAAAGATATTTTTTCTGGATATAGAATTCTAGGTTGAGAGTTTTTCCTTCCAGTGGTTAAGGTTGCCACTGTACCCTGGTTTGCAGAGGACTGCCACCTGGCCTTTGTTCCTCTGTATAGAATGTCCTTTGTCCCCTGGCTGTTTTTAAGATCTCTCTCTCTCTCTCTCTTTCTTTCTTTTGAAGGGGGCGGGGGCAGAGGGAGAGGGAGAGAGAGAATCTTAATCAGGCTCCACAACCAGTATGGAGCCTGATTCAGGGCTTGATCTCACAACCCTGAGATCATGACTGAACCAAAATCAAGAGTCGAACGCTTAACTGACTGAGTCACCCAAGCCCCCCGTAGGTTTTTCTCTTTATCACTGGTTTTCAGCAACTTGGTTATGATGTGCCTTGGTGTAATTTTTAGAAAAATGTTTACTCTGTTGAGAGTTCAGTGAGCCTCTTGCATCAGTGGGTTTATAGGCTTTGCCAGTTTTGGGGGAAAAATTAACATTTTTTTGAGATTTTTCCTGTACTCTCTTTTGGGGGACAGGGGAGACCCCAATTATATATGTGTTAGATCACTTGATGTTGCCCTATAGGTCACTGATATGTTCATTTTTCAGTCCTTTTCTCTCTTCTATTTATTTTTTTAAAAGATTATGTATTTATTTATTTGACAGAGAGAGACAGCAAGAGAGGGAGCACAAGCAGGGGGAGTGGGAGAGGGAGAAGCAGGCTTCCTGCTGAGCAGGGAGCCCGATGCGGGGCTCAATTCCCAGACCCTGGGATCATGACCTGAGCTGAAGGCAGATGCTTAACGACTGAGCTGCCTGGGTGCTCCTCTTCTCTTTATTTTGGATATTTTCTATTGCTATATCTCCAAATTCACTGACCTTTCTTCTGCTCTGTGTGGTCCCCTGCTAATCTCATTCATTATATTTTTCATTTTAGTTATATTTTTTCATTCTTAGAAGTTTCATTTGGGTCATGTTTATATCTTCTATTTCTAGCCTCACCATGTTCATATTTTCTTCCACATTCCTGAGCATATGCAGTATATTCGTTATAGTAGTTTCAATATTCTTGAATGCTAATCGTGTCATCTCTGTCACTCTGAGACATTTTCTATGGATTAATTTTCTCTCTGTCATTGGTCACTTTTTCTATTGTTGTTATTGTTGTTGTTTTGCTTGCCTTCGTTTTTTCTATTAGATGCCAGACATGAATATTACTTGATTGGGTGATTTTTTTTTCTTAAAGAGTGGTAGACTTCGTCCTGGCATATAGTTACTTGGGATCAGTTTAATCCTTTCAATGCCTGCTTTTATGCTTTCTTAGGGTGAGTCTGCACTGCCTTTCAGCACCACTAGATACTTCCTTTCTGAGGACACTTTCTGATGCATTTATTACGATATGTTCACCCTGGCTTATGAGAACATCAACTCTACCCAGCCCCGTTAAAACTCTGGAAATTGTTGGGCCTACTGCCTTGTGGTGGTTTTTTCCCCAGCCTCATGGAGTTTCATCTCTTGGATGTGCACGTCAATATTCAGCCAAAGATCTCAGGATATCCTTTTCAGATATCCAGAGCTCTTTCTGATATTCTGTCTAGAACATTCTAGCCACCTCTGTCCCCCTGAAATACAAGAGGTTGGCCTCTGTTGGGGTTCCCCTTCCTTGTGCTACAGCCTAGAAACTGGGTCCGGGCAGTAAGGTGGAAAAACTGTGGGCTCCCTTATACCTTGTTTGATTTCCTTTTTCTCAGGAACACAATCCTATACTCTTGTCACCCGATGCCTGGAGTTATTTCAAATACTTTATATGACTTTGCAGTTAAGTCTTGTTTTAAGTTTAAGTCTTGTTTAGGACGAGAGAGCACATTTAGTCCCTGTCACTCTGTCATGGTTGGAAGGACAAGTGGCAGTATATACACTTTCATTATGTTTATTGTAAAGATAAGGACACTGAGGCACAGAGATTAAGCAGCTTGCCCAAGATCACATCATTCTTAGGTGGCAGAGTCCGGGTTTGAGTCCTGGTCAGCAGTCTCCACTAAATGACAGGGCTCCTCGAGGTTTCACGTGTCATGTTCCCTGCTATATTCTCCAAACCTAGGGCAGCACCCGGTACGTAGATCTGGTCCCCAGTAGATGCTGTTGAATAAGTAATTGACTAACCAATCCGGGATGAAACGGAGCTCTTTTCAGGAAGGAGACAGAGGGTACTCGGCCTTTCTTAGAATGCACCCCAGTTGTCTTATACGACCCGTCTTAATAGTCCATGCTGATTAGCAAGTCCTATGATCTCCAGGCCCCAACATACTTCTTCACCTACCCCTGCACGCACCTCGAAGATATCCCTGTGCACCAGCAGCAGCTGCCACTTTCGAGTACCAAATCTGCTGCCTGGCTCCCACATCGAAACATATCATTTTAATCATGCACTTTCAAGCCAGGAAGCCGATTTACATTACAAAAGTCAAAATTTTTTTTCCCTCACTGGCGGCCATGCTAAAGACTTGGCCTCCTTCCTTTTTTTTTCTAGCGTGGAAGTCCTGGACCAGTAGGAGCCCATCTTGAGCTGAGTTAGGGCCACAGAAAGAGGAGAGGGGAAGAAGTCATCTGGCATAGCACACCTCCCTCCAAAGCTCCCTGTTTCCCACCCTGCGTTTTTAGGGGATGGTAGAGGAAGGGAAGCCAGAATTCTCTTGGTGCTCCCCTTCTCCGGAACCGTAGGTCTGCTTCGGATAATGACAGAGCAATTGATTGAAAATTATATGCCCATTTCCACATCTGCATAATTTTGCATATTTATTTAGTGGCCAAATCAGCTCATTTGGATTCTCTCGCTCTGTCTTCCCTCCTGCTTCTGATGGATCATAAAAGTTTGGCTCAGTCTGGGGAAAAATGACCATTTCTTCTGGTCTTGTTTCTCTGGAGCAAATTGAGCTCTTTTCAGGAGGCTTCTGGACTCCTCCTGGTCCAGCCCGCCAGCACTCAGTCCTTTGCTCCACTCGCGCCGGACTGTGGCCTGGGGGATGTCCTAGTCAGCTAAGGTCTGCGCCCAGCCGAGGCACGCGGAGGAAGTGGAGGGCTAGGAGACTGCTTGTCAGGAAGGTTTCAAGCAGACAGGTTGTTGGGCCGCCCTGCCGACAAGTGTCTCCCTGGGGACGAAGCTGCTGTCACCAAGGGTAATTGAATTCCTGTTCCCCAGCAGGACAGTTTCTGGTAACCTTTAGGATTAATTGCTCTGGCCGACCTTGGCGGCTGCCTCTGGCTGGCTGTCTTCCTCCGTCTTGATCAGAAAGCCCCAGGGGCTCAGTGTCAGACACCAGGCGTTGGGACAAGAGGGTGAACTGGGGACTTGGGGATCTGAGCCGTAAGAGAGTTCCCAGAAACCCTTGCAGGGGCACCTGTGGGGGATGCTGTGCTTCCCTTTTAAGACAAGACCCATTTTATGCTCTAGACCTTCCTTAGATGAGGTTAAAGGAACTCTAGTTGGTGGTGATCTGAAGCAAGCAACTGTTTGAAAGAGGAAGGCCACGCTGTCACCCTCCTCTCTTCTCAGGAGAGCACAGCAGTGGCTCTCTCCCAAGTTGGGGGATGCAGACGGTTTGGGGGTCTCTTACAGTGAAAGGCCGTGGCAGTGGCTCGTGGGCCACGACAAAGTCACCATGCTGTGTTGTTCACCAAAGCATAGCACCCCAGGCGGCGAGGCGGGGACACGCTGCGGTGGCCCAATCTCCCCAGCACGGGGCATGCGTGATTCCTTGTAACCGTGATGGCTGATACCGGTTGAGGACTTGACATGACGCGGGCGCCTCGCCTAAGCTTCGCCTGGTTTAATCCCCACACAGCCCTAAGAAGGATCTGGCGTGATGGCCCCAGCTCATGAAGGAGAAAACTGGGACCGAGGGAAGGTGACAGGGCAGGGCAAGCTGCTACCTGGCAGCTTGAAAGCACGTCCTTGAAAGCACGGCGTGTCTGTTACCAGAATCAGGGTTTCGCTCGCTGTGGTCCTCGGAAGTCTTGACAATGGGATTCTTCCATTTCTTTCTGGGTTGGGGCGGCGGGGTCACAGCAGTGACCGCGACGACACCGAGGTTTTGTAAGCTTCCATGCCTCTTGGCAGAGGAAAGCATTAGCCCCCGTGGATGTTTCGTACGAACCAGGCAGTGATTACAACACGGGAAGGCCTTTTGCTTTTGCCGTTAATGTTCTCTAGCTGCATCTCTCTCCTTGCGCTAATCGATAGCCCCTCAGTCAGCAAAGACACATTCACGTGGACTCAGTGTGCCTCAGTAGGATGGGGAGGGACCCACCACAGGGCCCCACTCATCGCGTCCTCGCGCCCTCACCTTCCTTTCGTGGGGCTCTGGCGCTTGGCCATGAGCGGAGTGTCATTGTGAGACTTTCCTGGAAAGCCTGATTGGCCACTCATTTGTTTCCACGGCCACCTCCCCACCCCCTAGATGGCAGTGGACGTTGCCATGACAACGTAATGGGAAGCAATCACACCTATTGTGGGACAGGGATGTTGACTTGCAAGAAAGAGCCTATGTGGGGCTGGGGAGACGAGGAGAGAAACAGACCTTCTTGTGCCCAAGAGGAAAGGAAATGAATTCAGAATTGAGGAGCCTGCCTTCCGAATTTTAGGTCCCCACCCAATGCCTATGCAAACTTTATTTGTACTCATCAGGTCACATTATTCTCCTCCTGACAGTCTTACTTAAATGAATGAATGCATGAATGAATGAATGCATGAATAAATGAGAGGGCACAGTACCAAGGCTTTCAACTCCTTTTGAACCAAAACTTCCCCTCGGAGATGAGAAAGCCCTTGTTAACTAGTTGCTTTTTTTCCTTCTTGTCTTCCTTCCTTCCTGTCCTTGTCTTCATGCACAACAGCACAACCTCTAAAAAGCTGGGGAAGGCAATGGGTGGCATTTCCAGGATAACCTAGGGGAAGAGTTCGGATTTATTTTGGAGGCAAAAAAAAAAAAGTGTTGAATTCAGTCGAAGACCGACTCAGGCAAGTCGACTGTCAGGTTGGAAGGTCACCGGAACATGGGAGCAGGGTGACACGGGCTGGGTGTTGAGAAGGCTGTTCGGGAGGCGGGAAGGCGCCTCTCTGGGCAGGGCGGGGCGGGAGCGCCTGCCTCTGAGCCAGAAGGCCGTTCCAGTTCCGCTGTGACCATCAGCATGGCTAAGAGGAAGCGTTCTAGTCGGACTCCCAGGGTCCGTTCCTGGCCCTCGCACTTACCAGCTAACAAGTAAACATGGGCAAGCTACTGAATGTTTATCCGCCTCGGTCCGGGCTGGCGGGGGATTCCATGAGCTAACTCAGAGCATGCTCTAAGCATTAGCTGTTATTTTTAACTGGCCCACTTGAACAAGCTCCTTTACCTCTCTGAGCCTCGATTTCCTCACTAGTCAGATGGGAATTACGTGGGCCTCCCAAGCAAGTATTTGTGAGGGTTAAAGAAGCTACCATGCCAGAATGTGCCTAGCTGCTACTTTCCGGGCATACAGTAGGTGCTAAATAAATGTCATTCAAATCCCAATCTGGTATTCTTTTTTTTTTTTTTTTTTGTTAATTGTTTATTTATCAAGACAAACTATTCCATAACCCAATATTCATGCTTCATAGTTCAGGAACACGGGTCAGTGACAAACTTCAATTGAACTCAACCCAATGAAATTCTTTACATTTTAAAATCACTTTGTACTCTGAAAGATACCAGCCTTCCTCATCTCCTCAAAATCTTTCATGGAATCATAATTTCTGTAGAAATCTGCATATGCCTTCTTTCTTCGATCAGCCACAGCAAACTTATAGAAAGCTGCAACTCCCAGGGTTACAACGAATGCTCCAAAAACATGAAATCGCAGACGCTTGGCCAGAAGGCCTTGCATCTGAGGTTTCGCCAAAGTATTGGAAGTCATGGTGGTTACTCTCCTCAACACCAACCTCAAACCTAACGTCCTTCCTAACTCCAATCTAGTATTCTAAAGGGACAAGGGAGTAGAGAGGATCTTGAGATTCTCAGCCCCCCACCCCCGCCCCACAAAACATACCTTGCAGATGCCTCTGGCGGGCAAGTCTTCCTTGTCTCCTCCTCCACCGTCAAATATTTGCGGAGCGCTGAGCTGGGCCAGGTGCTGTGGAGAGCCAGAAGCGCAGGGTGTTCTGCTTCAAGGGGCTTTCCAGGGGGCCAAGGGGAAGGTCTTGCAGGTAAAACAGTGATGTCTGCATGGTGGACTGCAGAATCTCCTGCCTTCTAGCTGTGCCAGGCCACTGATAGGCATTCTACGAATAAACGAATGAGGGGATGTCCAGTAGAAAGACAAGGAGATGCCGAGACAGGCTGGGGACATTATGGAGGGCCCGAATCCACCGAGCGCTAGGGTGGTTATGAAGGGGGGACAGAGGGGCCGGCATGGGAGCAGGCCGTCGAAGCAGGAGACAGAACTCCTGCCCCTGCTTGTCTTCATCCGGGCTCTGCTTCTGAGCGTCCAGTCCTCGGAGGGCAGGGGCCCAATGCTCTTCTCTCAGGCCACTGGCCTGCCCCTAGCCCTGTCAGTCCCCCTGCCACAGCCACAGTGTACATGCACACAGGAGGAATTCAAAGGACATGTATTAGTGATCTATTGCTGTGTAACAAAGTACCCCAACACTTAGTTACTTTTACTATCTCACAGATTCTGTGGGTCAAGAATCCAGGTATGGCTTCTCCAGTTGGATGCCTCTGGCTCAAGGACTGTCGTGTGGCTGCAGTCAAGATGTCACCCAGAGCTCAGTCATGTGGAGACTTGACTCGTGAGCTCGTTGGCCAATCTCAGTCCCTCACCGTGTGGCCTGCCTCTTGCCATGGCAGCTGGTCTCCCCCAGACAATTGATCTGAGAGAGAGAGAGAGAGAGAGAGAGCCAAGGTGGGCACCACAATCTTTTGATAGTCTTGGAAGTGAGATTCCCATCCCTTCTGCCTCGTTCTGTCAGGAGAAGCAAGTCATTAAGTGAAGCCCACACACAAGTGTGCGTACCAGGAGGCTGGACCATTTTAAAGCCTGCCTACTGTAAGACACAGGATGCTTTTTCTTCCAAGCCCGCCAATCAGAAAGGAAAACCACAGTGCATGGGTTGGCAAGGCCTTTCCCCTGAGTTATTTTGTGCATGCATAAAGCAAACTCTGCCTTCTAGGTCTTCTGGGTCTAAGGATGACGCCCAGGACTTCCTGAGCATACCCCAGTGACGAGTCTGTCCCCTTGTAGCGATCGGTTCAGTTCATCCGTCTTAACGGAGTGCTGTACCCCCTCGAAGTGTGGCGGATCCTGATGGATGGCTCAACACCGGGGACAGGAGCCCAGGGCAGGCAGGTGGAGACCAGAGAGGGAATGAGGGCAGAGATGTCATCTCATAGAGGGAACTCTAAACTGATGCCGAAGGGCACATGTTAGCCAGCAGTGGGGAGCGGGTGTTGCAATCCTCGGAGATACAGAAAGCAGTTCGGGAGCCGGGGGTGGCGGGGGGGGGGAGCGGGGAAGGCATCCTGTGTGGGGACCACAGAGGCTGCCAGGCTTAAGAGTGTGGGCGAATCGGGAGCATGGAAACCTCTGGACACAGCCACACCTCAATTAAGCCAGCAGCAGTTTCTCTAGTTCTCCTTGGCTCTGCCTCGATGGCCTGGTCGGACTCAGGAGTGGATGCTCTGTGCCCAGATTGATCTGGAATAAGGAAGGGGTGAACGGCCACGACCTTGTCCCCCAATTCCAGCAGCGAGGATGGAGGGGGCTGTTCTGAGCCCAGGGCAGGGCAGAGAAGCAAAGTGCAGGAAGCAGTGTCCTGAGAGAGACCCAGGTCAAGGCTAGGGCGACATTCAAAATTCAAGTCACTAGTTCGGTTCAATGTGACAGGAAAGATTTATGATTGTTTGGTTTGTAAATAATAGAGTGATCTGCCGGGTGTCACAAGCCACGATTAAATGACCAACTGCCAGATAACTGATCCCGACACAAGGTCACGTAAGATCAGAGAGGATGAAGGTTCTCGTTCCAGAGCGGTGTGGACAAGGTGGTCCTCCAGATGGAGCTGACAAGCCGGGCGGGATGTTTGCTGGGCAGAACGTGCTGGGCCCCGGGGAGGTGTGCTCGTAATCATCACCCCAGAGGCTGGGGGTCAGAGTGGGTAGGGTGGCGTTCTGGACCCCCACAGGCCCTCCAGAGCAGGGAGACCCCCCGCCGGGTCTCTCCACCACTTTCCTAACTTGAAAGCTCTTCCCTCACACTTAGGCGTCTAGGAAAGGAAAATGAGTTTCCTCCCCATGCACCATCTAGTCAAGTCTGGGCCTCCCGTGGCTACTTCTAGGCTCACAGAGATCGGCAGTAAGAGCTCTGAACAAGAGTCGGGACACTTGGATTCCCTCTGGTTCTCTAGGCAGCTGCTTACGCGACCGGCGCCCTCTCACTGTCCTTCTCAGAGCTTCGAGGCCCTCGTCCGTAGAATGAAGGGGCCCAGAAAAATGGCTGCTCATCAGAATGGCACAAGGGGCTTTCTGAAGTGGGCGATGCCCCTTGAGAGAGGAGATGAGGAATGGGGTACGGCCTGGGCATTGCTGTTCCTTTAAACTGACCGGGGGCATTCTGACGTGCCACTGGGCAGAGAACCACGAGAGCCACGAGGACCACGAGAGCCACGAGCCTGCCGTGGCTCTCGAAGCATGGCCGGTTTCACGAGTGACATCTGGAGGAGAACACCCCGCAGCCACCTGGGGCCCGATAAACACGGCCTCTGGCTCCTGACCCAGAGTCTCTGGGTCAGAGCGAGACCCAGGAGTCTTCACTGAAGCCTCTCCCCCGCCCCCCACCCCCGGTGTCTGTGATGCCCCAAGTTCACAGCCCATTGCTGGGGATGCACCAGAGATGCCCTCTGCCACCATCGCGGCTAGAAAACTCGAGTGTGTCCCTTCTGTCACTTACCAGGGGTCCTCGTGAAAGGCACCGAGCCTCTCCCTTCTCGCACCAGATTAAACGGATGGCATTCCTCCCAGAGTTGTGACAATTTGCTGAAAGGCTGGGGACAAACGGTATTACTGTTTCTGCTTCTGTTATTTTTTCTGCCGCCCAGTGTTCTGGTTAGGCGTTTCTACACCGGTGCCCCGTGCCTTCTGGGGTGCAGCCCCCAGCCCCTGGTGCTGTGTGGCCCCAGATGCTTGATCACAGGGTGTGAATGGAGACAGTGCAGACCCGGCCCTGCTCTGGAGCGCGCCTCAGAGAGCCACTGAAAGAACAAGACCACGCAGTTTCTAAATCAGTCATTTGGGCTGGTTTAGCATGAAAGGCTCTGATGAGCCGGGACTGATTCATCCATTCTTGGTGTTCTGGGGAGGCACATGGAAGAGGTCCCTGAGAATGCCGTGGACTTCCGGCATGAATAACACCGCCTACCTCCCCCCCCCCCCGCCACCCCTCCCCCGTCCCGTCCGCGCCCACGGGGCTGCCCCCTCTGCAGGTGGCCTGGACACGGAGCCGCCAGCCCGGAGTGGCCAGGGTGGAGGAACGAGCCCACAAGGGCAGGCCGAGCCTGTGTCCCCGCCGCCAAGCCCTTGTCCTCTCCCCGCTTGGATTGTGCCAGGTCGCCATGGTGACTTCCTGTCCCTCAGTATGTCAGGGCTCTATCAGAGCTCATCGGTGGCAGGTGCAGATAAGGGTCTCGAAGCAGGGGCGGCTGTCACACAGGCTGCCGCCGCCAAGCATAGCATCGATCTCGCCTGTGCCCGTGCCCAGAGGACGAGGGAGGCTGGGGGGAGGAGGGAGCCCTTTCTATATTTAGCTCCTGCACTGGTACATCCCGGTGGACAGCTTCGAAGGAGGCTGACTTCCAAGCCCAGCACAGGAAGGTTTAACATTCCTCAATTAGGCACACTCTCTGTGGGCTGTGTTTCGTCCATTGAGAAGGTTAAAAAAAATAGGTAAAAAGGAAAGCAAGAGAGAAGAGAACAATGAACCCAGCCTGCTGTGCATCAATCGGGGGAAACTGCCCCTACGCGGCTCCCCCCCCGCCCCGCCCCTGCATCTCCTGGACAGTGGAGGGGGGCTTCCCCGGGCAAGTGTTGGAAAGCTCGACAGGAACATCCGAGGACAGACTTCTCTGGCTTGTTGAGCAGTCGGTTTGGTTCCTGAGACACTGTCCAGAACAGAAGCAGAGCCCAGGGCCCTAGATCGGTGACCCCTCTGAGGGGCTCCACCTTCTGAAGGGGGCACAGGAGGGACTTGGGTCACTGGAAGTCCAGGTTAATGGCCTGACACCTGGGGATTTGCTCTGTGCCTCCCGCCTCCCTCCTGCCAAGCCCTCCAAAGAAACCTGAACGAGAAGCCGCACACCAGGGGAGCCAGAGGGCTGACAAATTGTTTCTGTGCTTGAATTCACCAGGGAATTGGATGTCTTTCGCTTTGCTTCTGCCGCCCAGCCCGTGGCTGCACCGATGGCCTAGACTGAGCTCCCTCAGCCCTGGGGCATTGCAAAGAGGTCAGCACAAGGGACACTGAGGTTCCCGAGATCCCAGGAACACAGGCATGGACAGGAGACAGAAGGACAGATGCAGGAAGGCTCATACAAATGAGCCTAACGTAAACTGGCCGGGAGGGACGGTGCGAGGAGCAGTCAGTGGGTTCGGGGGACTGTGATTAAAGGTGGGGCCCCCCGTGGCCCTGGCCTTGCACCCTCCCTCCCCAGCTAGTCTGTGTGGGGAGTATCTCGCCAGCTTGGCATTCTTCAGAGCTGCCAGTGGTGCCAGGTGAAGAGTTCAGAGCCAAGTTCATTATCATTGTTCAGATTTGGCTCAACTCTGGCAGTAATGCAAATGACCCTGCTGCTTAATGAGCAAGTTAAAAGACAGAACTCGATGGCTTCTCTGCTGGAGGCTTTGCTTTGCAGGGTCCCTCGGAGCCTTCAGAGGCCTGAACCGCCCCTGGCCCAGGGGGGCCCCAAACGGGTGCCGTGCCCAGGGTGCTCAGCTTAGTGCAAGCTGCGACATTTGGAACCTCTTCCCTCCCCCACGATATTCGTGTTGCGTGACCCTCCTCCTCCCACCAGCCACCTGCTCGGCCTTTTCTGTCCTCTTACCTGGACCGATAAGCAGGCACCAAGAAAGACCGCAGGGAAGAGCTAGGCGCGGTATCTGGCACTTTCCTTGGGTTCCCCCTGGTCTGCTGGTCACCAGGCTCTCAGGGATGGTGAGCCAGGCCAGGTGCATGTCCCACGCTGGTGCCACCTCTCTGGGCAGCCTTGCCCTGCTGCAGACATACTGGGTGAAGGATTCCTTCTGGCCATGAGGGTCTGTTTCTGAAGTCCTGCAGCCTGGGCTTACGTTCGTGCATAAGCATTTGTATATATGTTTATTGTGTATTTCTATGCCTATCTATGGAAATCTATTATCTTTAAAGATATATATTTATAGCAAAGCACAATGCTGTTCTCTAAAGGGTGTTGAAAATGGACAGAGGAATAAATGAAGAAGCCACGAATTACACGTGGCCCTTCTCTCAGGGGCGTTGATGCTAGTGTGCCGGGGGCATAGACAGGCGCGACAAACTGCTGGAATTACAAAGTGGGGAGGAGGCAGGGGTAGCAGTAGAGTTGACTAGTCTCCGAACAGGAGTGCGAGATCCTGGCTCCTGCCCAGGAGCTGTGGGCCTGGCGGAAGGGGCCTGGCCCAGCTACACTTCCTGTCTCCCATCCATACTCACCTGTGTCCCATGCTGCCCTTCTTCCCCCCAGTTGCCGTCTTTCGCTCCGGGGTCTGGCGGAAGCCCAGGGCTGTTGCTACTGGGAACAGGTGCTGTATGAAGTCGCTTGACCCTCACCTGCTCTATCTCCACCCCTTTAATCCCCGAACCCTAGATTCGTTGACTTGTAGCACAAGGTGCCCCACTTATTAGATACTCTGAAGCCTGGGTCCCCGTCACTGCTGATCCGTGTCCTGTGCCCGTCTCAGGCCCCCTCATTCCCCTGCTGTGTCTGACAGGTGCTCCAGCATCGTTGGGCTTTAGAAACTCGAGCACTGGCCTGGGCATCCGGATACATGATGTCTTACTCAGCCTTGCCGCTGCGTGATGGAGTGGCCTGAGGTCCTCCACTTCCGTGGGGCTTCGCCTTCCTTCAATGGTCTCTCACTTCCTTTTCAGCACTGATACTGTAGGGTTCTCGTCGGGCAAAGGGCCCCTGGGGACGTGGCGGGGTAAGGCCACGGGGAGACAGGCCACTGTCGAGGATGGTCTGGTTCTCCAGCTTCCAGCAGGGTGACGTCAGGCTTTGGGGCCCTGGTCAAGAGGATTTGCTGGCTCTTTATAAGCACATCTCCCAGGGAAGAGAAGGCATTCTTCCCAGCCCCATCCCCGGGAAGTCTTGGTAATGAGCCTCCCCGCCCCACGCAGAGGTAGGGCCTTGCGTTCAGTGCTCTGTTTTAGCATTTATTGTCCTGACCCATTTTTATGAGATCTCATTCTCAAGCCTGAGAGCTGTTCCTCTAATTCACAGTGTTCATCTCCATGTCCCTAGTGCCTAGCCAGGGGCCTGCCGCCGCGCAGCAAGTGAGTTGTGATTATCTGCGGAGGTCCTAAATGAAAGTTTTGCACTGGCCTGTAGAATACCATCTGAGACCTCGGCTCAAGCTGGAAGGCATTCACGCTACTGAGCGTTGATCTGGCCTTTCCACAGAGAAGGTAACCCCTTTAGGAAGGTAGCTCGCCTTCATTCTCCTGTATCTTGCATAGGAGCTCACCCATTCTGGGCTTAAAGTTGTACTCAGTATAAACGTGTTAAAAAGAATGGAATGGAGCACGTCATAGCCCCTTTTGGACCCAGGGGTGACTGCTTAGAATCTTCGGGCATGCTGCCTTAATTACCTGACTTCATAGCAGCGCTGGGAAGCAGCCTGACCGAACGCTAACAGTAATAATAATGCCTTATACTGAACGCTGAATACGCGACATCATGTGATAAACACTTTACTACCACTCGTCTCATTTAACCGGGGTGACAATCCTTCCATATTCATTTATCCATCCAGGCAGCCGAGAGGGGCTGAGCGCTCGCTGTGGGGAGGCCCTGGGGGTGCGGTTGGGTACAAGGAGGACCCGGTTCCCTTTCCCCTCGTGTTACAGGGGAGGAAATGCGCTCAGGGACTCTCGGTCACTCGTCTGTGGTCACAAAGCTCCTGAGGGCAAGACTGCGTCTAAATCTCCTTTCTTCTCCTCACTACGTCAGGGAAATGGTGTCCCTTCTGCCAACTCATGCTCGCAGCTAGCTTGCAGGGTGGAGGTTGCTGTTGGGTCCCCGTAGACACTGGCAGTGCCTCGTGCAAAGGGACGCTCAGCAGGTAGACATGGTGGCCAGAGCCCCGGAAGTCCACTCTCCGCGGGGCAGGTGAAGGTGTGGGGGAAATGTACCTGTACCTCTCGGATTCAGCAGCACCCCGGCTCTCAGGGGGACATACAGACCTCCTCTTTCCTGCCCGAGGTGACACAGCGGAGTGATGTGAGGGGGCAAAGGGAAGGCTCGAGTGAGGGCATCCGGGGAGAGCCCCGGAGGAGGCACGAGTGAGGTGACCGGTGGCCCTGCCAATGGCCCTGATGGTCCTGTGCTCTGGGCCATGTTGCGCGGAGTCTCTGGGAGACTTTGCATGGACGTGGTAACCCCCCAGACGCTCCTGGGGAGCCCGTAGTAAGGTTCCAGACCGCTCTTTCTCAGCACCCCTTCCCTGTCCCTGGGGATGCCCATATACAGGGGGCCAGCGTGGGGGCGTCCCGCAATTCTAGCCCCCTCTGTCCTCCTTTGCCACCATCCACCGACACTCACGCACATGTGTTCACAGCCCACACTCACATGCACACATACACACTCTAAGGGGAAATTCAAAACAACCTTCCCAGCTCCGTACGGAGATCGAGATCCAGGCTCCCGCTATGGGGGACCTGCTGTGGTCGGGTGAGGGCTCGGGCAGTCTCGGGGATTGGGTCAGGGCGTGTGGTTGGTGGGGAACTTGGTGGACCCTTGTGTGGACACGTTGCTTCTATGGCCCTGAACCAGAGGAAGAGGGCCGTCCTCTCCCACTGCGGTCCTAGCCTCGGGCCCCCGTTTTGTTAGATGGAAGTTCATCAGCAAAAAGGGAGGGAGGCGGGGGATGGAAGGGGAGAGGGAGTAACATTTGCAGGGGGCCTCCTGTGGCCTCCATGTCCATGCTCTCCTGAGCCCTCACGAGACTAGCTGAAGGGTCAGCGTGAGTCTCCCCATCCTGCAGACAAGGAAGTCAGGGCTCATGGCAGTCTCGTCGGAGCAGCGATAAGCTAGGGGCTGGGCCCAAAGCAGGGAAGACACTGAGGCAGGGCTTGCCAGGGACCCCATATGGGCAAATCAGCGGCTAGAAGGCCTTTGGTGCCCTGGGCCCCTAATGCTGGGAGGCTGGAGAGAGGGAAGGAACACTTCTACCACAGCCACTTGGGGGCGAGGCGGGGACAGGGGACAGGATCGAGCCACCCCTCCGGGTCCAGCGTGACAACCAGTTTCTCTGATCCCAGGGGAAGGAACAGTTAGGACATGCTGCTGAGCCCCTGGCAAACCTGATCCTTAAACAGTCCCACCGCTCCTGTGGGGGGCGTGCATCTCCCGGGAGGCCTTGGAGAATGTCCCCTACTCCCACCTCTGCTCCTGGCCGTGACCCCAGCTTAGACCTCACTTCTTTTGGGAAGCTCTCTCGGCCCCCACACTGTGATTTCTGTTCTTGCTGTCCCCCTGTCCCCCTCCCCTAGGACTCTGAGCTCCTGGAGGGCAAGGGCTGGACTTTGTTGCCGGTGAAAGCCCCACACTCAATAAATAACCCAGTGAAAAACCTACTCGGTGTTTATGTCAAGCTTTCCACTCCCCGAGCCCTTACTGAAGGTCACCTTGTGCCAGACCCCAGGGACCCAGTGACAAATGGGTGAAGTCCTGCCCCCAGGGAGGAGGTCACACAGCTCCAGCTGCCATCCCTCGATGTCTATGTCAGATGACGGGCAGGATGACAGCTGCACTCTCTAAGCATTTGCTGTGCGCCAGGCTCTGGCGGGGGCGAGCGGTGGGTGGCAGCGGGGACAGCCGATGAAGGAGCATTTCCCTGGGGGGCTTCTCAGTGCCGTGGCTGGGCTTCTGGGGATTCATTTTAATTTCCCGCCGCAGGGGTACAATCAAGGGAAAGAAAGAGATAATAAGAATTAAAATGACTGGAGTCCTTCCCTCTCTAAGCGGTCCACGTGGATTAATTGATTCCTCCTCCCCGTCCCTGTGGACCCATTTTACAGCTGAGGAAATGGAGCCCGAGCAGAGAAGTGACACGTCCAGGGCCACAGCTATGGAACGGGGCTGGGATTCAAGGCCTGGCAGCCTGCTTCCTCGGCTCGCCTCTCAAGGATGCCCGAGGGCCGACGAGGCTGGGTGGGGAAAGAGGTTCTGTTTTGCAGAAGGAGCGCTGTGTTTAGAGATGGGGTGACCTCCGAGGTCCCAAAGCCTTCGGCAGTCTGAGGAAAATTAGGAAATAAAAAGCGTCTTCTCCCTTACGATTGGCCTGCATTTATCCACCCTTCAGATTCCTTATGGAAACAAAGCACTAGGTGCATTCCTCTGGTTTGAGACCTGCTCCTGGAGACCAGGACCGAATGCTCTTTACGTCGCTATTCCCACCTCATCCATAGGCACCCCTGAGCCCAGAGCCTGCACCTACACCCGGCCTCCCTCGCTCACTCCTGGGTGATCTAGCCTCTTCCTGCACCCCAGACTCCCACACGTGGGCCCATCTGCCTTCGCCTCATGCCAGGGCGTACCTCCCAGACCTGCAGGCCCGGCCCCGGCCCCGCAAGCTGTACCCCGCTCCACACTGTCCTGCCTCTGTGCACCCAGGTTCCCCCCCCCCCACATTCACGTGGACGCACACACAAACCCCCGCCACACGCAGACTCTGAAAGGACACTTGGACTGAAGTCCGGGCAGTTTTCTGGGGCGAGGAGAGGCTAGAACAAACCATGGAGGGCAGGGAAGACCCCGCACCTCTCGAGGCTGTGAGGATCCCCAGGGAGCCGGCAGCCGGGCCCCGAGGCCGGGAGCTTTAGGGTAGTGGAATTGTTCGATTGTCACAGCTGAGTACCCCGAGAGACCCCCGCAAACCCCAAAGGCTAACAAGAACTGAAGAAAGCCTCCGGGGTTACCGGGCCGGGCAAATACCGAAGGAGGTTACCGGGCCGGGCAAATACCGTGCCCGTGGGCATGGCTCCGCCGAACCCGAGTTTCGGGTGCCCCTGCCCTGGCCTGCCAGCTTGCTCAGCGCTGGGGGTGCCATAGTGCGTAAGACAGACCCGGCACTCCTCAGGGTGTTAGTCTGCTCGTACGAGCCGTGCGCTGATGATGGTGATAATGGTGATAATGGTAGTTGCCAACCTGGGCGCCTAGGCGGCTCCTAAGCTCCGAGTCTTCATGTTAGCTCAGGTCATGGTCTCGGGGCCTTGAGATCGAGCCCCCATGGGCTCCAGGACCGGCGCGGAACCTGCGGAAGATGTCTCTCTCTCCCTTCCCTATGCTCCTCTGCACTCACACTCTCTCTCTTAAAAAAAAAAAAAAAGCTTTGGGGCGCCTGGGTGGCTCAGCTGGTTGAGCGACTGCCTTCGGTTCGGGTCATGATCCTGGAGTCCCGGGATCGAGTCCCACATCGGGCTCCCTGCTCTGAGGGAAGCCTGCTTCTCCCTCTGACCTCTTCCCCTTTCGTTCTCTCTCTCTCTGTCTCAATTAAATAGAATAAATCTTAAAAAAAAAAAAAAAAGCTTTAAAAATCATAGTTGCTAACCTTTGGTGTGTGCCAGAAGCCTCTCGCCACTTCCACTGGTGTTAATGCATTTAATCCCTATAACGGCCCCAGGAGGAAGGTACTGATCATCCTCCCACTTGATAGAAATCAAAATGGAGGCACGCAGAGATCAAGTAACGTGTCCAAGGGTTAACAGCTGATAAATGAAGGAACCAGTATTTGAACCTAGGCAGTCTGAGAGCCCGTGCCATTAACATTGGATGACAATGCTCATGAAGGGTGAGCTACCCCCCATTTTGGCTGACACTTTAGAATTTAAACACACTTTATTTTGGGGTACCTGGGTGGCTCAGTGGGTTAAAGCCTCTGCCTTCAGCTCAGGTCATGATCTCAGGGTCCTGGGATCGAGCCCCGCATCGGGCTCTCTGCAAAGCGGGGAGCCTGCTTCCCTCTCTCTCTCTGCCTGCCTCTCTGCCTACTTGTGATCTCTCTCTGTCAAAAACAAAAAAAAAATCTTTAAACACATTTTATTTAGCCCACTTGAAACTACCAGCTGACCGCGGATGCGATTCTCATTATTCCCGTTTTACAGATAGGGAAATGGAGATCGAAACTTTAAATGTATTATTTATTATGTATTATTACTTAAATGTATTATTCACAGCTGGTGACAGAGGAGAGCTCAAGCCCAGCTCTGTCAGTACCAGGCCTGGTCACCTCCTCGTTCTGAGCCTCAGTTTCCCTATCTGTAAAGCAAGGAAGAATGATGCCTGCTCCCTCCTGGTTTCCAGGACTGCATCAGGTGGTATTAAGTGTATAAACTAGGCAGTAAAGCAAGTTGAAATCTTCTGGGTAAAGAGCCAGGAATAGGCCCTCTCCTGGTGTCCGTCTTCTATGGTTACCATTAACTCAGAAAGCAAGTGAGCTCTTGGCCATGATGCTATGCAGGGGAGGCGATGGACTCTGGAATCCGACAGAGTCGGGTTCAACTCCTGCTCTGACACGCAGCAGCTGCATTCTCGGGGAAGTCACCTCGCCTTCTCTGAGCCTGTTTCCCCCGCCACGACAGGGCTGGCCGCAGGGCCACTGTGCAGAGAAATGAAGGGGTGTGTGAGGAGTGCGTGTGCCCATTCCCTGAGGAAGGTAAGCCCGCACATCCTGGTAGTCACTGACAATTATCCTCATTATTTTTTTTGATTTTTAAAATTTTTTTTCCAATTTTCATTTCGAGGCGGGGCTTGAACTCACCACCCTGAGACTGAGACCTGAGCTGAGATCCAGAGTCGGACGCTTAACCGACCGAGCCACCCAGGTTCATCATTTTTATCTTTTGTCCCGGCGGTGCCCATGCCTGAGGGGATAGCACCCCTGCTTCCTGAACTTCCTCCTGGCATTGAACCAGGCTTTCTTCGAAGAAATGCTTTTGCACCCTTGCGTTGGCCCCAGATGGGGGCCTAGTCCTGTAGTCACCTCTCGGAGCCTCCCCTCAGGCAGCCCCGCGGGGCGGGGGAGCCGGCAGCCTTTCCTCCAGAGCTTCCTGCCCACCCACTGGGCCCTGTGGTGAAGGGCTTACTCTGCGGCCCCCTGACTCATCCTGCCGCTGAATAATCCGAGAAGGTGACTGATTTAGGGAACATGCCAATTTGATATCAGGGCCTGATCACTGAAACGCAGCTCCCCGGGGAAGAGAAAATGAAAAAATATGACTAAACTGTCCTCCCACACGGGCTGTCATTAAAACAGTGCTTGGTATGTCACAGATATTTTTGCTTCGTCTCCAAATAATTTGTTCTTCCAACTTAAAATTTTTTTCTTAATTTGATTTTTATTACCCCTTCCTCCTCCTCCCCATTTGGTATGCACTTTGCTCTGGGAGGCCGAGGGAAGGTAAACGCCTGTCCTCCGTGCCCTAGCCTTCAAAGTTCAGGCAGAGAAGCCCCCAGATGGGTTGAGGCAGAATCTTCCCCCTGCCTGCCTCTTCCTCCTCCCCTTCCCCTTCTTCCCTGACCTTCTGCTCCACCCCCTCACCCCCTTCCTTCCTCTTCCTCCTCCCATCTTCCCCCCTCCCCACCCCGGCCTGTCTCTCCTTCTCCTGCTGCTGAGTCTGGCCTCTGCCCTTGGACAGCTGGAACACATCGTGAACTGGGGTCTCCAGGGCCCACCATGGCCTGCGCAGGCCCCACTGCTGAGAAAGAGTCTATGTGGGTAATTGCTTCACAGAAAGAAGTCCTCAGAAAGGTCGGACACACACAGGCCCACAGGCCCAGTGGGATGGCCAGAGAGTGTCTGTCCCCCCAGCCGCTCTGGACCCAGGTGGCTCTGCCTGGTGAGGCTGGGCCAGCCTTTTGCCCGGGCAGCCTCCACTGACCCCAGGTAGGAGCTTCCTGCATTTCCACCCATGCGGTCCCATTTGGTAACGGTCATTCCGCCATCTTTAGCTCCTGGGGAGAGAGTCAGTCAGTGTTTTACCTCATGCAGGTATGGGGGGAGGGAGCGTCATAAATAAGACGGGGTTCCTGCTCCTGCGTCTTGGGGATGGGTTGGGTAGGTGCGGGGAGACATAAACACGGAAACAGACACACAAATGACTAAGATAACTTCAAGCTAAGTAGAAGTTATAAGGAAGAAACTGGAAGAGGGGAGGGGAGGAGAGAAAGACAGCTTTAGCCAGGGTGCTGAGGAGGCGCCTGGGTGACCCAGGGGTGGGCCCTCATGGGAGGAGTCACTCTGCAAAGACGCAGGGGGAGAACGTTCCAGGCGGGAGGAGACCCCGAGGCTCAGCTGGGGGACGACTGGGCCCATCTGAGAGACAGGAAGGACGCCACGTGGCCGGAGCCAGTGGACCAGTCAGTGGGCAGTGAGGAGGCAGCCAGCCGCAGACCCCGGGGCCCTCGCTCCCTCACAGGCCAGGGGAAGATTTGGAAGGCTTCAGGGGCCCTGGAGAGCCACTGGAGGGTTGGAAGCAGCTGGTGGTTTGATCTGGCTTATGGTTTAAATCGCTCACTCTGACTCACGTGCGAAGGATGGGTTGTGGGGAACAAGGGGGGCCAGGGTACCATGGAGGAGGCCGACTGCGGAGGACGCGAGGGGCCTTAGATTTTTCTCTTCGGTCCTGTGTGCCAGCTGCAGGCTGCCTACACCTAGCACGTCCAGAGCTCTACCGGCTCTAGTCCAGTCTCCCAAGGCAAGGGACAGACCCCGTGGAGAGGTTAGCATAGGCTGGGCCACATAGTAGAGCAAAGGGAGCACTTGCCGAATGTTCTAGATGCCTGTATGCTAGGAAGGACTTCATGTGCCTGGGAACTCCTTAACAACTTCGGGATTTTAAAAGAATCACCCCTCCATCTAAGTACAGGCACCAACTCCCTTCGTTTATTCCAAATTTATTTATGGAGCCCTTACTCTGTGCCAGGCACTGGTCTAGGCTCTGGATACAGCTGTGAACCGGACAGACAAAGCTCCCTGCATTCCAGGAGGTTCCTACTGGCTGGGGGACAGGCGAGGCAAGACAAGGAAGCAGGGGGATACGTTAGACGGTGGTCAGTGTGATGGGGAACAGCAAAGCCGAGAAGGGGGCAGACAGTGCTGGGAGCGCAGGGCAGTCAGTGTCAGTCCCCGAGAAGGGATTGGCGCGGTGTCTGTGGGAGGTGACCCCCCTCCTGCAGGCCTCTAGCGAGCATGCCCTCTCGCTTCTGAAACACTGACTTCTCTCTAACGGACCGTTCCCATCAGCTTCAGGCATCCTGTTTTTTCTCCTTTCCTGAAGGACCTTCTTCCTTCCCTCCGTCCTCCCCACCACTGCGCCACCACTTCCTGCTAACAAGCAAACCCTCTTTGCTTCCTGTGGTGGTAAAACTCCTTGGAGAAATGTTCTGATTCATTTCTTCTTATTCTTTTTCTTCTCTTCTTCTCCCCTTTCTAACTTGATAAACATCTGTGGTGCCCACGTGCTTGGCACCTTACGAGCACTCCCTGGTTTCGTCCTCCTAATGGCCCTGTGAGGTGAGTGGCCTCAGATTTGAAAATGGAAGCAAAGATGGGGCGCCTTGGTGGCTCGGTCCACTAAGCATCTGTCTTCGGCTCAGGTCATGATCCCGGGGTCCTGGGATCGAGTCCCACATCGGGCTCCCTGCTCGGGGGAAGCCTACTTCTCCCTCTGCCTGCTGCTCCCCCTGCTTATGCTCTCTCTCTGCAAATTAATAAAATCTTTAAAGAGAGAGAGAGAGGAAAATGAAAGCAATGAGTGGTTAAAGAACTTGCCTGAAGTCGCACAGCTAGGAAGAGGCAGAGCAGGATTTGAACCCCGGGCCTCCTGGGGCCCAGACCTGCACTCTCAGTTACTGAGCGGCAGGGCCTCTGGGTGCCTCACTTCCTGACGCCCAGGCACTGCTCTCCAGGACATCCGGTCGGGACCGCTGGTGCTGTCCCTGTTGCAGGATCCCAGGCTGGCCTCTGGCCCATGCTCTTCCTGCCGTCTCCCCAGCATTTAGCCCAGTTGCTCACTCACATGCCTTCCTCCCTAGGCTTCTGGGACACCACGCCCGCCTGGTTCCGCATCCCCACCTTCCTCTCCCTGTCCGTCTCCATTGCTGGCTTCTCTCTCCCCACCCTGGGCTGGGGGAGAGCCCAGAGCTGGGTCTTCCATCCTTTTTTCCATCTGCACCCTTTCCCTGGTCCTCTCATCCCATCTCTTAGCTTTCCGTACTCTGCACGTCCACTCCCCTGTTTGTCGTCCCCTCGCAGACCTCCTCCCAACCTGTGTCCGTCGGAGTTCTTCCCAGGTCCGCCGCGGTAACTCATAGACCTCTCAGAGCCGACACGTCCAGACTGTGCTGGTTTCCTCCCCACACCCGGCGTGGCCCAAGCCCGCTGGGCCCATCTTCCTTGTGGAAGGAAAGCGCCTGCCTTTCAAGTGCTTAAGCCCAAAGCCAGCGAGTCACCCTGAACCCCTCTGCTTTTCTCCCACCCCGCGTTCCATCCGTCAAGGACTTCTGCTGACTGTCCCTTCAGAGCACACACAGCACCTGACCGCCCCTTGCCGTCTCCACCCCTACCACTGGCGTGAGCCCCCGCCACCTCTGCCTGCCTGGAACGTGCATCCTTGATCCCTTCTCTGCTCTCATCACGGCCACCAGCGCGACCCCGTTATACAGCCTGAGTCTCAGCATGGTTTTCTCTCCATGAGAACCTTCTCATGACTCTCCCTTGCGCCCAGAGGCAAAGCCAAAGTCTTTGCGGTGTCCTCCATTCGGGCCCCCAGAGCCCCTCGGAAGTCATGGACTTCTTCTCGGTGCCTCGACATTCCAGGAATGCTCCCACCTTCGGAGCATTGCCAACTGCCCTTGGCTATTTCCATAACCTGAAAGGCTCACCCCCAGATGCCTCATGGCTGACTGCCCCCTAAACGTCACCTTTAGGATGGCATTTGGAGGCCTGACCTCCCAGGCTTCCGACTCCCCCTTGCTCTGCTCTGTTTTGTCCTCCGTAGTACTTTGCGCCCTCGAACATATGGCGCCGTTGGCTCATTGAAGTAAAAGAATGTGAGCCCCCCGGGAGCAGGGATCTTTGTTCTGTGCCGCGTTATTCTAAGCAGCAGGGAGAGACCCCTCCAGACCGGCGCTCTGTAAATGCCTATTGAGCGACCTGCTGGCAAAGCAGACCTCTGTTATGTATGGGGTGACATTGGAGACCTGACCCAGGGCGGGCAGCAGGGTGCCGAGAGCAGGCCGCAGCAGCCACACACTGCCTCCGTTTACCCAGACGGACCCCTTCCATCGAGGTGGACACGCAGCCGAGCCACAGACCAACCTCTGCGCCCCCTGCTGCTGTGGGGACGCGAGAAGAGAATGGCTGTGTGTCGGCAGGCCTGCTGCCAGGGGGTGACGGGAGGATGGGCTGCCCGGGGACTCGAGAAGTCCCATCTCCCTGACCCCGGGGCCCGCTGCCTGCTGCCAGTGTCTCCTCTTTTCTCTTCAAATGTGCCTCTGCGTCTTTCTGCTGCTCCTTCTCCCTTCTCCCTAGAGCCTCCTCGCCGCAGAGCTTTCTGTCTCTCTCTGCTTTTGGGTTTCTCCGTATCTGGGTCTCTGTGTCACCGTCTGTTTTCTCCTCCGTTCCTCCTCTCTCTCCCCTTGTCCGTTTTCCTCTCCCTCCGAATCCTCCCATTCCTTGCCTGGAATCACCCCCTCTCTCCCTTCTCTGTTTGTTCTCTGGCCTTTGGGGGGCGGCGTTCTGTCCAGGGGAGAGTCCTGGATCTCTTCTTTCTTGCCCCCCCCACGGGTGTGTTTCCCCCCCCCATGATGATTCTGGTTGAGCCTAGCCTGCGGTCGGTCCCGGTCCTTTCAGTGCCCCTGCCCTCTCTCTAGAGCTGGCTTTGCCGACGCTCTGACCCACCCACCCACCCAGGGGGACCTTGTCCCAGCCCCACAGTGCTGACCCGTCTGATGCCCCACAGCCCTTGCCAGGACCTGGGACTCTTTTGCTTTCACCAGGGTGACCCTCTGCTAATTTTCTGAGGCTCTTGTGTAAATAGGTTCCCTGAGAAAGTCCTGTCTGGATTAGGAACCCCTCCTTGTAGCTCCTTCCCCCTGGGCCGGAACTTTCCATTCCTGGATCCTCCAAAGCGATTCCTTCTTATGTTAAGCCCTGCCTACCTTCCCCTTTTCCAGCCAACCGTTTCCGATAACTTCTGAAAAACCGAGCACCAGCCCGTGTTGCATTTGCTTTGATTCAGCAACTTTGAAATCTGGTGCCCTTGCCGGCTCTTCCTTTGCCCAACCAGGAAATGTTCACCCCTGCTATTCCGTGACGGAGGAGTCGTGGGCCACATGAGGGGGCTCGTTTCACTTGGCAGTATTGTCAGGGACTTGAAGGCAGCAGGGCAGGCCTGTCCGGGTCCCCAGATGGGGCTGAGAAGAGTTCGGTGTGTTTTCCTTTCCTCTCCCCTCACCCTCTCCTCTTCCTTCTCTAGTATAACCACTGCTTAATTGTCTATTTTTGTCATTCTCCCTCGGAAAGACATCCTTTCCCTCCCTCCTCACCCCCACGTGCCAGAGGGGGATTTGCTGGAAGCTCGTTGCGAACTTAAATGGGATCCTGTCCACGATGGGGCTTCGTGGATTGGAGGACAGAATAACTCGGGGTTTGCAAGGACTGTCTTAGGCTCCGTGGACAGACGGGGCAGCATTTCCTATCGGCTCCCACCCCTCTGACTTCTAGCTGACACCACCCTCGCCAAAATCTCCCAGTTTTGCTCCCAGATAAATATGAGCGGGAGCCTGTTTGCCTCTCTCTCTCTCTCCATATGCCTTACTCACTCCCTGGCTTTCTCACAGGCCCGGAGCTCATCTTCTGCAAGGATGACAGTGCATTAGACTACAGGAGATCCCTCATCACATTCTGGGCAGGCAGTGTTTCCACCGCAGTTGAATGCTGGCTGTGATGGGCAGCTCACTACCTTTAGGTGGTAGGCTTGCCGGTTGAGAATATATGTTGGGGTTACACGGTGCACCGTACACAGCTTGTGTCACCCCCATGTTTACTTACCCTCACGAAGTCTCAGTGTCCCCTTTTCTTAAAAGGACAATGGAGAGAACAGCTTTCCAGGGTGTTGTGAAAAGTCAGGGAGATAATGCAGGGAAAGCGCTTATCACAGTGCCTGATGCTTTGTAAGTGCTCAGTGAGTGTTAGCTGTTTTATTAAAGGCAAAGGCACCCTTTGCATGGTTCTGAAAGGAAATTGGCCTTCCAACAAGTCGAAGAGGACTCGCCCCTGCAGCCTGGAGCTGTAGATACAAAAGGCACATAATCCCTCCTGCACAGGACAGGCCTTCAGATGTTTGAGGACAACTTTCGTGTCCCTTCTAAATCATCTCTCCTCTAATTTAAGTATCCCTGGTTTCATCACCTATCCCTCGTCCTTTTCATGATTTCCGGGCCCCTTGCCATCTAGGTCACTGTCCTTTGTACCCACTTGCCAATGCACTTCCAAAAATACAGCCTAGAGAAGTGAAGGTACGGCTACGAATCTGGTCTGAGCTGCCCAGGGTACAAATGGGACCCTTTTGCCCTTGATCCGGATGCCATGGACAGTCAAAGGCTTCCTTAGTGTACTTGGGGCGTCCGCTGATTGGTTGACTTGATGGCCTGTGACCAACTAAAAACTGATTTTCACATGAACCTCTCGAGTCTGCTGCCATCATACTGGCCGAGTTAATTTTTTGAACCACGGCAGGATGGATGTTGTGCGCGTTCGATTGCATCGTGTTTATTTCGGCCCCAAATGTAGGTCGAAAAATCTGTCTTAAATCTCATTAGGTGAATACATAATGCGCTTCCATATTTAGAAGTCAAATAATGTAACAAGGGAAACTGCAAAGGGTTCCCAGGCCACCCATCTGCCCGGCCCCCTTCTCCCCACATAGGTCGTGACCGCGTGCCTGGTGTCTCATGTGTCCCCCCCCGCCCCCCGGGCTTTCTTTTCCCGGGGACAAGCCAATATCAATACTGGTTCTTGTATATCTCCTGCTTCTTACACGAACGCCGCCCAAAAGCTTTGCCTTTCACGCCCAGCAATGTCCGAGACCCTTTTGAATCTCCAGTCTTTCATCTGACAAAGCTTCTATCTACCAGACTTAAGGCATGTGTACACAAAGGGAGCATGTCATTACCGTCTTGATCCGCGTTGCTGATCGAAACCTATGGAGCCCAGGGGCCTGTGTCACTGGGGACATGCCCCAGGCTTCTGTACAACTAACCGGGCCGATTCCCAGCCCGTTTTTCTCCTTCTTCTCAGGGATAATGTGCAGGTGTGTCGAATACCCCACTAAAGAGCTAGGTGCATGGAGGCTTCTCGACTTATCCCAGTCCACAGCAGTGGTTCTCAACCGGAGAAGATCTTCCCCTGGGTGACTTTGGCAATGTCCAGAGATATTTTCGGTTGTCACTACTGAGTGTGTGTGTGTGTGTGTGTGTGTGGCCACGGGGATCTAGCAGATAAGGGGTACAGGGGCAGCTAAAGAGCCCACCCCACTGGGAAGGCCCTGTGCCCCCACCCACACACGCACCAAAGACTTACCAGGTGTAAATGTCCACAGTACCAAGGTTGAGAAACCTTGACCTAGAACCTTACCAAAATAAAAACACTCTTCAAGATTAATTTGGTGCTACCAAGTCTGAATGAATCTTGTTGGTTCTTTTTTTTTTTTTTTAAAGATTTTATTTATTTATTTAACAGAGAAAGAGAGATGACAAGTAGGCAGAGAGGCAGGCAGGGAGAGGGGGAAGCAGGCTCCCTGCTGAACAGAGAGCCCGATGCAGGGCTCGATCCCAGGACCCTGAGATCATGACCTGAGCAAACGCAGAGGCTTTAACCCACTGAGCCACCCAGGCGCCCCGCTTATTGGTTCTTAATAATCACCATTTTCCAAAAGTTACATGAATAGACGATTCCGTTTTGGCAAGAGAGACTCCTCTGAGTGAATGAAAAGTCATCTAGACTCTCCGATCTCATGTCGACAGTCCCCAGATTAGGGGGACTGCTCCTCTCCTGGGGGAATAAGTTCCTCCAGGGCTGTCCTAGTCCATGGAGATAGCTCGGCGTGGGAGTTTCCTCTCTAGAGTCTTCTCTCCTCTCTCCGGGACTGCTCACATTCCTGGTGAGGGCTTCCGTTCTGGCTTCTCTCCGTGCAGTGCCCCTGCCCCAGCCAGGAACGGCACAGAACCTCTGCAAAGTGAGGGAGTCTTATAGAAATGTCAGTAACAAGGGGACAGGCACAGGAGAATAGCTCTCTTTCCCCCTTTAGATGTGTCCATGTCTCACTTATACAGGTGTCCCCAGAGAAACATCTCGAAAGCCTTGATAAATGGGGGAAAAAGAGAAGCACCCCCCACATCACTTTAAAAGTCTGTCTAAAGAGAACTGAGTTGAAGCTTTAAAGAAGGAGCCGTTTGTGTCAGCAGTAGAGCCCAGTGCCCCGGGTCCCCCATGAAGACCGTGGTGACCGGAGCCCCCAGCCGGGAACGGTCCATCTCCCCATTCAGTGAGCTGCCGTTGTATCCAAAATGCGGTTAGGGTCCTCTTCATTCGGGGAGAAATGAACGTGGACCCAGTTCTCGAAGAGCTTGCAAGAAGCAATCTGCATAGCAGGAAGGCATGAACTTGGGACAGATCCGCATCCGAATCCCACAGAGATGGCGAGACTGTGTTAACTAGATACGGGGCTTTAATGCCCAAGGTATCAGCTTCTCCTCTGTAAGAATGGAGATAACAGTAGCGAGCTCGCGGGTGGGTAAACCAAATGAGAATAAGCTCGTGAAATGCGTCGTGTGCATAGTGCACTGTCGACACCGCAGTTATTATCGAGCACTCTAATATCCTAGTGCAGATTTTCGACACAGAATCTGATAAGCACTGAATAAAGGCACAAACAAAGGACAACGGACACATAAAGGAAGAGTCATTGAAGCAGTCAAAGTGATTTTGAAGAACAGTGAACTTGGAACTGTTGCGAGAGCGGGCTTTCAATCAGTCCCTCCTCCGTCACTCAGCAGCCGCGTCAATATGGATGCTTGGTTTCTCTCGCCTCCGTTTTTCTGTCTGTAAAACGGAGATAGTGGGACCTACCCAAACAGCAGTCAATATTAAATAAGTTCGCAGTTATTTTGAGTCTGCCGTCAAGATCCCATCAGGGGGACTTCTTAGATCAGAGCCCTGAGGAACGAGGAGGTCGTTTGTAAGGGCAAAAAGGACCAAGAGCTGAGCAAGGCAGGGAATCCTTAATGGTTGTGGGACTGTCCGAGAATGAGAAACGTAAGCTTGGGGGATCAGACAGACGTTGGTCAAGTTATGTGGCGTCTCTAAGCTCGGTTTCTTTGCCTGCCAGCAGGCGGATGGGAGTAGTCAGTGAAGTAATGGATGAGAGCGTTCAGCTGGGCGCCAGGCACATGGGAAGTGCTTAATGGGCCGTCACCGTCGGACCCGCGGCGGGGGGCTTGATCTTGGCCATGGAAGGTCCAGACGGGCTAGTTGTCATCAGACCAAGGAGGAGGCCAGTTGCTGGGGCACAGGAAGCCATCAGTGGCTTTTGAGAAAAGTCACACGATCCAAATTATTTTCGGCTAACACTTGGCAAGTGTGGAGGGGAGGCTGGTGAAGAGGGCGTCTAGAGGCCAGGAGACCAGTTGGCCCGGGCGACTGGGCTACCCTTGAGGTTTTATCCTTTCTTTACTTTGGACTGTGGGGCAAGCCACAGAGACCCGGCGAGGCCTCCGGCTCACAGCTGGGCCGGGCCCAGGTCCCGCGGGGGGGAGCTCAGAGTTCCGGCCCCTCCACGTGGACTCTCTTCCACCACCCTCACCAGCTCCCTATGACAGCTGCGGCTCCCACCCCCAGTCCCTGTTTGGAGCAGTGATTAATACAGGTTTAAAATAATCTTTGTCTTCTCCCTTTGTCCGCCCCCAGCGCAGCCGCTGCTCTCCTCCCATCCCCCACCCCCACCCCCACCCCCCGCTGGCCACACCTCAGACACCAGCCTCAGAGCAGCTGGGGCCGGGGGGGCTGTCCTGACCCACACCAACCAACGCTCCTTCCCACACTGGCACCCCACTGTACCCCAGACCCAGAGCAGACGCCAGAGCTTCGCTTCCAGGCCCCTTCTTGGCCCTGGAGCCCACAGGGGTCTGTCCCGCAGGGGCCCCGGGCCAGGAATGGGGAGACACTGGCGAGAGATGACCTCTCCCTGCTCACACCGACCTCCAGAAGCGTGGGAACCCTGCCTGATGAACATACAGACTATCCAATGTGAGTGCTACTCAGTTCTTCCACACTTAAGGGGAAGGGGCCGCAACCCCGTGCCTCAGTTTCCCCATGGGTCCTCTGGCTTTGTTTCCTTCCCAAAGAACATTTTTTTTTTTTCATTTCTTCATTGATGCTCATAAGTGGAGGGCGTGGATAATGTCATCCCATTAAACCGATGAAGAAAATCAAAACTCAGAGAGGGTAGGTGGCTTCCCCAAAGGTCAGAGCCAGAAGCGGTGTGCAGGGGACGACCCTCAGAGCAGCAGCTGTCCATCCTGGAGCGGCCACCTGCTTGCCTCCATTCAGAGCTGCTGGGTCTCCATTCATATTTCTCCAGCGTACCGGGGCACCGGGTACATCCCTGACTCTCCTCCTCTGCCTGGAATAAAGTGTGTGTGGTCTGAAAATGAGCAGACAGCAGCCCCTTCGGAGCCATGTGACTCTGAGGCCAGCGAGGGCTTTTGTCTGACCCCAGCCACATATGGTTAGATCAGGGAAGGACGTGCGGACATGGACGAGGCCAAACGGTGAAGAGTGGGTCAAAATGGAAATTATTAAAATGTGAAATCACGGGGTATGACAGTTCAAAGGAATGCAGAGATATCTAGTATACCTCTCGTATTTTACAAAGAGGGAAACTGAGGCTCAGAAGGGGGAAGGGGGCCCTGAGAGCCCCACAGCAGCAGGATGGTGGGCTCTCTGCCCTGCCTGCCCCAAAGGCTGCCTTGGACTGTGCCTGTGTCATGGGAGGTGTAGACGCTTCTGCCAGGGTCTCTCGCCTCCTGGCGACTTGGTGACTTAGCATAAAGAGAATTTGTTCCTTGCACTCCCCCCCCCCCCAACACACACACACACATAGTAAGTAGCCAGAGTCAGAGGGGGTTAGGAAAGCAAGTCACAGGTCAGGTGACGGGGCAAGCCGTTCCAGAGTTACGTCTGAGAAATGGGACGAGAGAAGCCGCGTGTCGGCAGCTGGTGGGGCTCGAGCCGGCGCAGCCCTGGGCAGGTGCTCCCCGGGTTGCCAGGCTGAACTGTGCCTCCGAGAACACAAAAGGCACTTTCTGCGGTCCGTCTGGTGGGAGAGGGCCGACGAACTCATGCCTGTGCTCAGACAGAGCTGATAAATGCCAAGTTAATCCCAGATCACTTGCTCGGGATTAAAAAAAAAAAAGATGGAGGTGGGGAAATGTGTCACTTTGGGTAGGAAAGGGAGACAGGAGTGTGTTCGATGGCCTGGATGGAGTCAGGCTAAATATTTAATGTTCTTGACAAGGACCTGGAGGGGGCCGTCCCTCTCTCTAAACAGTGACACATGGGGCTCCTGAGGGAGGAGACAGCGCTGTTTCCAGCTGCCTCTTTGGGAAAAGGCAGAGAAAGAGGCCCGCTTGGGAAATGCAGCCGAGGACCAGGGAGCAAAGGGCCAGTGCCGCCGGCGGTGGGGGGCGGAGAAGGCCGGGGCCAACCGAGACCTCCTTTTATTAAAAAAATAATGGTTCATTCTTTACATTTGGAATAAAAACCTGTTGTAATTACCTAGCAGTGGGAAAGCAATTTCCAAGTAGCTTTATTGTTCGGCTCCCCAACCAAATGTGCAACGAAACATCCACCCCGGGAATAGCAGGAGCGAAGACACACGGCAGTAACTATGATATTTAAATGTTTCCACAGTTAGAAATTTCAATAAGGTTTAAATGAGCCATAAGTTGATTTCTCTCTGGATTATTTTTTTCCTCCTCCTCCTTTATTACTTAAGACACTGTGCTCCTATCCCATATTTATACGGCACTAGCAAAGAAGTCCCGGCAGGAAACTTCAAAACATTAAGTTACCACTCAGAGGGCCTCTCTCCTAGTCCCAAGGAGATAGGCACCTCCCATCCACCCAGGACATCAGCCAGGTGAGCTCAAGGGATCCTGGGGGGGCGGGGGGGGAGGGGGATACCTCCCGGGTGGTCAGAATTCTGCTCGGAGCCCCATCAGTTGCTGCCAGTGTATAACCTGGTGAAAGTAAATAAGCTTCCATAACTCAATGTGTAAGTTCTTGACAATCGAGATCACATCTCCAGCATCCCCCTGCCGAGTCTAGCTGGGGTACGAGCCTGGCAGTGGATAATGCCTGAAATCGGGATGTTTCACATCTCCCTCTATTTTTGGCATATGTTGATTTCCCTGACTCCCAGGCAAGTTCTAGGCTTAAAGGAGGAGACGAAGAAGGGGGAACTAATTTCGCCAACCTATAAATACGTAATAATAGTGTGTTATTGGGATGCACACTTTCCTGCTCTATCCATATCCATACCCATACGTATACATTAGTTCATTTGATCCTCACGACAGCCCTAAGACTGGTTATCACTATCGTCATCCCATTTTGCAGATCGGGAAAGCTGAGGCACAAGGAGCTCAAGTAGCTGGCCCCACATCTCCTAGGCGGTCAGCGTCAGAGCTGGGATTGACCCAGATGTGGGCACATCCTCCCTGCCTCCTTGCCTCTCCAGCCCACCCCCTGGAGTCGCCCACTCAAGTCTGCATTGCAGCAACATCAAACCGACTTAGGATGAAAGAATTTGAGGTCTTCTGGAAGAGCCAACCCTGGAGTAAATGAGTGGGCAAGCTTGTTGTGATACCATCGTCCGAGACTTTGAGGGGCTGTGGAGACTACAGGTCTGGATGAGAACCTCTCCTCCCAGCAGCACGAGACTGGCAGAGACAGCGGTTGAAGGCAACCACTGTCTTCTCCAGACTCTACTTTTGCGTCTGGACACCCAAGCAGGCTTCTCTCTGCAAGGCTGAGATAAAGCATGTTCAGACTTTCACACCATATGGTTCTTTTCAGCCCTTGCAACACGTACAGAGCTGGGAGAGAATGAAGAGCTCTGAGTACGGGCTTTAATTTCAAGCTTTGAAAACCAGGCCATATCTAGGAATATTTGGCCGGGAAAAGTGCCTCCGTGCTGAGTTTTCTGCTCAAGCCTGCGTTTCAGGGGCCATTAGAGTAATCCCCAGAAGCGGAGAGGCAAGAATGTAAATGCATTGACTTGGAACCTTCCCTTGCACACAGAAATCCAACCCACTAAGCTCCAAGCTAGGTCCCCGCCAGTGAATATTTATGGTGCTTCTATTACTCGGGATTTTCCAGAGTAACGGAACCAATAGGATATATATATTTCTTATAAGGAGTTGGCTTATATAGTTATGGAGGCTAAGAAGTCCCAAGATCTGCAGTCTTTAAGCAGCAGGCCCAGAAGGGCTGATGTACAGTTCTAGTCTGAGTCTGAAGGCCTAAGGACCAGGGGAGTTGAGAGTCTAAGGTCAAGTCTGAAGGCTGTTTCAGTTCAAGTCTGAAGGCCCGAAAAGACCAGTGCCCCAGTTCGAATCATCAGGCAGGAGGAGTTTTCCTGTAATTTGTGGGAGGGTCAGCCCTTTTGTTCTATTCAGGTCTTCAGCTGATGGGGTAAGGCCCAGCCACATTGCGGGGGTGGGGGGGAGGTACAATCTGCTTTACTCAGTCTACCGTTCGGAGGTTACTCTCATCCAAATGTACCCTCACAGATATACCTAGAATAATGTTGACCCATAAAATTAGCCATCACAGTATCCCTGCCTGAATGCAGGCAGCCACTTCCTCATTCTCTACCCCTTGCCCTCTAACTGATGTTCGAGGAGGCAAGAGTGTGGGGAGACTGCTTGGAGCATCCCATTGGCTCCCCTAATGAGTCTGTCCTTTCTGTCAGCTTCCGGCATCTGGCATCTTCGACACCCAGCTGTGCGGGTTACAGCAGGAGCCTGTGACCGTGGGAAGGCCTCTCTCCCCTTCTTACCCCCTTCTTTTCCTCCCCAGACCCCACACTACCAGCAGCAGTAGAGCAGAGTGCCCAAGAATGGGGAGAAAGGTCCACACATGGGTTCTGCCTTGTCGTAGCCGTGGGCCTCAGCCCCGCATACACTGGGCAGTGGGCTGCTGGAGGGGAGTCTCCCCTTGGCTCAACCTCTGAGCTTGTGCTGACTTGAGGCCCCGTGTCTTATTAGGCATAATAAGGCCATATTGTGGCTGGCAGGAGGGAAGCTCATTTCACACTCTGGGAAATGGGACTCAGCAAAGAGACAGGAAGAGGTTTCACGTACATGCTTCTCTGCCTGCGAGTCTGAAAGTTGGCGGTGGCCACCAGCCAGAGGAGATGAGTACGAGCGTCTCTTTCCAGTAACCCGAGATGGCAGTGAGGCTCGTCTGGGGGCTGCTGTCACAGGCACGCCCCCTCCTGCGTCTACCAGCCGCGTGACCTTGGGCAAGTCCTTTCCACCCGGCCATGCCTTTGCTTCCTTGTTTGAGAAAAAAATGAAAATAATAATACCACTTAACTCCATAGCATTGTGCTGGTGAGGACCCGATGAATTTGTATATATTTAAATGGCTTTTAAAAACGCCTGGCACATGGGAAGGGCTCCCCAGAATGTTAGCAATTATTAATATCCATCAGCCTCCTTTTGCTTCCTGAGATTTGGAGATGCTGTTTTTTGCTAGTGCAATATACACAGCCAATTTCAAGTTCTAGGCTGCCCCGCCCCTCCATCCCCCCAACCCTTCCCAGCTACCACCCCCCCAACCTCCATCCTCCATCCCCAACCCCCACCCCATCCCCGCCAAATGATGCGTACTCTGGGGAAATGAACTTACTCAGAAGGAAGGTCAATGATTCTTTCCCTCTGCCCTCACTACGTGTCACGAGGCTGTGAGGGTCCACAGCCACGGGCTTGGTGGGTTTGGGAATAATACGTACCATGCTCCATTATTACACATCTCCAGCCTGGATAACCGCCAACTGGTTGTGGATCCTTAGTACACAAGCCAGAACCATATCTGTTACGCCCTGACCCCCCCACTCCCTCCCTTGTGTAGTCTTCCTTGGGCTCTCCTCACTCCCACTGATCACGTCGAAAGTGAAGGATCTACTCCTTTCCTGCAGGCAACTCAGAGCGTCGTCTCACTGCCCCCCCATCCCCAGGCCCCACCCCCACTTCTCACGTGTGTGCACACAGACAGGCACCCCGCAACCCCGGTTCGATGGAGCGTCAAGCATTTTTGGGGACAAGCAAATGTAAGACAAGAGAAACCTCATCCCCTGTCCTCTAAAGACCACTGGTACAGAGACCCGTGGTTTTGCTGTTCACAGTTTCAGTTACGTGTGGTCAGCTGTGGGCCAGAGACATGTGATCCTTCTGATACATCATCAGAAGGTCAATAGTAACCTAATCTGACGTCACAGTGCCTATGGCATTCGCCTCACTTCTCACACAGCCATTTTACCACCTCACATCGTCCCAAGAAGAAGGGTGGGTACGGGGCAATGAGATGTTTTGAGAGAGAGAGATCACGTTCACGTTACTTACAGGCTATTGTTATAACTGTCCTAGTCTATTCCCGGTTACTGCTGTTCATCTCTTACTGTGCCCAATTTGTAAATTAGACTTTATTAAACAGGGACAACTTGTAAGCTCGGCGCATAGTGGGCACTTTTCTAAATGCATCTGAAAGAGTGAGGGAACGAAGGAATGAACGAGAGAGCCCTGGGACAGGACCCCACTCAGTTCGGGGAGAGGTGCGGCCATCCTACCTGGAGAGAGAAAGATGAGGAGGATCGAGGATCCGGGGGGGGGGGGGGGGACAAGGGGCGGGGCGGGGGTGGTGCTGGCTCTGTGTGCGAATCATGCCAGGGAGTGAGCGCTGACAACTTTATGTCCTCCCTCACTTCCCGGAAGGACACACACATTCCCATCTTCCTTCCTCTTCCTGTAGATTTCCGTCTGCTCTTCTTCCTTCCCTTTTCGGGCCTCGTCTGCTTCGGGAAGGGCATGGTCAAAAGAGGGAGAACAGAACCTGTCTCTTCCCTACCCTTCAGTTGTCTGAAAATAGTAACTAATCCCCAAATCACTTTCCCTGGACTTCCGAAGAAGTCCTGTCTTCGAGCAGAGTGAACCTGCCTGGTTCTGTTTTGCGTGGGCCGGAGTTAAAATCCACTCACAGGAGCGGCCTGAAAGTAGGGCTGACAAGAGGGGTTAGGAAATGAATTAGCTACACACCAGGCGGGGGCCAGCGCAGCCCCCTCGGAGCACGGGGAACCCGGTAAGCACTCGGCTCGTGCAGGCTTTGATGGCCTGGGCCGCTGCCCCCTCCTGGGGTCTGTCTTGAATCAATGCCACACAGTGGCCCTTGGGATTACAGAGTGTCCGAACTGAAAAGGATCATTTCCCAGGTGTGGAAACTGAGGCGAAGGCGGGGGAAAGGACTCGCCCAAGGGCACAGCGCAAGTCAGGAGTAGGGTTGCAGATCAGGCTGCAGGATCAGCCTGCAGGATCCAGGCTGCAGATCAATCAGAAATACCAGCTGAGTGGCTCTGGTCTGCGGGTTGGCAACTTGGCCTAAGGAAGAGAGAGATTTGGGGGCTGGTTTACCTGCCCGTTGAGTCGCGGACCCCCTCGGTCTGTGTTTTGATCTTTCCTGCCAGGCCTGGTGCCCACATCTGAGCAGGGAAGGCAACAGCAGACAAGCTCGCTGGCCCTGGCTTTCCCTTCTCTCCTTGAACATCCATCAGCCACAGTTTCATGTTGAATGGGGCTGCGAGGAACTTCAAGGCTGAGATTATTACATTTTGTACATTACACTTCTGCCAGAGAGCTAAAAATACCCTCCTGCGGTTGCTAAGTGCAGGTCTAATGGTGTTCCTTAGAGGAAAGAATGGGATTCTAGTTTCTGTGAGTCTGGAGGCTCCGTGTCCAGGGAAATGCAGACGTGGACATTGCTGGAGCCGGTCGCAGAGCACCCCCGGGGGGAGGAGAATCTAGGGACAGGCCCAGAAGTCCCTTCTCCCAAGCATCAGGGTAAATCTCCGGGGACTGCTGTCCGCAGAGGTTGTGGATCCCTGGGGGGCGGGGAGTTTAGAAGGGGCTATAGCTTCCATGGAGAAATCTCCCTCATCTGCAGACCCTCCCCCTTGGATTCTGGCTTTCTGAATTTCCATTCTTGGAGATACCCCTCTTATTCGTGCACAATGGCTCGTCCCCACGGTAGCCCCTACAGTGTAGATATTTTAAGGGGAAAAAGATCGATTTAGGGAAATCGAGCAGGATCTTAGCAACAGCTTACCTGCCCTCCTGGAGACGTGGTGAAGGGGCCTCGTCCCTCTCTCACTTAATAAATTAGTCCCAGACTTACCCAGCACACTGCCTGCCTCGTCTCACCAGGCACAGCCCTCCCTTGAACTCCAAACAAAACATTGATTTCTGTTTTAACCAATGCATCAGAACTCCTAAATCCAAGGAGGATTTGGGGTTTGGACTGAGCTCCCCTAAGAGGTTGTCTTGGGGATCCACAGCCTGTGACCATCACCAGCTCCCCGAACCGCTTTGGAGCCCTTCCTATGGAAGCATGTCCCAGGCCACAGCCGCCCTCATCGCCCCTCTAGACCTGGACTGTCTTCTCCGGGCACTGGGTTCCTGCTTTGGGGGTCGTGTCATGGTATCCCCCTCCCGACTCTCCTGGACGCTGACATTCGCACGAAGTTGCCTTTCCCCACCCGACCGATGAGTGGCCCCAGAGGCGGTGCAAGGAGCTGTTGGGGCTGCGAGGGAGGCTGGCCTGGAGCAGGGTGTTTGAAGCTATGTTGCAGCAGCTCACAAAACAGAGGCCCTAGAGGCTAGTTCGATGTCACCGAGCCCGTGGGGCTGTCTCTGGCTGCCAAGCAGAGAGCTGTGTGCTCAGAAAAAAAAAAAAAAAAGGTACATGTGTCATTGTTGGGGGGATTGGTTTTCTCTTGCTCGTTTTGTTTAGGGGAGCACAGATGAGCTCACCCCTTGCTTAGGCAATGCTCATAAACGCAAAGTTCGTCTGAAACTCCTTTCTGGGAAAAAAAAAAAAGAAGAAGAAGGAAGCGGGACACCAGTTCTTTATGAGTAAGAATTATAAGTTCACGCTTGACTCACAGCCCTTGGCTCTAAAATGCTTTCTACTCTCCCTTAAAAATCAAGCCTGCCTTCCCAGGATGGCCTTCTGGCCCCTTGGTAGAAGGCGGACCCTTTCAGAATGGGCAAGACGCTCCAAAGGCAGTTCTCCCCGCAAAAAAAAAAAAAAAAAAAAAAGAACTTGCAGGGGCGTCTTAAGTAAAGCAGCAGCTCAATCCCAGGGTGAATATTCGGAAGCAATAGCACGCCCGAATATGTGTGTATTCTTGGGTGTTTGTTAAAACACCCTCTTGGCTTGCGGCCCCTTCTCATTAGTTCCCTCTGACGGGGTGAGCAGTGGGGTGATTTCGTTCAAAACGGTGGGTAACCAAAAAGCTCCCCGTTGTTTGACTTCAAATGTGTGGTGGGCTAGGTAGATACCGTCCGTATCTTACAGCAGGTTTGCCTACCTAATTATGTTTTGCTTCAGCCGGTATGGAAATGAGCGGGCTGCCTATGAGGACTCCCCAATTAATGGCTGGGTCAGGCTGCCTGGAAGCTTTGTAGGTACGCGGAGCAGTGGGGAGACACTCACTGGATTTCACGCTTTCGACAGGCTGCTCACCCAGTGTGTAATCCACCTGGGTATAATCGGGTGTTGGCTTCGACCAGATTCATTAGCAGCCCAAGAATTAAACCTACCCCCTCCTCCCCGCCCCCGGCCAGTTCTTCTCCCTTCTCTCTGGCTCGTGCCAGATATTTCCTGAATCTTGAGTAACCAGAGGCTGCCAAGCAGGCAGCTTTGCCTCGGTGGCAAGGGGGCTAATCTATATTCGCGTATTAACCATACTTCCCAGTGAATTTCAATAACTTGGAAATGGGCATTTAGCAGCTGGGAAAGAGAAGGCATGTTAAGTGCTCAAAACAAGTCTATAATAAGCATCTGCTTCAAAGAGACCCTCTCCAGCCAGATGCCCTGGGCCTGATTGGGGCTCTGGGCTGCGGCTGCAGCTGCACATTAAAATATATGTAGTCTGTCTTTCCAGGTGGAGCGGGAAGCCTTTTATCCGCACCCCCCCCCCCCCCCGCCGTGGAATGGAGCTGACCCAAACAGGCAGTCTCTCACTCATAAAGTAGAATTTCTAAGCCAGACTCCATTCTGCCCGTGGTCCCCTGCCCCCAAGTGGGGCCACTCGTTTAAGACTCTTTTCCGTCAGAAGATCTTCACCCGGTAATTCCTGCCACCTGTCACACAGCACGCATCTTGTGCCACACGCCGCAGTGTCACCTGGTTTCTATGCAGCTAGGCAGGCAGTCCTAAAGAGAGCACTGCCACTGCTGTCCTGGCCACATGTGTCTCCTGGAGGCAACGTCTCTTCTTGCCCGAGTACCCTCATCCTTTGCACCCCCACTCTGCGCCCCCCCCCAACAGAGGGCACAGTCATTTCAAGGCAGGACAGGCTGGGACACTGCACAAGGTGACGGTGTCAGTGGTGGATGGCCCAGGACTGGATCAGCATTCCTACCTGAAGCTTTGTGGGGCACTGGGAAGCATAGGCCCGAGGCTGGCGGGGAAACTGACCTCTGGGGGGTGTGGGGGGTGGAAACCAGGCACAGCTTCGAGTCCAAAGGATCAGAGGCAGGAACAAAATGCAGGCGGCAGAACCAGGCTCTGGGAGTTAAGACAAGCATCAAAGCAGAAAGCAGCGCCTAACACCGTACCTGGCCCAGAGAAAGTCCAGGCTGTGTTTGTTGAATGAATAAATGAATGAATGATAAGGGAAGAGGAGTCACAATGGTCAGATTATTTCTAAAACCATGGAGGCATCTGCCTGTGTAAACTGAGCCTGCTCAGGGACGTACATGGGAGCAGACGGTCCGACTTAAAGAGCGTGATGTGCGCTTGGTAACAATTTGCTCTCTCTTTAATAAGAATCCCAGCTCAAAGCTCTATAAAAGTGTTGTTGATTGATCATCTGGCATGAGGATTTCTTGTTTCCTAGTATCTCCCACCCTCACATCCTTTAGCTTACCCGAAAATTTTGTTCCCCATTCATAAAAATACACTTTCTCCTTCAAAAAAATTAAAATTAAAATTAAGAAAAAAGAGCAGCACTCACACAGTCCTCATGTTTCTGTCCATAACTTTATGGAAGAGTCTGCACACCAGCATTCCCCAAAGTGTGCCTTGTAGAACATCGTTCCGTAGAATGGTAATGGTAGAAAGGTTTGCAGGTCCAATAAATTTAGAAAACATTGATTTAACAGAATTAAACAGGTTTCTTCAGGGCAGGGCTCCTGGGGCCTTAATATACTCATCTGCTTTCCTGAAAGGGGAAATGCCATATTGACTTAACCTCAGAGCCCTTCTCCGTGCCCTTCCTGTGGGCCCAGGGTTCTGCTGAACAGGCTTTGGAAATCCAGTCTTTCCCTTCCTTCATCTCTTTGTTGCCTGGGGTCCCTTATCTGTAAAATGGAGAGCTAATCGTACTCACCTCGTAGAGTCCTCGTGGAGATTAAATGAACTAGTGCATGCAGTGTGTTTAGAAGGTGCCTGGCAGGGGCACCTGGGGGGGCTCAGTCAGTTAAACATCTGCCTTCGGCTCTGGTCATGATCCCCAGGGTCCTGGGATTGAGCCCCACATCGGGCTGCCTGCTCAGCGGGGAGTCTGCTTCTCTCTCTGCCTGCACTCCCCCTGCTTGTGCTCTCTCTCTTTCTGCCAAATAAATAAATAAAATCTTGAAAGAAAGAAAGAAAGAAAGGGAAGGAGAAAGGAAGGAGAAAGGAAGGAAGGAAGGAAGGAAGAAAGGAAGGAAGAAAGGAAGAAAGAAAGCGAGCCTGGCAATAACCATCAAATACATGGTATTTGCTATGTTTTTATTATTATCTTTATGACGATTATTTCTGGCTTTTTTTCATCTGGCTCTGCCTTCATCACTGCACCAGACTTGCCCCCCTGACAGTCACTGGTCACTTCTTAGCCCCCAGATCTCTGCCCTTGGCCTCTGGGCAGCAGTTGATGTCCGGCTCCCATTCCCTCATGCTGCACCCTCCCACCTTGGACTTCTCTTCAGCTCCTCTGCCCTTTGACCTCCCGCTATTATCGCTCCCCAAAGGCCATTGGTCCTTTGCTTCCTCCTTTCCTCCACTTGATAAACTTCGGTTTTACCCAAGAACCGTTGATTGGTTCTTCCTTGCTCTTTCTCAACACTCTCTCCTTAGGAAATCGTATCCAATTTCAGAGCTTCATCTGCTAACCTTGGTGAAGGCAGAGGGCGCCCAAATGTTCCCATCCCCAGCTTCTCTCCTGAACCCCGTGCTGTCCTTCTTTCCAGCCTTCCTTCCCGACAGCCCCTCCAACTCACAGTTGGACCCCTCTGACTTTGCTCTTTCTTTCATGTTCCCCGTTTCTCCTGAGGACCTACCTGTCCTCTCCACCACCCAAGCTTGACCTGTCTCTTGCCAGCTCTTACCCCTCATGTTACCATTTGGCTGCGAACTCCATCTCCTTGTCTACATTTTCTCTGCCTCTTCCAAAATTTACTCCTTCATTACTCCTTCACCGCCTTGACCATCACAACAACTTCCTACATGATGCCCTGAACACAGTCCACTTTACTATGTGCTTCTGAAATACTCTTCTAAAAAACAATTCTCAGCATGCCATATCCTGCTCGAAACATTCAGTTACTCCCTACTACCTACAGAACAACGTTGAGACTCAAGTCCTTTCACAGTATGGTCTCGGCCATCTTTCCCATCTTACCGCCGTGACTACTCTTTGCAAAAGCCTTCCCTGCAACCCACTGGATTCCTCAATGTGCCTCAGATATACCCTCCCCTCCCCGCCCCCTGCCCCCCGCATCTCAGTCACTGCTTTCTTAAGTCGCAGTTGCTCCTGCTACAGGCTACATATTTCTCTCCTGTTCTCCCCTACTGGAGGCTATATTTCTTTAAGACAGGATCCGTGCCTGACTCATCTATTTCCCATCCCACATACTTTGCACAGCATAGTAGCTCAATAGATGTTTGTTTAATGAATGAGTAAATTGATAGATGGATGGATGATTGGATGGATGGATGGGTGGTTGGATGGCGGCCACCTTTTTTCTCTTTTTGTTTTTTTCTTTCAGTAAGTACAATCTCACGGACCATCTTAGACAAGACACCTATAGAGAGCGCCATACTCATTAACTTTCATGGCCGTCATTCCTGATCTTGGAGTTGGTGTTCCCCCTCCCCTCATCAAAGCCCTCTTAACAAGATGACCCAGCTGAAAGCTCTCTGAGCTGTGTTTGCTGTCACCCACCCCCCTGAATGCTTAATGTTCATGTCTTCAAAATGGTACTGACACCAGCCGGCCATCTAATTAAAGCCATGAGCCTTTATTATCCCTAGTAATTTCCTTTAGTGTCAAAGTGACCATCTGTCCTCTTAATTTGGGTTCAGTCTGACTCTGTAGCAGAGTGACTTTAGGACCCAGCATCAGAACGAGGGGACTCAAAGTCAGACTGGTGGCTCTCTGTGTCCACCGTGTCCAGGGCCCCTCAGCTGGGATTGCTATAGCTGAAAATCTTCACGGTGAAGTCTGTGCCCACGGCCTGCCGGGAATCATCAATCTTTATTTGTGAGATGCGTATTTAATGTGTGGGGGGAATGAAGTAATAAAAGTGACTTCTGTGATCTTGCCTGTTGGAGCTTGAAATTCCCACAGGTCCTGGACAGTAACAAGACACTAGTAGTTAAGGGAACATGTTCCGGAAGCAACCTGGCAGATCCAGGTATTATAGTGTTCAGGGTCCCATCAGGAAGGAAGAATCCACCCTAGGTATTTCAGACAGGGGAGATTCAATACAGGGGATTGGTTATACACCTGCTGGGGAGCTGGAAGAGCGAGGGAAACGTCGTAGTAACCCAGTGATCATAAACGCAGCAAACAGGTACCACCCCTGGGACTTGGAGAACAGGAGAAAGGAGCTCCTAGAACCTGGAGCTCCAGGGAGCTGGTACTCAGACCTCGGAGGAAGGGGTACCACCTGTCAGCCCCTGGTCCTCAAGGGTGTAGAGAGGCTGGTTGTGGGATGTCCAGAAGAATTAGTGGCTAGCGCAGAGAGCTACTCTTAGAGCTGCATTGATAGAACCAGGAAAAAAAATAGGAAATAAGGCCCCTCCTCCCTTCCCCCTGCTTTCCAGTCTCCTTGTAATGCCTGTGATCAGCAAAACCTGAAGAGAGCCAATTACCAAGGGAAGCCACGGGTCCAGCATGGAGTCAAGAATAGAGAATGGATGGAGCTGTAGGAGCAGATAAGTCACCGGCACAACTGTTTGCAGACCCTGCAACCTTGGGCAAGTGGCTTATCCTCTCTGTGCTTCGGTTTTCTCGTCTTTAAAACGGTAGTAAGCGTCATACCTTCTTCGCAGGGTCTGTGTGACATGTAAATGAGCCAACACTTCGAAAGGTCTTAGACCAGTGCTGGGTATGTGGCAAGGACTCAACAGATTTGACCTATTATTATTCTGCCTACACGTATCTCAGTTAATCACTTTGCTTCCCATCCAATAATACGTAGAATACAGTTATCCTCGATGTTGATTTTGTATATGCACTTTATGTCAGTAGCTGACTGTGTGTGTGTGTGTGTGTGTGTGTGTGTGTGTTCGTTCTTTTAGGAGGCAGTTCCCCCACATACACAACGCATAGAGTTTATCAGATGGGAATGCCAAACCTAGAGCCACCCCTTGCTGGCTACACGCTAATCTCTGGGAATGCCAATGTCCTCATCTGTGAAAACGACCAAGCTCTACCTCCTTGCAGTATTGTTGAAGGAGATGGTGCCCACGAGACTGCCTGCCATGGCGTCTGGGACAGAGTGGGTTGGTTTCATTCCTCCCTTCCTGACTGAACACATTGGGCCATGCTTTCCATGGAGCCTTGAGCATTGAGCTCCCTGTTTGCTGCCCAGGTCAGCCAATGTCACGTGCAAATGGGCACTCAGCGGGACCATCGTATACATTATGGACAGGGATGAGAGAGATCTAGAAGCAGTCCGGGACAAGATTTGGCCTAGCAGAATTTAAGCTCTGGTCCCATCTCTGCCTCTTGACCACTCAGTGACCTTTGCTCACTTTCAGTATTAGCTTCTATTTCTGTTTTCGGTGTGTAAACAGGGACTGCAAGGTCCCTGGAGGAATAGGTGGGCGGGTGTGTGTAATGTGGTCATAGCCCCAGCTCACTGGGAGTAGAAGAGGGCGAGGTAATACAGGGACAAGGTGAGAAGCTCAGGCTGGTGGACACACTAGGCACGAAAGCTGGGACGAAGCCCTCACCTAGGACTCCTAGGGGTCTGAAGGCTAGGGCTGGAGGCTCTTGGAACTTGGTTTCTGTTGGGTAATTCTAGCAGCTTGTATATTTCTGTGTCTCAGGAGCTCACTTTAAAGACTTGGAAGCCTATGAATGTTAAGCGGACTTTTTGAGAGGAAATATTATAACAAGGAAAAGGAAAGAGGGGACGAAGTATTCTGATTTTAGTCTGGTACTGCTGGTCTCTGCTGTGACAGGGCCCACGGGTAGAATGAGTGGCCCGTGGAAGGGGGACCAGCATGGGGCTTTGGAGGTAAGACATCTCAGGTTCAAATCCTGACTCCCTACTTAATGTGTATGACTCTAGGATAAAACCATCTGAACTCCATGGCCTTAGGCCCCTGAACTATAATATAGGAATGATACCCCAAAAGGTATTGCAGAGTTTAAATAAAATAACGTGCATGACTACTTTAGCACACCGTTTGGCATACAGTGAGCACTCAATAAGTGGTAGCTATTGTTATAGTCAGCCACTTAAAATAGTAATAGTCACCACTTAGAGACAGTTTCATGTTCCAGGCACTCTGCTAAGTGCTTTGCAGGCCTTATTTCCCTGATGTCTTGCAACAGCCCACCGAGGTAGAGGCTAGGATGACCCTTGTTTGACTGATGAGGTCCCATGGCTTTAGAGCAGTGAGCCACTTCCTCAGGGTCACGCAGTTTGTATCTGTTGGAGTTGGAATGGGAACCAAGGTCTGACACCGTAGCCTGCGCCCTCACCCACTAAAAGAGTGTCTTACACAATGCTAGGATTTTCACTGCGCTCAGAAGGGTTATCCTCACAGTGCCTTACAAAATATCCCAAGTTCTCCTATACACCCTTATCAAGGTGCCTGCAATGTTGTCACCAGAAGATCGATTTGAGTTCTTGAAGGTCTTCACTCTCAGGAGTGCATATTACCCCCAGGATGGGGGGGGGGAATTAATCTTAAAAACCAACACATTAGCAAGATCCACTAATTTCTAATCCAATGCTTTTGACAGCACAGACTCCAGCCCTCCTGTTCCCTGCTGCGTGGAAATGGTGGTGAGGGTGTTCCCCATGGGAGAAGTCGGGCCCAGAGAAGATCCTCAGGCAGGCTTCCCTTCCAGTTTTGGTCTCGCCCTGTTATGACGCAGGATCGGGAGGCTCTGCATATTCAGATAATATCCAAAACATGTTGATCTCAGAAATCTATCCAAGAGAGTTTTCCGTTTTTAGTAAATCCTAATGTCAGCCCTCCAGCTCCTAAAAGGGCTATATTTAGTTCTAGTCATATCAACAGACATATTGAACACCTACCTGATGCCAGACTCTGGACCCAAGCTATCTAACATGGCATAACTCACTAGATTTTCCTAGCTGGATGTGTGCCTGGAAGATGAAGGGCAAAAGGGGGTTTGATAGGACAGTTGAAAGTAGCCATCGGCTGCACGCTTCCTCTGGGCCCAGCATTGTTCTCGGTATGTTGTACTTGTACCAACTCTGTAGCTGCTGTTCCTCTCCTCTTCCTCCTGATGAAGGAACAGAGGCCCAGAGCACAGAGAAGTTAGGTAACTCATCCAAGGTCATACTGGTGAGTAAGTGGCAGAACTAGGACTTTAAAGCTGTAAAATTTTATTTTATTTTTTTTTAAATAAGTGCACCCAGGAATCTTCCCATGTTGTGCATTTAAAAGATTGTGGTGTCCTTCAAAGGGCTTCCTTGGGAGGCTGCATACTTAATTCAGTGATGCTGGCATTGCTGATTGGTTGTAGAATGCCTCTCTGGAATGGCCATTAGAGCCAATTTAAGAATTAAATAGGAAAGTCAGCTTTAATACATTAGAGTCACACCTTGGTTTTGACCCAAAATAGCACTGCTCAGTTCCTCAGCTACAGTGCAGTGTGTGTGTGTGTGTGTGTGTGTGTGTGTGTGTGTGTGTGTGTCTTAAAGAAAACACAGATCAGAGAGGCAGCACAGAAAAATAAAACGGTATTCTCTCAATGTTCCTGTAGAACTAAAACTGCTTTTAAAAGAATTTTAAAAATAAAAATAAAATGGCTAAAAATATCACATTTCAAAAATAACTAGTACCCTCAACATGAAGAATTTTTACAATTGAAAAACAAATAAATAAGTGTTTTTAAAGAAACTGGGGAAAAAAGTGTTTCAAATAATAGCAACGTAACTGGATTGGGTTAGAACTGCTAGAATCTTTATTATGGAGGATTCTCTTTTAGGTACGTCATGTCTATGATATTTTAAAGATACCAGTTTACAGGAACACTTAAATTCCTCAGAACCCTGTCCCTGTTCGCACAGACATGCATCTTCCTAGTGGGATGCATCTGTAACGAAATCCATGCTAGCTCACTCTCTATGTAGCCTTGACTCCTTCGGTCATTGTTTAAATGTAACCAGAGACCAGTTCCCTCCCCTCCTTTCTTGGCTTCTTAGGTTTTTAAGACAAGGTTCTTTAAACAGTTTCTTAGGACAAAGTAAGGTAGTTTCAGGCAGTACCCATTCCTGGTTTGGTTTGAGTAACTGAAGGGGAGACATTGACAGTTCTTTGAATTATCATAGTATGAAGTGATTTTATGATTAAATGAGATAATATACGTGAAAGCAAGTGGCAGAGGATCGACTTACAGTGGAAACTCAGCAACTATAGTCAGGAACCTGGTGAATAGGACAACTTAAAGTCAAAGCATAGTTCACCTTTCTCTACCTCAAAGTGCCTTGCAGTTCAGCACCATGGCCAGGGACACTTTCAGCCCAAGATGAATTGTTGAATTCAGACTGTCTCTGATAGACCACAACCACCACCCTGTATCTGTCTCCTATTTCTTGCTCTCTGTTTTCTCCTATTTCTGCCATCCCTTATCTGTATGCAGTTTCATGTTGCTCCTCTCTTGTACGTGAGCATTCTCTCTGACCGTATTTGTCTCCCATGTCTCTCTCTGCCTTCCTTTCCCTTCCCCTTCCCCCTTCCCCCCCTCCACTCCCACAAAGACAAAAACAAACATGCACACTCTCCCATTACTCCTTGGAAAATCCTTGCCCTTCCTCCCTTCTCTGAGGTCAGGGCTGAGGACTGCAGTGAGTCATTTGGAGGACACAGTCTGGGCAGTGGTTTGGCCTTGCTGAGTCAGGAGTTCCACCTGAGACACCTTCCGTGGTACCAGGACCTGTCCCTGTGGTGTGGAGACAAATGCAGCAGCAGCCGTGGGATGACTGGGGTCTGGAGGGAATGGGGAGCATTAGACAAATATTTTCAGGCTACTTGAAAGGCAGACTAGATGGGTACAAGGAAGCTTTCCATTTGTTCACCTTTATTTAGCCCTTAAAGAACCATGTGCCCAAGCATGACCGTCAGAATTTATACCTTACTGAAACACAAAACAAGTGAAAAAGAAATGAGAAGAAGAAATGAAGGTGGTCCATACCGGGTTGTGTTCTTAACAAAGGAGGATTCTGGGGTGCCTCAGTGGCTCAGTTGTTTAAGTGTCCAACTCTTAATTTCAGCTCACATCATGATCTCAGGGCCTTGAGATCAAGCCCTGCTTCAGGATCCATGCTCAACAGAGAGTCTGCTTGGGATTCTTTCTTTCCCTCTTCCTCTGCCTCTCCCTCACTAAAATAAATAAATAAATCTATAAAAAAAATAGAAAGGAAAGAAAGGAGGATTCCCACCTGTGGTTTCCCCCACTCCAAGATCCTTCCCTAGAGTAGAAGGTAGAGAGAGGCTTTCCCAAGACAGAAATCTTGGTGGTGCACTCCACTTTTCCCCCAAAGTTGGTTATCTAGGCCTGATGAGCGTACTGTTTCTCAGCTCTTATCACTGAGTACCACAGGGGATAGAGAAGAGGATGTGTGTCCTTTTCTTCTCCCCAGTCCTGGCTATTCAGACACCCACATACTCTACCACACTAGCCATTCTCCCCATGGCCAAAATGGAATTTGTTTTGTAGAATCCTGCTCCTCCTCTTCCACCCCCATGTCAGTCAAGGTTTCACCGCGTCACCCAAGGCTCCAAGTCACCCTAGAATCCTTTCTTTCTCCCTCCACCCACCCTAATTCCAGTAGTCAAGTCCAACTACGTCTACCTTCTCAATAGCTCTCAGATCCGTCTCCTCCTCTCCATCCCCACTCCCACTTTTTAGTGAAACTGCTCATCATTTCTCCCCTGGATTATTTCAGTTGTCTTTCAGATGGTCTCCTTGTTTCCTGCCTCATTCACTTTCCAATCCAACCTGCACTTTTCATTTTTAACACACAGTTTGATTCTGTGGCTGCCCTGCTTAAAACTCTTTAAGTGTCTCACCATTGCATGCGGAATCAAGTTCAAGCTCTCCCTCGTGACCTGCCAGGGCCTCCCTGAGCCCCCTGTAACCTGCCTCTCCAACCTCATTGCCTATGACTTGCCCTTACAACCCTCCAGAGCAAATGAATGGCTGTTCTCAAAGCACAATGGCACTTAATGCTTCCATCTATTTGCATATGGTGTTACTTCTCCTTGGAATGCCTTTCCCCTTCATCTTCCCAATAGGCTCCCATTCATAGCTCAAGACTCAGCTTAAGTATCTCCTCCTTGGTGAACACTTCCTGCTTCCCCAAATTTGCCTTTGTATTCCCACCTTAATGACTGATTTAAATTCTCATTTCCTCCATCTAGACCATGAGCTGGTTTTCTCTCTCTCTGTTTTCCAAATGCAGGATAGTCAGTGTCTGACCCATAATTGGTAAAAACAACAACAACAACAACAACAACAACAACAACAACAAATATCTGATGAAAGAATGAACTTGTAATTAGGCAGTCTGCGTGATCTTGAACATGTCATACGTCCTTTCTGAGACTTAATTTTCTTTATGTATAAAATGAGGCTAGTGATGCCTACCTTGCAAAGTTGTGTGGATTTCATGAAACAAAATATGCAAAGTACCTAGCCCTTCCCCGCCGCTTATAGCAACTCAACAAATGAAGTTTCCCTATCCTTCTTGTTCATTCTTCTCTTTGCTATAATTCTGATGAAAATAGGCAAAGGCAAACGAGAAATCCCAAAGGCCCAATGCCAATGTGCCTGGAC
>CM052798.1:84513279-84548523 GCA_028533885.1 Nasua narica | reverse complement strand
CTAAAACCAACAGAAACGGCCAAGCCACGAGGCACAATAAACACAGTGCTTGGGACCCACAGCGCTTTTAGGATTCCACGACCATATTTAAAGTCTAATTTTTTTAAAATCAGAAGAAAAAAGTGAATATAATAATAATGAGTATATAATAATAAATTCAGCCTGGGTTATGTTTGTCTTTATACTAATGCAGTGCCCTACCGGATAGGCCTTTGGAGGCCCTTTGGCTCCGGGCTGGTTGAACTTGGTCCCATTTTGCAGAAAAAAAAAGAACGAGACCCTGAAGGGTCAAGCTAAGGCAGCCCCCCTGAGAGCTGGTCGTGGGTTGGCCAAGAAAATGGCAAGGGAGGAGGGACTGAATGGAGTCAAGAATATTCTAGTGGAGCTGACGAGACTTGATAAGTGTTTCCACAACGTGTGTGGTGCGGAGGGGAGGGGAGGGGTGAGGCGATGAAGGAGGTGTGGATCTCAGGTCACCAGCTTGGGCAGCCATGCGTTCGACGGTGCCTTTCTGTCCAGTGAGGACCGTGGCAGCCAGTGAGTGACCTTGAACGAAGCATGTAACTCTTCTGAGCATCAGTTTCTTATCTCCGAAAGAGGGCGGATCAAAAGCTATCGCCCGGCATCACTGTAAGAGTGAAAAGATTTTTTTTTTTTTAAACATCCCAAACAAACGTGCGTGGTGCTTAGTAGGTGCTCGTAAATGTGAATGGAACCTTCTCAAAGGCCTGGTATAATTCACTCATTCATTATACTTTCCGTTTGCAAATATTTAGCTTCTTACCCTTCCGTCGTGAAACTTGTATTCCCATGGGAGGGGCAGACGGTAAAGAACTGAAAATCACAGACTGTGGAGATGAACATGTGCTATTAAGAAAAATTGTCCAAGAAGATGGGGAGTCCCAGAGGGGGTTCTTGGGTAGGTGGCCAGAGAGAGCCTCCCCAGAGAGGGCACGTAGGGACAGGTGAGGTCCTTGTCGTTGGGGGGTCCTCGCACTGAGAAAGGGGGCCTGGCCGGGGGTGCTCTGGGCGCCGCAGTGAAGCAGAGCGGAGAAGGCAGCTGGCCTCCCCCGGAGACCCGGGCCAAGCACGGCGCTTGTCAGAGGCCCAGGTTTGCTGAGACAGCGACAGCACCGCACTGTTCCGCCCACCGAGGGTTGCCAGCAACCCTCCCTTCCCCCTCAGTGATGGGTATTTACTTCTCCCCGCTGCATTGCTGGCCAAAGGAGCTGAGCCAGGAGAGGAGGAGGACGACAGCGCACCCGGACGCGTTCGCAGGGACGCCTCGTCTCTGTCCCCACAGCCTGGGTCAGCAGAACCAGCCCCAGGCCCCCAGCCCGCGGAGGAAGAACGGCGCGGGGCTGAGCCCGCAGAGGCCTGGCCTCTCCCTGCTCCTTGGGCGTGCAGCTCCCTGCCGAGTGCAGCATCTGTAGAATGGGATGCTGGTAATAACGGAGACCGTGCAGGGCCGCTGGGAGGCTTGCACGGAGTAATGGATGTGCACAGCGCTTTGTAAACTGTAAGACATCGTACAGATGTTCATTTACGATTTGTAAATGAGTGGATGGGAGAAGGCGCGGAGTGCACGCCCAGGGACCAGATGAAGGCAGAGAAAGTTAAGGAATGGGGAGTGGCCACAGAGCGCCCAGGGGACTGTGACCCACACAGAAAGACAGTTTGTGAAAGGTACATGAATAAACATGAGCCACCATCAGACTCCTAAGTGCCTTAATTGTGCTCTAGTTAACGAGGTAGACAGGCAGCTGCTGGTTTCTCCCAGGGCGAGAAGCTCCCTCCCCCCTGTCCTGCTTCGCAGCTTGCTCAGGGTGCCGGGGACCCTGCAGGTAGGTCGCCCCTCCCTTCTCGGCCCCAGCCTGGCCCCAGCCCCGTCCTTCACCTTGGTGCCCAAAGGTACCCTGCATGCAGCCCCTTGGGGACATGGGGCCAATCCTCAGGAGCACATGGGAATGGAAGCTAGGATGCTCAGCTGTGGAAACTGGCAGGGGGCGCTGGCAGCCGGCTTCCTGGAGCTGACCCCACACTGGGCAGAAGATTGAGATCCACACTTGCGTGCATGCAAGGGGGCCTGGCCGGAGGGAAGCTGGGAAAGACAGAGACAGCAGGCAGGAGGCCCGGGATTGGCGGGAAGCACAGGTCCCCAGGCAATCTTCCTTTGCTGTTGGGATTCAGGGTGTGCTTATTGCACACCTACTGTATGCGCGCACCGAGCGGAGGGCTCTCACTCACATTATCCTGTGTAACCCCCACAGTGCCCCTGCATGGTCAGTATTGCCCTTCCCAGATAAAAACGCCATCGCCAGGAGGGAAGGGACGCTATCAAGGTCACACTTACGAAGTTCAAGGTCCTGACACTTCTGAGACCAAATTGTGTGTTCCTTCTTCTGAAACTGGTGAAAACATCTACCCACACCACAGGAATGCCCTCACAGAAAACAATGTGGAGGATGGAGACCCCGCCCTCTGCCCCCGCCCTGTCCCCCTGCCCCCCAGTCCCTGCCTTGGTCCTGAGGGTGGCAGAGAGCTACCTATTAGGGAGGGCTCCCCTGGCTGGCCGCTTTCTACCTGCTTCTCTGCTTCTGGCTGAGTTTGAAGTCGGGGAGGCTTGGCAGGAGCTCACGGGGAGGAAGGACAGTAAAGCAGAGGTGCCCCCTTGGCCACTCCCTGCGAGTCACCTGGGACTGCCTCTGTCCCACACCTGAAGGCCAGGGCTTCTCTCCAGGAGTCCCTTTCTGCATGATTCTCTTTCCCTGGTCTCGGTGCCATGCCCTCCTCTCATCCCACTAGCCGAGGGAGGGTGACGGTCTGCTGTTCCAGTCTTCGCGTAGCACTGCCCCACAAGGTTTGGGTAGACCCTGCCCAGGCCTCTGTAGAGAGGCTCTGTATCAGTCTTCTGGGTTCCCCTCATTTGAGTGAGGGGAACCCCAAATGTTGAGCCATCTGTCAATGGGAGGGGGTGTGAAAGGAAGTTATGGAAAAGGTCTACAGTGAGATGTATGGTCTTCGCAGACTCAGATGGAGAGATGGACCCTGGGGCCCATTCAATAGGATACGTACCTCAGAGCTTCCCCAAATTCCAGCAGTCTGAAAGAAGGTCCCAGCAGCCACCTTGCTGTGCGTGTTCCCTCCCTGGCCCTCCCACGCCTGCCTGGCGTGTGGTCATTAGCACGAGACACGGACTCCTTGCTCAAAGAGGACCATCAGGATGCAGCTGAGGTGTGAAAAGTAATTATAGGCTGGTGATTAGAGTCACCCCTGGGTCTCACTTGCTGGAACATGCCTCTCTGACCCTCAGAGGGTGGGTGGGATAAGGTAGCTTTTGGATAACGGGCATCAAGGATTCTCATACTCAGGAGAGAGATGGGGGGAGGGGGGCTCACCCCGAGGAAAGGTTGCCCACCCTGGAGCCCTGGAGAATGGAGGAGCAGCCCAGGTCTTGGAGGCCCAGAACATGCTTGGCTGGGGAGTTGGAGGGTGTGGGCAGCGGTCTTGCTCCCATGGCTTAAGGATGGGCTGCGTTCCTGCTTCTGAGATTTCGGTCTGGGTTTGACCTCAGCCTGACGTCCCCCAGGGGCCTAAGAACCTCAGCTTCACGGACAGGATGGCCCCCAGACGTGATGACAGCCAGCCTGCTAGGCCAGCTCGGAGACAGGTCGCAGTGGGATGGGAATCCAGGCTGCAGGGCTGACCGTGCCACAGAGCGGCAAGCACCCAACTCTACCTAGGACATGGCGCTGGGTTCCCAAGGCGGGTCCCCAAGAAATGTCAATGGGATTCTCCGGGTTCTTCAGAGTTCAGTCATGGCACAGACTAGGCCGCGTGGCCTCCCTGCACCCCTTTCAAACAGGAGTCCGGCCCCAGGAAGCCAGGGTCCAAGCCCCAGAGTAGCAGCGGACTAGGGGGTTCCCACAGGCATTTCTTTTCAGCGACTCTGGGCCTTGATTCCCAAATCTCTCCAGTGGAGTTAGCACGTCCCCTGACATTAATGGGTGATGACGTTTGCAAACGGGGAAGGCATTTCGGTAGGCCAGTGGCAACTAAGAGCAGGGCTGTCTGTGGCACAAGGGGAATACCTGTATTCTCACCCTTTTATACCCTCTCCCCTCTGCCCAGTAGCAGAAGTCAGGTCTCACCCGTTCCAGGCTTCTCTGCTCCCTTCTCCTGCCTGTCTCTCTGCCTCTGAGCTCACCAAAGCCCCTGCCGAAGCATCACAGCCTAGGAGGAGATACGCTTATGGCCAAGGGCATCTTCTTTGTGTCTCCATCATCTCTGAGTGCCTTGGAAACACAGCTCCTGGCTAGGGATGCCCGATGTAGCAAATAAAAATACAGGACAACGAACAATGGTTTTTCAATGTAAGTGTGTCCCAAAGTTGCATGGGACCTACCTATACTAAAAAATGAATCATGTTTATCTAAAATTCAAATTTAACTGGGCATCCTATATTTTATGGGGCAACCCTATTCCCAGCCAAGAAGGCTCTTCAAGAGAGTCAGCTGCCTGGAGCCCGCTCTGGCGAGCGCCATGCTCTCAGCCATAACCCCATGCTCAGCCATGACCTTCTGAGATCCAGAAGCTGTCCTTTAGTATAGGTGACACATGAGGGCCCCCGGTTCCCACAGACCTCCTCTTATACCTTTTCAGACTTGAAGAGCCTTCAAACACTAATCCGCTTGGTGAATGTTTAGTGAACATCTTACCTTTTACCAGTCACCCTCCCGGGCCGTGGAGTTACATGGCGAGTGGCAAACAAGCCGGGGCTCCCTCTCCCATAACCATTGTGTTTGGAACAAGTGCCAAAGGTCAGTCTCTGCGTTAAGCCCTCCAGAAGCTCTGTCACATAATCCTCGCAAAAGCCCAAGAGGGTAGTTGTTTACGGATAAGGTCCCTGGGGTTTACTGAGGCTAGTCATTTATTTACCCACTCCCCGAGTATTTACTGAGCACCTACTAGGCGCCGGGCACTGTTGTTGGCACAACAGTGAAAAAAACAGCTAAGCACCCTGTCCCCACGGAGCTGCGACTCTAGCGGGGAGCAGGGGGGAGGGGAGACGGGCATAGACAAAGTCTCATGTATCGTCTGTGAAAAGGGGTGCATGGTATTCTGAGAAACAGAAAGTGGGGCATCCGGCCCCGGAGTGTCGGTGACAGCAGTTGTAATTCAAATGAGGGTGGTCCAGGGAGAGCCGCTGACAAGGTGCCATTCGAGCGGAGATGTGCAGGCAGCGAGGGTGGGATGGGGAGAAGCCTAGAGGAGGTCCGAGCGCCCCCGGTTCCAATTCTCGCCCTCAGCTTCCCGGCGATGCTGCGTTTCTGCCCACCAGACCTTTGAGCGTCTGCTCTCTGCCCACCCCATTCTCACCCACGATTTCTTTCCATCCCCACCTCAGAAAACCCTGAAAGGTAAGTTCCGTTATCATGCTTTTCCAGACAGGAGAGAGACAAAATGACTCAAAAAGATGTCATGTCGTGCCCAAGACGCCGACGCTGGGCTTCAGACCGTGGTCCGTCCGTTTCCGAGTCCACCCGCACCATGGGAAGCACGCAGGTCAGACTGGCTGGCTGGGCTGGCCCCACGGATTTCCCTTCCCAGGCCTCAATTTCCCCACCTGCAAAGTGGGGTTAATGTTATTACCCACCTCGCAGCGTTGCTCCAGGACGAGTGCCAGACCCAGCACATTCATGCTGCCGCTATTTATTCTAAGTATCTAAGAATACTGTTCGGCTCATCGGATCCCCCTGGAGGGCCGGGGTTAAGCCGAGGGCTGCTCCGGGCTGCTGGGGAAGGAAAAGACAGAACTGGCGCAAGGGCTGTCGGGGCGAGGACCAAGGCGGGAAGGCGCCCACCGCCCGCAAGCCCACCTGCCTGGGAGCAGATGAGTAAACGTTGCTTACACCTAAGTGGCGCGACTCTGTGATTGTAATTAGGCTGGTTTGAGGTTATGGCTTAAGCAATTTTATTTTTCTTTTGGAGGCGCCGGCTCATTTTTTATGCATGCACAGGAGCTAATTGCGTCCCAGAGAGTGCTCTCCGCCTGCTGGTCTGGAGGTGCGCAGCCATATGCTTGGCGTGCACGTAATTAACCCGGTGCAGCTGCACTCCCCTCTGGCTGGATTGGGGATTCGGCTTCGGTTTCATTCGCGAGAGTCCCGTGATTCATATTTATTAAAATGATTACCCCAAAGCAAGGTGCTGAGGACGGAGCCCAGCACCAGGCCAGATGCTGTCTGGCCAGCTCACCAGGCGATATCCCGTGCAGAGCTCGGGGCTCCGTCCCTGCCAGCTCCCAGGAAGGGCTCCCTGCCCACCCCACATATTGGGGCACAAGCTCCATGGAAAGCTTTGGGCTGCCCTGAGGTGTCAAAGCTCTTTTCCCAGCCTCCGTAATTTATCGTTCCTGGTCTTGCTTTGCTGGTTCAGCCCCCTCCCCATCTTCTCCCTGCCAACCTTTCTGGGACTATAATCGCCACTGACCACTCTAGTTCTCTTTCCAGAAGAGTGCTTTCAGCACCTAGAACAGTGACTTAGACATAGTGGGTGCCTGGTTCATATCAAGCAGGAGATGATTCACAGGGAAGGAGGACAAAGGGATGGTCCGTTCATCCCCCAGGATGGAAACCTGAGCCTGTGCCCCACATGTTCCCATGACATCTACAAAGAGTCACTGATCCAGGTGGTACCTATAAAGATTGATCGATCGGGTGCTCTTAGGGGCTTAGGGACAGGGACAGGAGGAGGCTCTGGGGAGCCAAATCGAGGACTGGCCATCGTTCTAAACTACCCTAGTACTTTACTGCCTTCAGCAAGTGGCCAGTGGCTCTCAACAAGATTGTTCGACAAGGTTCTAGAACCATCTCGGTCCCATGTCAGGGTCTCCATTGAGCTGTAAGCCACTCTTTGTCCCACAGCCACAGCCCCCGTCCCGGTGGTGATTCAGTCCATAAGCAGGCTCTGAGCACCTACATCACACCGACGCCCTGCTAGGTGCTGGGATGGGGAATAAAGGAGGATGAGAAACACACTCGGTCCCCAAGGAGCCTCCCACTGAATGGGGAGGACAGATATGTAAACAAATGCTTGCAATCCAGTGGGATAAATACCATTGCACGGGCGCATTTACAGAGATTTGAATGCAGAGAAGAGTGACTACATTTGCCCTGAGTTGATAGTGAGATTGTTGAGATTTTCACCGAGTCCAGATGAGTCTGGGGACAGGACCAGAGTAGTGACATGTCCTTTATTGCACAGAGGAATGTGTGCCCTTCTGTACCGAGCATCATGCCGGCTTGTAGAAGATGTGTGGTTCCGAGACTCAAGGAGTCTGCACGCTAGGTGGGAAGACTCACACTGCGCTCATTGATTCCATGGGCATTTTCTGAGCACCTACTGCATACCAGAGGCTGTGCTAGATTCAGGAGATATGAAGAGGATTAGACATGATCACTGCTCTGGTCTACAGGGGAGACAGACAGACGAACTAAATACTTCCCAAGTCAAGGGAGGATGCCTATCACAAGAAGAACCTTTTGGGGATATAAAGAGGAAGAAACAGCTACTTGAGCAGAAAGAATAGCAGCTCAGGGAAGATTTCCCGGGGATGGTTGTGTCCATGTTGAATTTTAAAGGGTGATTAGGAGTTTCCAGGTCAAAAGTGGCGGATTAGAAGGTCCGTGCAGATGATTTTGAGGACATAAGCAGTTAGCTAATACGGGAGCTCAACAGGAATACAAATGAGAGATACATAATGCATCCCAACATTGCAGACTAACCTCCCAAGGGCCAAGTGACTGTCACTGAGGATAAACCCTCTGTAGGCTTCTCTGCTTGTGAGAAACATACTTGGGGGCTTAACCCCTATGGGGAGATATCATGGGGACGTTTGAGCCTGAAGCCAGCCTTCCTCTACCCCCAGTGATGGCCCTCGTCACTTTCCCAGTCCCTGGGCTTCCTATTAGTTGAAGGCAACCATGGGAAAGTCACCTGGTGCCGTGGCACATGGTGGTCAAGGACTGAAGCCTTCCCCTCAGAGTCTCCTGAGGGCCTTATTAGCACACCTTCCCATTCAGTGTGCCCAGACTCGGGCCCAGGGTCTGTGCGCTTTAAGCTCCCCAGAGAGGTGGGGACGAGGCCCCTTGGTCATGTGTCCCTACTTTGGTTATCCCTCCTTTCACAAGGGGGGGTATGTTCCGGGGGGAAGCGGGGGCCTGGGGGTCGGCTGTAAGCGGTCCCCAGATAGCTCTTCAGCCTCCACGGATTCCTGAGGAAGCAGAGGCCCGGGAGACGTGTCCCGGGGGCACACTGGGCCGGGGGAGCAGGGGGTGCTGTCCGTCGGGTTGTTTAGGCACTGATGAAGACGCTATTCTTAGCACTCAGGCAATTTGGGCTCCTCTAATCAGGGAGTGGGGAATAGGCCAACGCAGGGTGCCAGGGGATTAGAAATTCTATGCAGAGCCTGTTAGGACTGGACCAGGCAAGATGACATTCTCAGGCAGGGGTAGTTGGAGGAGAATCAGATATTTGCCAGTCCTGCAGAGGAGAGGACGAGAGGAAAGGTGCTAAGACGGAGCAGGATGAGGCAGTTCTGGGGTTCTCGGGGTGGTTCCTTAGAGAAGAAGCTGGACTCCCCTGTGCCTTCAGAAAGGCACAAACTGAGTCCGGCAGGAGGGTCTAGTGGCTACTAGGAAGCAGATCTCATGAAAAGCACGGGAGCCCAGGATAAGGAGACTGGGGCTCGGACCAGGGATCCCCTAACAAGGAGGCTGAGGATAGGAAATTTGGCCCCTGAGAGAATGCCCAGAGGGACCGAGGGAGGAGCCCAGGGACAGGAAATGAGTCCAAGCAGGGAGCCGGGCCACCACATCTGAAGAGAACCCACAGACTCGAGGTGAGCAGCCCCTAGCCAGGCTACATGGCACCTAAATGTGAATTAGAGAAGGCACCCCTCCCCACAGACGCAGCACCCAGATTGCAGCCCCTCAGCCAGGACGGGCACAGTGGAATGCATGGCCTTAACGCAGAGCTCCTGAGCCATTGGCCTTGTACTCCCCCGCCTCCTCCTGCCTAGAAGTAGGACTGCTCCCAGAGCTTGACCTGGGCCGCCCCTCTAGATGGCCCCACCCACGGGGGGGGGGGTTTCAGGGCCCGGGGCCAGGCTCCTGCCAAGGAGCTCCATGAGTCGGCAGGGCGCAGGAGACCCGTGCTGGAGGGGAGGGGAGGAGAGCTGGGTGGGGACCTTGAGCCAGGTCCTGGGGGCCAGCCCTTCCCCACCCATTGCCAGATGCTGGGTGCTGTTTCTGGGTACAGCAGCCCGGCTGGCGGCTGGCCAGATGGCAGCCTCAAAAACAGGTCGGGAGGCTCCGCCTGCCAGGGGGAGGGGAGAGAAGCGCCAAGAGCCGTTGAAGGTGTTTCGGTGATACTATAGCAAGCGCCCGCTTCAGGAGGTCTGCCCCGTCTAGACACTGTTCAGGCCGGATCGATAGGACACGGGGCTCCGAGGGCCGCCTGCACCTGGCCAGGAATAGATACAAGGTAGAGCACAAGGGTGCCCGGCGTCCTCTGCGATCCTCCCGAGAGGCTCAGGGAAAGGAGCAGAAGCCGGAGGAGGGAGAGGTGGAGGCTGGAACTGGAGCCTGGGACGCAGGGGAAAGGAGCAGAGCAGGTGGAGGAGACCACTGGCCGCTTCCGGATGGGAATAGCCAGCGCTTCCTGTGGGAAGTACTTCCGGGGCACCTGGCATCCTTCTGCACTTACCTGTGCTCACCTCACCTTTCGTCACATAGCGCCACCTGGGAGGGACTCTCCGTTGCCAGGTCTCACAGCCAGGAACCAAGGCTTAGAGCAGCCCAAGTGCTCAGACCTAAGAGGAGCCAAGCTTGTGTGGGGCAGGCGCCCCAGAGGCCACCTCGGCTAGCCCAGCCCCTGTGGCAATTTGGGGACAGCCTCCCCCACCCCCCACCCCCGGTCACCACGCTCAGGGAGCAGAAGCCAGGGCCTCTGAGGCCTCTGGCTTCGGTATGAGCATGTGTGAGCCAATATTTTGCAGCGGCACCGACGGACACCTGAGAGTCACGGCGGGGGTGGGGGTGGGGGGGTGGCCGCAGAGCCACCTCCAGAAGAGGAGGGCAGGAAGGGATTGAGGCAGGCAGCAACAAACAGCGCTCAAAGCTCTTTCCTTGTCACGTTTCCACTGGACTTCCTGGAACATAGAAGGTGTCACAGACACCCCCACACCCTCCACTCCCACCTGTAACTACATCCCTCTGAGGACACCTGGGGCCCCGGGGTCAGGGGACCCGGAAATCTACGGAGCTCTGTCTGAGACTCTGACAGTGTCTGTCCAGGACCCGCGGGGACAGACCCCTGCCCTGCAGCTGACAGCGTCCCCAGGGCCAGGAGACGGAGTCCCTGAGGAGTGGGCTCTGCCAACTGCCTGAAGCCAGGCACGCCTTGCTCTGTCCTTGGTCGCCCTCGGTCCCCACAGCCAGTCGGTGCTCACGACACGCGTGCTGCGTGTGAAGGGCCTAAGGCAGCCGCGGGAGTTTCGGCCCAGCATGTCCCCAATTCCCGGGGTCTGAGGAGGGGTTCGTGGGAGCTCCGCAAGGACTTTTTCGAAGGCGCAGTGGATGCTTGTGGGGGCCACGGTCCGGGCGGCAGCTCAATCTGGCCGCATCATATGAGCTGCTCCTTGACTAACTTTCCTTCCAACTTTCCCTTCCACAAGACCCGGGGATCCTGCCCTGTGAGACGGAAGCTGGAGGACTCTGTTCCCTCGGTCCTCGCTCCCCAACTGCTGCAAACAATTAAGCCCAGGACAGCCATTAGCTAGCACTGAAGGGCCTGTATTGATTAAGGATAATTATATTTACTCTTCAGCAGTGTGAGGCCTGGTAGGAATATTTTTTGTTAATTTGCTGCTGCTTAGCCTCAGGAATAGAGACTGATATGCCAGCCCCCACCTAGATCTCTCCTACACACACACACACACACACACACGTGTTATATCTTCATCATTGCTGAATTACTGTCAGTGCTCATCGAATGTCCATGGCATTCTGGGCTGTCCTTCCTGTGGCTTTTATTCCAGAAAAGAACAGGGACATGGTTGAAGGAGGCTTATTTTCTTCTGGCTATTTTTATCTTGGGTGAGAGGCTTGCAGGAGCCCAAATGGCAGCAAAACGCAAATACACACACAAAAACGCACTCATGCACTCTCTTCCTCCCAACCTTCCGATACACTTACTTTTAAAACCTATATTCTCAGAGCAGAGGAGATACACAGATGTCTCTTCTCTGTCTCCGTGTGATATCAAAACCTAAATCCTGTGAGGAGATAACCGTGTGCCCCACTGGCTCATATGGTGGGAGGCCTCTTTCCCCCCTCAGTCTCTCTGGCCCCTGGCCCTGCCTCTCTGGGGACTCCACTCACTCATTCTAGAAATTCTATTTTGGCATGAGCGTGAACTTGCCTTCTCCTCATCCTTATTGCCAAGTTATAAGCACCTGCCTTCAGCTGGTAAACGTCTACCAGCCTGGACCAGACCCTGGGGTCAGGCCAAGGGAGCAGGGATAGTGGGGAGCCCTCAGGGGGCTCGCGGTCTAGTGAAGGAGGCCAGAGGAAAAAATCACAGGTACCACCTGTGCTGTGGTCCCAGCATGTACCAGAGCTGCTTGATTACCTAGGGCAGATTACTTAAATTAAGCCTCAGTTTCCCCAGTTGAAAAACGAAGATGAAAACAGCAGCCGCTTCACAGAGCCGCTGTGATGGACAGCACGTGAGGTGATGGTGGTAGTGATCGCAGCCCCGCTCGGCCTGTGGCACAAGTTCAGTACATAGTAATAGCGACGCAGAATGGATGTCTGCTCTCCACCAGGCACACTTCGTGTGGACTACCCCGTATAATCCACTCGAGAAACTTCGGAGGAAGAGGAGGTGTGGGGAGGCCAACTGACAAGATGTGGGTCCCCCAGAGAGCTGAGATTCCACCCCAGGTGGTCTGGCTCCCGAGCCTGCGCCTCTCCTCCCCCTGCAGCTGCGCCCCCCCCCCCGCCCTCACCCCTAGCTACCGCTGGCTCCGTCCTTTGAGCTGCAGCCCACGGTGTCATGGGTGCCCAGAGGAAAGGTGCCTTACATAACCTGGGGGAGGGGGGAGTGACACCAGGGAAGAGCTCCTGAAAGAGGATAGATGGCCTTTTTCTGGTGGAGGGAACTGTGTGTTCAGAGGCCCAGAGGTAAAAGAACACAGTATATTTGGAGAACAGCAAATATTTCAATCTAAGCGGATGAGAGGGTGAACATAGATCCCGGTGTCCCTGGGGCTGCCCTGGTTTATACTGTTGGCCCAGCTTTATTATAAATAGCACCCTGTTCATGCTCATGCAATCCCAGTTAGGACGATAAATTATATGGTCACCATAATTCGAGGGCATTGGTCCTGGAGGAGATAAGGCAGTTGTAAGCAGTGACGGGTCAGGGGTGACTTGGTCTCTGGCTTAGGTCCCTGGAATGGAAGCAGTCCTTGAGGACAAGAAGAGATATGAGGAGGGAGGACACAGGGATGGGAAGGTCTGTTTGGACCCACTGGATTTGTGGTATCAGAGGTGAGAGGAGATACCAGGGAGCTTGCAGGACGTGCTAAGTCTGGCGTGCAGGGAAGGTCCGAGCTGAAGGCTCCACCCTTGACATCATCCCCTACTGGATGGAGCAGGAAAGAAGCACCTGGAAACCCTCAGGAGCATGAGCCTTTAGGTGGCCGAGGAAGGAGAGGGGCCCGTGAAAGGATCCGAGGCGTGATCAGAAAGGCAGGAGCAAAACCAGGAGAGAATTATTTCCCAGAAGCCAAGGGAGACTTGAATTTCAGCAAGGAGAGAGTTTTCTTTTCTTTTCTTTCTTTTTTAAAAAGATTTTACTTATTTTTGCAAGACAGAGCGAGAACAAGCATGAGCAGGGGGAGCAGCAGGCAGAGGGAGAGGGAGAAGCAGGCTCCCCACGGAGCAGGGAGCCCCATGTGGGACTCAATCCCCAGGATCCTGAGATCGTGACCTGAGCTGAAGGCAGACGCTTAACCGACTGAGCCACCCAGGCGCCCGAGGAGGGAGTTTTCAACAGTGGCCCATCCGGGGGCGAGACTGGCCGATTCAGGGATGGAGAGCCGCTGTCCTGTCATCCGTGGAGGCCGTCAGTGGCCTTGGTGGGCGCGTTCGGCTTTAGATGGCAAGGGTTACAGTGGGAGTGAAGGACACGGAAGGAGAGGGAACGAGTGCAGACCCCTTTTAAGAAGCTCAGCTGCAAAGGAAAGGGACAGTGGCCACAGTGGGGGGCAAGATCAGGAGAGGTGTGCGGGTCTTTGAGGAGCAGAGCCGGGAGCTGGGGAAAGAGCAGTGGAGCCAGAGAGGTGGACGATGCCAGATACGGGCAGAATTGATGGAGCCTGGCCCTGGCGGAGGCAGGCGCCAACGAGGTGCCGGCGTGCAGGCAGGATCAGCTGATAGAGGGAAGGCGGCCTTCTGCGGCGAGACAGAGGGAAGAGATAAGGCGGAGTGGGGACGCAGGTAACTTTGGGGGGGGGGCATGCTGACCATGCCGCTGGCACCACTGTCTCCGGAACCTTGGCGGCAAGACCCCCCATGAAGGGAAGGGATGGGGGTAAGGAGACTGGAGGAAAGGGTGCACCTGGAGAAGAGCCATGCGTGGGGAAGGAAAACAGTGTTTCTCCGGGGGCGCTGTTGTCAGGGTGGTCCGCGTGGACCCCACTGTCACCTGGGGGGACGGCAGGGCTGGGACCTGAGTGAAGTTAGCGCCGTGGTGCCCAGGGAGCCATTGACAGATGACAGACCAATAAGAGGATAGAAGAAGCATCTATCTCAGCATCAAAGAAGCAGGAGACATTTAAAAATTTGACAACAGGAATCATTCGGAGGTGGCGTTGGTGACCGGGGCAGGGCCTCCCTGCCTCTGAGAAAAATAAGTGTCTCCTCCCAGAGAGGTCTACAGGGACATGAGGAACTTGAAGGTGGGATGTGGGCCTCGTCTGCCTTTGCCTCGTGTCCCTGCCTGGCTTCCATATTTAATAAGTTGCTTAGAAATGTTGGCTTTTTGAGAATGAATGAACGAATGAATAAATGAATGAATGCCTTGCTCACATTCTGAGGGGCCCTTCCGCCTGTCCCCGTGCATCTCCCTGTGGACCTGGCCTCTTCCTGTCCGTGAGAAGTGCCAGCAGAGCATCTTCTCATGGGCCATCTGGGAAGCTGGGAGGCAGAGAACGGGGAGGACGGGGAGTTTGCTGTCAGTCTCCCTGAGAGCGGCACTCCCACTCCCGCACCCCGCCATGGCCGCAGCGTGGCCCTCCAGCGCTTGGATTTTTCAGGAACTTGAAATAACAGTGCAGGGTGCAGCTGGAGGAGCCGGGCCCACACGGGGTGAGGGGAAACCCAGGGTCCCCTGTGAGGGCCATGGGCTTTTTGCCAGGGTAGGTCTAGTTTCTCCATCAGACTTACTGCGCGCCCGACCCGAGCTTCCCCCGCCCTTCCTCGCCTGGCCCCCGGGGCTGCACGAGAGGATTCCGGGCTGCAGGGCACCTGGTGATCCCCTGGCTCACAAGGGCAGACTGAAGCAGGACGCCTCCCCAGGGCAAGGAGGGCCCTCCTATCTCCAGTGGCCAGCTGGACCCCCTCCGAGGGAGGGGAAACAGACTGGCCTTATTTTTAGTTCCCCTGTGGGCTCCTGAGCCCTGCCCCAATTTCCGACAACTGACAGCTTGGGGCCTACACCATCTGGCCACCGTCGGGCAAGCCGGGTCTTCTCCTGCCCCTCACGATGCAAAGCCAGGGGAATGCAGCCCTCTGCCCATCCGCAGTTTCTAGGCCAGGAGATCCATGCACTGGGGCCTCTAGTAGTCCGTCCCGTGGCCCGGGTTCTGGCCCTTCCTCCCCAGACCCCAGCGACCGTTTTCCTGAGCTCAGTTTGAGTATCATGTATTCATCCACTCAGCGAAGGGAGAACTCAGGCCCGTAAGCACGCTAAGGGTGCCAGAAAGGGACAGAACGTCATCTTTGCCCTCAAGATGCGCCGCTGCTGTTCTCTGCACCACAACTGCTCGGCGGGGCTGTTGGGATCCAAGGACCGGAAGCGGAGGGCGGGGGGTGGGGGTAAGGGGGTTGATGTTTCTTCCTCCAAAGCTGAATCCTCGGGGTTATCGTTTCTCCCCGCTTCTTCTGTTCTCTGGCGGTGGCCCTTGGTTCAGCCTAGCTGCCACCCATCCCCAGCCCGTACGCACAGCTGAACTGGGAGGGCACTTGTCATACAGATGGCCGACGGTGGGGGTCCCCTTACCTCAGAGATTCTTAATCAGCTGCTCCGAGGAGCCCCTGATGGTTGCCGTCCATCTGGGGCTGAGCGAGGACCCTCCTTGGAGTCATTCTCTCCCCTGCTCTCCAGTTACCCCAGCCTTGGCTGAAATAGTTTTCCCAGTCCTTCCAGATTCAGCTGGGTCCTTGGCAGCCCGGACACTTCTCAATGGCATTTGCTTCCTGGTCAGAGCCTTGCTAGATCTCCCCATGGATAGTGGCAGCCCCTTTCCCAGTCTTGGGCTCTGGCATCTGTAGGGGGTCCTTGCCACCCCCCCCCATGGCCGCTTTCAGAGGAGCCCTCAATGGGGCAGCTGACCCTAATAGTCATCCGGCCAGGGGAGGCCCTCAGGGCAGATAGAGAGTCTGGACAGCTGAGGCCTCTTTAGAGCTCCACACTGACTCACCGTCACCGTGGGGCGTCTGCCGGGAGTTCTGTCGAGCCCCGTGTCCTCTGTGATTGCCCAGCTTAGCGAGAGCAGTCCCGAAGCCAGGACACCTGCGCCCCTCCCCTTGCTGGCTGGCATTGGGGAGCCAGACCGATGCCGGTATGGCCTCTCGGGCCCCTGCTTCCCAGCTGCCGTTCTTCTCTCCAGAGTGTGTTTCCGTGAGGCCGAGTCTCAGTGTGCCCAGACCTAGAGGCAGGGGCTAAGAATCGGGACGTGTTGGAAATGGCATCTCTGGGCCAAGAGCTGTCCCCCCCAGCCCAGGACACTTTGGGGAGACACCCCTGCCACCCTCACCATTTGAGGGCACACCTCTCAATTCTTTCTTCTCTCCTAAAGAGCCCTAAACCAGCAGAGACTGAAATAAGACTTTGAAGTGAAAAGGCCAGGTACCCTGGGGGAGGACCAGCAAGACAAAGCAGGAAAGCCAAGGCAGCCGACCCGAATGTGGGGGCCCCGTTTTGCAAGCTGCCCACCGTTGTCTCACTTACGCTTCGCATCAGCCCCACGAGATGAATATTATTATCCTCTCTGGAGAAAGGCAGAGACCTCAGAGAACTTAACTTGCCCAAAGTCCCACAGAGAGGAGGCTGAACACACTAATCCTAGAGAAATAAGAACTTTTCTGGAAGGGATGCCCAGGAAACCTGAGAAGTAGCAACTCCAGAGTCAGGAGCAATTAGGTTCTCTGCTCTCTGCCTGCTGGCCCAGAAAGTAGAGGCCAAGTTCACTGATCATGGCCTGGGCCCTCCCGCCTATTGGAGGGAGGTCGAGCCCCAAGTGTGCCCCGAGGAAGGTTTTAACGGTGAAGGGACAGGGTGACACTGTGTGTCGGGGTGACGCTGCATGTCAGGGAGGCGCCTCCCTGTCTGAAACCTGCGAGCCGGAGGGGACGGCGCAGGCGAGGGATTTGAGTGGGGGATATGTCACGAGCCGCCTGCCAGACGGGCCCCCGAGCAAGGCCCCAGCAGCGCGAGACAGGAAGGGTGGCAGGGCCGCTCGCTAATTAAACGACGGCAGTATCATTCTGCTGAAAGCAGGAGAGCTGATAAATTTTTTACTTGACCCGCTAATCATTTCATTCCTTAAAAGGTAGAACAGGCAAATAGGGGGACTGAGTCTAGACCGAACTGGGAGTCACAAAAAAGAATGACTTGTTGCTCTGACGGATGTCCATTCTGCTTGGGGCGCAAGGACTCTGTGTTTTGTTCGCGGCTGACCCCTCTGCCTGGGACAGCGCCCGGCACATTGGAGTCGCTCAAGTGTGTGCTCGGGGAATCAAAAGAACAGGGATGGGAGCCGGGAAGGAGAGCCACATCAGCTCTGCGCGACCGATAGCCAGGGAAGGCAATGCTGGCATTCGTGGGCATAAGTACGAGGTGTTATAAACAGAGGATCTAAAAAGCTCAATGGAACAGTAAGTTTAGTTCCTGGGCTAAAAGGGAGCACAGCTTAGAGGGTTGGGGGATTATAAATATGAAATATCTGTGTCAGAGTCACAAAGCATCTCTGAGAGAAAAAGGGAGGCATCCAAAACAATGACTCATACGGGTTTGAATGAACAGTTGGATAATAAATCACTTTGAGAATCTGATGAAACTGTAGACCCTTTCCCCTGGGCGAAAAAGAAATGCACATCTTTACGACATTTTGTAGATAATTTTGGGAGGAGTTGGAGACTTCGTGTTAAGGAGACCTAACGTAAAGGGTACAGAGCATATTTCTGAAGGGTTCTCACTCAGAAAGGATGGGGGGCACATCAGAGCATGGGGGGTATTATAACAATGAGGGGTACCAGAAGGCACCACATCCTGCAAGAACTATGTCTGAAAGTCTAAGGCCAGAATAAACTTGTTCCCCAAAATCCAGAAAGCAAAAAGGCCTTTTTGGTATTTGTGTACCTATTGTTGCTAAGAGCAAGGATTCGGGAATCAGATTCCCCTGGTTTGAATCTCAGCTTTGTGACCGCAGACGAGCTCTTTACCCACACCAAGCCTCAGTTTCCTTACCTGTAAAATGGGAGTGGTATCTGTTCCCAAAGGGTTATTGTGAATACCATGCTTGTTAATGCCTGTCAAGTGCGTGGCCTAGTGTTTGGCTCATTTGGCCTAATACGTACTCCCCATCTGTATTATTATCATAATTCTCTGCCTCTAATACCCTCGTCTCCTGTTTTGACTGTCAAACCCTTCCATAAATGTTAGCTTTTAGTGGTTTTTGTTATTTTTAAGTGATGCCTGCAGCAGGAAAATGAACAAGATAGAGGACTGCTCCTGGGGGAAGATGATGTAATGTTAACTTTGTTCAAAAGAAACAGCTAACCAAAGGGAATCAGGGTAAGGCTGAAGGTCAGACAGGGAATACAGCTCATGAGCTGGTGTGGAGAACCACGCTCCTGGGCGAGAGAGAGAGACAAAAGGAGAGAACCACTTGCTTTGGGTTTTGCTTCCGTTTTGTCACCGAAGGGAACAGTTGCTGATTGGATGTGTCAGGAATTGTGTATCTATCATCCTTAATAAGGGCAAGACTCTAGGCCCAGATGTTTCACATCCCAGGATGGAAAGAATTTGCAGACGCAGTGAGGGAAACATTGCTTGTAATTGTGGAGAAAGAACATGGAACAGAGGAGGTGCTCAAAGACAAATCAGCTCACTTTTCAAATAGCAAGCTTCCAGAAGCTCTGGCTAGAGCAGCCTGGTATCACACTGATGAAGTTCTAAGCAGATAGAGCGGTAAAGAGATTGTTTGTGTGCACTTAGAGAAGAGATAGGCACCCAGGAGCTAGCAGGGGATGCTAAAAATAAATCATGCAAAATTAAAATGATTTTTTTACTAGGTATTTTCTTGAGAATATTAGAAGACGATTCGATTTCAGGAAAACATTGAATGAACTTCCTCCTTATCACATCGTGGGTAAAATGGAGAAGGGTGACCTGGACACGAGTACAATGATGTGGCTTCAGAAATGTCCCCCAGAACTCCAGGTGTTCCCCCCAAGTGTCAAGAGAATCTCTTTAGAGGGGGTCCGCCCAGTGTGTGTGTCAGTGACACGGAAGTCGTGCTGAGAGATGCATAGACACCACCTACCCAGGCAAGTTAGATTATCAGAGGGTCACAGCGTCAGGACACAAGCAGGTCCCCAGCACCTGAAATGATGAACTTAATCTGAACAAAATATCAGGGAGACTGCAGAAAAATTGCAAGTGATTTCTTTTTTTTTTTTTTAAGATTTTATTTATTTATTTGACAGAGAGAGAGATCACAAGTAGGCAGAGAGGCAGGAAGAGAGAGAGGAGGAAGCAGGCTCCCCACTGAGCAGAGAACCCAATGCGGGGCTCGATCCCAGGACCCTGAGATCATGACCTGAGTCGAACGCAGAGGCTTTAACCCACTGAGCCACCCAGATGCCCCTGCAAGTGATTTCTATAGCTATCTCGCCCTGGAGGGTAACTCCTCACTCCCTAAATGTAGACTGCACCTCGTGACTTCCTTCTAAGCAGTGCAGTGTGGCAGGGGCGGGGACAGTCATGTGACCTTACAGCGGAGAGACCCGGGCAGGTGAGCAGGTTGAGGCCATGATATCATATCTTGATATGATGTGATGACAATGGCACTTGGTCTCTGTGGTCCTCCTCCCCAAAACCTATAACCCCTATCTTATTATGAGAAAAGTGTTAGGCAATCTCCAGTCGAGGACGTTCTACAAAATCCTCTGCCAGCACTTTTCGAAACTGTCAAGATCATCAAAAAAACATTCCAAGATAGTTTCACCCTCTAGAGGAGCCTAAGGAGATATGACAACTCAGCGTAAGGTGATGTCCTAGCTGGGGTCTTCAGTAAAAAAACGAAGGGAATCTGAATACAGACTGGTCCTTGCATGATAACAGATTAACACGCGTTCATTAATGGTGGGGAAAATGTAGCCCATGAACACAGATGTCAGGAAGAGGGGTATCTGGGTGTGGAACTCACTGTGCTATCTTCACAGGTTTCCTGTAAACCTACGACTATTCTTAAGTAAAAAACGCTTATTTTAAAGACTTAATGGATGTAAGTGTAAACTCCTGCTTTTAACATAAAAAATGACTTATACTGTAAATGTATCTTGGGGGATATCCAAATTCAATACAGCTTATGAGAAAGGCGTCTACAACCTTCAGGCGACCACATCTCAGTCTCTGGCGCTGGGCGGTGTGGCAGTGAGGGGCCGGGGGGGGGCCCGCCACTGCCCCCACACTCCCTCACATCCACGTCGGGCAGCCTGGCAGGGCTCTGCTCCTCAGACCCAGTGAGGAGACTCAACTCTGGAGCCCGAACTTCCTGGGTTCAAGCCCAGGCCCTACCCCAGTTCTAGCTATAGGAAACTTGTCGATTCACTTCAACTCCCGCCTGTCAGTTTCCTCGTCTGGCAAATGGGCAAAGAATGGGGACTACCTCGTCGAGTCACTGGGGGAGCGAAGCCCCTGGCCCGGGACAACTACTCAGTAAGTGGATGTCTGTGGGCAAGGGAAGTCTGACCGCGGGGAGCCCCACCCCCTTACTTTTAAGGTAAACCTTAGTTCAGAAGGGTGTTCGGTATCTCAGAGAATAGCAGGAGGTGAAGGAGTGGCCGGGAACTCATGATATTGACCTTCGAGAAAACACTGGACCAGGCGAGCTATCGCTTCAGTGCAGAGGGAGAACCAGCAAGGGGAAGGGACAGTCTTGGTGATTAATTTACTGAAACCCTAAGCATGTGTCTCAGCCTGTCTGGATCTGTGCTTGTTGATCCTCTAAGTACAGATAAGGACTCCTTTCGGTCAATGTTGCAGGATTATTGAGAGAGTAAAACGAGTTAGGAAATACGGAAGCGTGTTGAATGAAAAGCAACCGTCATCAGTACGTGTTTTATTAAAACTAGCTTAAATGTATATTTCTTATTGTGCCCATTCACGAAAGTCGGGCGAGAGGCCGCGATAATGCCACTTGAAATGCTTCCTTTTCTAACTGCAGAAACCATCAGGGGCATGTCAAGAACACAGGCTTCTCTTCAGGGATGGAGTCTTGCGTGGGGAGCTCACGGAGCAGTGGGAGTAGATATCTAGTGCGTTGTCCAGTCCAGTGCATCGCAGGACTGGGGACGATGCACAGATTTTGGAAACTGATCCAACTTCTGGGAACCTCAGTGTCCTCCCCTGTACTATGGAGAATATCGCGTCACCCTCACAAGCCTGCCCTGAGGTTGCGTGCGTGCGTGGGCCAGCCCACAGTAAGCACGTGGACAGCGGGGGCTGCCCTCGTAATCCGCCACCCCAGCAGCTCTGGGGAAAGGCTGGTGTCCGAGAGCTCCATCCCTCGGGCCTGTCGGGTGAGGTGGTCACTACCCTTGGGGCCCCGGGGTCAGTAGGGTAGAGCCCACTCCCACGGAGACGAACCACAAAGCACAGGGCAGCAATGTAGAGAATAAGGAACAGGGTGTGCATCGGTGGGGTCCAGAAAGAGAAGAACAAGCCATCCTAGATGTGTCAAAACCACCTTTTATGGAGCTCTTAATGGTCAAGGAAGTTCTGGGTAAAAATCAGAGCCCAGAGGGAATCAGATTTCTGGGAAGGCAGGGGATCAGGTTGGTTGGAAAGGTGCGGGCTCATTGCAAGACTCCCGGGAGGGGACTATGGCATGGAAGGCAACATGGGGCAAGTGGCCCCAACTGGTAGCGTCCAGTCCCAGACGCAGCACCGTGACAGGGACACAGAAGAGGGAGTACGGTGACTTGGTCCTTCAGGATCCATGGTGACCCGTCTCATATCTCAAAAGCCCCTAAGTCCCCCATCCGGCATCCACCCATGTGAATATCAGCATCATTCAGGGCACGAAGCCACACATTCTGCCCACGTCTCTTTACACCAGAGATTTCTAAAGATGTTACCGCATGCCTTGGGAGGAAAACAACAACAATTGTATTAGCAATTTCTTCGGAGCCTGGAGGTACAATAGACGGTGACAGATGGATCTGGATTTACATAAAATGACACAGACGCTGATCTTCTGAATACTTTTGATAAAATCCACAACAGCTAAAATGGATCACCCCCTCCGCCGCCCAACCAGGGCCAAACAGCAGAGCCCGCGCTCTGTGAGTGCCGAGGGTGCCAAGGTGAGGAGTTCGAGTCTCAGTGGGTTTGGCTGACTTCCTCTCAGACCCCCACCTGCGCTGCCTGGATATAGGCAAGCTGACCAGCCTGCGTTCTCTCCGAGAAACAGCTCTCAGCTTACCCTTTAGATGGACTGAGCCCCCTCCCAGCCACCAGGATCCAAGCTGCTGCCTCTTTCTCAAGGTCGCTGCGACCCCACTGGGGGCGCGGACGAGGGGGCTTATCTGTTCTCAGAACAGGGTCCCCCCTTTAAGGAAGGATATTGACGGACAATGTCCGCGGTTGGGCAGCTTGGCTTTGCAGGGGTGGGGAGGCTGGACCACACGCTGCTGGGGAAGCCACCTGCTGCTTGTCTCATACCTACAAAGTTGTCATGCAAAAGATGGGATAAACTTCCTCTCTGTATCCTCAGAAGGCAGAGTTAAAACCCCAGCTGGGGACCGAGGAAGACTCTCTCCCAGTTGGTGCCTCTGATAATCTGATGGCATGGAAAAGTAAGTCGTTCTTCATTATGGCAAGGGTTCAGAGACTGGATTAGCACCGGTCGAGGCTGCAGTTGAGGGGTTCCACTTTGGATGGAAGATTGGATGAGAAAATCCCTAAATTCCTTTCCAAGCTTGCGACGATGGGCTTGTGGCTTGTGTGTTCTCAGGAAGTCGACAGAGCAGAAACTGAGGATCGTGGCTTAGCTGGAAAGAGCTGAGATTAGCATGTAGCACTGAGATAGAATCCTCAAGTTCAGTAAGTCTCAAGTTTTGGGTTTAAGCTCTTGTGTTTCGTTTTTCAAGTTCTTTTTAACAGAAGGAGCAGTAAGTCTGAGTCTGAGCCACAGGACCAGATTTGGCTTCTGTGTGAATGTTTAAAGACACCTGCTTTCCCTGGGAAAGCTCTCTCCAAATTCCGGTGGGCGTCGGTGGCTCCTTTCGTTCCTTGAGCCTTATACCCTTTTCCAACTTCCAGGTGGTCCCAGGAACAGGGAGAGAGCTGGATGAATATACCTAGTCCCCTCCGTGGATCAACACCTTGATCTGGTCCCGTGTGAAATGGCAGAATGGATAAATGGAATTAGGCCCACCCAAGGGGCCATCTCAAAGGACTCGGAGCCCTACTTCCTTTATCAAGCAGGCATCCATACTCTTGGGTAGTCAATCTTCCTCCTCCTCTTAGCCTATGAGCCCTGGGCCCTCCACACATGCCCTGGACAGTCCATTTCCCTCCTGAAAGAGCCCTCACGAGTACCACGTCTCCTTGGGCTTTCTTCACTCTTTCTCTTTCAGCTTCTTTAATCAGATGAGTCTGTTCTTTTTAAGGGTTTTCAATCACCCCTGCCCACCAGCCTATGCACCATTTTATTGCAGAGGTGCCCCCCCCGAATTAAGAAATTGACATAAAGTGAGTGATATGGAGAGGCTCTATTTTAGACTCCCTGGCCTTTGCGTCTGGGCAGCAGAAGGCAGAGCGATGGCGCCAGGAATCCGCACTGTCACCGTTTGGACAGTGTTCTCCTTAATTTGTTCTCTTCTCTTCATCCAAAACATTCTGCCTGGCTCGCTGCTCTTACCTTGACCTGTCTGAATTTCTCGTTTTGAGCATGATTCCAAAGGAACGGAGGACTTGAAGTATAATTTCAGGGAAAGTCACCTTTCCTCCTGGCCATTGAGCCTCTGATGCCCTTCCAGGCCACACTGGGAAGGGCCACTCGTTCAGGATGCATCGGATGCTGAGAAAACAGGTGCAAGGGTTCCCAACTGCTTGCAAGAAAGGGAAAGGTCAGCACTCATCATCCCAGAGTCTGTGAGGTTTCCAGCCTCTGTCAAGATCCGAGTGTAAACGAGGCGCCGTAATTGGGCCCTCGTCTCTCCAGCAAGTTTGCTTGACACCTCACAGAGCAGTGGATGGATTAGATGCGGTGTCAAACGGCGAGCCTGTTGATGTGCAAAGCAGAGGGCTGTGGAAACTGGCAGAAAAGCAAAGCCTCCATTTCTTCTCAATCTCCAGAAAAGCAAGTGACTGTAGGCGCTTGGCGGTCACCAGGAGCCAGGGACCAGGGTCAGTTTGGCAATACCACCGGCGTGTGGTCCTCCTCTTTGCCAGGCTTTCCACCCCCCCTTGCCTCCCACCTTGCCCCTGAAACTTTAATTCCCTCCTGGGCCCAGGATGAGGTCTGGTTGCTGCTGGTGAGCTGGTAGAGCGAGGAGAGACGGCTCCCATAGAGATACAAAAGCCCGTCGGCCTTCACAGCAGCCATGGGGAACAGAGCGGCTGTTTTTAGTTATAAAGATATCTTGGTGGGAAGATTTACCAAAGATGTATTTATACCATTAGATCGACACCTCCCTTCGGCCTAGTTATCCCGGGTACATTTGTCATTCTGCCACTGCGTTCCAGCGGGGTTCAGGTGGGGTCAGCGGGGGGGCGGGGGGGAACTCTATCTGAATTGAAGCTTGAGTTTTCAGATGGAGAGGGTCACAGGTCTAAATAAAAAGCAGGACCTGGGATGCCCTCCCCAGCCACCTTTCCCTGTGCCCGTCCCAGAAATAGTTTTAGCCACCCTGCACTTTGGGGAAGGCAGTGAGGTTGGGGACATTTTCAGAAAAGAGTTCCGGGAGTCCGAGAATGAAGATATATACCGTGATAAAAGAGATGATCGGAGAATTGCATCCGTGTTTATTAAAGATGCCTGCAGCTGACACAAGTCCCCCTTGGAAGCTCTTCTTGAACTTACAAGGTCTCCAGGAAGAGAACAGAAAAAGAATCGCCGTGTCTGATCCCAGTCGTCGCTCCGCGTCCCAGGCTAGCGGCAGAGTGGAAAGCCTGTTTGTGTCTGTGTGCCTTGCACACACACAAGCCTAGGATCGTGCACACCTGCCTTCAAAAGCCTCCTGTCGTTGGCTTGCGGACCATTAGCCAGGGAGGCTCAGAGCCAGGGTGGGTGAAGGGAGAGCTCGCCGAGTCTGTGCGGGCTTTGGCTCACCAACGCTTCCTGAGTAAGGGGAGACCTGCGCTGTGGGTGTCAGGACGGAAGGTGAGGCCAGAAGAGAGTTTTCACAGTGTCGACAGTCCCCGTTCAGCGGGATTCTCTAAGCACATCTCGAGCCCTGTGCACAGCGCTGTGCTCTTTGTTCTGGAATAGAAAGGAAGGAGACACTCAAACCCCTGAGTTCTAGGAGATTACAGCCTTTTTTTTTTTTAAGATTTTTATTTACATATTTCATAGAGAGAGAAAGTATGAGCGGGATGGGGGATGGGGATGGAGGGGCAGAGGGAGAAGCAGACTCCCCGCCAAGCAGGGAGCCTGATACGGGACTCGATCCCATGACCCCACGACCCCGGGATCATGACCAAGGCAAAGGCGCCGCTTAACCGACTGCGCCACCCAGGTGCCCGAGATGACAGCCTTGTTGAAAAAAAGCTTCGAGGTAGCGCCCCTTCCACACCAAGCACTTCCCACTTGGGCTGCAAGGGGTCTCCTAGAGAGAGTTTTAAAGATACATATTCCTGGACCTGTGACTCAGGATCTCTGGTGGTGGGCTGGGCTTGGAGAGCTCCGCAGGTGCGCTCTTGGAGCCACCCCAGCACGCATCTGGGGACCTCCGTCTGGGAGCACTGGGACTGGGGCCGTCGGTGACTTCCTGGAGTCAGTGAGACTGAGCTGGACAGCGAAAGGAGCAGGAAATGGGAAGCGAAGGAAAAGCACAGAAGGAGCAAGAATAAGGAAGGTGGAGAGGGCTGGGGCCTTCAGGGCAAGAGATTTGAGCTTACGTCCGTCCATCCATGCATCCATGACTTTCCTTCTTCTCTGAGGATGGAAGAGGCAGTGAGCACAGCCAACGTGAAGGCAGAGTGAGTACAGCCAACCTCGGAGGCCAGGAGGGCTGCCTGAATCCGTCCACTGCAGATTGCTCTGAAGTCCTATTTAATGATAAAATTCATACAACCCATGCTTATTTTAATATTAAAAAAAAAATGTTTTCCCCCATCGTCTAGTTTAACAGAATAGTTTTCAACCTTTTCTGGTCTCAAAAAAATCGTCAAGGGCCCCAAAGAGCTTTTATATATGTGGGGTATGCGTGCTGTTAGAAATCAAAACTGGAATCTTCAAAGTATTTAAAAACATGTACCCATTCATTCATTTTAAAATAATAAATCCAAGGGCGCCTGGTTGGCTCAGCTAAGCTTCTGCCTTCGGCTGAGGTCATGATACTGGGGTTCTGAGATCCAGCCCCACATCGGGCTCCCTGCTCAGCAAGAGATCACTTCCCCTTTCCCTCTGCCCCTCCCCCTGCTTATGGTCTCTCTCTCTCTCTCTCTCTCTCTCGCTCGCTCTCGCTGTCGCTCACTCTTCTCTCTCTCTCTCTGAAATAAATAAATCTTTTAAAAAAATACAATAATAAATCCATTACCCGTTCACATAAATTTTACCAACCATGGCTGTATTTTCCAAAATAAAACTAGCGAGAAGAGTGGCACAATTTTACAGTTTTGCAGATCTCTTCGGGGTCTGGCTTAATAGAAGGCAGCCGGATTCTCCTGTCTACATCTGCTTTCGCTCTGTGGTTACGTGTGGTTTTGGTGGAGGCAGAAGAAGGAAACCCAGACCCACCCAGCAAGGCCAGGACCGAGGTGGGACAAGCAGGGCACCCAGGGAACAAAATTGAAGGAGGCCTCCCCTCTGGGGGTCATGCTAGCACAGGATCTTCCCGGAGAGCGGGGGGCCCCCGTAGCTTTTGTGCTGCGGGAGCCTGGCTCGCCCCACCACCCGGGCACCCAGATAGGAGTCCTTCAGTGGCCTCGCCAGATAAGGAGGGACTGTCCTTTTTTGACACCCTCTGGTATACGTACCAGCGGCGACTTGCTTCCGTCATGGAATCTGAACCATACCAATGAGCTTTTTCTGTCCTATTGACGTTAAAACCTCTTAGTCATTCTTGCACTTCGAATGGACCTTTTACCCACATCCCCTGACTCTTTGAAAGGGTCTTGAGACTCTCAGGGCTGCACAGACCATACTTGGAAAATTGCTGGCTTCAGAGATGCCCCCCGAAGTGCAAGGAGGTCGTCGTAGCTGGAATAGAGGTAGAGGGACAAAGAGTCTTGAGCCGGGAGACTTAAGAACTGAACGGGGGCAGACCTTGCATGCTACCCTGAGAAACTGGCCTGGATCTGGAAAGCTCTAAGAAGTCATGCAAGAGTCTTAAGCAAGAGAGTGATGGGACCAGATTTGTAGCCTTAGATTCATCCGTTCCTTTGTCCAAGTGATCTTTATGGAGCTCCTGTTGTGTCCCAAGCATTGGGGATGACAATAAACAGAGACGTTCTGCGTGCGTGGAGTTTACAAGGACGCTATAGGGAGCATGCCTTCTAGTAAGAAGCATAAAGTAATAAATATGGACATCTAGGGCCACCCCGATGGCAAAGATATAGACTGAGGGGAGAAGGGTAGAGACCGTCATAGCGATGGTCCAAGGGATGATGGTGCCGAGGGTGGCGGGGGGATAGCGAGGAGGAAGCAGGGGACGGGAAGAAGCAGCATTAGGGATGCTGAGGGCCGTGTTCCCGTAGGGGGAGTCCGGGACGGGGCCCAGCATGCCACCTCAGATAGGCAGTCGGGGCACTGTCCTCTGATACGGCGCACCCACAGGGAGAAGCACTTGGCAGAGAAAGGACAGTCAGCTCAATGAGCACTGTGTTGAATTGGAGGTGCCCAGAGAGTGGGGCCATTTAGGAGGAGAGGTCCAGCAAGCTGTTGGATTGTGTGCGTCGCACTTCCGGGACAGAGGGCTGGGCTGGGGACTGAGACCTAAGAGTCATCCCTTATCCGGGTGCTGAGCGGAGAACGTCGCCGAAGAGCCATGCTCCAAGCGAGGAGAGAGGACGGCCAAGGGGCACGAACACTTACCCACCTGTTCCTGCCACGCGTGTCTTGAAGGCAGCATGTCTGAAGTCAGCTAGGTTGGCTCCCCCTCGCCCTGAAGGCTGTTCTCCATCTTAGCCAATGAAGCCAGTAGCCACGTCGCCGTCCACCCCAGAGGTGCTCCCTCGCTTAGCGCTCATCCACCGTGGCTCCACGGCCCGCCCGGCTCCCCCCGCCTTACCACCTGTCGCCCTAGACCCTTCTGCACTCTTGCGCTCAGTTCTGTCTAGAAGGTCGCATTACCCCCCGCCGCTCTACCAGAAACTGGTCTACCGAGAGAACTCCTACTCATGCTTCAAGACCTGCTCGAGCAACCCTTTTCATTTTAGGTCTTTGCCGCCCCGCCCGCAGCCACACACAAGCCCGGGCCATCCTTAGCGTCCATTCCCATTCTGCCTCACCGGGACCGGGTTCTAACACTCATACGCAGTAGGGCAACTGTTCGTTCACAACGGCTTTGCCAGGCGACAGCAGGAGATGGGTTCAGTCGTCTTCAGGTGGCTCCAGCAGCCAGGCTACCCAACGTCAAGACCACAGGGGCTCCCGTCTGGCGTGTGAGCCCGGCTGTAAGATCACAGAGCTCAAAGGCAGGTGGGAAGGAGTGCCTTGCTTCCCTGTGCCTCCTTTGTTCCAAGAAAGTCCCTGGCTGAGGCTGGGTGGCACAGGGGGGTGTCAGCAGCAATGAGCAAAGCCAAGCTTCCAGATGAGAGGACAGAAAGCTGAGCAGAGTTCACGGGTGGGCTCCCTCCGCTCTCCAGCACCCCGGGCTGGGGCATTGCCCTCTCTCCGGTGAGAGGTCACCGGCGCTGACCTCCCAGCTCCCCTCAGGCAACGGTGAAGACGTGTCCTCTCGGGGCGGACCTAGGAACGGGGGATTGCCAAGTCCTCTCGGGTGACCTCAACCAGATACCTGGGAGCCTTCCAGCCAGAGGACCTGCCGAGGCAGCCGCCCACGGCACCTGCCGCACACAGATGGCCCTCGCTGATTCATTGCTCTGGGAATCAGTGAGGGAGCTGGCCCCGCCAGGGCACAGGGCTCGCCTAGTCACTAATGGGAGATGAAGCTTGAATAGTCTAAATGCACTCTTCCTGTTCAGAGGAGAGCAGTAACGAGCTAAAAGCCGAGATAGAAACCCATAAAGTGAGACAATTATTACGCACCAGCCACAGGTGGAGGGAAGCAAAGCTGGGTCCCATCTTGGTTCACAAGCCCCAGGGACGTTGTATGAATGCCAGGTTCCGTGAGGGAAGGAAAATGGCTTTGTGAGATCTTGCTGCCAGCATCGGACACAGCCCTGAGCCCAGCAAGCGTGGCTGGGACTGTGATCAGCGGGGGTGTCGCTTCCCACGCCCAGATGTGCCCTCTTGGGACGCACTGCTCGCCACTGAAGGGTGCATGTGGGGCCCCACATGGCTCCCAGTAGCCTCTGCACAGAAGGCAGGTGCCCCCTCCCTTCCAGGAATCCTTAGCAGGCACCAGTTGTTGTTAGTGAAAAGGAGATGGACTAGAACAACCTGGAAACTGCAAATCTTTCTTACTTTTCTCAATCCCAGGGCTCTAGAGAGAGGATGGCGGTGTCCCCTGCTGGGTCCCCGGAAACCCCATTTCTTCTTCCTCTGCTGCGCCCTGACTCATCATCGGCACGTCTTAGAGGAGAAGGGAGAGAGGAGCTGGAACACCAGCCACCTGGGGGAGGGGGCGGCGGAGGGAAGTGGAGACAACAGAGAGAGACTTTGGGGTCATGCAGGCCCTGCCTATTGCAGTTGTAAATCTCTCTGAGCCTCAGTTTCCTCGTATATAAAATGGGTATAATAATGGTACCAGCCTCACGGGATCGTTCCAAGGAGTGCATAAGACATGGATGTGAAGTTCTTAGCCCAGTGCTTGGCCTGGACCGAGCGCTCCCTGCAGGGCAGCTGTTGCCGCTGTGACTCCTTGTCCACCGCCCCCCTGAGGCCTAGGAGTTCCAAGACCTAACTTGCTATGCAGGCAGGTATCAAAAGTCCGTCTGCTCCATGTTCCGGGGGTGCCCCGAGGAGAGCCCCGCTTCCTGTGCCAGATGGGTTCCTAGTGTGAACGCACTGAAAGTCATGGAGACAAGTTGGGTCACAGGATCCGGGGCGGGGGCGTGGGGAGGGGCTCACTCCGTCTCCCCCTCCAGCCAGCACCTGCTGCCTTCCCTCTCCCCTGGGCACCTTTCCATTTCCTGCCACCCCAGCTCCCTCTGGGAAGTTCCCACTCCCTTGCGTGCCCACCTGTCCTCTTGGTAACACACCGTGTGTGTGCGTATCTCCCAGCCCTCTAACGCATCTGGGCAAGTTCCTTCCTCACTCTGTGCCTTAGTTGTTTCATCCCAAACCTGGCGGTAATGAGTGCCAGCCTCCTGGGGTTGTTGGGGATTAAACCATGTGATTCGTGGGACACACTTAGAACAATGACTGGCATATTTTAAGTGATTATTCAGTGTCCCTATGTGTTCATGATAAGGGACAGCTGGGGAAGGGGGGTGTGCCCTCAAAGGAGAAGCATGCCTCACGACAGCAGACCCATATACTAGACTTTAAAGTTGAAAGTAAAGTCATTATGGTCCCATAACTGTGAACTTCAGAAGAAAACAGAGCTCACAAGGCGTGAGTGACTCTAAAAATGTTATTATGGCAATAAAAAATCACATAGAATGCCAACAAGGAAAAAAATGGGGGCATCTAAAGAAATCAGTGTGGCTATATGGAAAGCGTCTAATGAACCCAGATCTTAAATATCAAACTTGGGAAAAACATATTTGCAGCAAATATTGGATAAACGGTTAATATCTTTAACATAGAAAGAGCTAGCTTAAATCAATAATAAAACCCCCCTGAGGCACAATGGGAAAGTGAGCCAGGGATGTGATAAAACAATTCACTAAAGGAAAAATAAACCCCGTTTTCCTAAAGATGGAAGTTTTTCAGTCTTACTAGTAATCAAAACGAAAATTCTAATGACTAGGTAGCTACTCTTGCCTTGTAAATGGGCAAATTTACCAAAATTCGTCTCTATTTTGATTTTTAATGAATCCGAATAAATCTGGGATGGGTGCAGCATAGAGTCCCATTGGAAAGTTGCAAATAGGATATGGTACCAGGAGCGTCCCTTCTTATTACATCTCTCCTAAGGAACTCGAACTAGTTCAGAAATACCGTTTTTAATCATGTTATTTGTACAAGCAAAAGTGAGATGTAATCCAACCTGCAGCGTGATGTTTATGATGAGTTCATGATAGTCTGGGAAGAAGCAGGAGACACAACCACCCAGATAATCGGTTAACAACACGACTTGGAAAAAATAATAATAATGACCCACAGAACACAGAATACGAGGGGTGGGATCTTCGGGTGAAGGAACAGTGGAGAGTTACTTCTTTCTGCCTTTCTGGTTGGTGATTTCTGCCATGAGCATGCATCGCTTTCATTACGGAAAAAAATAAACTTGGCGTAAAGAGGCCAGAGAGCTGAAAAGACCTGGAAGAAGGCTCACGTGGTCGGAGACAGATCTGCGATCGTGGGGCCGAGGGTCAGGGGACCTTAGAGCTTCAAGAGGGTCTGGCTGTGGAGGAGCAGGAGTTCACGTTCACGTTCATGTTCACGGGGCGGGGGTGCTGCCTGGGAAGCAGGTGCAGGGTTGAGAGAACACCTACACACAGTGGGCTCGTAGGGTTGCCCTCCGCCCCTCAAAGCGGGCACATCCTGGATCACTGGTGATCCCCCGAAGGAGGACGAGTGAAGCTTCATGCAAATTCAGTGGGGTCTGGACACGGAATTTTTTTTTTTTTTTTTAAGTTCTTTATTTTTCAGTTGATTCGATCTTTCCAGCTATACCCAGGGGGAAGTCTTAGTTTGGAGCTCGAGTATCTGTGACATCTCGGTAAGCCGAGCCGATCTCCCTTTCCGGCGAAGTGTGAGCGAGCCTCGGGCTCGGTACCTTGAGTGGGCCGCGGCATCTGGCTGGAATTTAGGAATGCAGGTGGTATGTGGACATAACAGAGTCTCGGGAGTGGGAGAAGGATGAGTGCAGTGTGGGAAACACTGAGTGCAAAATCTCGGGCATCTGGAACGTGGCGGTGGGGAGGGTGGTGGCGGGGAGGAGCGCAGGAGTGGGGGGTGGCTCGCCGTGAGTAAGCCGGCCATCCACACCTGGCGTCCCCCCGTCACTGGGCACTCTGCCCTCCATGCCCTCCTGCCTTCCAAGGAGCCGTCTCCCCTACGCTGGTGTTCCTCCACTTTTCTCTCAGCAGCGAGCTTACCCTATTTTATTCTTCGCTGTGAGTGTTGTTTCTTATATGAGTTTATTTGTTTGTTTGGGGCGTTTGGAGGGCCTGGGATCATGCTCTCGGCACACCTAAAAATGTTTTTAGTTTGTCTCTGCACTTTCCCTAAAAAGCCAGAATCTTCTGCATCCTTCTCTGGGGGCCACGCTCTCTCTGGTGCTGGGCTTTGCCTCTTCACAACTCAAGCAGCCTTTTTCTACTGTTTGTAGTTGGGTTTTCAGATGTGCATTTGTAGAGAGACCCCAGTGTGGCAACACTGGTGTCTTTAGGTGCCTCCTGATTGGGATGATTTGTGCTTGTGTGGTCAGAATTTTCCTTCGCAGTGGCCAGCCTTGCCGGGGCTGCTAACTAGCTGAGGGGCCCCGTGTCCGTCATTCAGCCTCGCCGAACGGGCAATAACACTGGCCTGCTTAGCTCTCGGGGTCACGCCAAGGACCAAGTGAACGGGTAGTCACCAAGTGCTTTGTGGGACGTAATGTACCCCGCAATGAAATGCGTTATTGGGCACCTGTGTCTCTTATGCTTTTTCCCTCAAGGAGAATGTTCTTCAGATTGGAAGAACATTCTTCCGATGTAGAATGGTAAATGGTAAAACCAGCACCATTAAAAACGGAACCAAAGCTCAAAATAGGAGCAAAGAGAGAGAGGAATTCACTCTCTTTAAATGAGCTCGATCCCTTGGAGCCTTGGAGCCGTCAGGCCTGACGTGCGGGATGCGATGGGATGTCAGGCCTGTTGGGTCAGGGGCCAGAGTGGGTGCAGCAGAGGGAGGACAGGAGGGACAGCGGGGGCTCTGGCCACTGTCACATGTGAGAAACTGTTGAGAGAAACTGGGAGGTTCGAAAAGACCTTCAGGGGCTCCTGGGGGGCTCAGTTGGGTTAAACATCTGCCTTCCGCTCAGGTTAGGATCTCAGGGTCGAGATCCCAAGGCAGGCTCCTTGCTCAGCGGGGAGCCTGCTTCTCCCTCTCCCTCTGCTCCCCCGCCCCGCCCCTGCTCACGCTCGCTGTCTCTCTCTCTCTCAAATCAATAAATAAACAATTTTTAAAAAAATAGGAAATGACCTTAGGTTGGCAGAATACACAACCCTGCCTGTTAGAATGAGGGGTTCGCCCTCACACCTCACGACTCGTTGAACACATCTCTCCACCCCACTCCCCACCCTGCCCAACCCCCTAGGACACTCCTCAGGATCTTTGAGGGGCGTTCACCGTCTCCCCAGGGGAGGGACCATGCAACCGTGAGACCCCCCCCCCCATTTCTGGGGTCCCATCCGTAGCTCAGCCACCTGGCTGGGCCCCACCACTGTCTCTCTGGGTCCAGATTGCCACTCAACCTACAAACCATGTGCCTCACAAGAGAGGCTGGTTCGGCTTTCCCAGCTCTACAAGGGAAATGCTACTTCCCTGCACAGACTCGCTGTGCCGTTTAGACAGGACGACGTGAAATTCGTAGCACAAAGTGCGGGTTCAAGTTCAAGGTAGTTCTTTTCCTTTCTTTACTCCCCTAATTATGAAAAGAGGATTGCTTCCACAAAAATGAGACAGAGGCTCCCGTGTGACCCAACAGTTCCATTTCTGGGTACACGCTCCGAAGAATGGAAAGCAAAGACTCGGACAGGTGTTTGTACACCTGTGTTCATAGCAGCATCATTCATAGCAGCCCAAAGGTGGAAGCAAGGCAGTTATCCATCAAGAGATGAATGCGTAGACAAAATGTATTAGACACGTGCAGGGGACTAGTATTCGGCTGTACGTAGGAAGGAGATCCTGGCAACGTGGCCTGATGTAGACAGATCGGGATGTGGCGCGAGGTGAAATTCATCAGGCACGAAGGGCAAAGACCGTATGATCCCGCTTGGAGGTAGAAAGGGGAGGAGTGGCCGCTAAAGGCTGAGGTGACCAGGGAATGGGGGCTGGTGGTTAATGCCTAGAGTCTCAGTGTGGGAAGATGAACCAGTCCTGGAGCTGGACGGCGGTGATGGCGGGACACTGTCGCGCGTGCCCTTGCGGCCATTGAGCTGTGCACCTAGGAATGGTTAAACCGGCGGCCTTTTGTGTTACGTGTATTTTACCACAATTAGAAACATCGCTTACATAACCAAAAAATACAGAATCCATCGTAGCTCCTTGTCAAGGGCAAAGAGAGACCCAGCAGGCGTGAGGGGGAAATCTGAGACAGAGTGTTGCTTATAATTCCTGAAAAGAAGTCCCACGGCTCCGTTCGGGGGGGGCAGGGTAAGTAGCGCGGGAGACGAGCCCCACTTCCTGACTCGCACAGCATCGGCACACACAGCCAGCCCGCAGAGCTCCCCGCGCTCACCGTCCTCCTGCCAAACAGCCGTGGGGGGCTGCGGGATGCTCCAGATCCCGGGGACCCTGTTCCGGGAGCGACAGGAGCCCGCTGACTGTTGACAGGACGAGAACCCCGGCTGAGCGGGCGCCTGGGCGCTGGTGCTGCGGTGGGGGTTCCTGGACCGACCTCCAGTCATCAGCAGGGGAAGGAAGGCTCACCACTGGCTGCTTCTGGAGGCTGTCCTGAGCCCCGCATGCTTCTAGCAGCCTTCTGGAAAACCCCGGAACCCAGAGCAGCCCTGACTGAGGTCCAGGACCAGAGCGGGCCACCCTGGGCTTTTTGAGTGCGGAGGTCACCAGGAAAAATCTCCTGAGTCCTCCCTCCAGCACCACTGCAGCCCCGGGATGTTTTAAACGGCTTATAGTGAGTGGAGGGCGCCAAAGAAACCCACATGCACTTTCAAGGGCTTGGACTGGGCCGACCTCACACTTGGAGGCAGGTTACACCAGGCGCCACGCTGTCCCGCTGCCCGGACCCAGGACTCCTGTCCCTGGAGCGGCTGCCCCACCAGCCAGCTGTAAGGTAACTGACCTCTCTGGGCCTCCAACACCCATCAATAAAATGCTGAATCTGTTCCCAGCTCCTGGGACCTCTGCAGGCCCGGAATGGAAAGTTCCATTCCTTCCCACAGGCCCTTCCTGGGTCCCTGCCAGGTGAAGACAGTGCTCCAGACTGAGGAGGGTAGTGAGAAGGGTAAAGGCGGATGTAGTCCTTGGGGACCGTATTC
>CM052798.1:84395363-84512779 GCA_028533885.1 Nasua narica | reverse complement strand
AAAAAAAAGAAATTTGCTAAGAGAGTAGAACTTGGGTGTTCTCACGAATGAATGAGTGAATGAATGAATGAATGAGATGATGGATCTGTTCATTAACTAGATGGGGAATCCTTTCACAGTGTACACGTATATCAAATCATCAAAATATACACTTTAAATACGTTTTATTTTATTTTGACAATTTTATTTGTCAATATACCTCAATAAAGAGAAAAAAAAAAAGCCAGGGTGGCCAGCGACGGGCACTAGGGGAGCGTCAAGCCCCTCCCGTGATGACGGTATTCTCAATGTCACAAGACGGCAGGGGTCCTATGAGCTGCTTTCTCGAGGGCACCTGGGGGCGTGGACAGGTGAATCTCTACCTGGAGCTTTGCCACACCCCTGCTCCCCGTCCTGCCCCCTGGGAGGCAGAGCGACTGAAATGCTCTCTGGAGAGCTAGGAGCAGTTCTTAATTGTTGTGCGCTAACCGAACTGTCACCTGACCTTACTTCAGAATTCTGTGAATATTTATGAGTGAGCTCTTGCTTAATGAAGAGGGGAACGGAGATGTTAATGAGCTTTTTTCTCCTCCCTGGTTGAGCTTGGGGATTTTTTTGTTTCTTGGTCTGAATTTCAACCCACTCGGTGCCTCTCTCCCTCTCGCTTCCTCAGAGGTGAGAAGGCCCACTGCACACCGTTCTCGCTAGCCGCTCGGCAGCATCAAAGCGGACGCGGGTGGAGAGGGGCACATGTCTACTTGTGGGTGCATGCGTATGAGCACACGCGGGTGACCCCTCTTGGCCGCCAGGAAGCCCTGTCTGGGTTCGAAGGCGAGCTGGAAGTTGCTTCTTCTCTTGAGTTGAGCCTTTCAGAGACGAGAGAAAAGATAAGGCAGGATGGTGGCATGGGACTGGGCCCCCTCTTGGCCTTGTGTCCCGGGGACTTCTTCAGGATCTCCTCACAAGGGGACAAGGCCTGAGCCTTGTGCCCCGACCCGTGACAGCGAAGCCCAGACCGGCCCTGCTGACCTGGAAGAGAAGGTGAGGAGGCTCCTTGGAACAGCCGGCCCAGGCAGGGTGTGCAGCAGGAAGACGAATGCGGGGTGACGATATTCATTCCCACCTGCACCCAGGAAGCTTGGAGAACACTGTGGTCCCTCGCTTATGCCCATTTCCCTGCAGTCTCTGCCCAGTCTCTCGGGGGTATGGAAAGGCCTGGTGATTGCAAAATTGATAGATCAATAGGAGGGGCACCTGAGTGGCTCAGTCGGTTAAGCGTCTGCCTTTGGCTCGGGTCGTGATCTCAGGGTCCTGGGATGGAGCCCCTTGTCGGGCTCCCTGCTTAGCCTGCTTCTTCCTCTTGCTCTGCCTCTCCCCCTGCTTGTTCTCTCTCTCTCTCAAAAAAATAAATAAAATCTTTTTAAAAAATGGATAGATCAATAGGAGAACAGCAGAGGAGGCTCTTGAAAAAGTGAAAATCCCTCCCTGGAAAAATGTCAGGTTGCTTTTCCCTGGCCTTCCCGCCACCTTTCTGCCACCGGGGACTCTGCAGCTCTCCCTGCCCGAATCCCACCTGCTTTCAGCCTCCGATCTGATGTTAGTCACGTTGCACCCCAGGCCAGGTGTGACCAAAGCCAGTGGGAAGCTGTTCCCCTCCTGCTGAGGAGGAAGAGCCACGGTCTCAGGTCTGGACATGGGCAAGTCCCCCGAGGTCCTCCCGGCCCTGGTCCTCTCCCGCCCGCCTCCACCCAGAGGCCACCTTACACAGAATCCCCCCACCTCCAGCTGCTTCCACTGCCCGGAACCCACCAGCCCAGGAGAAAGGCTCACAAATCCCAGACCTGGACACCAGCTGGCAAGACACTCACTAATAATAACGTATGTGTGTGCGTGCTCACACGCACGTGCACACACCTATAAGAACAGCCCCCACCTGGTATTAGGCTAAACTGTCAGCCCCCATGCAGTTAACAGATGCTAAAGAACTACAAAGGGAGAAACTAAAAACTGGATTGCGGTGTAAGAGCCAACCTAATTACAGCTCCTTAGGAGCGCTCTTTACTATTTATGTCCGATCACATGTGCGCAGTGGCTCTTTGGCTCATCGATGACGTGATAGATCATTTCTGTAGTAGGTGTCGCTTGATGACAGCACAAAACGCTGTGTCCACACGCTCTGCTTTCTGTCACTCATGTGGCGGTGTGATCTGTGCCCTCTTTTCTTTTCATCAAGTCTACCTCCATTAGAAATGGGAAGCATGCCCCTTTTTCATTGAAAAATGCAGAAAACCGGAAGAAAGAAAATGCAGAAGGGAGGAAGAAGAAATTAACTAGGATTTCTGATTACTCAAACCGAACAACCGTTCACACTTTGGCATTGTTATGTTTGCCGTTGGTCGTTCCCTTTATCTGAGCTAATGAGCTGAGGCCCTCGTGCAAGTCCCTGGGGTCAGTATCAAGGGTGTGCTGTAATAAACAGAGTTGTGTCGAACATTTTTATGCAGGTACTTCGCAATGGCCCTCAGGCAAAATGACTGAGCCGATGGTCACGGCCACTCTGAAACCTCTTGATGGATTTTTGCCACGTCACTTTCCCAAAGGGTTGTACCAGCCAGCAGGATATGAGGGTCCCCGTTGCAATCCATCCTCTTCGGGTCTGTTTTTCCCCTTTTTTCCCCCTAATTTTTACTAATTTGGTGGACTAAAAATGACAGTACTTCCTTGCTGCCTTAATTCACATTTTTTTCATTTATAATGAGTCTGGGTATTTTTCCATGTGCTTATTGACTTGCGGCAGTGTGCGCAACATTCAGAAGTTAGAAAAAAAACACTGATTTGTGCATGGATGTATGCATACGGATATGGGAATGTGTGTGCGTGTGAGAGAGAGAGACTTTGCAGCCTGCACAAGCCTCTCAGAGACCAGATGCTCCCACTTGTACATTTGTAGGTGTAGGTGTGTGTAGTGGTGAGGTGAGGTTATTTTCACCTTCTTGCGGGAGACAAGGAGGTGAAGAGGGGAGAAAGGGAGCGTTGGAAGCTTTCAGGCTCGGATCCCGTGTTCCCCAGTTAGTAGTTGTATGACTCGGGCCACTTACCTGCCCTTTAGTGTTTAGTCCTTGTTTCAGCATCTGTAAAATGGGGATAATATCTGTGACACAGAATTGTGGAGAAGTTTGTACATGAGCCCACCAAGATGCCACAGAGGCCCACTCCCTAAGACAGTTCCCTGTGTCTTCCCCCCGTTCGGCGGGGCCGGCGGGCGTGTTGGACGCTGATGGAGACCCGTTCGAGGAAGGTCTCCCGGGACCCCTGCCAACCACTTCTCTGCCTTCCAGTCGCTAGCAAAGAGCGTGGCCCATTCTTCAGGTTCTACAATGCGTGTGGAGTGAGTGGACCTCTGTATGATGCGTGTGGGCGTCCCTCGAAGAAACAAGAGATCTGAGTTAATTCCGCTCTGACCGTCTTATCTCCCTCAGGCCCTTGAAGGCACGCCAGGTCTGGGGGTGACCCTTTCCAGCTCGACATGTTTAGCTCCTACCATGAATAAAACTCACGTGCCTGAGAAAGGAGGAGGCGGCCGAGTGCCGGCGGGAGGGCCTGTGGGGAGCTGGCGCCAGGCGTCCTGAGGGAGAAAGGCCCGGGCAGGCAGCATGGTGGCTTGCGAGCGGGCTCTGGGGCCGGGCTGCCTGGGTTCGTGTCCTAGCCCGCCCTTCTGAGCCGGGGCCTCGGCTGTCCCTTGCCGCCTCGGCTTCCTCATCTATGCGATGGGAATACTGAGAGCACCTACCTCATAGACAGATGTGAGGATTAAGGGAGAGAATTCATGGAAAACTCTTCAGTGCCTGTGGTCCTTTCGTTGCTGGGGAAGGGTGACTGTCGCTGCTCCCATAGTAACCCCAGCCTCCCCTGTCAGTCTCCTCGTCCCCTTGCTTCCTCCCGAGGGTCTTAGGAGTGGCTCCTGGCAGTAGGGAGGATGTTCTTCACGCCAGGGAGGATTTTTTTTTCTGCTCAGGAATATCCAGGAAAGCCCAGAAAACTCCTCCCCCGTTCTGTCTTGAACTGAGGCACTTGCCAGTATCGTGAAGGGAAAGGACGGCCCGAAAAAGGAGAAGAGGAAGGCAATGGATGACAACTATCACGGGGCAAAGGGGCCGGTGGGAAAGTCAGCCGGGCCCTCAGAGAGCTAGAGACGGCCCTTAAGGGTGAGTCTCAGTTTCCCTGAATGTAGTATGGACGCCCCGCCCCCTTAGATTCTAGTAGTCCGGGTTCTCCAGCAAGGCGCGAAAGGCTCAGATACATCCCTGGGCCTCAGCTGTCCCTTCTGCCAATGAGAGAGAATTGACTGTTCCTCTCCAAGGCAGGAGGAAGCTAAACTGACCAAAAGTCTGCCTACCGCTTTGTGTTCTTTGGTATAAAGGCACTGCATGGGTCCAGGTACAAATATAGCCAGGTATAATGCTATTTGATAAAAATATTAGGGCACTGGGCCTTCCTAATATAGCTGAGCAGACACATCTAGGGAGTTGGGCGGAGAAGATAAATAAGCACGTGCCCCCAACAGCAAAGCTGTGGGCTGGGGAGATGGATAACCCTGACCCGGAAGCTGGCCGCCATCTTGGCCCCTGGGCCCGTGTCCCCCCCACCAATGGGACACTCAAGGAAAATAGGGGCTGTGTGTTCACGTTGGTTCCCTGGCTGTCACCTTCAGGCCCCTGAACCCTCCAGACCCACAAAGCGGCTGTTTACCCAGTTAGGGTTTCTCTTGTAATCGGTCCTCGGCTTTAAGCACTTGTTCCAACCAGATTAATCTGAGAGATAAGAGGATGACAGAGGCCCTTTATTTCCTCATCACGCAGGCCCCACTGTGCGCAGAACTCCTGCCGGGTCAAGTCAGACATGGTTCCGCTCCCCAAGACGCACCCACGTCTCATCCACGGGGATATCCCCCCAATGGGTGCGTTGGCTTCTCACGGTGTAGAATCTGTTTCCTGGGCTGTGCTGTAGTCTGACAACTGATGGGCGGAGCTCCTCCACCGGTCTGCATCTTCTAGAAGCTGCTCGATCTTTCTGTGCCCAGAGTCTAGACAGCCCTGGGCCCCTGGCACAGGTGAAGGAACACCTGCATCCCTGTGTCCGATGCCAGGCTTCCCGAGGGCGGGCCCATCTCCTTTGTTCGTCTCCAGACCCACCCTGGGGCCCCGCACATCATAAGTGCTCTTCATCAGGTGAGCGACGGGGGTGCAGCAAATCTGGGAGAACGCAGAAAATCAGCAGTGTGGGGAGGGGTGGGGAGGCGGGAACCCCACAACAGAAGCAGAGGGTGTGTGTGAAGCCCTCAAAACAGTGCCGGACAAAGGAGAAGCACTCACTGAGTACTGTTGTGATTACCTCAAGCAAGTCACCGAATGCCTCCGAGCCTCCTATGAAATCCAGCTGCCGCAGGATTCTTGTAGGGGAAGCCTGCCTTGTTCTGAGTATGTCCCGGTCAGTGTCACCTGAACCCATCCAGCGGCCTTTGACCCAGCCAGAGAGCCAGTCCCTGGTGCAGGGGTGAGGGGCATTGGCCTCCATGGCCGAGAAGGTCTAAGACAACTAAAGCCTCGGGCTGCTCGCCCCCAGCTACAGATGGCTCTGCCCCCGCCGAGCCCGGTGTACCAGACCCCGATGACATTTTGCACATGCGCGATGATGCAATGACAGTCGGGAGGTCTGACCTGGAAGACCAGATGCCCCAGCCCAGGGAGAAGAAGCTCGGCCGTGACTCTGAAGCTCATTCTCCTTGTTGCCATGGCTCCTTTCAGACTCTTCATGTATTTTTTAAAAATACGTAATTTCCTAAAGGGAAATTAAATTGGATTGTGCATTCATTTGAGGGACTGTGGCCTGATCAGGCTGGCACCAGAATGACAGACTCCTAATCCTCGCTAGGGCTCAGAGGGTGACCTGGGGCCCCCCACGTGACCCCTGCGCAAACTTTTCCCCACACCCACCAGTGGCCTTCAGCTGAGCTCCCCCCGCCTTTCTCCAGCTGGGTTCCCAGAGCCTGGGATTCCTTCATGGAGGAGCCCGAGCCAGCTACCCCTGGCGCCACGGCTCTAAGTGACCGGCCATGTCCCCCCAGAGATGAGCTTCTCGGGATGCGGGGAGAACACATTTCTGAACGCCCCCTGCGGCCCAACGAGAGAAAGCCAAGAAATGGGCACAAAGGCATGTGTGCCAGCCTGCGCCCAGCAGCTGGGGTGATGGGTCTTTGGTGAAGATAGTGGGTGAAGCAGGACCGGGTTTGAAGCCTGGTCCTCCTGCACGTAAGCGGGTGACCTCAGTGAAGTCATTAAACAAACGAGTCCCGGTTTCACCATCTGTGAAATGGGGACGATAAGAGAACCTCCTTGGCTGAGCCCTTGTACAGATCAAAATGTGAAAGGTCCAAGTGAAAAAAGCACTAGCATAGTACATCGCATATAGTAAGCACTCAAAAAATGTGCCATGCCCTTATTTTTATGGTTTGCCTCCTTGGTGGGGGGCTCCTGCCCCGGCAGGCCCTGGAAGAAAGCCACGCTGCAGTCTGATTGCATCTTAACACCCTCGGCACCAAAGCCCTCTGACTGCTCCATCTCAGATGGTGGTCGGTGCCCAGGGACCCCGCTGTCCTTTCTGGTGCAGGGGTGGCACACAGGGCCACCTGGCGCAGGGCGAAACCAACTGAGTAGCTAACCCTGGGGGTATGAAGGCCTGCTCCTCCAGGGCGCCCAGTTGAGCCAGGGAGATGGTCCTGCCGTCCCCTTTCCTCCTCATCGCCGCTGTTGGCGAAGGTCAAGGGGACAGGCCCTCCCTGGCCCTGCACAGCCCCTGCGCGGCCAGAACTTATCAGGCACCAGCCCCAGAAGAGCGTCACCCCTCCCAGGAATTAACGTCAGGTTTCAAAAGAGGAAGTCAGAGAGACTGGTCCCAGGTGACGCTACAGGTGGCAAAGTAGAGTCATCCTGCGTGTTCCTAAGCCCCACTTTGCCCCATGCTGCTTCCCCGTGTGTTGGAATCACTCCATGCAGGGCCAAGGGGTCAGGCAGTTGCGGGGGAAGGAGAAGAGATGTCGGAGTCTCCATTCCCCAGGCCCCAAGATCTCAGAGAAGAATGCCAGGGTTACTCACCTATTCCCGGTGAGTAATGTCTCTCCAGGGGAAGTTTAAAATAGAACTTTAGTCATACCTTAATGGAGCCGATTGATTTCTAAAACCAATCAAGCCCTGGTCCTCTGCAGCCGAGACTGCTGGGCGCGGAAGGAGAGGGCAGGGGCGCGGACGGTCCATCCTCAGCAGGGTGGTCCAGAGCGCGCACGGGCCTGGGAATCCCGTGGCAGCATTCACCCAGGACCCAGGAACACAGGTTCGAGCCCTGAGGGCCGGCTCACCCTCCTGCTTCCCTCTCCCGGCCTTGGCCGAGCCCCGTACCCAGCTAGGCCAAGGGTGACACTGCACGGGTAACCCAGGGTTCATGCATTCAGCGTATTGCTTGAGCATCTGCTGTATGCCCAGCCCCATCGGGGATGCCTGGGTTTGGGCAGCGAACAGAAAACGTATCAGCTCCTGTATTTATGTGGCGTTTCCTGGCCTCGTCCAAATTCCTTGGCGTCTTTCGTCCCCTCATTGATCATAGCATGGCTGGTGAACAGTGGATCTGATAAACACCTGGCCTGGACCTGGTGCATTGTGGCCCTACGCGGGGAGCACGGGTCCCCTTTTCTTCCTGTTTGCAGGTGACCCAGGGGTCACCGCGCCAACCGAGCCGATGGGGTAAGTAAAGCGGAGATCCCCATTGCAGGGGAGCGGCACAACCAATCTCCCCCCTTCGAATGGCACCACCTAGATCCCTGCTCCCTCACTCAACGGTTTTACACAGATAAAATCTGCTTAAATTGACTATTGATTGTGGTGTGGGGACAGTGTCCCCGCCCAGCCGGCTGCGGGAGTCAGCCCGCCAGAGGCCCCAGGCGGCCTGGGGGAGCGACAGGCAGGGGCTGGAAGAAGTGTATGTGTGAGACCAATTATGTTAGCCCCCAGTTATTAGCTTGCCTCCTTTCACTGCTGCCACCACCCTTCACGGCAAAGACCCCAATCTGTTAGACTCCGGGGAGAGTCTCTGCTTTACACACACACACACACACACACACACACACACACACACACACACAGAGCTCCAGGCACAGTCTGGAAAATCTATAGCCAAGTTTTACTCTTATGTTCAGCTACTCGGTGGAGGATTCCTTTGCCTTTTGTGTTGTTAAAGCCTTGGGCTGACAGCCGCAGACCAGTTCCTGAGGTCCTGGGAGGTTACCCTGTCCTCCCGCTTTGCAGAGATGTCGACAAGAAACACTGCATTTGCTGTTGGCTCTGGGGCCGGAGAGGGGCATTTTTCCACCTTCCCGGGCTCGGCTACTTGGCTGTGGATCGTCACTGAGAAGAGAAGGGGATGGTTCTCAGACACCTGCCATCTCTGCAGCCAAGTTGGATGCCCGGGGAGAGGTTCAGGGCCTGCCAGCCTCTGCCCAGCAGACCGTTGGCTGTAGCCTTGGGACAAAGTAGGTGAATGGAGCCCAGAGCGTGGCTCCTGCCTCTGCCCCCATGGGTCCCAGGACAACGAGGAGCCACTCCTCTCAAGGTATTTGGCCTTAGCATGAAGGCCCTACCCTCCCCCAGCAGGTTAAAAGCCCATTCTAGAAGACGGAGATTAAATAGTCACTGGGCCCAGGACCTAACCCAGCCCCAAATCAGAAGGAAATAAAAGCTGGTGGTGAGCGGGGTTTAGCAAGAGACAACAGCATCCCCCAGTCTAGTCAAGATAGAGCCTCACATGGATTCTGAAGGCCCCTCCCACACTGACCCCTTGGTTATCTGCTCCCCGATCGGGGCAGAAGGGGCAGACAAGAGCCCAAGTAGTTCATCCATCCTTGTTCTCAGTAATTTCCTGTCCACACTGGCAGCACTGGGCTGGGAAGCGGTTTCTTACTTGAAATTTCCTGTGCTGCCTTGGGAGGCCAGGAGGGGCTATGAAAAACCATTTTGGCGAGACCAGATAGCAATCGGTGAATGGAGAGAGCCCCAGAGCAGCCAGGGCAGAGCAAGGTGCCCTCAGGAGGGCCCGTGTCTCCCTCGAGCCCCTGGACATCCGGGGAGCAGGGTGGGGACCCTGCGTGGATCACTTGCTATCAACCAGTATTGTTTAACTGAGCCTCCTGCCCGTGTTCTTGACGAACCCTTGATCAGATGCTTGTGGGTGTGTACGTGCACGCGCGCACACACACACACACACACACACACACACCCCACACAGAGGAAAGGGGATGCAATTTTTTCTAAGTCCGGAAAAAGAGTTCTCAGCTATTGAAACCGAACAGGGGATGCCGAGGCATCGATTGTGTAGTCCCCTCCGGTGTTTACTAATCAAAACACAGTGTTTCTCCTTGCCACCTGCACAGAGCACCCTGGCGTCCCACTCCCAGCTGCTAGTGCAGCCCAGCCCCCACCTCCAGGCCCCTGCACAGCTCCCCCCACCCCGCCCCACTGCCAGCCTTCCCCAAACTCGGCTCAGCCCAGCACCTTCCTCTCTCTTCTCCCAGAGCTGGTCCCAGTCCTTACGCTTACACTTCAGGCCCAGGGAAGGGGAGACAGCCATGGGCCCCGGTTCTGCCTTAATTCTGTCCGCTCGTGTCCGAGAGGCCAGAAGTCTGACATGACCCAGATCAGGGGTGGGGGACGGGATTGTTCAGGGTATCCCTAGCCCTCTCGCTCCAGTGCTGGGAAATAAGGACAGACCCTACGGTGATGTGCATCTCTGGCACAGCCACTTGTGAATTTCAAAGGCCCTGGATAGCTGGAGGCTACAGAAGAGAAGTACGGCTTGCAGAGGTGACAGCGTCCTCATTGAGGCTAGTGATTTCACTGGTCTCATTAATGGCCCCTCCCGCTCAGCAGCTTGGGCCATCAGAATCTCCCAAATGACCTTAGACCGGAAGATATGCTCAGAGAGGAAAGCTTAGGAGAGCCTGTGTGTGTTCCCTATTGACCCTGAACCCGGAAGCATTTGCAGCAGCCCTTGGTCAGCTGTTGCCTCAACCCATCGCTGTGGGGAGAACGGGTTCAGAGAGCCGACCATATTCTGGAATCCAACAGAATGCTCCTCCTTGGAACACTAGCTGCAATTAGGAAGTCCTTGCAGTCATACATCATCATGGCAGAGAGAAGGAATGGGTATGCAGACCAGGAAACTTTCAATTAAGGGACATAGTTTTGGGTGTGACTTTAATTCTTGCATTCATGGCTCTCAAGAAATAAACGAGGTTTTGTCAATATGAATAAACAAGGACGAAGATGCTGAGAAAATTCAGCCTAACGAAGCGATGGATGTCAGGCCAGAGGAATCATAAAAGGTTTCCTGAAATAAGAAATATTTTTTAGTACTTGAAAAAGGAAAAGGAAAGAAACGAACACCAACTGAGTTCCTACATCTATTTGTCAGACTTGGAACAAGACACAAGTACTTTCTCATTTGTTCCCGGATGCTCCATTCTGGATAGTTCCTTCCAACTTGCAGTGCAATGATTTTCTCTTCAGCTGTGCTTAATCTACACGCAACTCCATCCATCAAGTCCTTAGTTTTTGGTTGTTGTGGATTTTTAGTTCTAAAATTTCTATTTAGATTTCTTCAAAATCGCTAGATCTGCTTTTTAGTTTCCACGCCCTGGCAAAATTCTCAAGCCTGCCTTTTATTTCTTTGAATTATAAACATAGCTGTCTGCGGTTGATAATTCCAATATTTCACGGGTACATGCCTCTCTTTGTTATCTCATTTCCTCTGGTTCTCACTCATAGTGTCTTCTTTCCCTGTGTTCTTTGACTCTGTGCTGGACAATGTACTGAAACATTGTTTGGAGGAATGATCGCTAGTTTAGAATGAGAACAGTCTTCCTGCAGAGAAGATTCTAGTTTGCTTCTGCCAGACACTTGGGAAGGCTGCCCATCCAGGACCACCTTAGTCTGGATTCCTGGACCCAAATTCAAGGCCACATGATCATAGAAGGGATACTGCGAAACCTGCAATGCCCTTTTGTCACTGTGACTTCTGGATTAATTTATTTTTCAAAGACAAGGGTGGCATCAAGTACTGGGCTCACCTCCCTGAGCTCTCGCCTCCTTAGAGATTATGGCCCGATGCTTCCTTCCTGATGGTCTGAGATGTTTGCCGTGTTCCTTCTAGTTTTTTGTTTTTTTCTTTTTTTTAATTTGTCCTCAGCAGGGAGGTTTATCCACATTGTTAGCTTTCCATTCCTGGAAGCATTCCTTCTCTCATTTTCCCTTACAGGGACTGGGTGAGATGAGCAGATAGGAACGTTCCCATTTTACAGATAAGAAAATTAGGCTCGGAAACTGCCGAGGTCAAGTGGTCCCCGAGTGGAGGATAAGAGAGTTGAATGCAGACTGTTCTGAGCCCCGGGGCCATAGTCTGCCCCCTCTTCCACACTTAGGAAATGGAAAAGAGGAGCAGGAAAGCTATTTAAAGTATCCCTGAAAGGCTCAGAGGAAAACAGGAGAGCCAGGCGGTGAGCCCTGTGGACAGCCACGTCTGCAGAGTAGAACATCTGTGTCAGAAGAAAAATCCCCCAGTGGAAATGGCAGGCCAGCTTATCTGCTGGAGCAGGGGTCCCTGTGCCCCCTCGGGTGACCCTGTTCCTGGGGACACAGCTGCTCCCCCCAGAGCTAGAGTATACAGGGGGGCAGGGGGACGCCCAGGTTGGAGCATATGTGCCCGCCAGAGAGAACGCCCGGTGGGGGAGGTGGCTGGACCCCAGCGGCAAAAGGGCCCGGGAGGAAGGCCGGAAGGCCCAAGGGGTTTCAGATTTGGCCTCACGGGGCCTCCACAGTGCCTGCTCACCCATCCTCCTCTCTTCCCTTCCTGCCTCCTCATCCTCCTCCTGCCACCGGGAAGTCACCCAGCTGCCTTTCCAGAACACTCTGGTCCCAGACCTCTGAGTTTATGAAAACAAAAACACATTCTGTAATTACTCCCCCCCCCACCCCCCCACCGCCGCAATCCAGTTGCCGGGGTTTGTGTCGCAGCAGCAGGGGGAATTCGAGCCAGCACTCCCCCCCTCCCCCCCAGCGAGCGGAATAGCGGGCTAGACCCACTACGTCCCTCCCCTCCCAGCTCTAATCTCGCTCTCCGTCAAGTCTGCTTTCTCCCTAAACTTTTAAGGCCTCTGCTGAGCCAAGCTTTTTAGAGGGAGTGGATTTATGCCCCTCGAGGACTTTCCTTTTGCACTTGGTAAAATTTCTAAGATTAATTGCCGCACCATCCACACAGGAGGCTCATTAACACACCGAGGGTGCGTGTCGGTCCGGCTGTGATGGGGCTCAGTGGGGACCCCACCAGCCAGGAGACAGGGAGGGTGGCCTGGGAAGCCAGTCAGGGCAGGGGTAGGGGACCGGGGGACCCACCCGGGCTCTGGGCGCATGCCCAGGTGGTGGCCGTGGCTCTTGGCCAGGCCCTGGAAGATTTCCTCCCCGCAGTGTCCCCACGCGTCCCTTCTCCAGGGGGGCCGAGGCTGAGACGCAGGCATTTTCCTCTTGCAGATTTTCTAACGCTTTCTTCCCCCCTATTGGGGTTGATGTTTCATCAAGATTAATAGTCGATTGAGTCATTTTGAAAGGGGCCCTTTGATGAAGGGAAAACACATCAATAAGCCCTGCCTGTCACTTAGGCCACCCTCGCCTGATGCCACCTCTGCTTCGTGGCCGAGAAGCCCTCCGCCCTTTGTTTGATACACCCTCCCCCTGCCGCGGGCTCGCCCGGGCCATCATTCGGTTGCATGGGCCTTCGAGGGGCGATGGTGGAGTGGAGTGCAGGCCGGCGCAGGGAGGGGGGGCAGAGAGGGGCCGTGCAGCCATGTCGGAGCCCGGTCGCCTGAGCCCTGTGTTCTGGCCCCGGCATCCTTCCCTCACCGCAAGGTAGTGCTCAAGATCACGGGCACGAATTCCAGCTCTGCCGTCTATCCCCTGTGTGATTTGGGGATCTGTCACTTCACCTGGCTGAGCCTCAGTTTCCTAATCTGCCAGGTGGGGATCATCACAGCCCCTGTCCTGGGGGTCGTTGGGGGAATTAAATAAGTAGGGACTCACAATGTCCTAGGGCCAGTGCCTGGCCCGTGGTAAGTAAGCCTTCATGAGCTGCCGTTGCTCACATCCTCCCTGCCCATCGCCTTCACTTGGGGGTGCTTGTGTTTCCCGCGGAGGCTGCCCACCAGGGGAGCCACGCGGAGCCATGGGACTGGCCGGCGTGCACCCCCTTCCCCCCGCAGCTGCAGCCCCACTGAGCCCACACCTCTGAAGGTGAATTGAAGGGCACAGGGCGGAAACATTCTAAAGGGGAGGTCCAGAGTGCAGAGTCTCCGTTACAAGGTGATGTGTGTGCAGTCACATTGGGGTTTAGCGGAGTCTGGGAGACACAGGGCCGAAACCCATGAGCCTCCCTCCCTTCAGATCCAGTTAAACTAAATATCGACAGCCCAGAGAGCATGCAGTCAGGGGAAGCGGAAGGCTCTGATTGCCACGGAAACAGGGGCACCCTTGCCCAAAGCATCCCCTCAGTCATCTTGGCCAAAGCCAGAGAGGAGCTGGGATGGGGTGAGAGGACAGAAGGAGCATCACGCCAAGGACGCGGGGATATGAAGAGGGCCTTGGCCCAAGGGACGAGGGCTGGGCAGCGCCTGCTCTCAGCGTTTATTCAGTACTTTCCAACTGGCCCGGCCCCGTTTTAAGCTCTGTAGAAGGATCCAGAAGAGCAAAGACACAGCCCTGCCCTCAAGAGGCAAGAATCAAATTGGCAACACAAGCTCCGCCCTCCATGAAACATTGAAGAGGCAACAAGGGATTTTGCAGGGCTGTCTGTCGGACGGGAAAAGTGAGCAGTGGCTTCAGACGTCGCGGAGAGTGAGGGGGTTGGAGTAGATGGTTCTTCCTTTAATTTTTTTTTTTGTAACTTTTTATTATGGAAAATCTCAAGTGTACATAAAAGTAGGAAGGGGTCGATGAAGCCCCGTGAACCTACCCACCTGGCTTCATCTTGTTCCTAGAGTATTTTAAGGCGAATTCCTGATAGGTGTCATTTTGCCCATAAATTCTCGTGGAACATACAATATTTGAGGTTTCTTCCGGCTCCGACCCGGCTCGAGCGTGTGGGTGGTGGTGAAGGTCCGAGTATTCCTCTGGAGGCGGGAGGAGGAAGTGTTGTGCCCATTTGGAGCGGGGAATGCTATTTTACACCCATGCGGGCACACACACGCGCGCGTACAACCAGCGGCCCCAGGGACCACCTCTAACTCACCCCAAGGCTGTTGTTCCTGTTCCCGGCGGACCTCAGCCCAGGCAAGCCTGCCCAGAACAGCTTGGACGGAAGGGTCCAAAGGAGGCAGAGCCTAAAAGAGAAGCAGGGAAACATCCCTTTCTTCCCCAACTCTGTGAAGAGCCCACTACCTGGCAGGCAGTGTGGTGGGCACTGGGCAAGGTGGCTGGGGCCGGCAGGGCCCCTGCTGTCACTGGCTTGCATGGGGAGACAGGCAGGGGTGAGGGCTGTTTTAAGGTATCACACTGAGAGGCTGAGAGATGGGGCGCAGGGGCAGCCGTTTTGAGACACAGAGGCTGGCGATGGAGGCCAGAGAGGCCAGGCTTCTTCCCTTCCAGGCCGGCACGGGAGGCCAGGCACCTCCTGAGAACCCAGGCGGGTGGGGGGCAGCCTCCTCACCTCTTCCTTCCCCAGCAGTCTCGAGTGGGTTCAGGCAAGACGGAGCCCAGCCCGCAGCTCCTTTCCACCTTCCAAAGCAAAAGAAACACGTCAGAGGAATGATCAAGGCTCAGCGAATGGAGGGAGCTTCCTCAAGCCAGACCCCAGAAGCGCTGAGCCCGGGACCGGCCACGTGTGAGATGCCGAAGGCTTCTCCTGGGTTTTCCACAGCTCGGCAGAAGCGTGAAATTGGCTGCAGGCCCCGGAGCGGGATTTTAAGGGCCTGAGATGAGGTTGGAGGTAATAGCTAAGCGCCACGGGGGACCCAGAGATTTAGTCCCGCTCCACGCTGGAGGGGAGAGCTGCCGTAGAAATGAAGTCTGAGTCTAGTCCGCATTGCCACAATCCCTCTGCACAGCCCACGGCCTGTCCGTGTGGCCCCAGTGCTGAGGTGACGCCCAACAGAGAGACGCCAGTGACATGAGGTTCACGAGGCACCTGCGTTCTCGCACACCTGGGGTCCGCCAGGGACGGGGGCACAAGGCAGGTGTGGGACGGTGACCTCCAGCGCGGGCCAAATGAAATGGGGAGCCACAGCCCGACTTAGGGGCTCGGAGGAGGGCTGCCGTGGGGGCAGAGGGACAGACCAACCATGTGACTCCTGTGGCAGGACCGGGGCTTACGGGGACAAGTTGTGGATAAACCGACAGTGTGAGGAGTCCAGCCGTGACCCGGATTGTTTCCTGCGGAAGGGTGTCTAAGATCTCGGGTAGAGCTGACTTATGACTCGTTCCGCATAGTTACGTAATTGTAACTGGTTATATGTGTGGGGATAACTGTGGTTTACGTACACGTGGTAACCGTAAACTATACAACTAGTTAGAGCAAAGCTCACGGTTTACAAAGAGCTTCTAGAGATGCGACTTTCCTAACTACCCTATGAGGGGGCTTGTTTGCTACGCCAGTGGTCAGATGGAGAAACTGAGGAAGCTCATGGTTGCCTGAAGTCTCGGCGGAGTAAGAAGAGCAAGGACGGAAGCGAAGGTCTGTCTGACTCCAGAGCCTGTGCAGTGGAGGTCCCCAGTGGGTGGGGAAGGCCACCATGGGGAGGACTCCCGTGCCCCCCCGAGACTCCAAGACCATGGGGACGAAGTGCAGTTCTGATAAGGCCTACTGGAAGTGGGAGTCCATCTCCTGGTCCTTAGAGTATGGAGTGGGTGAGGAGGGGACAGAAAACCCCCAGGATGAGGGAGGGCAGCCCTGGACAGTACAGGCTGGAGGGGAGGGGCCGCTGGAGCAGACTCGGTTTACCCTCCGAGCAGCGCGGCCCGTGCTGGGACAAGTGGGGACACTCAGTGGCCATATACAGGGGCCAGGAGCCACATTGCTTAGCCCCTCCCCCTATTGGGGGCTGGGGCTAAGAATCCCGTCTGCCCTTCAGGGCTTGTCTCCTCTCCGCTCCCCTCAGGCCTGTCCCTGCCTCTACCATCATCCCAGCTGCAGCTACAGGAGAACGAGCTATGCTAACGGAAGTAAGCGCGACCTCCAGAGGGGGTCCCCATCAGCAATAAGTACTTGCTCCCCAAGACTTTGTCCGCCTTACCACCTCCCCACCCCAGCCACTGCCCCCGGCTCCCGGTCCCTCGGTGGACCTTGACCTCATTGCTCCAGCCCCTTTGGTGGCGCCACCTGGCCACACCCCCACCTTCGCCCTACAGACCTTCTGGGCCCTTCCTTCTCTCTCCCAGAACCCGCCCACGCCTTCCGCAGTCTGTGCCCACTCCGGCACTCACCAAAGGCTCGTCCTGGCCTGTCACGGTCCACTTTGTAGTTGAGGCAGCTCCTCCGTGCCCAGGGCGGCAGAAGGCCGACAAGCTGCCCCGGGGAGAAGGACTGTTGTAGGGAACATATGGAGAAAGAGAAGCAGATGGCGCAGGCCTGCGGGACGAGGTCTCTGAGGGAGCACCCAGGCTGGACCAGACATGTGTGCTGTTCCTCGTGGCTCCTTCTCGTCAACCTCTCCTCCTGAGAGTGCAGCGGGGGTAAATGGGGACAAGTGTCCTGGGGGCTGAGGCTGGGGAGAGTGGCTGAGCAAGGCCCAGTTTCCAGAAGAGCGTGCCAGTCGAGATCAGGGCTGGGACTGTGGACGTGCCAGGGTGACTCGTGGCCCCCCAGGTGCCCCAGACCAGGGCCTCTGTGCCCTCTCCAGACCCCGGGCCGGGTCCAGTCGGGGAGGGATGACTTCACGGTCTCCGGGGCCCCAGCCCTTCCCCTTCTTCCTCCCAAAGGACATGTGACCTCGCGGACCACGCTGGGAGCGAGCCCATTCAGGGCGCAGGGAACACCTGAGGGGGCCAATAGGAAGTATCCCCAGAAATAACCAAATCCCAGTTTTCGTTAGAATATTTTGCCATTGATGGGAGACCGGCAGTGAATGTGATTACATCTCCTTTCCTGGTTTTTACACAAAGGTGGCTGGCTAGCTGGTCGGCACTGCCCCCGTCTAGTTAGACATTGGGTTGTTGTCTTTATTTTGCCGTCTGCTTATCCCTGTGTACTCGCCCGTGCCCCTCCGTCGTTCCTGGGAGCCGCGAGAGCAAAACGGTCTGTGTCTGTCCCCAAAGCGAGCTCCATTCAGCACGTGACTTCGGTGGTGGCCTCTCTTGATGACGTGGTGGCCATTGCGATCAGCTCCTTGGTCTTGGCCGTCCCCCTGCCTGTCATGATAGGGACAGACTCGGGGACCAGGTGCCCACGTGAGGGTCTTCAAGGAGGAGACTGGGAAGTGGAGGTCCGTCCCAGAGGCTGAACCCATGAGGGATAAGCTCTTGATTTCAGTCATAATTAACCTCAGCGTTTAATTTTGTCACTTATGGAAACTCTAAGTGGTTCTTTTCCACCGGCACCTGATAATTTCCGACCGTGTCCTGTTGCCGGCTCCTCTTTGTGATTCCGCCCTTTACTTCGTAAAACCATTTCGTACATAACTCTTCCGTGCCCGTCAGTCTCAGGGTCTGAAGTTCTTGGGGCGGGGCGGATGGGGAGGAGGACCTCAATCTATTATTGGTTTCGCTCTGATGACTCCCATTCACGGTCGCTTGCTTCTTCACAATTTGGGTTTTTTGGTTTTTGTTTTTTTTGTTTTTTTAAGCAAACTCATGTTTACATGATCTTAATCTCTGGAAATCCGGAAGGTCAGGGTTAAGGGTGTTTTCCTCTGGACTGGGCTTAAATTGGGTTTTCCCAGAAACCAGGTAGCTCGACCCTCTTGGGAGCACTTTAGCCCACGTGCGGGGCCTGGCCTCACTCCAAGACTCTGCGAGTTCCTTTTCTGCTGTTGGCCCAAGGTTCAGGGTCCGGTGACAGGTCCCAGCTCGCCAGCTGCTGCGGGCACGTGTGCTCAGAGCAACCGTGTTCCTCGCGCTGCCTCCTGCTCCCTCCTCCCAGCCATGATTTCCCCCTGGGGTTTGTCCCTCTTTATTGGGGGTAACATGGATTTCCCCTACTGCACGTGAACCCACCAATGCATCAGAACGTATATTTTATTCCGGATTTAGATGTTTTGCCGCAGAAGAGTTCCCTCATGATGTCGTCTGCTGGAGTCAGCAGTTCCATTGCTAAAGCTGTTTATAGTTCATTCACTCGTTCAACAAATATCCTGAGTGTACATCATGTGCCAGGGACGATTCTAGGTGCCGAGGATGCAGCCTCTCCCCTCCTGGAGCTTGCGGTCTGATTCCAGAAGGATCCAGTCCCGGGGGCCAGTCCAGCCCATGTAACTAACATACACCAGAGTGGCTCCTTCTGCTCTTACTCCTGCTGAAATATTGTGTCCCTACTATGCTTCACGCCCCATGCCGGGGACCAGGGACACAGAGACAGAGAGCCCTGTGCTCAGAGCGCACACATGGAAATGGGGAAAAAGGCCATTTCCGGGGGCGTGTCTCTGCACGGAGGAGTAAATGTTCTGATGGAAATGGACAGAGAGAGGGAGAGTGATACTCTGTTTGGGGGGCAGGGAGGGCTTCTAAGGGAGGTGACATTTGAACAACATCTGGAAAGATGAGTAGCTGCTGGCTGGGAAAGAGAGAAAGAACCCTTTCCAGCAGAGGGAAGGGCTGGCAAAAGGCTTGCAGTCATGGAGGAGCCTGCGGCTGGTGGGAGCACGAGCAAGTTCAGGGAGCAGGAGTGTAGACAGCGGGAGGAAGGGCCCGGGGCGGGGGGAGCTTGGCTGCAGACGCACACAGAGCTTGCCCGAGTGCCCCCCTAGGTTCCTCCCTTCTGTGCACCCTCACCCTGAGCCAGGGACCAGCAGGCTCTGCTTTCTCAATACTGCCTCTCGGCCCCTCCTTCCCAGCCCCACGGCCCCCACTCTGGTTCAGGCCTCGCCTTCCCTGCCTGGACAGGTTCAGAAGCCTCTTCACTGGTTTCCCTTGCCTCTGCCCCCATCTCCATCCAGTCTGTCCGCCACTCTGCGCTCAGGGTGCTGCTCTTCCAAAGATGAGCATTTGATCCTGTCCCTCCCCCACTTAGAATCCTTCCCTGGTCCCCGTGGCTTACAGGAGAAAGATCAGAGTCCTCGGATGCACCCACAGGGACCTTCGTGCAACCGCCTCTCTGGCCCTATCTCCCATCTGCCCCTCCCTGCGGCCAGTACTCTCTTCTATTCCTTGGGCAAGCCTTACTGAGACTCACGGCTCAAGCAGGCAGCCTGGGCCACCGCCTCCGGGAGGTGCTCTGCCCTCCCCCCCCCCCCCGCCACCCCCTAGCCTCATGTAGAGCCCCCTCCTTCTTGCTCACGCAGGAGCCCGTGGGCATTCTCCGTGTACCAGAATGACATTGAACCTCCATCACGATTTACTCATCTGTCCCCCCTGAGATGGTGAGCTCTGGGGACATGCCTGTCTATTTAGCTTTAAATTCCGGGCACTAGCAAAGAGAGGGACACTGGATAAACAGCCAGCAGGCATTTGATGAATCGAGGGACGACTGGAAACGTGTGGGTCTGTGCAGGTTTGCGTGTGTGTGGAGTAAACAAGGCGGGGGGCATTCTGAAGTCACATGAGGCTGACACGCTGGCCTAGCCAAGCCGATGACCCTGTGCATTCTACTCTGCCCCTCCCAGCTGCAGTGTCCTCAAAAGTGGGGCTAATGACACCGCGTAAGGTTGTTAGGAAACTGGAATGGTGCATATTGATGTTAATCAAAATAGACGATTAGTGGGTTGTTACTGTGATTGGTTTTAGGTCCTCCCGCTCTGAGCCTCCGTTCTCCCCTCTGGGTCCACCCACAGATGGGATCCTCAGAGGAACCTCGAGGCTCCAAATGCCAACCCCTCCCTCTGGCTCCGGGCTCACCACTGGGGCCATTTTGCGGGGGAACCTGGGAGAGTGCCTGGCTGCAGGGATGCGGCCAGGGATGGGGGTTGATTTTTTGAGGGGGATAGGGGTGGGGGAGAGGCATGTGGTAGAAAGGAAAAGCCACCTGAGGCTTTCATTTGGTTTTCCAAGCTCGCCCTCCTTAAGTACCGACAGCACAGGGCTAATAAAGTCCCTTGTTGGGGTATGGCTTGGCTCCTGCCCTAGAGGTAGTCAGCTCTGAAGGGCCCCCCCCTTGCTCTCTAACCAGACTTCTGCCCACCATGTTGGCTCCTCAGGGACCATGGCTTTGGGCTACAGGAACTAGTGGTTTTGTGCAGGGACTTTGGAATTTAAGAGACCTGATCTGCCACTGGCTAGCCAAGTGACCTTGGGCATATTACTTACCACTCTATGCCTCAGTTTCCTCATCAGGAAAATGGGCATAATCTATTGTATCGATTTCGTAGGATTGCTGGAAGGAGCAAATGAGATCATGTATTTGCAGTACCCCACATGACGTAAGAGCTAAAAAAAAAAATAAGAAAAAAAGTTATAGCAGTTCTACTCCATGGGGTGGGGGGGGGGGGACTTGAAAAGAGGCTGACCAGAGGATGTCAGGAGATGAACTCATCAGCCAGGCTGGTGTTAGAAAGTGTCCTCCAGGGCAGTCAGTCACTGTCCTTTGCCCTGGACAAGGAGGTGACCACAGGGATCTGAGTCCCTGGAATTCGCCATGGTGGCCAGCCTGCTCCGAGAAGCCATCTCCCCGCCCTGACCCCACCCATCACACAGCAGCTTCCATCCCCCATGTGCACCCCCAATCCCTAGTAGGGTCTGGAAGCAAAGGAGGGAGCCAAGTTCAGGGGCCTCCCAGTGGGTAAGGTGGGTGTGAGAGTGGGTGCTGAGGTGATGTTCCCGTTGCGGGAACTCATCAAGGACACGTCTCCTTGACGGAGCCCCCAGCGGCTGGGTCCTGAATGGGCCGTGCCCCGCCTGCAGTAAAGAAGGGACTCCCGCCTGCCCGATGCTTAGCCTCACCCCTGCCTGAGAGGCAGCGGGCGGAATCAGACCAGGAAGCTTGGCTCAGACTTATCTCTCAGCACCTGGAGGAGGAAGGGAAGGCAGCAATTAATTGTACAAGGCGGGTGGTTTGTGCAGCTTAAGTTCAGATAAAAAGTTTAATTATCCCTAAACCCTAATACAAATTAATTAGCCTTCCATATTAGGAGGGTAAGCGTCCCTGCTCTTGCCACAGCCCAGACATCACTGCGGATTACTGAGAATGTGCTGGGAGAGAGGGGTGGACAGAGGGGCACCCCGGGCCTGCAAACCCACCCGCACCCCTCCACCTCGGGTCAGGGGCAGACAGCTGCCTCACGGTGGCCCCACGTGAGGTCTGGGGGTGAGTCCTAAGTCTGGGTGAGCACCCTAGCTCCTCCCTCCCCTTCCCCTGGGAATCCCCCTCCTGGAGGGGCTGTGTCTCCTCCCTTCCTCTCCTCCACTCCAGAGCCTGGAGGAGGGGGTGGGGGAAGGGAGGCCTTATTTGCATGAGAAAAGGAAGACAAAAAGGAAATAAGGCTAAGGCTTGAGTTTTTTTCTAGGCCATGACATTTCCTTTTTTTCTTTTCTCACTCCTTTCTTTCCTCAAAATTCCACATAGAAAATAGGACATAGATGCCATTAGGACTTGGAGCACCACTGTCTACTTCTGCACCTCAGTCCTCCTGCGGGGGGGTTGGCGGGGGGGGGCGTCGGGGGAAGACCTGGGGGGCCTGGTGTAGCAGGGGGAACAAGGCCACTGCCCAGCCTGGACACTGCGGACATAATGAGCTGCTATTTAATGAATGTTTACTGCATAACAAGCATGTAGTCTTTGCAACCCCATTGCAAGGTGTGTTTTATTCATTAACTCACACGTTCCACCAACATTTACTAAAGTTTGAGCAGGGGAGGACCTGTTTGGATTTGCATTTTAAGAATATGGTTCTTTGGGAATTAAAAGGGAACAAGAGTAGAAGGGAGAAGTCCGGTGAGGAGGCTTTTGCGCACCCACAGTCTAGAAGGCCCCGTGACCCGGGCCCTGGATTTGTTTAATAAACTTCAATAAGGTTCTTCCTCTGTGCCCGAATCGAGCATGTTCCAAATCGGACCTCACTAACCCCTCCCAACAGCCCCGTGAAGTGTAGGTCCTGTGATTTTATCAGTCCCAGGAACTTGGTCGAAGAAGTTAAGTGACGTGCTCAGAGTCACGTGGCTAACAAGTGGCAGAACCAAGGTTTGCCTCGGAGTCCGCACTCTCAACCACTGCGCGGGACCTCTGCCACCGAGGCAGCCAGAGGCAGAGAAGCACGTGAGCTCCAGCTGACTCCCCAGAGCCCTTCGCCACGACCATCCTCGACCATCCTCGACCATCCTCGCCCCGTTCCCCCACCTGCCCTCAAAGAGCTGGATGCGAAGGACAGAGCTGGGCAATGAGCAGACCCACGTGGACTTTAACCCAGCCAGTTCTGCCCGTCGCTACTCGAGGACCTTCAACACTCCGCTGTCCTCTCTGGACATGGGCTCTGCGTCCCTGAGGTTGGGGTTACTGTGAGACCCACGGGTGCAGATAAAGTTCCCCACACAGGCTCCGGTACGTTATTCCCATCCACCCTTCCATTCCCCACCTCCTCCTCTTCAGACCCAATGTTCCTGGTCCTTTGATTGCTGGTGAATTGCCTGGAAGAGAACTTCCAGGCAATTCACCAGCCCAACCTCTTTTCTCGGGACGCGATCCAGTTAATTAATGTCCTATAAAATATATAGTGCCCCAAACTCCGCACAGTAGCCTGGAAGTGGTCTGTCCCAAGGGACAAGTACAAACATCGACTTCCTCTTTCTGGGCACCTTACTCCCATCAGTCCAGCCTATGGTGGTCTTGGCTTTTTAGCAGCTGCATTACGCGGGTGGCTGTGTTGAAGTTAAATTTCCCTGGTGATCTTTAACACGGATGGCTTTTTAGCTGGTTTTTCCCATCAGCTATACAAGTCATCGATTATTTGAGTCAAAATGCTGGTGTTGTCATTCATCTTTGTTAAAATTAATCTGGCTGGTTTCACCCGTGATTACGACCTGTTAAAATCCTTTTGACTCCAAAAGACCTCGATTCGTAGTGGCGCTGTCATTTAGAAATTTGAAGAGCTTGCTTAAAAATAATCAGCAGCAGACACAGAAAGGCAGACAGCGTGTGATTTCGCTTAAATGCGGAATCTAAAAAACAAAACAAAGGAACGCGCCAAACACAACAGAAACAGACTCACAGATAAGGGAAACAAACTGTTGATCACCAGAGGATCCCACTGGTGAAATAGGGTGGGATAGACGAAGGGGAGTAAGAGGTACAAACTGACGGTTTGGGAATAAACAAGTCACAGGGATGTAATGTTCGGCATCGAGAATAGTCAATATCGTCATAATTTTGTACGGTGTCAGGTGGTGACCACACTTATCATGGGAATCAATGCGTCATGTATAAAAATATCAAATCTCTATGACGCAGGCCTGAAACCAATGGGATAGTATATGTCAGCTCTACTTTGAGGGAGGAAATTAATTTTAAAAATAATAATAATCAGCAGGACCCCGATCAACACCATCATTATCATTATCATGGGATCCGAGCGGAAGGAGGTTAAAACTGGACAGCTAAGCCGCAGGGAAGGCGGGTAAAGCTGGCCCTCGGAATCAGGGCAGGAACTCAGACTCCGTCAGACTCCTTTCTCCACGTCTCACCTCTTGCTCTGGGTCCCCCCTGTCCCCTCTCTGACCACAGCCCGGCCGCATCCGCCCTCCGTGAAGAGATGTGAAGAGATCGGTGTCAGCTCAAAGGTAACACTCCGGGGGAGGGGAGGACGTTGCCGCAGATGAGTAGCCAGCAGGAGAAATGCAAATCCAAACCCACAGTGAGATACCACTTCCCGCCCACTAGGATGGCTAGAATCAAAAGACAAATAGTAACAAGTGTCGGTGAACATATGGAGGAAGCGGAGCCCTAATTTAGTGCTGGTGGGAACGCGAAGTGGTGCAGTCGCTTTCGAAAACAGTTCGACAGTCCCCTCCGCTGTTAAGGACGCGATTGCCATGTGACTCCGAGAGACAGGAAAACATCTCTCCACAGGAAAACATGCACACGGATCTGCAGAGCAGAATGGATCCGTCATAGCCCCAGAGCGGGAACGACCCAAATGTCCCTCAACGGCTGGGGGTGAAAGAGCGAACTGCGGGTCATCCGTAGGACGGGGATATTAGTCAGCAATAAGAAGGCTTGAAATAGTGTCTATCCCCTGCTACCACGGGGACGAACCTTGAAGCCTTAGCACGTCCTGCTACGTGGAAGAAGGCAGACACAGAAGGCCACGTACTGTGGGATTCCATCGACATGAAGGGAATCCATAGAGACAGCGGTCTAGGGCTGAGGGGTGAGGAGGTGGGATGGTCCCCCACTGCTGACAGCTGTGGGGTGTTTGGTGGGGGAGGTGATGAAAATATTTTAAAATCAGACCGTCGTGATGGTAGCACAACTCAGGAAATACACTGAAAAATACTGAACTCTGGGCGCCTGGGGGTCTCAGTCGGTTGAGCGTCTGCCTTGGGCTTGGGTCATGATCCCAGGGTCCTGGGATCGAGTCCCGCATTGGGCTCCCCTCTCAGCAAGGGAGCCTGCTTCTCTCTCTCCTTCGGCGCCCCCGTCCCCCCTGCTCACGGGCACTCTCTCTCTCTCTCTCTCTCTCGAATACAATCCTTTTTAAAATATTGAATTGTATGATTTAAATGGATGAACTGTATAATATATAAGTAGATGTCAGTAAAGTTGTTCACAAATGAATCCGGGACAGGCCTCCCTGACCCAGTGTGAGTCAGACGCCTCATTCTGAACCTGGTAACGGTTCCCCGGTGGGAGCAGGGGCAGAGGGGGAGGGTTGTAACAATACGGCAGCTCCTCTGAGAACCGGCTCCTCTGGGCAGTTTCCGCCATGACGGCGGGGAGGGCACAGTTCCTAGACGGCTAGGCCATTAGCGGACAAAATAATAGGTGCCCACCGCACTGGCTATTTATAGAGAATTTACGTGTACCCAGAGACAACACTAAGTGCCTCTTCTGAATCATCTCATTAATTATTACAACAACCCTGTAAGTTAGTATATAAAACGTATTTTATACTGGTAGAGGCTCCGCTTAAATAACTTTCCCAAGGTCACTTAACCAGTAAGTAATGTGGGGCCGGGGATCAACCTGGGGCCTGTCTCCAGTCTCCTCTCTCAATCATTAGGCCATGCTGCCTCCCTCTGGCTTTACTTAAGTTGTTGAGAAATTCTGGAGCACACCACTGGAGACCGAGTTCGCACTCCGTTCTTTATTTCATTTCCTTGTTTACCCTTTCGCTAGAGGAAGCCCTTCTGGCACGAAAGTCATGAACTTCCTTTGCTGGCCTAGGCCCGCTGTTGGTCATCTTTGGAAAGTGCCAGAAGACTGGAGGTGCCCGTTCAGCCCCTCCTGGCCACACTGCCATCCACACCCATTCCTCCAGCTTGCCAAGGGTACGAGGAACTGGGACAAGAACACACCTCGCAAAGATCACGACGCAGCCGTCCCCTGACCCGCCAGCCAGCAAACCCTCCCGAAACGAGAAATAAGGTTAATTTGGCAAGATGCGTGCCCAGTGCGCAATATGGCTTATTTTCCGAGGGTTCGCAAGCTGTCCGCTTAGTATCTGCTCTCGAATTTCCGCCCGCGGTTGGATGGCAGAATTGATGGGGGCCGAGCCTTGTTGGCCCGCGCCTTCTCAGACTTCCCATCTTCAAAAATATCAACACAGCGGTTTGGGGGCCTCCGGTCTCTGGGTATTTCTGCGCCGGGCCGTGATTTCTCAGCCGCCACGGGCGAGGCTCTACAGCCCCATCTGGGCCTCCCTCCTGTCTCCTGGGATGGGCTCCAGGTGGGCCTTCCAGGAGCCTCCACGGAGGACAGCTGGGCGCGCGCTCTCCTCCCCTCCCCTCCCTCGAGCTCCGCATCCTTGTCGCCCCACATTTGCCTCAGCCTTTCCAAGCTAAAGCCTGTTCTTCCGGGGGGAGAAGGCAGAGAGCGCACGGGATTTGGGTTGTCCTGCCTTTGGTTCTGTCGTCTGCCACCAGCCGACCATCTGCGCCAGCAGCGGGCGCGGCTCTACTCCTCACTCTTTCTTCCGGGGGATGAAAGCACCTTTCTGTGCCCTTAGCGTTTTTCACGAGCCTCCATCAGCCCCAAACGTCGTCTTTCTGACACTGTGCTGACACACTCCTGCCGTGCTTCGTTTGCACGGCCATGAGCTCCATGTCTGCCTCTCAGTCACATCCCCGAGAACCCCAGCTAACGTGGTTTGCCTCTAGGAGCGACCCCCTTGGCTTCCTCATCGCGATTAGTTGAACGTGGGACAAGCAGCTGTGTTTTCCAAGTTGCCCGGCCCCAGAGGCCACGGTTTCTGGGACGCCTGGGCCCAAGTATTGGTGCAGATGGCTTATGGAGCTGCGCCTGTCGCCAAAGCATCGTGGTCCGGGTTACTCGTTCTTTCCCCCCTTGACTGACAGGGAGGCTGAGGCCCAAAGTCGCGTTCCCCCGAGGGTGTGCGGAGATGTGATGGTGAGCTGGGCGGGGCTTGAACCCAGGTCACCTGAGTCCGGAAGCCGGGTCTTGACCACACCCCCGGAGGCCCCTCCTGAGCAGCAGGGCAGAGAGGGCGAGCCTAATGTCCGGGTTCCCACAAAGAGCGGCCTCAGGCCTTAGCATCAGTGGCCTGACGGAGAGCTTGAAGCCAGAACAAGGGGCCAAGACACCGAAGGAGAAGGAAGAGCGTTCGCAAAAGAGCCTAATTCACGGGGTGTGCAGAGGCTTAAATGAGGTCACTCATTCACTCACCAAATATATGTCAATGGCTGGCAGGTGGTCCACAGAGCCCTTAGGTGCTTAGGAGGGGAGGATGTCCCAGTCCTGAGAAGATCCGCCCTATGCCCTCCCCTTCTCCTCTGTGTCCTCAGGACCCCTGGGTCCCCTCGGGACAAGGGACTCTGAGCCTCGCTATTTCGGGGCCAGCAATTTCTGGTCCTTCTCCACCTGGCAGAGGGCAACAGCTCTTTGCCTAATAAAGCCTTTAATTTATCTCAATAAAGAAGAGGCTAAATGCTTCGCCACTGTGGAGAGTCCCTTATTGATTGGAGGAGGGAGGCTGTGGCCTGCCTGCCTGGGGCTGTGAGGGAGCCAGGCCCAGTTGGTTCCTGGGGGGCAGCCGCCAGGCTGCGAGGCACTTAGGAGAGCCTCTCGGAGCTCTGAGAGGGACTGGCGCTGTCCCCAAGTGGCTTCGTGACTTAGGGGGCTGAGTTCTGGAGCTCACGGCTGCCCTCTGAGACAGTGTGCTTGGTAGAAAACAGTGTGGTTGGGTTTTAATCCCCGCCTCTCCCCCAACGTGGGCAGCCCCCCCTGCCTGTGAGCCTCACTTCCCACATCTGCACAGTGGGACTGAGGACACAGAGTCCCCAGGGTCCGTGGAGCTGGTGGGAGGCGAGCGCGCAGAAGGGCTTTGTGCGTGAGAAGTCTCCACGTGAATAGAGGGTGGCTTTATTATGTGTTATTTGTATGGACATAAATGAGACTGTGCTGCTTTTCTTCCTACTACTCATCCCCGGCGGCTCGCGGCACAAAATCCACTCTCCGTGGGGTGGCCGCGACCTCCTTTTGTAGCTACCCTCCGCCCCTGTGCCCCCCCCCCAGCGGGCCTGCCGTCATTCCCAGAGCCGCCTGTGCTCCCCCCTCCCTCAGGACCTCTGCCTTTCTGTTCCCTCTGCCCCGCACACTCTTCCGCAAGTGGGGTGCGTGGCCCCATCCTTTACCTTTAGGTCTCGGCTGAAATGGTAGCTCCTCAGAGAGGCTGCTCCCGGCCGTGTCGCCCCAGCTTGGCACGGCACCTGTCTCTTCTCTTCACAGAAATAATGAGAAGTCAGTGTTTTTAGTGTTCCCCTTATTTGTTCCTGGTCTTCCCCTTGCGGGTGGTTGCCTCTGGGAACATGGGGATCTTGTCTGTTTTGTTCCCTCCCAGGTCAGAGTAGGCACACAGTACGCACTTCAAACAATGTTGAATGAAGGGATGGATGGGTGGATGGATGGATGGATGGATAGGTGAGAGATGGGCAGGGAAGCCTGGCTTGTTTCCCCAGGGACCCCTCTTCCTCACGCTTGTTTCTCTCTCTCTCTCTCAGATATGGAGACATGGTGCCCAAGACAATTGCAGGGAAGATTTTTGGCTCCATCTGTTCCCTGAGTGGCGTCCTGGTCATTGCCCTGCCGGTCCCTGTGATCGTTTCCAACTTCAGCCGGATTTACCACCAGAATCAGAGAGCCGACAAACGCAGGGCACAGAAGGTAAGCCTCAGCGTGGGCGACTCAGACAGGGGCCTGGCCCTCTGCTTTGGGCCTTCTACTGCGGTCACGGTCAGGTGTCCGGGCCGGGACCTCTGGGGCAGAGCCCCGCCCAGACACCCTCTGGCTTTGGAAGGTAGGGCAGCTTCGTGTCCCTTCCCACCCACCAGTGTCCCGCATTCCAGCTCCAAGCTCCGGTTAGCAGCAAAGTGCAACGAGCCCTCCGTCACCCATAAGCTGACTCTCTCCCTCCTGGATGTTCTGTGCAATTTCTGTGCAGTTTGTGCCCTGGGTAAACGCCCCTTCAAGACCTCAGCCCCCAGCACTCAGTGCCCCGGACCCCTCCCTGTGCCTGCCAGGAGCTTCCTGGGGCACGTAAGTGCTCTCCGAGACCCTCTGCTAGCCCATACAAAACCTGCGGACAGAACAGAAATGTGCTGAGAAGGAGAGCATTCTGAGACCGCTGAGTTCCAGAACAAACGGCAAGAAGGGCTTCGGTCACCTCGGGGTGTTTGGGGTTCGGGCACAGAACCGCGGTTGATGACCAGGAGAATAGGCGTTGGTCCTGAGAGAAGTCTGGGGTGATGTCTGGTATACACGGCTTCCAGAGGCAGGCAGGTGAACGCCCCCACTGGCCCGCGGAATGAGGAAGAACGCCTGAAGGCTTTGGTGCGTCCTTAGGGCCTCTGCCGGTGAAGGTTCTTGGGTCGCGACTTCTGCCAGCTTCCTGTCAGGGCCGTTTTCCATTTCTCTTCTAACCTGGGCTGAAACAGGTACCCCTTCAGCAGCCGCTTAACCTCCCTGGGCTGCAGTCAGAGCCTTTCTGGGTACAGTGGAAAGGGGGGGACCTCGTTGAGAGAGTGACTTACGGGGGCCGGAGATTTCATGTCCTTATCTTATTCTTTCTGTCATTCATTCATTCCACAAACATGTCCCGCACCTGCGGAGCGGCAGGCCCTGTGTGTGCGGCTGGTGGTTCCCTCCCCCACCGATCCCTGCTACTGCCCTCCCACTTACGGGGGGACCCCAAGTGGCAGGGCCTCCTCGACATATCAGAGGAATCCAGAATTTCAGAACACAGCCGTATGTGCCGTCTGAAACGAAGTCACCACGTTCACGAACATTAGCTCTGAAATGTCTGGCAATTTGCATATAATAACACTTAATAATATATGTTATGCGATTATATAATAAAGCCAGTCGGTTCCCACTTCCGACATAGTCCCTTTTGCGTGCCCTGTGGTCACCCCCTCAGCCCATGCTGGGGTATCTTTTGACTTATCTTGACGTGAGTCTGTAATGTAGATCGACCTGCCTTAGGTCGATTTTCTGGCTCTGTGCTGTCTTCTCCCTCCCCCCCCCACCCCCTCCATTTCCTACGTTGAGTAAATGGAGGACCGGTGAATGGTTGCCAGGGGTTAGGGATGGGGCAGAGGTGGGGTGGGAGGAATCCTCATGGTGCCGGAATGGTTCAGCACCTTGACCCACGTGATGGAGGCATGAAGGTGCCTGGTATCAAACTTCACACACACACACACACACAGACTCACACTCACACACACACACACTCACACACAGAGTACACGAAATACTGGGGAAGTCTGAATAGGACTGTCCTTATCTCAGTAAAAATCCAGATGTTCCCTTCTCTCTGCCCACCTAGGGCTAGACCTCCTCACTGGATCTTCAATTCACTTGGCTTCGAGAACCAAGCCTCTGAATAGTATAGTCATGGAATTCGTTTTAGTCACAACCCCAAGCAAACCAGTCGTGAAGGGAAAGGATGACAACTTTTTAAGCCTTCCTCGTGGCCCACAGACCACACCTGGAACCGTACCCAGAGTGGGAGCGTCCTCCTTCCAGACCTCTCCTCCAACCCTGGGATCTCCATCCTTGCTGAAATTGCACCTTCCTAGGCCTAGCTCGTCCCGTTTAGAAAGTTGCCCAGCAGCGTTGAAATGCTGGGAGAGGGCTCTTGTGGAGGCAGCACTTGGCCTAAAGGTAGAGAGACCTGCGAGAAGTCCTCCTAGCTTGCTGCCTTGCCCTAGAGACGTTACTTCGCTTCATAGCTTCCATCTCTTGTCTTCAAAATAGCCTAGATGATGGCCACATTCTCTTTTAACCTCTCACGTTGTGTTCCTGCCAATGAAAGGGGGAGAGGCTGACACAGTCCCCACAGGGATGAGCCTATGCTCAGGGCCTTATTAAGGGGTTTCCAGCCAACTGGGAAGGACCGTCCTCCCTCCCGGGTCCTCCCCAGCCTGGCTTGAACACCTGCTCTGGGCACAGCCCGGTGTCAGACGCTGAAGATAAAAATATGCGTAAGCCAGACCCCGGCTCTCAGGAGCTCCAAGTCAAACGAGAAATCCTCACTGCATTTCGTGTGCTGGGTGAGGGTTCTGTAAATACATCGCAAACCTCTTTATCCTGTGTGGGAAATGATTAAACGGTGTTGTGCATTTGATATGACAATCTGTTGCTTTAATAGAGCCCAGGGTAAGATAAGATTAAAAGAAGTGCCACAGAGGAGAACAGGAGAATCTTTCATCTCTAGAAAGTAATGAAGACAGACCCCAGATACGAGAAAGGTCTGGCTCTAAGTTGTGCAATCAAATTATATAAGGCCATAATGAGCTTGACACAATTGGATTTCCATATGCAGCTCTCAACACCCAGGTCTCACCCAAGGCAAAAGCAGCCTCATCCTCAAGTGAGGAGTAACGTGCTTGAATGTGGACATGTCGCCGTGGGGAGGGCTGGCGCCATCCTGGGCTGGGGATGAAGGTTCTTGGCTCAGAGAGAAGAGGACCCACAGGGCTTCCTCACCAGCCTTTCCCTGGAGGATTCTTCTTTGCACTTTCACCGTCCAGAGAAGCCCTCTTCCCGCGATTCCCAGGCAGTTCTGCCAGGCCCAAGAGGCCAGGGAAGGGAGTCCAGGTGTTCCTATGGGAACACGCAGGCTGCAGGAAACCAGAGACCTAGGGTATCCTTTGAGCTTCCATTGACAGCCTCAATCCGACACCCTTGGCCTCTTTGTAGCACAGGCAGCAGTCCATCAGGACCCGCGGAAGGGACACTTCCCGCGCTGGGCAGAGGTAGACGAGAAGCGGAAGTTGCCACAATTTCCCAAGGCCTCTTGTGCTGCTCAGAGTCCGTGGCTAAGTGACCGCAGACTTTCGCAGAGGCAGGGGAGCCACTCCTCGGCCCCAGGACGGGCTTGTGAGTCCCTGTGGGCTTTTCTGCTTCCGGCAGCCAGGACCTAGAGCTGGCTCTACACCCCCAGGAGCCTGGACGGCCAGGAGGAACCCTTCTCCCAAAGATTCATCCTCGGGCCTCCCCTCGTGCGTGGTTGTGCTGCCTGCCGTCGCGGGGACACTGATCGTGGCTATTAGGAAGGAGAGGAGCAGCGAGCATGCGCGGTGGATCCGGCCCCGCCCACCTTGCCTTGAGACTCCGCGTGGCCCTCCTCCAGGGGATCTGCTGGGGGGGCGGGGAGTTTCCCAGGCTGGGGCCGGGGAAGTTCCCCTTGTCCTAGTTAAAGCCAGAGTGGTGTGTGAAAATGTGTTCCGTCCTCCCCTGTCTCCCACACACGGCGGGCCACCGCGTTGCACGCGCCTGCACCTGCTCTCGTTCCCACAGGCAGGCGTGGCAAGCCCAGACACATATGGGCCCCTCCATGCAGCCATCCACTCCCCAAAACCGACATGCGATTTTCAAGACATTTATCGATTTAAAAATGACTAGGCCAAGGGGATACATCCTTGAACAAAACGAAAACTCCTGCCCTCGAGGAATTTACATTCCGGGAGGCAGTAGCGAGGTGAATGCCGCCACCATATACTCCGTTAGTAATAAGCGCTAAGGGCAAAGCAGAAGGAAGGAAAAAAGTGAAGACTTGTCGATTGGCACAGATGCATACTCCTTGCTCCTCTAATTAACTGAAGTCTGGGCAGCTGCTGGATACCGGGAACAGCACCGGGAACAGCATTGGGGAGAGCTCTCACACCAGCTCCTTTCTAGAGCTGGCAGCCCAGACAGAGATGAGAGATAGTCGAGTGCGAAACCAAGCAGATAAAGTTCATGCAGCTTTTGGGAGGAGGGAGGGCTTTGATGAGGGGTATTCCTGCTGCCGGGATTGTACCAAAGCTGGAAGACTGAGCGAGACCCCCCGGGGAAATCTGACCAGGACCAGGCTGCCCCCAGCGGGTATGCAGAGCCTCCGACCCAGCACCGGGGTCTGCAAACAGAGATCCGTGTGGCTGGGAAGAAGCCGCTTCCTCCCCTTCCTCGGGCCTCCCCCGGGGAACGCTGCCGCTCTGGGCCAGCCTGCTGTCCCTGGCTTTGCCAGGCTTGCTGTCTGGTCTCTCAGGCTCGCTCACTGGTTTTTTCCTCTGCCGACTGCAGAAGGCCCGCCTTGCCAGGATCCGTGTGGCCAAGACAGGCAGCTCCAACGCCTACCTGCACAGCAAGCGCAACGGACTCCTCACAGAGGCACTGGAGCTGATGGTGAGTGCCTGCAGGGCCTGGGCTGGGGAGGGGGAGGGGCTTCTCTTCTCTTCCCAGGGGCACCACCGCCCCCAAAGCCCCCGTGTGAACCCTAAGAAGGTCATGTTTCCAGACCTTCTCCGGGGAGCACCCCTCCGCGGACCTCTCCCGCAGGATTATCACCACTACCCCCCAACCGAGCTACAGACCGGGGCACCCCTGGCCCGAGAGCTAGCATGTTCTCTGGTGACCCTGAAATGCGGTTCATGCGATTTTTCTGGTGCCCTCCCACCTCCTGGGGAGAAACGAAGGCCATGTGGAGAAGACGGGAGGAGCCACTGGTGGGAGCCTCAGCCTCCCTTCTTTTCTGAGTAGGGCACCCCGGAGGAGGAGCACGTGGGCAAGAGCACGTCGCTCATTGAGAGCCAGCACCACCACCTGCTGCACTGCCTGGAGAAAACCACTGTGAGTCCCAGCCCACTGCGCTCCTTCTCGACGCCCGCCCCCGCCCTCCTTTCTGAGGGCCAGAGCTCTCAGAGCGAGAACTCTGGGCCCCCATCCTCGCCCTGGGCCCAGGCTGCAGACCTCAGGGTCTGCAACCCTTCAGATCCAAAAAGTAGCGACGAGGCCTCTGTCATCCCTCGGGAGGAAGACCCCAGGGAGGGGGTACGGTCTCCAGGGTGGGAGGCCGGCTCCATCCTGCTGCAGCATAGAAGGTCACTGCCCCCAGCCTTTCTGCGCGGCCCTACACGGCCCCTACAGCCCGTTTTCGCGGTTACTGAGAGCCTCTAAGGGCTCTGCCTCTCTGTTTCTCAGTCCGGATGGACATCACCCTTCAAAATTTGGGCTGAATTTACCCTAGATTGCTACAGGAGAGTGGAGAAGGGCCTCAGTTTTTGTCCTGTCCCCGGGACTAGTTTGATGCCGTGGGTGGGTCCCTTTTTCTCCCCCCATCACTCCTTAAAGGACAGTGAATGAAGGAGGCCGTACCCACATTTCTCTAGCCAGGGATTCCCTCAGTGCCGCTCCCTCTTAGTCGCTCTGTAGGGCCCAGGGAGTTCAGATGCTCCAAGAATTATTGTTAAAATAGAGCCGTGGTTTAGGAAGCCATAACTGGAATGTGGCATGTTGCCTGCGCCCCACGAACAGACTGAAAGGAAGGGCAGTGGGGCCAACCCTGCACCCTTGGCAAAAAGCGCAAGGAACAGTAGGGAAGAGGAGGCGTCGGGGTGGACAACCCAAGAGAGACTAAGTGCAACCCTTCCCTGTTCCTTTCTAGGCTCGCCCTCCGCAAAGAGCCCAGGGTCAGGGCTCAGCACCCTAGGAAGGGGCTTTCTCCTTCTGAATGTCCCATATCGTGGGCTCTAGATGCACGGGCATTAGATCACATGACTCGTACTATGAGCCAAGTTGGAATACTGTGGATGGCGGTCGAACCCCAAGAGGGCTTCCGAAATGGGGAAGCACTCTGAGAACCCTAGTTGCCAGGATTTATCAAATACATCTTACCGTCAAGAACCGTCTTATGTGTATCTAGAACTTCTGTCAAAGACTCAGAGCTTGCCAACGGGATAGGCCCAGACCCAACTGCCCTTTCCAAGTTGCATGTGTTGGGTGGAATGTGCCAACTGAAAGGATATGGGTAAAAATGTTCGGGTTCGAGGGGCTGGAATGTTGGCATTGAGGAACGCATCGAACGGGTGGAGTGCTGAATTTTCGGGACTGAATGTCAGACCGTGGGGCCGGGGTGGAAGGGAAGGAATGCTGGGCTTCAGGGGAGGAATGTCGGGCTGGAAACAGCAGAATGTTGGGACGGAAGGAAGGAATGTGCAGTTTGAACAGGGTCGGGCTGGAGCCCAGGGGTGCAATGTGGGGACAAAAGAGAGAGAATGCCGGGAGCGAGGGTGGGACGTGGGACCTCCCGGTGGAATGCTGGGAGAGAGGGACTGAATGTCAGAACTGAGCTTGGGAATGCTGGAATGTACAATCAATGGTGTTTCTGTCTTCTGTTGGCATGTCGTCCTATAGGGGTTGTCCTATCTTGTGGATGATCCCCTGTTATCTGTACGAACCTCCACCATCAAGGTATCACTTTTTAAAAAATTCGATTGATGTTTTTCTCTCTGATTCTTCTAAGTCTGTGGATTCTCCTCTTTTTACCCCCAGTCCGGTTCTCTGCATGTGCTGTCGATTCTTCTGGGGCTTTTCCTACCTCTCTCTCGCCATCCCGAGTAGCAGCTAGGCCTTCGGGTGTTGGCGCTGAACTACCCGACTGCTTTTTTGCTTCCCTCCTTTGACCTCCCCAAGGCCTTGGAGAGGGTGGCAGAACGCGGCAGCCGTGTGGTCCCCTGTGAGTGGCCCTGGGCCCCTTCCCCAGCTCCGCAGGGACTCCTGGTCCTGGCCACTAGGGCTCATCTCTCTCTGCGTCTCTTCTCCCGCTATTCCTCTCCAGACTGGCGGCCTCAGCCAGACCATTAATGCCATAGATTTTAAGTCACCTTGACCCAAGACCAAATGCCTTGTTTTTTGTTTTTGTTTTTGTTTCATTATTCCAGGGTCAACACCAGGAGGCTGTTAGCATTCCTTCCCCTGCTTACATTTGACTTAGGGAATGCTGTGCCTCCAGATACCTTAAGGATCCACATCCCATAATCAGGTGGGGGGAAGAAAACACAATAATTAAAAGAAATCAAAACCTGACAGTTTGACCCCATTGGCCTTCAAGAGCAAGGCTCCCCCAATTGCATGAATAATCCAGTGCCTTTAAAAGCTTATATCTCACATGTACAAACCCAGGATTCCTAAGGATCTTACCCATTAAATTCAACCCAGCATTCAAGACAGCCTTACGCAGGCTTAGCATACCCTCTCCCCGAGGTCGGCAACTCCTTACCGGCCGCCTCCAGGAGATCTATGCAAACCCTGCCAAGTAAGTCAAGTCTGCTTCTAGCCCCGAGGATGCCGCTAAATCCCTCCAGGTCCTCTGTGTCCCATCAGCTCCAAGGTGCACAGGGAGGGTGTGTCCCATCATGATTTAAGGGCTGCAGTCCCCACCCTTCAGCCTGCTGGCCGGGGCTGCCCATAGCCATCTTTTTCTTTCTGCCTTTGATGCCCGTGGGACATCGCCCCTCCCGAATGCTTTTCCGTGCTCCAGGCAGCTGGGAGCCCTCCTCTCCAGGCCCACACAGAGGCAGGCAGCCGCACGGCGCATGGGGGCTCATCCCCCTCCCTCCCATCTCCCTTTGCTACTTCTTCTCCTTCTGCTTCCCACAGAACCACGAGTTCATAGATGAGCAGATGTTTGAGCAGAACTGCATGGAGAGCTCGATGCAGAACTACCCGTCCACGAGAAGCCCCTCGCTGTCCAGCCACCCGGGCCTCACTACCACCTGCTGCTCCCGTCGCAGTAAGAAGACCACGCACCTGCCCAACTCCAACCTGCCGGCCACTCGCCTGCGCAGCATGCAAGAGCTCAGCACGATCCACATCCAGGGCAGCGAGCAGCCCTCCCTCACTACCAGGTGGGTGGCTCCTGGCCCCGGCACTCCGGTCATGCCAGTCCCCAGTCCCCGAAGGGAACAGGGCCCTCGAGCCCTCCCCCGCCTTGGGTGATGCACGAGCCCCCTCTCCCCCTTCCTTATCCTTGCACGTTAACCCAAAGGCCCCTCGTTCGCCTGGGAGGGGACTCTAGCAGGTTTAGGCCTAACGTGGGGGGGGTTGGATACCAGAAGCAATAACTGGGAAAACCAACAAACGAACAAAAACAAAGAAAAAAAACTTCCCCCAGTGCAAAGAATGGATCATTTTTCCCAGGGAAACAATTTTCACAATTGTGTTAGACGTGGCTTCTCCCAGGCTGACTTTGAACCACAGACTGACCTTGTCCCTCCCTTCTCTGCCGCTCCCCACTACCTCCAGTGAGTTGCAAGGAACTGGGGGAAAACAAAAGTCGCATGCCACAAAGGATGGGTAAAGGGTCCATCGCGGCAGGTAGAGAAGGCGTAGTCGAGGGTCTTTTGTCTTTTTTTGTTTTGTTTTTTCTTGATGTGTTTTGTTAGATAAGATGTGCTTTTAGGGAACTGTTCGTCTTCCAACAAAATCTTTGAGGTTGCAGCGTGAAGGGTTTGTTTTCCAGATGCTAAAAACCGAACGGTAGTACAGGTCATTGGGGTTTCTGTAGAAAAACGTGACTCTGCATTCCAACGCCCAGTATACGTGAGTTTGCCATTTGTTAGAAAGAATAGCCACAATGGGTAGTGACAGGCTGATTACCAAAAGCAGAGCCAGAGGATGGCGGAGCTTCCTCCTAGTTACGGGGAGCTCGACATGTGAGGGTCGAGGACGCCTGGGGACGCTAGCCGTCACCAACTCACTCTTTTTTTATCCCAGTCGCTCCAGCCTTAATTTGAAAGCAGACGACGGACTGAGACCAAACTGCAAAACATCGCAGATCACCACAGCCATCATCAGCATCCCCACGCCCCCAGCGCTGACCCCAGAGGGCGAGAGTCGGCCACCCCCCGCCAGCCCGGGCCCCAACACGAACATTCCTTCCATAGCCAGCAATGTCGTCAAGGTCTCCGCCTTGTAAAACCACTGGACAGAGGGCCAGTGCGGGGATGGGGAGCGAAGGGGGCTGGCATGTGGGTGGGTGGCCGCTGGGACCACTCCCTCCCCCGCTTCCCCACTCTTTCTGCCTGCCCCGTTGCACCCCTAGTGCTGAAACTTGTGCCTGGAAGGGAAAGGAGGAAGCAAAGGGGCACCTGCGGTTCACCGCTGCTGGTGTGCCCATGGCCACTGCTGGCGTGGCCATGGCCGTGGCCCTGTGCTACTGCATCTCGCTGGGGCCAGCGGAAGGGAGGGGGTGGGGGACGGGCTGGCGGGGGGGTGGGGTGGCGGAGAGGCTGCGGGCCGGGACCCGGCCTGGAGGGGGGAGCCTCAGACCTGTTTCTGGAGACCCAGGTGAGGAAAATACAAGACCAAGAGCAGCACGGAGGCCGAGTTGTCACATGCAAAACAGGAAGAAAAAATAACACTGTGTATTTAAGCACCTTTTTCAAGGCTCTTAATGGATAATATTTATTCATGGGAAAAGGTGGAAAACAAAACACCAACGGATTTTTGTGAAATATTTTTCTCCATGGACCCAATACCTTTGAACCAAAACAATGCATTTTTGTGAAGGTTTTTTTTTTTGTTTGTTTTGTTTTGTTTTTTCTCCTTTTATAGCAGAAGCTTTTAGGCCAAGAAGTCAGTTACTGCTGAGTTCTCTCTCCATCCCCCCAGGTGGGTGAGGTCAACTGAGCCTGCCCCCCCTCGGCCCCCCGTCCAGCTGACCTGCACAGAGCTCCCACTGACCACACTGCAACACTTACCCTCTGTCTGTCCTTTGTCTCCGTCCCTCTTTGCTTCACCCCCTGGCTGTTCTTCTCTGTGTCTGGCCATCTGTCTCTACGTGGACCCCAGTGATCCTGAGACATGCTAGGGAAGCCGTCTCCACTTTCAGGCACGTGCAGACCCATGCCTGGGAGTTACAGCTATGTGACTGCCGCTGTGGAAGAGAAAAGAAGAAAGCCAAAGACGAGGGGAGTCCACTTTATAGAACAAAGTGCTTCCCTTGCGATGGGAACCGGTGGTGTTTGCAGTTTCCATTTCTGGGGAGGGGAGGTGGGCGGAAAAAAGGGAATGACCAGATTTTTCACACTGGGATCTTGACGCAGGAACTCTAGCCAAGACCTAGGACGCACAGTGGGGTCTAGCGTGGGCCAGTGAAGAGAGAACAGAAGCACCCAGGCCTCACAGTGGGCCCCTGGAGCACCTTGTTTGTACCCTTCTTTCAGGACCCATCATAGAGCCCACCCAGGATTCTGCCAAGAGGCCCCATTAGCAGTCGCTTGCAGAAAGGGCCAGCTCTCGACTTACCTTAGGACTGAGGTAACTCCCATCCAGAGGCTGCGCAAGAGTTCAGACTGTGTGCTTCAAGAAGGATGCTTCAAAGTGTGAAAGCGAGTAAGCGATTCTAGGTGATTCTTACCTGGCCTGTGACACGTTTGAGGTCTGAAGGGTCTTCGGGCCTGATGTCCTGGAAGGTAACTGAAGTGGGGGGGACACCTGGTCACCTCCATGCAAGGGAGGGAGTGAGGGTTACTTCTGGAGAACCTGTTCACGTGGCTTGCACCCTGGTGGGACTGAGAAAGGGTTTCTGGAGTCCTACCATTTTTGACAGCTTATAGGAGGGCAGGTGGGCCTCAGGGTTCGTGACAGGCCCCTTCCCACCCTCCCTAGTTGCAGGCTCTCTGGTCTGGGCTCTGAGATGCAGAAGCCCCTCAGCCATTTTTCAGGTTAGGGAGCAGCAGTTCCGCTGTAGGCCAAGGACCTCTCTGCTCACCACAACCACCTAGACGAGTTTCACTAGTCGGGAACCTACGAAACACCTTCCGTGGGCTTCCCCCGACCCCAGCTCTGTTGGCCCTGTGGAAGGGGAAGGCCAGTCGGTTCTGAGGTGGCCTCTAAGCAGAAGGTGGCCAGAAGGACAGAGGAGAGGGATACTTCGACCTTTATCTCACGCTACCCTCGCTGACCACTGACGGAGTCTTCTCTGGGTCTGGCCTCAAGGATTTCTCCCTAATGAGGGGGAAACCGCCCTATGAGAATGGGGTGCTTTTAACCTTCTGAGCCTGCAGTCTAAGGAGACAGAAAAGCTTTTCAACTATGGAGGAATATGTATGTACACGCACACACACACACACACACACACACACAAGCTTTTCAACTACGGAGGAATATGTGTGTACACACACACCACCACCACCAACCTAAACACCCTGAGAATAAGTACTTAAACCACTCACTTCATACACATATCCCATTAGGGAAGGCAAAAGACTGGGCTGGACTCTATGTAGAGCTCAGGCAAAGGACTAGAAATGGAACTTTTCCTTTGAAAGAACGGTAATGGAACAAAGTTAGGAATATTGTAGTATCTAAGTTTACATCATAAAAACTGAGTGGGGTAAGGGATAAAGAGAGAAATAGGAACATGGTTACATACACATACAGATTGCCCGCGTTTAAGAACAGCTCATCACAGGATTAGAATAATGACGATATCCAGCCCAGGATCTGTTTGATCCTGCCCCAAGGGAGCATTTTAGCGCATCCCACAAAAATTAATGAAAAATTTTTTGACCCTAATGAATAGTTTTGTGTTCCTTCAACCTTGTTTCCAAATCCTACATTATGCCAGTTCCTAAAAGACTTTAGACTATCCCCTCCATCTCCATCCCCCAATGTAGACTTAGGCGGGGATAAGAGACCCAGCTCACCTCTGGTCCAAGGGATGTCAACCCAGGAAAATGGCGTACCTACACAACAGATTACAGCAAGGCTACGCTACTAGAAGACTTTTGTAAGGCAACCAAAAGACCTAAGCGTGCTGAATCGGCTTAATAAAGCTAACTCACTGCCCAGTGACTGAGGAACCAGGATATCAGGGTTTTCTGGAGGCAATGGCTTTCGGAGGAAATGACTCTTGAGCTTTCATAGTTTCTGAACCACTGCAGCATAATAGAAGATTCCCAAAACCACTTACCCCATTCGATGCCACTCAGCATTAGAGAGCATTAAAAAAATAATAATAATTATAGGCTACATTCAAATGAGTGGAAACTTAGAGAACATAGAATTAAGAATATATCAGAACTAGAAGGGATTAAGGAATATCTAACTGATTTTACAGTACAGAAGGCTGAGGCCCAGAGAACTGAAGTGACTTGCTCAAGGTCATGCAGTCATTAACGTCCTAGCTGGGACCAGAACACAAATCCCTTGGCTGTTAGTCTCATGCTTTTTCTACTACACTTGCTGCCTCTCGGGGGAGCGATGCTTCGGAGAAGATCAAAGAACATAGGCTGTAACTAGAGACATAGTCTTATGTAAATTCAATATGACCTGGACACAGCCCTTGGGAACCATTTCCTTGTACTAATACAGACCATCCTTTTGAAACCACCATTCCCTGGGTAGATCAGCTATAGACTATCAGTTCAGTAAAAAAAAAAAAAGGTGAATAAGTGAACAGTTGTCAATTAGTCGAATGCTACCTCTTCTCGGTGAAGAGAGGGCTCAAACATGTCAAAGCATACTTTCTAGAGGTCCTTTTGATCCTTACTACAACCTCTGATGGTAGTAGGTCAAGTGACTAAGTCCTTGATTCACAGAGAAGGAAAATAGGCAGGAAGAAGCTGAGTGACTTATCCAAGTTCATACAGCAAATCGGCAAAACTGATCGCAGTCCAGGGCTCAGTCATCTTGTCCTCAGATTTTTCTTCTACATCATGTTGCATTACTCTGGAGTTTGCTGCCACTGTTAGTACTTGGACTTCCAGGGTAGCGACTGGGGAAGGAAGCCCTCCATCAGAACCGCCGTGAACCAGGACCTCCAGAAGCGAACTGTCCTATTTCGCCTTGATCCCCTGTTCTCTTAAAGTGTCACGTTCAGAACTAACTGCGCAGAATCTTGTTCGAAAGACCAGGTGTTCTCAGTGACAGGCGAACAGATTAGTCTACAGTCACACAGGAGTTTAAGGTCAACAAGTAGAGAAGTGAAACTAAGAGAAACAAAGAATTGGAACAGAAATTAACGTGGACAGTTAATGCTGACCCGTGATTAACGAGGGTCACCTTGTGGACGTGCTGAGGACTTTCCCTGGTTTTCAGATTACGATCCCTGCAGTTCAGGATCATGTGACTTATTTGTCAGCATATAGGCAGGAAAAGTATACATTGAAACATTGTACCTAGATTTTTTCTTTCCTTATCTTCTTAACTTTTCAGAGCTGAGAAGTAGTTGAAATGGAGCTAAACCTAGATTCTGAGGTTATTAATGAAGCCTAGTGGTCCAGGCTCCCTCACTTCAATCATCAGGTCACTACAAGGCAGAAAGATCCCGATGCTGTCATGTGAGGCAGTATTAGTTTCCCTTCTAAACTAGTTGGCGTGGTAACCGTGACAAATGGGAACCTGGAAGTTTTTAGTTTCCCTGTGTGATTTCCTTATGAAATCTCCTCACTTGCAAAGCTTTAGAATGACGGGATGAAGGAAAAGCATTTTTATGACCCATGACCCTGGGAGCCCAAACAGCATGATGAAGAGAAAGTGGCTACCAGAAAAAGAAACAGCTTTAAAGGGGTTCCTTTTGAGTCTCGTTCTCTATTCAGAATGTTCTACGTTTTTCTCATCAAGTGTGGGAATGACATTTATCTTGGCAGGTTACTTAACTACACTGGATGATGTCACTCCAAACCAGTGTAGGGCACTGACCCAAGTCCTGGGGGGCTCCTTGGACCAATAGACTATTTTACAAACCTGGGAGGTGGGAGGGATGGTATATTTTTGATAATCAGACATTCCAATGTAATGTTTTCCTTAGAGGTCACCCCCCCTCCGTTAATGTTATTGTGAAAAACATCAAGTGTGTTCTTTTCTATTTTCGTATAATAAATGGGCTTTGCTTACCAACATCTCAATGGCAAAGAAGAAATACTGTACAAAACTGCAGGAAGATAAACATGTGAAAACTTTCTATGGGAAAAACAAAAACAAAAACTCTTGAGTTTCCTGTCGTCTTCTTTTGAAACTGTAGTGCATATGTTAAAGCGTATTATCATTTACGGTAGTACTGAGTCGCGTGCCACTGTTGTACCTGATGTGTCCGACCTGGATTAAACAGACTATGTGCCACAAACCCTCAAGTGGTCACGGATGGTTATTTTCATACCGTTTCTCCGCTAGAAACTGAGGGTAATTTGGACACGGAGGGGTTTTCTGTCTTGCCGGAGAGAAGCCGCAGCATCTGTGCGGGGCGCTGATGGAGCGGTCTCATCTTTCCTGCCCCCCCTCGGTGCAAGCAGCCCCTCTCCCACAGGGACCACGGCTCCTGCCCGCTTGTATGCATTCGTCAGGCATGTCCACAAGCACTGGGTGGCCTTTGTCAACAGGCCTGTTTTGAGCCCCAGGCCTGTATTACTGAAAGAAAATCGGCCTTTACAGATCGGTACTCGTGCTGCTAAGAATACTGAATCTTTTCTCCTTCCTCTAAACCAGGCTCTGAAACTAAAAAGAAGCCCCCAAAGGAAATGCTATGTAGGGTACGGCAGGAAGCTCTGGAATTGGGTGATGGAGGCGGTCATTTAGGTTGTCTCACTTCCTCGGGTGACTTCCCGTCAGACACTTTTCTCTTGGCTTCAGTGGGTTTCATGGTAAGAATGGGTGTACTGTATGAGATACCTTGAAGACCTGCTCTAACCTTACTAACTCTGATTTAGGTAGAGAGAACAACAGGCATTTTCATATTCCGCCCTAATGTGAACAACACACATTCCCAACGACGATGGGAATCCTTTTAATTTCCCCACAACCACATCCCAATCAGTGAAAACCGTAATAGAAGTGGAACATCAAGGCCGATCCATGGTGCTCCAAGGCCTTAGAAGTTGGCTATGAAATTCAGGTGTTCGTATCCTTTTTACCCACTAGGTGTCACTACGGATCTACAGCTCACACAATCTGGAGCCCAGGAACTGGAAACCAGATGTGCACTGAGCAATGCATGTTTGTTTTCACTGAAAAGCACTCAGTGTTAACTGGGACATATGTGCTTGTTCACAGAGGCACAAAACCATATTCTGCCAAAACAAGAGACTAACCTGGTGATGGATGGTCAGCTACGACTATCAAAAAACCCGGTTCCAATGGTCAGCTACGACTATCAAAAATATCCTCTTATTTTTAAAGATTAACAGACTTATTTTTGGGGGAAGGGAAAAAACCCTAAAACTTCAAACTACTCCCTTGTCTCATATGATTTGATCTTCATGTAGTATTAATACTACATATTTATATTTAGTGTATATATATATATACATAGTATAAATACTACGTATATATACGTAGTATAAATAAATACAAGAAGCATAAATACTACTTCACGTAGTATAATTCCTGTTCAATTTTTTGTATTCAGGGGTTAAGTATTTAGACCACATGTTTTTAAAAGGCTAAGTATTACTGTAATACTGAAGCTAATTTAGAAAATGTTACTTTTGTATCACCCAAAATAATAATGTCTTCTAAGTCAGAATTGGCTGCAGGTTTCCTAAAGAGTTCTCTACGTGTTAATTCTGCTAGCCTAATTTAAGCTGAAGCTGATGAGCAAACTAGGCCCTAAGAGGTCGTACGACAGCTAGAAGATAAAGGAGGAAGCCGCAGAGCCTCCACCGGGACGAATGCTCTTTCGACTACACCACAAAGCATTCACAAGCGAATTTACCTAAAACCTATATACGGTTCCTAACACATGAGAGAGACAGGCACCTCGACTGCCAGTTCTAAACAAAAAGAGTCTTCCATAGAATCACGCACGAATAGCGGCAGGCTCCTTCCACCGCCACCCTTCTTTGGGATGGGAATGGCTGGAATTTTCCAAGGAAATGCTTATGGAAAATGAAGCAATCATTATTTTCCTATGTCATACGTATCCTCACCTCCAGCTTGTTTTTCAATTAAAAAGAAAAAAGCAAACACAAAATATGACAAAGAGACCTAAAGAGAGAATCCAATTAATTTCAAGACTAATGGGTATCCTCATCTCTAATTAAGATGCAGCAGTATCCTAATTAAAACCCCCTAGCAATGACAGACTGTGAACTTGGCTGTATTGTGGGGGAAAGGGTAGAAGAGGTAAGTTCAATTATATAGCAGTGACGGGATCTTACTGAAATGTGTATAATTAAAGTCTCTACCTCTTAATGACATGCTGGACCTAATTATGGATTTGCTATTTACAGTGTTAATTTAATTCATTCGAACTTGGCGATACATGTACAATACAGAAACGTGCGAGGAAAGCCTACCATTGCCCAACCCGATGGCAGGAATCCAAATGGAACAGGAGCTCAGGGCGGTGGCATGTGAGTGGTGGACAGTAAATGACAATGGCTGTGGAAGTTTGTGGACAGCCCTGGGGGTAGATGTTTGTACTGCCTAGCTAAGTATACAGGAAAGAACTTTCCTTTTAAAAAGTAAATACGTTTCTATCTGTAACAGGTTCTCTCACCACAAATCCAGTTCACAAAAAGGTTTGGGACCCAAACGCATAATCATAAAAGGATTGCCAGGGAAGAAATGAAAGAATGTGTGTGGTTGCCCACACACATGTTGCAAGGTCCCCAGTGGATGCCTGAAACTATAGACGGTACCGAATCCTATATATACCTACGTTTTTCCCTATACATGCGGACCTATACTGAAGTTCAGTTGATAAATGAGGCACAGTTAAGAGGTGAACAATAATACTAGATCACGACGCACTGCAAGTTACGTGCATGTGGTCTCTCAAAATCTTCCTGTACTATACTCACTCTTCTTGTGATGTCGGGACGATAGGATGCCCATGTGATGGTGAATGACGTAGGCATTGTGACCTAACATTAGGCTACTTCTGGCCTGACAATATGTCAGAAGGATCGTCTGCTTCTGGACCACAGTTGACTGGGGGCAACTGAAACCACAGAGAGCAGATTCCCAGATAAGGGGAACTGCTGTGACTGCCAATCACATTTTTTCTAACTTGGAATTTTAGAGATGCCCGCTCCCCACTTGCTGTCATTAAAAGTAAAAACTGGGAGAAAATTTAAATTAAAAACATTAAAAGTAAAAACTGGGGGGAAATTTCTAGAAGACGTAAGATTAGGACACACTGTGGGAAGAGTTTGAACAGAATGAGTTCAAGCTTTCAAAAAATAGTTAAAAAGCCAGAACTTTCCCTTAGCCTCCCAGCGGACTGGTGCAGTTCTTAATCTGGGTTCCATACATGGGCTTCAGAGGGTCTATGAACCTCTTGGAATTACATATACAGTTCCTGTTTACAGAATGGAAACTCTACAAATCTACAGCTTTCATCAGACGCATAAAAGGATCCAAGAACCAACAAAAAGTAAGAGTTACTCCTTTTCTGGAGAAACAAAAATAAGACAGCCACTGATTATCCTGAGCTATTTAATGCACAGTAAAAACACAGCTTTCACAATCTTAGAAACAAAAGACATTCAAAAGATGAACAATCACCATGTCAATAAACATTTGGCCAAGTTTGCATTGTTTACTGGTAACAAATATTTTTACTGGAAGCAAAAAGCATGAAAGTACCTTTGGGAAAGTCTGAAGCAGTATTTATTTCCTTCCTGCCTAAACATAAAAGGCGAGGGCATTTTCTGATCTACCATGCTAAAATTTCTACAAGAACACATCTCTATGGAAATACAGTCCAAGACTTTTGTCAAGAACTCCACAGCATGAATTGACATTATTTTTAAAATCTCAACTGTTTTTATTTTTTTTTTAAAGTAAGCACTGGTATGAGTCTTTTTAAATGTTTCTTTTTCAAATGGCTTACAGAAAATGGCATCCTGGAACCTTTAGCTCTATGTCCCTAAAATTTTCCTTCAAGAAACCGATCTGTGAAGTTTCTTTTTAAAAAAAAAAAGATAATGTACCTGGTCAGGTAGGTCAAAACAATCTGAAAAATAGATGTGTCCCAGCGGGAAGCCTCAAGACTTTTCAAATTCTTCAAAAATGCCAGTCTACTATAGGCCAAGGAGGTGGGCTAGCCAAAGGTGTCACTCGTCAGTATTTCCGGACGGTGCGAGGCACTGCCTACAATCACTGATTGCCTCGCATCATCTCTTGGAGATAGAGGGTATTCATGTGATAAGCCGCCATCCAGCTTGGATGCCTCTGAGCATTCCAGTAATATGACTGCGAAGCAGCAGCGTAGTACTCCTGCCACGCCCTGTAGTAAGCCCTCCAGTACTCCTCATAATCCTGATAGGCCTCCGAAAAACTCGGATGCGTTTCCCTGTGGCAGTCATACCAACCGTCCTCCGGAGGTTCGGCCGGCGCGCGATACGAAGACCGCCTGGGAGGGTTTCTCCGGCTCTGCTTGGCTCTCTGGTTAGCCCCCTCTTTATGCCTGGCCTTTGTCTGGGTTCCAGGTGACTCCTGATACTCTGCTGGATTAGGGGTGTCGTTTCCATTCCGAGGTTGTTCCAAAGAGACATGGCCATCCACAGCAGTGGATTCCGAGTCTTTCAGCTGAGTATCTGAAGAGCCTTCCAAGTAGGACTTACTTCCTTTGCTCTGGGAAGAAGTCCTAGAGCTGTAAGAATCACCGTCACTCTCTGAGTCTCCGGACTGACTACTGCTGGCCAGTGTCAGCCCCCTCTCCTCGGGAATTCTGCTTCTTACTAAACCGTTCTGAGGATTCACAGCCTGCTCCCCAGGACCTGTGTAATGCCTGATGATTTCCACAGGTTTCTCTAACCCCTCTTTAATATAGTGTTCATAATCCTCTACCAATTCGGTAAAAGACCAAGAGTACGGCACGTGGATTTTAAAGGAAGACAGACAAGGAATTTGGGGCAGCGACACAGGTAGGGCTTCTCTGACCTGGTGCTGACTGGTAGTGTTTTCAACAGCGACCTCAACAGCAGTCTTCATCTGCTCTTCCAATTGTGCGCCGCCGCCCACTTCTTTTGGTGACACTGCTTTTTCTAGGCTTCTGCACTCTGAGTGGCTTTTCACAGGAAGCTTCTGCTTCGTATGATTTTTTGATTTGACTAATAGCGAAGATACAGAAGTATTTCTAGATGAAGCCATGTGGTTACCATGAGCTTTCTGAGTTTGAAAGGTTCTCTCCATTTTTGGGATCTGCTTTTTTAAGGGCTGGGTAGGTACGCTTGCTAAGCCATACGTATGCATAGCTGCTTTAACCTCCACGTCCCAATCCAAACATTCTTCCATTAGACCAGAAGGAATGGGATCTACATAAAAGGAACAGAAGAATAAAGAATACTAAAACTTTGAGCTGTTCTAGACCAGCAATTTTTGAATGACTTCCTAATGACTTCATGGTCAAATAAGGCTAAGAAATAAAATATACTAATAATATACTAAGAAGCTTAAGGATTACATTATATTAGTATTTTAAAAGACCGAAATGATCCTCGTAGTAAAGAAACATGCCCCCAAATATGCAAGACGCACCTCACACCCACAAGCACTATCTCCCCATAGCCCCCACTAAAAGAAAGAGCTTACACTAGGAGTAAGGTCCAAGTCTGCGGCAACTCCCCCATCCCTTCCCCTTTCACTCTCCCCACCTCCTCCCTTTTATCTCAGTAATGCCAACAGCAAAACAAGATATTAGAAAATGGGTTGTGCTCCGCAAAGCTTATCAGCTGGGAAATATTACAACTGCAGCTCTGCACCCAAGTAAATCTGCCACCCTATACTCCCAACAGGGAGAAATCACTGCCCCCGACAGTGGAGAAAAATCTCTAGAGGGGAAAAAGTTAGATGACCATAAAAAAGATCTATGGTCTCAGTGGCACATCGAAGTTTTAAAAAATTTGCTGGCTCCAGCTCTTAATTTCCTATTCCATCCTATTCCATCTAGGTGGGGCAATTCGCTCCCACCTGCACACTGTGACCTTCCCAAAGTGTGATCAGTTTTCGCCTTAGGCAGGCGAAACCTACAGAGCCCCTGATTTACACAGGCCTTGCCTGTGTGTTGTTGCTACTGGTGCTCATGTATATGCAACCCCTCGGATCAGGACTCTTCAGGACTCAAGGCTCTTGAACCTTGGCTGACAGACCCTCTGACTCGAACTCTGATTCCTGCTAAGGCGACATCCCTTGCTTGCCTACACCTATCAAACAGGCCAATTTCTCTCCCCCTCCTGCCCCAGGTACTTCATCTGAGCAGTCCACTGTTTTACAAGTTCCCAGTCCAATATAAATCCAACACCACAAATATACTTTCCATTTCAGGGCTCTGTTAGCACTAAAGATCCCAATGTGTCCTTTTCCAGCATCCAAAGGCAGATTTTCTTTTTATCACTAGATGCTACAATACTAAATCATACCAAAAGTCTTAACCCTCTTATACCAATTTTCAATTTATTTTTTCCACATTATAGTCGTTTGACAGGTTACCAATAGACTTATGCACAGAATTAACGTACTATAGTATCTTAAAACTGACAGAGAACCTGAAGACTGTTTCTAAAAACAAGTATTTTCTAAACCAGAACATAAGCTTAGAGCAATTAAAGAAATTTGTGAAAAGATCGAAAAATGAGTGATTACAAAGCCAGAACTAATTCCCAGGCCTGTGCTTAATCTAGCTTTATGAAAACCACTACAGGAGTTATATATAAACTAGTAAAATATCCCATGCTGTATTTATTCAATAACTATATATCCAATATTCTAGATCATGTATGTGTTATATATCTGTAAATGTAGACACACATGTATACATATACACATGTATATACATATACACACACTAACACTGCATACATTAACATATATAGCAAATAAACCACATTTCTACATGACAGTTTTTTAAAAATTTTCAAGAGATCATTAATAGTTTCAGATATACAGTTTCTAAGGTGGCACTTTAAAAAATGAGCTTGACAAATGATTAAGATCAAAAGAGAACATTGCATGGGTGCCTGGCTGGCTCAGTCAGAAAAGCATGCAACTCTTGATCTCAGGGTCTTGAGTTCAAGCCCCGTGTTGGTGTGGAGATTACTTAATAATAAATAAATAAACTAAAAAAAGGAAAGAAAGAAAACACTTCAAAATTTTGAAAATAGCATTTAAATTAAAGATACTCCTTCCTCATAGTGATGAAGGAGAATATGGCAAAAATTATCTTTACAGTGACAAAAGTAATAAAATATATGCCCTGTTATATAGAAGAATAAAATGAAATTGCAAGGCTACAAGCTAAATACAAAGCTAATACAGCAGTAAAACATTTTTCATGTGCCAGGAATTAGCTTGCAATTTCCCTGCTTATGAGCTATAAGAACTTAGGCAAATTACTTAACTTCTCAATGCCTCAATATCCTCATTCACAAAGTCAATTAATAACAGCACACACTTCACAGGACTGATGAGAATTAAACGCGGTGACATACTGAAAGGGACCCAATACATCCTAGGTACTCCGTATCAGCTACTATTCTTATGCCTATAACCAATATGAATATTGTTTTGATGGCAAAATGAACAGACAAAATATACCTGGTAAAGGCAGAAGGTTGATGTTACATTTCTGGGCAATTTTCATCATCACGTTTTCTTCTTCTCCCCGACAGCAGTAGGTCACTGTCAACCCCAAAGTACCTAAAGCACAGAGGGAACGTTACATAGTAGATCAGTTTCACATAAGTGACACTCCACCTGTCATATCTGCAATGCTTCCTCCTAAAGAAAGCAGCCAAACTTTTCTTTTTTTTTTTTTTTTTTTTTACCAAAACGGCCAGCTCTGCCAATGCGATGCATGTATGTCTCCCAATCCAATGGTACATCCAGATTTACGACCAGGTTCACCTTCTCCGCATCAATCCCACGGGAAGTCTTGAATCGAAGAAGAGAACAAGTGTTTGGATTAACTGCTACACGGGCACCAATGCACAACCGATTGTTCTGATATAACCAAGAGCCAAATTAAGAACAAGAGGACATTCAGGAGCAAAGGGAAAGGAAATTCATTTCTAATGACTAGTTTCAACAAATTCCCCGGCCCTGGACAGACAATTCCCTTCTGATATTCTTAGCAGATACACCCACATAAAATGATAAATGGAACCTGTGCATCGGATAATAGAGCCCAAGTCAGGATGGATTAGCCGCCCAAACTGAACAGGCAATTTACCAAATCTGTGGAAATGAGGACTCTGCAATGAAACTGCTTCAGTTTGGCCACAGCATCAAGACGCTGATTCTGATTCATGTTGCCTAAAAACACCCAAAAGGAAAGTCATATAAAAACAAGCTAATACATATTTATCAAATCCACAAAAAGCCAAAATCCTAACTACCAGCCTTAACACTTTAAAAAATACACCAGCCAAAGTTAATTGTCTCCTTATATGCAAATCTAGGTTAAGACCTAAAGTCAGAATCTTTTAAAACCTAGTTAGACAGGCAACTTGAAATTCAAAAATTAATTTTAAATGGTGACTAGGTTATGCCTGCAGATTATATCTGCATTATATCTGTTTATATTATGAACATTATATCTGCAAAGTTACATATGAAGTAGAATAATTCTTAGGAAAATAAAATTGCTATAATCAGCTGTTTATAAATTTAGTTTTGAAGTGTGATCTATGGTCAAAATATTGTCCATTAGAGAACATTCTCCCCAATATCTCATGACACATAATGACTAGACAAGCTTATTTAGGCTAACAGGTTAAAAACTAAGCTATCAATGAAAACTCTAAAATGGTTCTCACTGATCAAAAATTCCTTTAAATCTTTCATTCCTATTAGGTCAGCAGTAATAATTTAGCTGTGTGTCAAAAATGAATCATCTTGGGCACCCGACTGCCTCAGTGGGTAGAGCATACAACTCTTGACCTCAGGGTTGTGAGTCTGAGACCTATACTGGATGCAGAGATCACTTAAAAATAAAATCTTAAAAAAAAAAAAAAAATCATCTTTGCCTTCCATAAGATCTTAAAGCAGTGAATTCAGCAGCAATTTTTAGCATTTTTACAATGATTATGGAAAGAAGCAAAATATTTTTCTCTGAAGATGACAAAGACAAACTTTATAAAATTAAGTTCTAATATAAAATTAATTTTTATATTAGAATATAAACATTTATATTTATATAATATATATCTTAATATAATATAAAATACTGTGTGTTATTATATTATTTAATATTATTAAATATATAAAATATTAAAATTTTAATGCTGTTAAATATTATCAATAGTATTAATATTAATGTTATTATGACATAAACTATATATTATTATCATATGTATAACCTATAATATAAATTAATATATTGTAATATATAAGTTATATATAACTTATAAGTTATTACATATAATATAAAATAAGTTCTTCTAATATAAAATTATTAAGTCATGGACAATTCATTCCAATTTTCTAATTTCATATTATATACCAAGTTATTTCTTAAACAACAAGAATATTGATATAGCAAGTCCCAATGAAAAATTCACCTGAAACTTGCTTTACTCTGGAATACTCAGTGTAACCTCACACTCGTAAGAAAACTCACAAAGTGTTATTTCTTCCTCCTGACTTTGGACAGACTTCAAGTCAGAATACTAAACAAAGATTAAAGAGATGAACTTACCTGAAATGCACTCAGCAGGAAAGCCTTTAGAAGAAAGGATGTCTGCCAAATGTTGTGCTCTATGAAAAATAACATAAGAGGGTTACAATTTTATAAATACGGCCCTACACCTTTTATTTCACAAGTTCCCCAGGTGACTCCTTAAGGTACATTACCTGCTGTGCAAATTAGAAAAGACTAAGGCTTGATTAAATGGAATTCTGCTGAACAGTTCCTGTAAATGCTGAGCCTTTTCCTCAAAAATCTTATGGGCCAAAGGGTATGAATTGACAATTTTGTAATATTGCTTCAAACCTGCAAAGAAGTCAAGAGTCTTCTGTTAAAACAAACATATTTGCTATGGCAAAATGTGAAAGCGACAGCCAACTAAGATAGGGAAAGCTCCAGAAAATCACAAACCAAGAATGTAAGTCTATCTATACTCACCTATGAGACTTGGATCACTGGAATTTAGTCTTACAAAAGAGGGATCTCTCATGTACTTTGTCAAAGCATTAGCTAAAAATTCAGGGTAGGTAGCTGATACTGCCAACATCTGTTTACTGGCAGGCAAGGAAGAATAAATCCAGCTGCAAAACAGAAGAGAATACACACCATGGAAACCAATCACAGTAACTACAGCATGGAAAAGCTAAAAATAGACACTTTAGGACACCATTTTAATAGTCAAGCAAGTTATTTCTTACTTTATTTGCTCCTGGAAGCTGCCTTCTTCTAAAAGCTTATCTGCTTCATCAAGAATAAAGAGACGTATACTGCCTGGGTTCAAGTAGTCAAGTTCTATCAGTTGTTTAATTCTGCCTAAATTCCAGAAAAAAGCATATTGAAATATTTAAGAGGCACTAAATGTGTGCAAGTCTCAGCCAATGTTGTTACCCTACTTACTCACAGGTTATATTGCTGACCTTCTTGACCCGACCCTCATTATCATGTATTTATACACTGAACCACAAATCAGAAATTGAGTTCTGACCTCGCCTAAATCCATTATTTTTTTCTTACATTTCACCCCAATAAGTATGGATCATTCACACTGTTCCCATCAAAAGACTTAATGAGATGGCCCTGAATAATAAATTCTGATTTGAGTGATTCACGACTGAGTGATTCACAGAGAAGCAAAGAATAATCCCAATCCAAGGCTTAGAAAGGCTTCATGAAAATCATCTCATTCCTCCTCTTCTCAGAAGCCAATTCTATACGTGTGCTTAAATATCCTTCGGAATGGAGATTTCCTAAGTTCTGTTGATAATCAGTCATGTGTCTATATCTCACTGGTATAAGCCTCTTTATTTATAATTTTCAAAATAATTATCATTTTATTAAAGATTCCCATATTCTTACCTTAATTATATTACTTATATGAAATGAAAAGTGTTCAGTTCCTTAAAAGCCCCAGTTATGAACAGGGTGGTATCTTACCAGGAGAGCCAACAGCGATATGACACTTTTTAAGTCTGGTTTTGTCTTGTGATAATGGAGTCCCTCCAATAAAGACATGACACTCTAAGCCTTCCATTTTTATTCCAATAGCTGTAATAACAGAATGTATCTGTACAGCAATTTCTCTTGTAGGAGCCAAGATCAAAATCTAAAAAAGCATAAAATATATATACCTTTAACAAGTCAGTGGAATAGGTACATGTGATTGGCACATTCGTACTACAGTGAGCTATTTTTCATTTAAACAATCATTTTAAATGATGGGTTTTTATAGACAAAGGAAGCTATTCCATTCATTCACTTATGTATTCATTCAACAAATATTAAGACAAAAACCTACTATATGTACTAGGCAACATGTAAGTTGCCGTACAGTCAACAGTCAACGATACACAGTCCAGAGGTGCTGGCTGGCTCAGTCAGTTAAGTGTCTGCCTTGGGCTCAAGTCATGAACTCAGCGTCCTGGGGTGGAGCCCCACATCAGGCTCCCTGCTCAGTGGGGAGTCCGCTTCTCCCTCTCCCTCTGCCTCCTTCCCACGGCATGCTCTATCTCTGTCTCTTTCTCTCTCAAATAAATAAAATCTTTTTTAAAAAGAAACAATACACAGTCCTTGCTCTCATGGCACTTTCATTCTGTGTAAGAAGACATACAATAAACAAACATATATAAATCATGACATATAATGAAAAGTGCTATAAAGAAAAATCAAACGGAAAAGAGAGAAGTGACAAGGAAGGAAAGGAGTTATTTTAAATGGGGCAATCTAGAAAGGCTATTAAGAGAGTAACATTTGAGCCGAGAACTAAATGTACACCACAGAGTAGAGCTAGCTGTGTGACACCTGGAGAATTGTTTTCGAGAAGAGAACACAGCAGATATAAAGGCCTTATGACAGTAATGTTCTTAGTGTGCTAGAAGAACAGCAGGGAGGCCCATGTCACCGGACCAAATTAGGGTCAGATATCTAGGTCCATGAAAAAGGAGCCTTGAGACTCACAGTGAGAACTCTGCAATATAACTATCAACTGAAGAACAAGGTAAAATTACATGTTCTCAGCTATAAGAAGAAAAAAATTCCTTAAAAAAAAAACAACTAGAGTAAAATATGTCAAAACAGTTAACAGCAGTTTCTTTCTGGGTAGGGAAGAGTATGTGCTGTTTCCTGGTATTTCTTTCTTTTCTGAATTTTCCAATTTTCAAAAATGAATATGTATTACTTTGAGAACACAAAGATCTGACAAATTTGGTTCATGCAACTTATTCAGCGTTTTGGCATTTCACCTACTGCCAAATTGTCAGAAGCCAAAATCTCGAATACATCTCAAATTCACAAGTAGAATACCTAAAGTCTTTGGGAAGTAGAAGGATTTCCTATGTGCATAACCCAGAATTTGGTGGTTATAAGACTCAAAAAGCTTTGAATATGGATGTACTGGCATATTATTTATACATAACATGGGCTCAGCTCTCTTTGTTGAGGAGACAATCCCCAAACCTAAATCTCTTATTAATTTGGGTAAGGCCATCTTTAGATCTACTCCAAGAGAACCTAGAAGATGGGAGATCAATGGGACACACTCACAGAGGCTCTAAGAACCAACTGCAGTTACCAGCAATAGCCAGAGAGCACCACGTTATCATCAATCAGGCCAAATACTAAATCCTACCACAATCGAATCGGCAAGTAAAAGAATAAAGAAAACCTATGTGTATTTCCAGGTAATGAAAACACTGACACACATGGCAGACTTAATCTATTTAAGATGCAGTAACAGGGGGCGCCTGGGTGGCTCAGTGGGTTGAAGCTTCTGCCTTTGACTCAGGTCACGATCTCAGAGTCCTGGGATCAAGCCCCGCATCGGGTTCTCTGCTCAGCAGGGAGCCCGCTTCCCTCTCTCTCTCTGCCTGCCTCTCTGCCTACTTGTGATCCCTCTCTGTCAAATAAATAAATAAAATCTTAAAAAAAAAAAAAGATGCAGTAACAGAAATTTCCAAACTTCCACTAATGACGACTCCCTGGGTCACCATCCACAGCACCGTGCCACTCAACGGTTTTAATGTCTACTTTACTGCTATACTTTTCATATGGCTTAACTCAATCATTCATCAACTTCATCTCTTCTGGCTCTCAGGAGCTACTGGCATTGCATCCAACCTATGATAAAATCCACATAACATACCCTCCTTTGGGTTCTCTGAGCTACACTCACCTGGGTACTGAGGTTTTCAAGAATAAGCGAGTCCAAAGCAATGGTAGAGAACACACAGGTTTTCCCAGTGCCAGATTTGGCTTGAACAATTAAATCTGAGGGGGGAAAAATAAGTAAAGAAATGTATATATATAATCTATACATACATACATACATATATATACACACACACATACATACACATATATCACTAGCCAGTACTGACTAAAAAAGCTTAGATACCAACATGAAATCAAAGAACCAGAAGGGTCTCCAGAGAGCACCTAGCTGGCACCTTCGTTTTTAGTTAACTCAAAAAAGCATGAGGTCATATGCAGAAACATGCCTCTTCCCTGAACCTCTACCGTTCATCTTCTGGAATTGAGAGCCACCTGTCACTGAGCAAAGGGCAGTAACCCATCTGCCAACTGAACACCGCCTCTGTTTTACGAGAGAGGAAACTGAGGCTCGAAGGCGCACAGCGCCTGGCCCCAGGCAGAGGCCTGCACCGGCGACCGCCCTAGAGCTCCTTCCGGACCCTCCCGGCCCAAGCACGGCCCCCACCCTCACCGAGCCCGCAGCGCCCCAGCGGGATGGCCTTGAGCTGCACCGGCGAGGGCCGCTCGAAGCCGGCCGCTCGCAGCCCCTCCAGCACCGGCCGCGACAGCAGCAGTGACTCGAAGTCGGCCGGCTCCGCCAGCAGCACGTCCCCCGTGCGGGTCCGCGGCCCGCTGACGTCGTGAGCCGTCCGCAGGCCCAGCACAGGCCCGGAGGATGGCTCCGAGGCCGCGAGCTGTGCGGCCACACGCTCCGCCGGCATAGCGGCCTCCACCGTCGCTAAAGCCGCCGGGGCTTCAAACGCCGCCGCCATCGTCGCCGCGCCGCCGGATCTCGCGATACTTGAGGCGAGGGAGGGCGCCTAAGAGCGAGAAGAGGAAAAACTTTATTGGCAGTCCTGCCGGGGAGACACGGACACACTTGGCCTAGGAAAGGGGCGAAGGGACGGAAGTCGGAGGCTTAGGAAGTCTCGGAAACAGCGATAACGACAAAAAATGTGGCCCGAAGAAGGCGGGTAGAGGGAGGAGAGGAAGGCGGAGGCTACCGGGATGCGGCCGCAGGCGGCCTGCAGAGGGCGCCGCGCGCTCACGGTGGGGGCGCCGCCCCGCCTCTCGGGCCTCCGCGGGCCATCCGGCCGGCCCCGCACACCGCCCCGCCACCCTCACAACGCCGGCTTTGTGATGCGCGCGGGGCGTCACGCTTCCCGCCTCCGGACCGCCGGGGGAGGGCGCCGCCGCGGGGCCTGTCCCCGCCCGCCCGGAGCTCCGAGCGCTGCCAGACAGGACTTATCCGTTGTCCGGTCCGAGTCTGTCCCGGTGTCGCTTCACTCGTCTCTGTCCTCAGCCCCACCGCTGTACCTGGCACACTGAGCTCCCATACCGGCCACTGAATTGCAGCCAGGCCCCGACCGACACCTCCCAAAGCCTTAGCTCGGCCTCAGACCTTCTCTGAACTTAGATTTGTACATCCACCTGCCTTCTCAGCAACGCCATTCGGAAGTCTGATGGACATCCCAAATCTGTCATATCATCTGGGCGCTGCTCCTGTCCCTCCTGCTATGTACCACCATCTCAAGGGGGACAACTGACAGTCTTTGCCACTTTCCCTTGCTTTAGGTCTCTCTGCTCAAATAGCGTCTTTCCAAAGAGGTCGTTCCTGACCTATTATTTTTCATACTTTTTTAAACTGAATTAGCCAGCATGTGGTCCATCATTAGTTTCAGATACAGAGTTCAGTAATTCGTCAGTTGCACAGAACAGCCAGCGCTCATCACATCACCTGTCCTCCTTAATGCCAGCTACCCCATCCCCACCCAACTGCCCTCCAGCAACCCTGTTTGTTTTCTATAGCTAAGAGTCTCTCAGGGTTTGTCTCCCTCTCCAATTTCTTCCCATTTAGTTTTCCATCTCTTCCCCCATGACCCTCTATGCTGTTTCTTATATTCCGCATACAAGTGAAAGCATATAATTGTCTTTCTCTGATTGACTTATTTCACTCAGCATAATACTCTCCATTTCCATCCACGTTGATGTATTTTAATTCCAGTAGAGTTAACGAACAATGCTGTTAGTAGCAGGTGTAAGATACAGAGATTCAACCATTCTATACATTACTCAGTGCTCACCGTGAGAAGCATACTCTTTAATCCCCATCACCTATCTCACCCCGACCTATTATTATCATCTAATGTAGTTCACCTATCCCCTCTGCTCCCCAACCTTTTCCACCACTCTCTGTTCCCTTGTTCTGCTTTATTTTTCTTCATGCTATTTACCACTACCTGAGATTGTGTTTAGTCTTTCTCCCCCAATCAATGAGGACCGGGACCTCTCTAGTTCTCTCCTGTATTCCTAATGGGGGAAAAAAAAAAAACAGATCCGAAACATAGTAAGTGCTTAGTATCAAATAAATGAACTCCTGTGACCAAGTCTTAGTCATAATACCAAATTTAAATATTTCTGGAACCTAATCTTATTCACAATTCCAAACCTAAAGATATTCTGTGTCCAACTTCCAACTTTTTCTTTTGTCTTTATATCATCATTCTGATCATTATCTCTCCCCCTATTTTCACACATGTGCACATACCCAGATTCCAAATGATGGGAGGGGGCATGCTTTGGCAAGGTAGTCCCATTGGAAAGAGGTCCCAATGATGTATTTTGCTTAGAAATTTAGAAAACATTGAGAAAATGTCAACTGTCCATGTGAAAGGGGAGGGGCCTGTTGGGAGGAGGCACTGAATTTTCCAGGCTTCCAGGCTTCCTCACAGTACCCCCTCCTCTCATCTACCTAACCCCCCACATCCTACACTTGGGAATTATTCTAGACTCTACCATCTACCATTCCTCTCCTTTTCTAGCAATTACCTGAAGGCAGGTAATTTGGCCTCCACATATTTTATTCATTCCTTTGTCCAGTCCCCATGGCATGTGTCCTATTTTAAGCCCCTTTATCATCCTAGCTGTTGAAATAACCTCCTGGATGGTCCCCTGTGATCCGTTCCTTCTCTCTGCCAGCCTCTCAACCCCCAGGTGCTGGAGTAATCCTTCGTAAGTTCGTATCTTAGGTTGTTTGGGTCCAGTCTCGAATCCTGTACCTTTTAACAACCTTTTTTATTTCCCACACCAGACCCTCACTTCATACTAGAATAACTACAGTCTCGCTCTCCCCGTGTTCTATTTACTTGTTTGTCTGTCCCTTGCTAGGAGCATCTCAAGGGTGGGTATTTTGTCCCTCTGTGCTCTCTAGCCCAGCATTGGCCCTCGGTGGGCCTAATAAACATTGAGTCTTGCTCAAAAGTCTCCACAGGGTCCCTGTGCACATAGCAGTATTTCGTGTAGAATTCTGTAGAATTCACACCCGTCGCTGATGAAGCAGCCAGCTCTCATCTCCAAAGAAAAAAAAAGACTGCTCTTCCAGAGAAGAATATTTCCAGTTTTATTGGCATTCTGTGATTGTGTTTGTTGTTTATGAGGTCTCACGGACACAGATATTGCAGTAATATTAAGAGGAATAAATTATATTGCTCCGGCTAAAAACACAAATCAATAAAATGTTTTCCTCAGTAGCAAAAAAAAAAAAAAAAAATGTTAATAATGCTGTTGGCTGTAACTTTTCATGCCATAAAAATAAAACCCAAAGGTATGAGACCATTTAATAACTGGATAAGGCATGAGGGTAACATACACAGTAAGGAGTTGGACTATTGCTGTGTGCCTCTCGGCCTCTCCCAGAGTAAGATCGCACTGGAACCCCAGGCTTTTCTTATGCCCTTCTGTCTACCTGGAAAGGTTTTCCTCAACTTCTGTACCTGGGAGCTAAAGAAGGGAAGGATTCCTGTGCACCAAAAAGCAAGTAAAACGTAGACTCGGGATGGATGCTGAGGATTATCTAATGGTCCCACACGATCATTTCCCAGTGGAGGTTTCTGTACCAGAGGAGAGGAAAACAATGGAGATAAAAGCACACCCTGGGTGTGAGGATCCATGGGGAAAAGGTAGAAAGGAAAAGCACTACTGTTTTTACAGCAACTTCTTCTCATTTGGCCCTCAAAGCAACAAAGGGTAGGCAACGTTAGTTGCATTCAACCCGCAATAACATCTCTTTATTCTTTGTTTCTTTCAACAGACACCCTCTGAACACTGAGTATGAATCAGCCAGGGGAGAGAGATACAGAAATGGGACAAAATAAACAGAGCCTTGCCCTCAAGGAGAAACATACATGCAAACAGGTGGCCTGATCAGGGAGGAAATATACAAGTAGCCCGAGGTGGTGTAAAATCACATGCAATCCTGACATTTTTCAGGACCTTAGTTCAAATGTGGCTGTCGGGTGGGAGAGACTGAGAACTTCTGAGAAATTAAGGAAAACGGCTTTCGGTGTTCAGAGAGCAATAGCTTTCTTCTCTAGCCCTCCTCATCTCCACCCCAAATGAAAGTGCCTCTAGGCGTGCGTCGAACTATGGGAAAAACTTCACGCGTGGATCACTCCTTACCTAATCCCTGAGGTCTAGGACTTCTGCCAAAAAGGCAGCACCAGGAGGCAAAGCTCAAGTCCCGTGAAGCCCTGGGGGCTCATTTCCTGAGCCGATCCTGAAGGATAGATAAGGAGTTCATCAGGTAGTGGTAGGAAGGAGAGCTCACCAAGCAGACAAGTCAGAGAGATATTCTGGGCAAAGGGAACAGTTTGTGCAAAGGCGTGGAAGCCTGAGAAACCAGAAGAGTTTAGGGAAGCCACGAGCTTCAGTGTGAACGGAGGCAAGCATGGCAGCAGGTACCAGGAACTGAGCCTGCTGAGTTATATCGGTCTCACATCACAGAGGACCTTGTCTGCGACCATAAGGATGATCAGATGAGCGTTCTGTGCTCTCCCAATGCAGGGGGGTGGGGGATCTGTTATGTAACAAGAGAAACACGGTTGGAAATGTGGATGGGGCTCGATTCATGGCAAAGCTGAGGGGTTTGGGTTTTAACTTGGAGACCACGGAGCATCGTCTAAATTTGGAATCTAATTGGAGGCAGGTGACTGCAGGGCCCACGTCACAAGCTGTTTTTCGCACCCAATGGCTCCTGGGTATTTTAGGTGTTGGCACACTGCTTTCCGAGTGTCAGGGCTTACCTGCATGCTGCTTATCCAGCAAACTGACTCGGCACGCCTTTCCTTGCTCTCTCTCTCTCCCAGACAAGGGGGACCTTGCCTCCTGCGTTCCTCCATTCGTCTGCTCGGTGGATTGGCACCATCAATAAACTTCAATCATGTGAAGTTTATCAAGGCATACTATCTGGCTGTCTGGACGGAATTTATTGTTTTGTGATCTGCTCGGTCCTGATAGGATAGGTAGGACACAGAGGATGACTATTTTTACACGTGCCCCTTGGCCGAGGGGGCGACCTCCTTCCAGATATTAGGAGGCGGGGAAGCAACCAAGGACCAGCACCCCCTGCACCCTGTGTAGCCACATCCTTCCCTGGGCTTTTGCCTGGCAGGATTTTGGGGAAAGAACCCCAGGTCTTCCTCCCTCTTTCTCCAGACCTGGCTCCCCTCTGCCCAAGGCCCACGTTGATTAATTGCCCCTTTTTACTACCACAGCCTCAGTCTTTAGGGAGGAGGGTGTCACGTTTGCTCTTCTCCTTGTGAGAACGGGGCCCCATTCATTCTTGTCCGGGCAACATAATAAATAACCTGCCCCTGTTGGCAGGGAGTTTATTAGAGACTGATGGGACACTTAACAATAACTGGGGGCCTGTGATTTATTAGGTAGGGAGGTTCACGGCGTCTCCAAAGACCGGGAATGTGGAATTTAATTGATAAAGCGGCTGTCAGCAGCAATGAGATGCACTCAATAGAATATGCATTTGAGGGGTTCTCTTTGGAGCTGTCGGGAAGGGCTTCTGCTAATCATATTCAGCTCCTGCGGATGGTGGTGTCTACTAGATATGTGCGTGAGAGACAAATGGCTGGGAGGGGGACTCGGGAAGGGGCCCGGGGAGGGAGGCACCTGTCAGTTGCCCAGCCCGATGGAAGAATGTGACACAAATGAGCAAAGAGAAACAGGATTCCCCTCACCATCCCTGAGGACTCCCCTTCCAGAGAGGCCTTTGTCTCTCTCCTGGGAGCCGCTGAGGAGGACAGGAGGTCCTGAACACCCACTTCCCGGAAAAGAAGGGAAATGAAAGAGTGAAGTGGCAAGAAGAGAGATTTGTTCTGGAACTCTAAACTCCCTGTGCCCTGAGGTTTCTGCCCCAGAGACCCCTCCCTTGCTTTCCAGCCCCTGACCTTCAGATACACACACACACACACACACACACACACACACACACACACACCGCCATGCCCCACAGTCACCCAGCTGCCCCCACACCTGTTTCCACACAGCTTCCCTCCAACCCCCGGTTCGGGTGGCAGGTCCCCAGTCACTGCTGCTTTCACGCCAAGAACAGTGCCTCAGAAACCCGGATGGAGGGAGACTTGCCTTTTGTTGTGGCTGCCTCCCAGCTCTGGGGCCCCCAAGACCCAGGCCGAGAACTGGGAAGTAAATCCCTGTGGTGTGCCCCGTTTCCTGACAATGGGGGCGCGGGGGGAATGATGGCACAGATGATGGCACGGCTCTGTCCTCAGGCAGCCTAGAGCCTTCCCAAGGCAGCTCTGCTCGAATTCTCCCAGCCCCCCATCCCTCGGGCTGTTGCTCAGCCTTAAACAAGGCCGTGGAAGGCCCGAGAAGGGCCCTCTCAGGCCAGGCTGCTTCCCTCCTTTTGATCCTCCTGCATCTATTCTTAGGTCCCAGGAGACTGGTCTGCCTCCTTGTTCCCTTCAGGGAGAGAAGGGGAGGGGGAGGCCAGAGCCAGAGAAAAAGTAATTGTCACTGTCTAATCTGAGCCTTGGAGGTGACACTGAGGGACCTCGGCGCAGAATGGAGACAGCAACTGGTTTGATTAAATCAAACCTCTCCCGCAACCTTGTTAAATTAAACTGACAGGCCGAGAGCAGACGCGGGAGGGCAGAGGGATCATCGCCTCGGGTGGGGGCGGGCGGAGGAGGCCCCAGGCGAGGTTGGGAAGAAGATCAGATGGTGCCGGATCGGATCGCAGCCTGCCCTTTCCCTTATTTGCTGCCTGCAGATAGGAGAGGAGATTTACGGATGTGTGATGCTTGAGAACCCGCCCGAGCACAGGCTGTGAGGCTGACGCAGGGGCAGACGGCGGCCTCCCCTTCCCCCTGCAAACTCCCTTGGAGGGACGCTGCTCTTGACATTTCAAATGTCCTCTATGCAGCTAACCTTCACAGCAGCCAGGGAGCAGAGGGATTACTGGCCCCGCTTTGCAGTTAGAGAAACTGAGGCGCGGAGCGATGACAGGGCCTAGCAGAGTCCGGCAGAGACGGGCAGCAGAGACAGCCCGAGACCCCAGGTCTCCTGCCTGCGGCTTCTGGCCCGCATCGCCTCCGACATTACGCCATATGGCAGAATTTCCCAGGATTCGGTCCCCAGACTGCCGTTTCTTCTCTCACCCACCAGAGAAATGTAAAAGCCACACGCTTGCTTTGTGGGCCGTCGGCAAAACACCAGTTCCCAATTGGCTTGGTGCAGCCCACCTGCAAAGCACGCAGCCAGCTGCCAAAGGTCACGAGGCCGTTCTGTCACACTCACGTCACCCTCCCACACGCCCAAGCCCTTCCGAGCCATTTCCACTTGGCCTGATTATAATTCAAGGCAGAGGGGGTAAGCCGGAGAGACTGTCAGCCACACCAGCCACAGCACTCGTAGGAGGGTAACACCGATGCCCTGCTGGTTTCCTCACCTGTCGCCCAGTTCCTCACCTGCCAGAGCTCATTTTCCACTCACCGGTGGGTGAGAGCTCATTTCAACGTGTCTGAGCCACACACACGCACGCACACACACATGGCTACACGGCGCCATTGTGAACACGGCGCTGCCTCCCGCACGATGCCCTCGTTCCCACCCCGGGCGCACGCCAACGATTTGTTCATTGATCCCTCCAGCCCTCCCCGACCTCTGTTTCCGGAGGGAGGACACCAGGAAGGGGATGCTAGTGGGGGCTGTGCTGGGGTGGGGGGGGACTGTGCACACTGATTGCCAGAGGGCACTGCGGGACTGGCCTCCTCCGGGGGCACACTCATCACACACCAGCTCGCGACCAAATCCTGCCACGGGGCGACAGGGGCAGGAGGAAGGAGAGAGGGGAGCCGACTTCCAGCCACCATGAAGGACACCAGGCGAGAACGGGCACGAGGTGGTAACGCTTGCTTGACGAGGACGTTTGGTTTCACCGTGAACATCACCCACGGGGGGGCGGGGGGCAGGTGACTCTTTCTCTCTGGTTACCGCGGGATTCTGATCACCGCTCTCAACCCGAGAAAGACAGGAAAGGATAGGTGGACAGATAGGTCGGAGGTCCTTCGACAAATGTCACCTGCCTCTGAAACTCATCTCTGGTGTCACCGGTCACACCCAAACCCAACGCTTCCCGTCTATCTGAACTCCTCTTAGGCGAAGAGTTGGATTCCTCTAGAAACACCTGCCCAGGTGAGTGGAGGGCAAGGCCACCTCGCCTGGGAGGCAGGGAGGAAAGACCACCGGGTCCAGGCTCCCGTGCTGGTTCTACCTTTTAGCGACCTGGTGGGATCTAGGCAAACCACTTAGTATTTCTGGCCTGCACTTTCTGAGCTGTGAGCCATAGGCTTGGGCAGGAAACGCAGACTTTGGTCAGTTAGAGCTTTAAAACTTTAAAGACCAGGCGGTGGAAAGTGAGACCCAGAGAGGTTGAATTACTTGTCTGAGGCCCTGCAGAGGCGGTGGAGTGACGGAGTGGGTGTGGGTTCCGGAGAGGGAGCCAGAGACCTGGTGTGACTGGAGGGCCATTCTGACTCCTCATTTCCCCTCCTCATCTGCAGAATGGAGGCAACAGGAGCCCCTGCCTCGGAGGGTTTGCGAAGGACAGATGAGCGCCTGATACAGGGAAAGCCTTCCGTAAATGTTAGCGGGCACTATTTTTAGGGACAGACTGGAGGTTCAGACCCACACGTCTTGACATTTGGTCTCTCCATGAGGGCACAATCCCCTGATTCTCTAGAAGGTCCTCCTCAGCTCCAAAATTCTGTGATTCCAAGTCCAAAAGATGAAAATGCAAGTCAGTTCCAAAACCCTCCAGGCAGAGACACAATAGACCATTTAGGAGATTCATTATTCACTCTCCAGGGCTTGGGTTACTTCCTATGGGTGATGACTCATGGGGAATAATCACAGCAAAGAAAACGTGTCCAAAGACGGAGGGGCGGGGGCAGTAAAAACCCAAACCCCTTTGCATAGTCAGTGCCTCTTCTTTAAAATGCATCTTCATTTGTGAAGTGATGACAAGGATCTCTTGGCCTCATTGCCATTCTACTCTGGAACTTTCTGGACCACTCTGGAAGCTTTCCCTAGATGTAGACTGCTACTGCTGGAGGCCACTGCCCCCCCTCCCCGGCCCATCCCCACAAAACCCCACAGAGAGGGTCCTGCCTCTCTGGTCAGGCAGAAGCCCTCCCAGCAGCAGCTGTCACCCCGGCCCTGGGTGCCCTCAGGGTCCCCAGCGATACCCCAGGTGACATCTGCTGGGGTTAGCACAGTTCCCTAGGCCCCTGCAGAAGACCAGAAAAATGCTTAGGAACCAGCTTGCTGAAAGCAAATCACACAGCAAGCCAACCCTGAGATGTGACCTCTTTTTCTCCCGGCCCCATAGCCTCAGGAGGAGAAGCAGGTAGCCTTCTTTCTGGCTTGCTAACAAGTCTCTCCCTGGCAGGCCGCCGACTCCTGGTTTCTGCTCACAGCTGCCCGAAGCTGGCAGGGATGGTAAGTAGCCTGTAAAAATGAGCGCTCACTCTGAGTGGCAGGCCATGGGAGGGAAGATTACAGGGAAGTCGGCACTGGGCCTCCAGGGAGTCGGCGGTGGTAGAATGTCCCCAGGAGAGTGCTGAGAATGAGTCCCTCTTCTTTTCCATGCAGTTCACACCTACTAGCATTAGTTTGAACAAATTGCATAAGCCTTTCCCTTAGCTGTGCCCTGACATTCTTCAGGTGTTCTTTGCAGTTGAAAAATATTTGCTTGTCCAGTAAATGTTTGCAAAACGGAAATATTTGCTTCTTGGGTAGCAATGAGGCCATTGCTTAGGTACCATAAGCATAAGAAGACCCATAGTTGCCAATAATTCCAAAATAGGGTTCAGTAGCCGCCTGTATTTGGATCAGTCTCAATTATGGTTCATTATTTGGACGAGTCTGATTTTGCATTAGTCGATCCCCTCTGAGTCGTTTGAGAGAGATAGCCCATTCCCACCGGGAGTTTTCCCAAAGTACTCGACCACTATTTCTTCCTCCAACACCTTCCTTCCGGCCCCTCGAAGAAATTTCAGCACCTGCAAGACGGATGGCCCGATCTTGGAGGCGGGTGACCAGAAGGAGAAGCTAAGGCTGAGGCCGGTGCCTCGGTTGGCACTGTGTGTAAATCGACTCGACGGTGGGGTTTGCGGACGGCGGGGGGGGGGAGGGGGCTCCAGGGCTCAATCCCTCAGTGGCTCTAGTCATCTCCGGTAACCCACCCGAGAACACATCCCTCCTGCTTTCTGCAGAGTAGGTAGTAGAAAGCGGGAATGGGGAGACTTTGTTCCATCACCATACAGACCAACATCTTCGGGCCTCAGTTGCTCTGTCTGTAAGTGGGGAGAATAACACCCCGTGTCTGAAGACATGAAAGCTAAGGAACTTTTTTTTTTTCACGACTAGACTCCTCGATTCCTCCAGCCAGTCAAAAGATCTTTCAATTGAAATCCAAAGTGAATCTTTCCTTTAGAACCTAGAGCCCTCCTAACACATAGGCCACTTTGTCCCTCTGTTGTCCCGCCTGGAATTGGGATTGCATGAGGCAGAGGAGTCCAGCGCCCTAAGGTGGACAGAGGACTAAAGCTAGGAGTTCGATTCTTTCAAGAACAGCCTGGCCTCGCTCTGGTCCCCTCCCCTCCATCCCGTTGCGTTCTGATCCCACGCAGACGCGCAGTCTCTGCTCAGCACCTCTGGGCCTGCCTACCAGGGGAGGTCCTCTGCCTGGGGAGAGCGGCAGTCCCACAGCGCTATCTGAACACGTTCCAACAGCACGTGTTTATCTCTAGGGTCAGCCTTTCCTGTTGATGCTCTGGAGGTGTGGGGGGATCGGAGAGGAGGATCGGGAGGAGGGCTGTTGGCAGGCGCAGGGCGTGGAGGTGGGAGGGCAGCAGGGATACGGACCCCACTCTGGGGAGGGGGATGTTATGATGGGGTTTCCAGACTGCGTGTGGCCACGTATGTCTTTCCTCACCTCCATATGAGCTCCTTGGCCCCTCCGCTGCCAGGGGGAGATGGGCACGCCTCACCTAGGGACGCCTCTTCCAGAGCTGGCTGGGACGTGGTGGGTGGGGACCTCCAGGTGGGGGCCACAGGATACGGAGCCAAAATAGCAGGGTTTCCATTGTTTCCTTTAGGATGTGAGCTCTGCTGGGACACAACTTGTTCTGCCTCTCCCTTCGAGCTCAGTCACTGGTGCCAGGACCTCCAGGCTTTGGCAGTGGGACAGAGGAGGCCACCTGCCCTGACTAGGCTGCGCGAACCCCATGTGAGTTTGACACCCTTAAGACACTGGCTTCCAGAAGCTTCGCCCTCTCCCTCAGGAAAAGTACCCACCACACACACACCGATCCCCACCAGCAGGGGGCAAATGCTGGGCTGCCTTTCTGAGGGTTCAGGCCCCAGCTCTGGATGGCTTTGAGAAAGCATATTCACAGCCAGTCTCAGACCTTTGATATAGTCTTTAATTTTCAAATGAGATAATCTCATCTTCCCTCCAGGCTGAGTTTTCGGGGTGCAGGAGAGAGGAGGTGAAGCTATTTGATTCTTCTTCAGCAAAAATGAATCATGCCCCCCCTCCGTCATCCACAGCCTAGGAATATTCGCCCATGTTTATGTAACTATGGCAACAAGCTTTATCCTCTACCACTTATCCCCTTAAAAAAAAGAAAAATGGAAGCAGCAATCCTTTTTCCTGCTCCTGCATCCTGCTCTGCCCAAATGACAGAACTATCTCTTGAGAAGTAAGGCCAGAGACAGCCCCTCGCACCGTCCTGCAACGCTGGCCTTCTCAAGGGCAAGTTTGCAATGGCCCAATGTCATGAAAGGACTTAAGGAAAGGAAGGATTTTCTTCCAAAATCCTGTGGGAACCACACAGTAATAGTATCTCTGACTTGTCTGGGACCTCTCTTTGGAACCCTGGACTGGGATCATAGTCATCAATTTTTTTTTTCTTGCCATCTCCTTGACCTTAAAAGTAGATGGATTTTGTAATGTATATAATTGTCATGTCACTATGTCATACACCTGAAACTAGCATATTATACGTCAACTATACTTCAGTTAAAAATATATATGTATCTATATACATTTTATATATATTTATAAACTTAAACTTGACTTGATATATATATATTTAAGTGGATGGAATACAGTCTGGCTTTGCTAACAATATATTCTTCATCTCTGAGTTGGATTCCTCTTGTCCTGGCTCCATCACAGATCATTCTCAAAATAGTCTCATAAGGGGGCGCCCGGGTGGCTCAGTGGGTTAAGCCTCTGCCTTTGGCTCAGGTCATGATCTCAGGGTCCTGGGATTAAGCCCTGCATAGGGCTCTCTGCTCTCTCTGCCTCTCTGCCTACTTGTGATCTCTCTCTCTGTCAAATAAATAAATAAAATCTTTTTAAAAAATAGTTTCATAAGGAGTAGAAAAGTATCAGGCTCACATAGGTTTAACTAGACACAAGGGAAGCTGAGGCCAGTAAAAGGAAAGCATTCGTGCAAGTCAGACTGTGCTGTCAGCAGGGGTGGGGGGGTGGAGAAGGCGGTAAGCACTGAGTCTAAGGTTCTTACCAAGAGCTCAGCCTGCAGCTCCTGGCAGTGTGAACTGCTGCTATCCTCTTAACTTCCAAGAGGATTCCAGTCCAGGAGCCCTCAGGGATGACAAGACTGGGGCTTAAACTTGACTCTAAAGCCCATTTCAACCACAGACCCACAAATGTTTACTCATTGCCTTCTATAGCTGCCACTGTTGGGCGCTGGAGCTCCAACAGTGAGCAAGGCCCGTAGGGGTGGGGAACCTTTGGGGGTGTTTCTCCCCATGTAAGATTGTCTGTAGATTGTGATAGTGGCCAGGCGCCCCTTTCTGCCCTGATCCCAGAAGATTCAACTCCAGAAACGGTTCAGCCAGTCTGGGGACCGCAGCTCCGTCCTCGGGGGGCACGCCTGGGGAACTACGGAAAGGCCCGCCTTGGGGATCTCCGGCTCCAAACTGCTAGGAAGCCTGCAGGCCGGGCCCTGCACAGCGCCACGCCGACCAGCGGGGCCGGACTCACCCCGACCTGGGGAGCAGAAGGAAATGTAAGGTCCGGCTCCGCAGCTTGGAAAGGGCTGAGGAGCTTCTCCGCTCCACCTTCCCCCCCACCCCCACCCCGCCCCGGGTTTTGTGACAGAGGTGGAATCCTGAGCAGGGGCCGCGAAGGAAGCGCGGGTCCCTGGGCTTGGCAAGCGGCCGCTGGGACACAGATTTCCGACCGGTTTCTGACTCACCTACGCTCTTTCTTTTCTGGAACCGTCTGCTATCGCTGCTGCGGCTTTGTCCAAAGAGGGGAGTGCTCAGGTCTAGGCCGAAAGACAGGGGCAAAGTTCCCTGTAGCTGAGGACCCGAGGGGAAGTGGAGGCATACGAATGGACTCTGCGAAGTCTTCGTTTCTGAAGATGTTCATTTTTATCCTCCCTGCCTCTCTCCCCCTTTTCAGAAGCGAGCAGGGGGTGGCACTCTTTGCTGACAAGGATGGGAATGACCGCAGCGCCTGCTTTCTCTGCCCCTTCTCCCGCGTCTGCACGGTTCTGTCACAGAGACCCCAAATTTTGCCTGGGGCAATCTTTCTCCCGTTAATTAACTTGAAATAACACGTCGCTAATCACCCTAATTACTCTGGGGTCCTGCAACAACGGCTCCCGCGGGTCGGGGCGGCTGGGGCGGGTGGCGCAGCGCCTCGGCAAGGGGAGGGACCTGCGATCCGGCGGTGCGCAGAGGCGGGCGTGGCGGGTCCGGTGCTCCGCGGGGAGGGGAGCCCGGCCGGCTTGCGGACCCCCTCTCAAGTCCACCTGCCCCAGCTCCCGCTCCGGCTCGGGCCATGTCCATTGAATAGAATCGAGCAATTTTGAGTCCCCCTCCCTTAAGCAAGAGTCAGGATAACTGACACGGGAAGAGAGGGGCTATTCCTCCACTCCCTGTCCACCCTGTCGAAAGCAGCCCCCACCCCATGATCTTGTTTCCTGTTTTCACCAAGAATCACTACCTGAGATTACGGTGTTTATTTTAACCTGTCCCACCCCTCCCCTTCCCCTCTCTCACGCCCGTTCTTGAGAGCAGAGACCTCCTTGCCTGTCTTCTCAGTATCCCCAGACTTAACACCCTTGCGGGGAGTACAGCAGAGCCGCTGCTTCGGTTGTGTGTTAGTTAAATAAGTGAATGGACCGAGCAGTGGCTCCTCATCTCCACCGGTGAGGCGTGGGGCTGGAGGGACCCTACGCTAGGAGGTGAAGCAGACCCAAACTTCCAGACTTCCAGCACACTTCCAGAGTTCAAAAGAGCTGCTGATTGGCTGCTTGGGTGGAGGATGTTCCTTTTCTGATCGGAGTTTGGGAAACAGGGTTGAAAGACAGGCACTCGGCCTCTTACTGAGACCGCTACCCAGTGCCCGCGCGCGCGTAAGAAGGTGCTCTCTCTATGCCCAAACGGGGATCACGTGCTCTGTTGGCGGACGGCGGTACAGTCTGGCGTCACGATACCCCCCGCCGTGCCTGCGAGGACCAGGTGTCGCCCGGCCAGCCCCCAGTCGATGCTGCCCTAGCCCTGTGCCACCGCCCCCGGCAGGGTCCACTCGCCGCCGCCCAGCCCGCGCCCCCGGTGCGCCCATCTCATTGGCTGAAGGCATCCCCCCTGAATTCTCATAGGCTGTCCCACTTTTCCTCCGCCCCCCGCACGGACCGCGCGCCGCGAGAGCCGGGAAAGCTGCTCTAAGTCCAGGCCTGGGCGCGGCGGTCGGCTCGGCTCTGCGCTGCGAGAGGCGCGGGGCGCGGGGGCCAGGGGCCGCTGTTCCCACCCGGGGACGCTTTTGGCGGAGCCGAGCCCGGCAAATGGGCGCACGAGGAAGAGAGCAAGGAAATGGACTGCTATTTGCGCCGCCTCAAACAGGAGCTGGTAAGCGCGGCGCGGGCGCCAGGGACCCGGAGGACTGCTCCGCCCCGACGGCACCTGGCCCCGCCGCCGGCCGGGGAGCTGGGAGTGCGAGGGCGGAGGAAGGCCGGCGGGGAGGGGACAGGCAGGCAGAGGGCAGGGTCTGTTCCGAGGGAAAGGGCCGCGAGGAAACTTGGAGCAAAGATTTGGGAGAGCCAGGCAGACACGAGCAAGTGACGGAGACCGAGCGACCCAAACCCAGACTCAATTGCGCCCAGAGAAGGCGCGGGAGACTGGAGGTGGGGGCACACTCCCAGACGGGTGGCTGGTGGGACCGCTCGGGGTCCCCTCGCGGCAGGCGGGGCGCCGGGAGCAGGGCCGGGCGGAGGGCAGCTGGGGACCGCTGGCTCAAGGGGAGCTGGCACCGCCTGGGGCCCCCAGCCCCGCCGGGCTTGGCAGAGCTGGCGCGGCTGCGGGGGCAGGCCGGGCCGGCTGTCTGCCTGGGCTTGTCTGCCAGCAGGGAGGGGGGCTGGCAGCTGGAAGGGCGGGGGAGGGCCCCGCGCCGGAGGAGGGGCGCCGCCTGGCAGATCGCGAGCGGAGCTGCGGGGGCCCCGCCAGATGTCAGGGCTGGGCGTGGGGAGTGCGGAGCGAGCTTGCGGAGGCCAGGGGTCCAGGGGTCAGGAGAAGGAGCTCCGGCTGGGACCCGGGCATCACCCAAGTGGAGGGAGGGGTGCCCCCCGGTTAGGTCGATTCTCACCGACTTCATATACTACCCCCCAGCCCGCACACACACCTGCCATCTTTCTTGTTCCTGCAGCACCCGAATTCACAGATATGCATGGCCTCCTCTCCCACCTCCCCCCTCCCCCGCCCCGTCCCGGAACTTGGCCCCCAGGTCCACCTCTCTCTCAATCCGACTCCCTCCTGTGCCTTTGCCTCTGCCTCTTTTTGTTCCTTTTAGTTTCTCTTGGAGTGGACCTTTCTCCTCTGGTCTCACTTCTCTCCCGGCTTCTTTCTTCCTACTTTCTGGAGCCAGGGGCACCCAGGCTCTCAACAGCAGACCTGGATCCGTGGCTCTCCAGACTCCCGGATGGACGGCCTCTCCCGCTCCTGCAAACGCTGCACTCCCCGCCCCACCCCCACCCTCCGAACTTGGCAGCTGTATCTGGGGCCAGTTTGGGGGGAGGGCGGCTGGAAGAGCAGGTGTTCTCACTGACGCTTCCTGGTCAAGGCTCGCAGGCTCTCTTCCTGTCTGTTCCACTCCAGCGTCTGCCTTCTCAGGTCAATGGTCACTTCTCTGGGACTTCCTCTTCCAGCCTTTTTTGGGGTGACACTCAGATGGGAAAGTTATCCAGAGAAATGCTACTTAGGTGAGGGACAGAGGAGTCTCCACCGTGGCCCTCTCCGCACTAGTTTTCCCGTGCTTCCCATGTCAGTTCGGGATGGTCAGCCCCAGCCCGCCCATATACGATTGTGACTCTTCCCACTCATCTGTCCAAGATCAGAAAGGTCAAGGTCCTCACTGATCATGTCTGAAGTCCAAGGCCCGTGCTGAAAAAAGAATCTTAATAGAGTCCTCTTTTTATGCTTGGAATCTGGGACCACACCACCCACCTCAGGATCTGCCTTAATAGAGGGTTTGTGGGTGTTCCTGGCATAGGCTTGAATTTTAAAATCCTACTGATTTGCATTTTTTATAGCACCCTAGGTGGGAGGGGGTGAGGGAAGGAAGATAGTCTGAGGATGCCAGGAGAATAAAAAAAGGCACATAGGAATCTGCACTGAACTGAGCTCCAGGTCTTGATTTGCACCCTCTCGTGCCAAGGACTTGAGCCCCCAGTCCCCGGGAGGAGGAAGGGGAGAGGCTGAAGTCCCCGAGCTCCCCATTAGCTTTCATTTGGCCCTTTGTCTGAGCAGCTTCAGCCTTTGACTCTCTTGGAGAGGAAGCCAAATGCCTGGCCTGGGGCCCAGAATGACACTCAGATGGGAGAGCTCGGCACCCTCCCCCTCCCCCAACCCCACGGTGCCCCTCTTCCCCCCTCCCCCACCCGTGCCAGGCTGCCCACAAATGAGACAGAGCAGAGTGACAGGCAGAGGTATTAGAGTCCCCCTCTACTCCCCAACACCTCAGCCCAGTGCTTAGGTAGCTGAACCAAATCTCAGTGCCTCGGTTTCCCCGAGGGGAATGAAGAAGAAAGGAGAGCTGAGTTAGCCCAGGTTCAGCCCTCTGGCTCCTCTGAGGACTGTGGGGATTGACTTCAGGGCAGCTTAGTTGTGACTAGGATAGGAAGAGTTTGTTTGTTTATACCCCAGGTCTGCAATGGGGTGGGAAAGGCATCCAGTCATTTTACGGCATGAGCTTGTGAGGGTGGGGGCAGGCGGTGGGGCCTGTGTGTGGAGGGCTGTGCGCTGCCTGGCCTTGCCTTAAGTTAGTGGATGCCCAGGAATGGCACGCCTGGAACACTGGTCAAGTTCTACATTCGTTTATGCCACCAAATCCCTACAGACACCGGGTTAACCTGCTGGAAAAGGAAGCATTCACAGGTCGTGACATTATTTTTGTCAAGGCTGTTCTGGGTCCCCCTCTTGCATCCTGGCTCTGTCCTTGGCCCAGAAAATCTAGACCAGAAGAGTATGTTCCTGAAAACCAAAGTGGCAGAATTTCTCCATTTCTTAGAGCAGATAATTTGCACCCTAACAAGTGAGCCCTGCAGGAAGGCTAAGGGTTTGGGGATCCTGGCTCAGTTTGGTTGATGCCCTTTCCCCCACGGCCTGGAAGGGGGCCGGGATCCAGCAGCAGCTGACACACTTCTTCATTAGGATGGGGGGGAGGGTGGGGCTGCCACAATTCAGCAGGGATCATAGCTCTCTCCCCTCCAGGCACCAGAGAGGGCCCCTGTGTGAACACAAGGCCTTGGGACCAGCTGTTCTCACACACTGCTCCCTTGAGGGCTTCCAGCAATTGGATAGACCCAGGAGCACAGAAAAAGTGGATGTAAGATGCTCACGGGCGTTCCTCATGAGTCAATACCAGTGGAGAGCAAATAGAATGTGCAAAGGCTGAGTGATGAGGGCTCGTGAAATCCAGCCAGGCCAGGAAGGCTTCCTGGAGGAGGAGGAGGTCGATGGAGGCCGGCTCCTGGAATGCCTGTCCTAGCTGAGGCATGATGAAGCAGCAGAGGGACTTCTCTGGGGCTGGAGAAGGTCCTTCTAGGTCAATTCATTATTCCTAGAAGGAATTTATCTAGCCATGAGTGGCCACAAGTTCAAGAGGTTCTGACATGTGGAGGCAGACCAGGGCCTAAAGGCAAGACAAAAGAAGGTGATAGAAGAGATACAGTAAGAACAGCCTTTAGCTCTTGGGAACAAAGAGCAAATTTTCTGAGGCAGAAAACAGCTTTTGCCAAGGATCTCCTAATGTCACCTCCTTTGATGTTTAGAGCTAGGGTGAAGAACAGTGTAGGGTCAGTGAGGGAGGAGTGTGGACCATGGAACTTGGGGCAGATTACTTAACGCCCCCACCATGCCTCGGTTTTCTCATCTGTAAAACAGGTTTTTAAAATTAAAAAAAAAAATTTTTTTAAGTTTTTATTTGTTTGTTTTTTACTTATTTGAGAAAGAGAGAAAGCATGAGCTGGAGGAGTGGCGAGGGGGAAGCAGGCTCCACCCTGAGCAGGGAGCCCGACGCGGGGCTCGATCCCAGGACCCTGGGATCATGACCTGAGCCGAAGGCAGAGGCTTTAACCCACGGAGCCACCCACTGAGGCGCCCCAAGCGGGGTTTTTTAAATACCGACTTTATACAGCCACTGTGCAGAGTAAATAGCAATCTGTCCTCAGCACAGAGTGACCGAGTGCTAAGCCCCGATGGACCCATCAGGCTGGTGTGCTTGGGTCATTCATTCACAGGACACATGAAGTGACTTCATCCAGTGTCTAAGGCACCCGACCGGACACTAGCTCTGTGGTTACAAAGACAGACAGACACAGATCCCGCCTTCTGGGAACCCGCAGTTCAATAAGGGAGGTAATAATAATAACAGGTAACCCTTATCGATACGCCAGGCTTATAATGGATTATGTCATTTAATTGCGAAAGTGACTCGAAGAAATTGTACTTCCATGATGCCCATTCTATAAACGAGACATGGGGCGGTCACATGACGTGGCCAACGTCAGAGAACGGGTAAGTGGCCGAGCAAGGCCTCAACCCAGCCAGTCTGCCTGCAGAACTCAGACTCTTAACCAGTACGTGTAGCCATATGTCCAGTGCAGAAACAGGGGCTGCGTGCTACACAGAGGCACAGGTGCAGCGCCCCGAGAAGGGAGGAATTACCTCCAGCCAGGGGGTCAAGGAAAACTGTAGAGAGGGAGCATCTGAGCTTGACCTTGAGGGATCAGCAGGGAGCTGGCCAGGAGAAAAACAACATTCCAGGCAGATAATGAAGCCACAGGAACGAAAGCACTGAGATGGAACGGAAAGGATGTTTGAAGACGACAGAAGCTTAGCTAGGATATAGGGTATGTGCAGAGAAATAGTGAGCGACAAGGCTGAGAGTGTTGTTGAGAGCAACCCACGGGGGCCTTGAATGCCGTGCTAAAGAGCCTGCCCTTCTCTGTGGGCCCTTCGAGAAGCAGGACGAGAGTCGCGCCCTGGCATCTACGAGGTGTGTGGGGTGGGGTGGAGGGGAGGAGGGGGGAAACTGAGGCAGGAGGCTGCATTAGGCGGTGATCGCAGAGCCCACACAGGAGAGTAGGAAGGCCTGAACCGGAAAGGAGACAAGGAAGGTAATTCTGGGGGTCATGATCGGGCTAAAGCTGGTCGGGGGAGGCGGGATCCCTGCGGGGCAGGGCTGGGCCCCCCGCACCATGTGTCTGCCTCTTGCCGGAGCAGAGCCCATAGCCCCCGGTGGGTGGTTCAGTCGAGAGTGGGCTCATCCATTCCGCACTTCCTTCTTTCTCTACCCTCCACCCTCCTCCCGCTCTTGGCACGGTTTCTTCCTTACCTTCCTGTTGCTCGTTCCAGCCAAGAACAGGGGACTGTGAAGGTCCCTAGTCACTGGACTAGAGAACGGGCCACTTGGCAAAAGCAGGGCTTTTCCCATTTCCGGCCCCGAACCTCCTGGGAGCTTCCAGAGGGGCTGAAAGGAACTGTGGGGGGGTCTTTTGAGTCATGGGGGTGGGGGGAGCGAGGCAGGGCACACTGCCAGGTCCATGGGCAAAGCCAGAGCCTGTGTCAAAGGATTCTGGCTGAGCTGGGAGAGGGCGTGAGATAGATGGACGGAGGGCACAGCTGTGGGATCCATCAGGGGCCTAGGAGAGGGCTTGGGAAGGTTGCCCAGGATGCTGGTGGCACTTCCTCACTGCCCCGCCTCCCATGCCACAAAGGCCCAGCAAGTGCCAAGGGGGATGGGGCCGTCCGTGGGCAGCTGACCCCACGCTGGCCTCGGAGGGCACGGTGCTGCAGGTCGAGGACGGCGGGGTCTGCTTGTTAGGGGCGTCTTCCCCTTCAGCTCCAGACAGACGTCCTTCTTCCTTCTTCAGATGATTCAGGGAAGAGGCGCCGTCAGTGGAAAGCAGCTGAATTGGGTCTTGGAGTCCCTCCAAGGCTTCGTGCTCCTCCTCCCCACGGGATGGTAATTGTGCTTTGCGTGTCGCGTTGGCTACCCTGGTTTCTCCTCACAGCAGCCCCACGGGGCTGAGAAGCCACATCGTGATGGCACGAGAAGCCCACTGGCCTGGAGTAAGAGGACCAGGCTTGGGGTCCCGGTCTTCCCACGAAGACACCTCGGACCCCGGGCCATAGATCCGCCTTTGCCCCGGAGGCCCTCGGGATGACATTACGCGACGCTCCGATGAAAAACTTGTAGTTCTAGACAGTTGGCATCTGTTTATGACAGGTACACGCATCTCATATGAGTTCATATTTATACAAACAGATGTACGGGCACCTTTAAGTAAGGGAGGAGGTCCTACGTGGATATGGTAAAACTGTGAAGGCGGTCTAGGGAAGGACGTCGAGGAAGAAAACGAACATCTCGGGTCCCGTTTCTTACTCCGTACAGTGGGGTCCCCAGTCTGCCAGAGTAACTGTGGGGGTCCGACGAGGCGAGAGGGAAGAGCTCATCACTTGCCGGCTGGCTGGAATCCTCCGAGTTAGGCAGCTAGCACTCGTGCGGGGTCCCCAGGGGCCATCATCCAGCTCTCACCCACAGATGAAGATTGAACTGCAGCGGGAGAGACTGAAGCGTGACATGAAAAAAACTTTGAGGGGACACCTGGGTGGCTCGGTTGGTTAAAGCGTCTGCCTTTGGCTTAGGTCATGATTCCGAGGTCCTACGATCAGGTCCCGAGTCGGGCTCCTTGCTCAGTGGGGAGCCTGCTTCTCCTGCCTGCTGGTCCCCCTGCTTATGCTCTCTCTCTCTCTCTCGCGCTGACAAATGAATAAATGAAAGAAAACTTTTAGGATGGAACATTTTGAGGCCCAGGAGGTGCAGGGAGGTAGGAGGTGGCTGGTGGGGGCAGGGGTGCTTGCAAGGAGGGTGGTGAGACCTTCACGGTCTTGCTCAGCAAGGAGTCCCCCACCCGTCTCTGGGAGGTGCAGTTGGGGCTAGTGTGTCCAATGGTGGGGCAGGTGCACCCTGGCTCGTGTGCGGCTCAGTGAGCGTGACTGGGGTAGACAGAGGGAGGAGGCTGTTAGACCTACTCCCACTCAGACTAATCAGAACCAACTAGACCCTCTAAGGACTTTTCCAACTGGCCCCTGAGGACACGCTAGGTAAGATTCCATCCCTGTCCTGAGGGAGGACGGGAGGATCTGGCACAGGGAGATCAGAGAGGAACTCAACCCCCCACCACACACAGTCTAGGGACTGGGCTTTAGTGTCGATAATTTCTAGTTCAGGATCTTCTCTGATTTGGCCCCTCTCCTTTGCTCCCACCCCCCGCTGCTCCCTCTTGGGTTCCTGAGGCAAGAGAAACCCTGGGATCTGAGAAGGTCCCACGCCCCAGAAGAAGACAGCAGCTTGCCCTCTGGCTCTTTCTCCCTGGGTGACATCATTCCCTTTGGGGCTGGGAAAGGCGGCTTGCTCTCAGTTAAGACCCAGCTGATGCTCTGGGTCCCCACTGCCCTCGGCCCTCCCCACTTCCCGCACTTCCTTCTCCTCTGGTCTTCCCTCTCACAGCTGCCTTCCGCCCTCAGTGTCAGCACCAGGGCCGGCCAACCAAGCGGGCCTGAGAATGGGCAAGAGGATGTGGGGCTTCCCTTTCCTTCCCCCGCTCTTCCTCTGTGGGGGGCAGGGGTGGGACAGAAGGGACAGGACAAGAGACGCGGTTCTCCTTGATTGGACCGGGCAGATGAATGGAGCCCTATCATTACTGCGTGCTAAGCTCCACTGAAAAAGGAGTGTTCTGGAAGTTCTTAGGAAGTCCGATGACAACCACCAGCGCCCACCCCCAGGCCACAGTCGTGACCTCGCGTCCTCTGGCCAGAGCTGTGCGAGGCAGAAGCCCTTATCCCCATGTGGAAGAACAGAGAAACTGAAAAACAATTTAAATAGGCTATCCAGGTCACACAGCTTCTACTATGTGGTCAAGCTGGGACTTGAACCCTGTGCCATCCGTCTCTGGAACCCAAGACCTTAACCAGTGCCGAGTGTGGTTTTTCCATAGGGGTAAAATTTCACCTCCTGTTTATATAAATGGGGCCTCTGTTTTATGAGCAGCCCCGAATTCATACATACCCACACATTCATTCTCACTGGAAAACCGTACAAAATGTCAGCATTATTTCTCCGGGATTTTTCCATACTGGAAGAGATTGAATGGGGTCATTTCATTCCTCCCACTGCCTCTAACCTGGACTGCGTTCCAGCCTTCTGGAAGGAAGCCTGCAAGCTCAGAGTCCGGGCCTGTTGGTGAAATGAAGCCCTCAGCTCGGTCCCTGACTTGCCCCGTGTGGAGTGTGTCACTGCCTGCGGAGAGCAGGGCCGGAGAGATGACTTGGGGCATTCTGGGGGGTACTCGGTATGTTTTCTGGGTGTGTGGCAGAGGCAAGATGCTAGCTAGGTTCTGGGGAGACCCAACCATGCGTACATCTCCGTCTCTGCCCTTGATGGTAGATGCTCAATGAATGTTTCGAGAACAACTGAGCCTTTAAACATATGGGGGCACCAGGGCGGGGAGGTGAGCAGCACTCCAGGGAAGGGCATTTGAGGTGTGTCCCTGAAGGGGTTCTGACAGCAGCCTGGGGGACAGAGAGACCCTTCCGAGTGAGGTGATCACAGGCGCGTGCTGGGAAGCTGATCCGGTGGCCAGAAGGCCTTCCAGGAGGCTTCTGCATTCCAGGAGACAGCAAAGCAGATGTGAGACATCTGGGGACAGGAACAGGGGCCCTGGGTGGAAAAGCCAAAAGGGACTCTGAGGTTCCGGTTGGGGTGAGGAGGAAAGGGGTGTGAGGGAGGGGGCAGAAAAAGGGAAGTCAGAGAAGCAGTGTGCAGTCAGAGACCTGGGGGAGTTTGGTTTGAGCTTAGGGTCTCCTCCGACTCTGCCCTGGCTCCTCCCAGCTGCTCCAAAAGGAGAAGGGCTCAGGAGGCTGGAAACCAAAGAGGTCAGAGCAGGGGGGCATCAGCCAACACGGCCGCCTCCCGGGCTGCGTCTCTTGCTGCTGTAGCCGCCACGCAAGCAGAGCCTGCTGGCCCCGGCAAATTCCAGGGTTGCCAGCCGGGATAGTTAGTCCTCCCGGTGTTGGTGCCGCTGGCTCGGGAGAGCCCGATGTGGTCCCCTGCCCCTGCCAGGGTCGGGGTGGGCAGGGGAGGGCTTGACCCAAAGCCCAAGGGGGTCAGCGGCCAGAGAGGTCCTGAGCGCCCCTCCCACTCCCCTCCCGATCCATCCCTCCAGCTTTCCATCCTGTGGGCTTAGTTCTGTGCCTTAGGACCAGGCAGGGAGGTAAGACGATCCCAGCGGCTCTCTGGGGGGCTTAAGAAACAGATGGTCCCCTCACGCGAGGTCTGCTCTTGGTAACATGAGCAGATCTGGGGAGGGAGCTGGCGGGACCCAGGCAGCTTGGACTGTGAATGTTATCAGACCCTGCGTCCCCTGCCCGGCCTCCAAACTCGGCCCTCACCCAAGTCAGCCTCTCAGTCCCTTCCAGCTGGCACCTGGGAGACCCGGGCCTTAGACGCCCACAAAGGGACTGGGGAGCTGGCCTCCAGTGTCCCCACTCCTGGCCTGAGCCGTGGAGCCAATTGAGCTGAGAAGGCAGGAAGAGCGCGGGAGCCAAGTCTAAGCACCTCCCTCCTGAGGGAGGACAGGTGTCTGGAGGGCAGAGAAGGGGTGGGAAGAGCGGTGGGAAGCTATCTCTCTCTCCTGACTGGCCAGATGTGCACGGCAGTGAAAGGAAGCCCCCTCGTGTCCCTTTCCACCCTTCTCCACCGCCCCGGGGGGAGGACAGGGTAGCCCGAAAGCCCCGCCCCGCCATCTTGAAGCAGGCTTGGTCATCTAGGTAGGGCCAGAGCTTTCAGAGTGGGGCGTCTTGGGTTTGAGTCCCAGCAGCATGAGCTGCGTGCGTGACCTTGGGAGGGGGGTGACTTCACCCCCACCGGGGCTGACTTGTTAAAACGAGAGCGGTAATAGCCACCTCATAGGGTTTATATAAAGATCTGAAGAGATGACGGGCCTAGAACACTTAGCCTGGTTGGTATTACATAGGAAAGGCTCGCAAACCGTCGTGGCCGTCGTCCTCGTCATCATCTCGGGGAGGCTCGGGGAGAAGAGGGCACAGCACATGAAAGGACAAGGCCGGCCACCACGACCGCGTGCCCCCTCGAAGCGGTCTCAGCTCCACCTCTTATGTCTAGGTGACCTTGAGCAACTTACTTACGTGCCTCCTCTCCCTCGTCTGTAACTTGGCAGCAAGACCAGTCCCCGCCTCATAGACTGGTTGGTCAGCTTGAAGACAGACCGGTTGGGGGCGCCCAGGTGGCTCAGTTGGTGAATAGTCGGCTCAGGTCCTGATCTCAGGGTCCTGGGATCGAGCCCCGCATCGCATCGGGTGCCCTGCTCAGCAGGGAGCCCGCTTCCCCCCTCTCTCTCTCCTTCTGTGCTCTCCCTCTCTCTCAAGCCCATAAATAAATAAATAATCGTTTCCTAAAAAAGACGGATTGATTGATCTATGTGTATCTATATTCACATACATGCGGCCGAGGACGGCGCCCGCTCTAGCATGTTCGCTGCCATCCATCCTCCTGGTCCTCCGCCGCGTCAGCATTAAGATTCTTCCTCTCCCAGCTCTGCGCTGCTCTGCCCTGGGCCCCCTCGGAGCCGGGGTCAGTGGCCGGCTAGAATGACCGCGGCGGGGCGTGTGTGGGGGCAGCGGGGATCTAGGTTGGGGGCCGGTGAGGGGCAGCCCTCCCCCCAGCCCCCCCCTGCGGCTCACCGGCCTGCACTTTCCCTCTCGCCTGCAGATGTCCATGAAGGAAGTGGGTGATGGCTTGCAGGATCAGATGAACAGCATGATGGGCGCCTTGCAAGAACTGAAGCTCCTCCAGGTGCAGACGGCATTGGAACAGCTGGAGATCTCTGGAGGGAGTCCTGCCCGGGGCTGCCCGGAGGGCCCCCGGACACAGCCCGAGCCCCCTCAGTGGGAGGGTGGCAGAGGTCCTGCCAGGCCTTCAGCCTGCTCCCCTTCCAACCAACCTTCTCCGGGCCCCAAGGGTCCGTCCCAGAGGAGTGTCCGCGGGCGGGATCTGGCCCCCCTGCCCAGGGCGCAGCTATCGGAGCACCAGAGCGGGGCCCGGCTAGAGCCGGGGGAACCGGAGGACTGGACCTCCACGTTGATGTCCCGGGGCCGCAACCGCCAGCCTCTGGTGCTAGGCGACAACGTTTTTGCGGACCTCGTAGGCAACTGGCTGGACTTGCCAGAACTGGAGAAGGGCGGGGAGAAGGGGGAGGCTGGGGAGCCCAAAGGGGAGAGGGGCCAGCCCCGGGAGCTGGGCCGCAGGTTCGCCCTCACGGCGAACATCTTTAGGAAGTTCTTGCGCAGTGTGCGTCCCGACAGAGACAGGCTGCTGAAGGAGAAGCCGGGCTGGGTGACGCCCACGGTCGCCGAGCCCAGAGCCGCCCACTCACACAAGGTCAAGAAGCGAAGCCACTCCAAGGGCTTTGGACGCTTCCCCTTCCCCGGCCCTGCAGAGCCCAGGAGGGGGGAAAGTCCTTCCACGAGCTGCCCCAAGGCCCTGGAACCCTCACCTTCTGGCTTTGATATTAACACAGCTGTTTGGGTCTGAGTCCTCGAGACAGAAAGTTGACTGAGCCCAAAAGGTCCAGGTGTCGGTGCTGGGCCCTGGGAAGGATGCCGTGTGGGCGCTATCGCTTTCAAAAGCCTCCCTCGAGTTCCTTTCCTCGAGAAAGGAGGGGGGAGCGGCAAGAGTGTGTCTGGAGTAGGGCTGACCGGTGTGTGGTTGAGAGAGGCTGTGGTGGGGCCGGCTGGTGGGGAGGGGAGGGCTCCGGGACTGAAAGGGAGACATTGAGACAGAGAGGCGTGCTCACTTGGGGGCTGCAGGTGACGATGAGGGGCTGGGAGAGGGCACCAGGCAATCCTGACTTTCCTTCAAGGCCCCCAAAGACCTCAGCTGAACATTCGGTATGGATCAGGGCACTGGGGTCTCAGGTTCCCCCAAAGAGGACCCCAGTCAAGACCTCTCTCTCGTGGTCCCAACCTAATAACCTTGGCAAAGCACTGCCCCAGGTACAGGCATGGAATCCCAGGGGCCCTCCTGGGACTGGGATCAGCAGAGAGGAACCCTCCCCCTCCTCCCCCTTGCCTTTAAGATTTCAGCCCGAAGCCGGGTCCTGAGAAATGGGCTGAATAAGGAGTGTACCTACAGGAGGACCTGAGATAGCCCCATGTCTTTTCAAAAGCACAGGAAAGATACTTGTAAAGCACTTTAAATGTTGGGAAGCCTTTCCATATCCAGGATCTCTTTTTGAGTAAGCAAGGAGGGCACTTACTATCCCATTTCCCAGGGGAGGAATCCAGTGTAGAAAAGCCACCTGCGGGCAGGAGGCAGACCAGTGCAGAGCTGGCAGCTGGGCCCTACAATCACTCGCGCTCCTTCCCTGGCACCGGCACCGGACCCCCACTCTGGACACAGCCCACGGACATCCCCCAGCGAGGCGAAGGTGCGCCCCTTCGAAGCGTGCACTCAATTTTGGATACCCAGCTTCACCCCACGGGCTCCCTCTGCCCTGGGCGCGGAGGCCCGCCTTGCCGGACCAGACCAGCGGCGGTGGCTGTGGCTGCGAGGAAGGGGAAGGGCCCAGCGGCAGCTCCGCTCCGATCCTGATCCCGGCGCCTAGAGCTTTCCTGGAGCGGCGCACGTGGCCCTCCGCGCCCCCAGGGAGCTGCCGGGCTCCCACCCAGCCAGGAACGCCCCACTGGCTGGGAAGAGACAATGTGGGTCCCTGTTTGGGCTGGGCCCGCCCAGCAAGTCCTCCCCCTCCTCTCCTCCCCTCGCCCCTCCTGGCTGAGCTTCCCTCTGCCTGATGGGGGGTGACAGCTGCAATTAGAGGCAAGCCGCCTTCCCGCCCTCAGAGCATTAACAGCAAATTGGAGGAGAAAAATAACAAGAAAGGCACCTCCTGCATCCTGGACCCCTGGAGACCGAGATGGAGGAGGGAGGAGGCTTAGGACAGCAGCTCCACAGCTGGGGTCGGGGCCAGTTAGGGCCACTCTCAGACCCCCACTCAATCACATGGAAGATGTTTAGTTCTTGGTGGTGGAAGCTACCAGAGGGAAGGTCTGATTCTATTTATTTTCTCCAGTGCTCGCTATTTGCCAGGCAGCCTGTAGAACCATGCCTTTCAAACTTCAGAAGGACCCTCTGAAGTACTGCCTTCCCAGTAAATCAGTGGAGGCTCTTAGGGTCATCGAGGCTGCCCAGCGGGCTTTCTAGCAAATGGAAGAACCAGGATTTGAAACAGGATTATCCGGCTGCAAAATGGCCTTTTCTGCTCTCCCTGGAGTTTGCAGGTTGAGCCGGCCCTTTCTGGAAGAGCAAGGCCCTGATCATCCTTCCTGTCTCCCCAGGGAATTGGGGTAGCTCAGTGCCGGGGGAAGGCCCACTGGCTGTGGCTGCCTTGCTGGGGGTGGGGCGGTGAGTGTGGGTTCAAGTGTGTGTGTGGGTGTGTGTGTGTGAGAGAGAGAGAGAGAGAGAGAGAGAGAGAGAGAGAGAGAGAGAGAGAGAGGAGGGTCCTCCTGCCAGGCGGTGGTGAAGTCACCAAGCTATCCGCCCAGAACGATTCCACAGGAAACCGAGGCCCCTCTTGGCCATTCATCCGTGACTCATCTGTCTTGTGGACGGGTCATCGCAATCCAGACCGACTGAACAAAACTTTTACTGAACACCTCCCAATGCCAGGCACGGCAACAGGAACTAAAAACAGCAAGGAAAGGGACCCGGTTCCCGGCTCAAGAGGTTCATTGAGAAGAACCAACTCCCAACCCATCGGTTGGCCAGAAGGGATCCAAGGGCATGAAAACTCATTGTAACTTGGGCCAGAACAAAATAGGAGTGACATCTGCCACCGACAGAACTCACAGGCCTCAGGCACCCGCCAACTTTGCATTCTTATTTCCTCCTTACCACACCCTGGGAGGCTGCTCTTCCTCTCACTGTACGTGGAGATGCTCAGAGAAGTCAAGCTACTTGCCCGAGGTCGCCGCGACAGAGCTGGGACCGAAACGGTCCCGATGGACGTCCAGCCTTGGGTCTTTCACACTACCCCACGACGTGTCCCTTCCTTTCGGCTCCAAAAGCCAAGTCAAGAGGAACAACAACAAAACTTGTCCTCCCCATATTATCCATGCATGGATAATAAATGGAATGTTCGCTGTCCGGTGGGGGAATTTTGCCTTGGTCTTGACTGGGCTGGTGTGATGCCCTCATCACAAGGTCATGCTTCGCTCATGAGAGACTACGGCCAACTCATTTACACACACACACACACACACACACACACACACACACACTCACACTCCACCGCTAGGTTTTCCTTTTCCTCCTTTTTCTGGGCTTTTGTTGTGACAGGGTGGAGACTGTATTTCACTGTAGCTGAAGGGGAGAGGTGAATGGGAATGCCTGGGGCCTAAGCCTTGCAGGAAAGTGTAGGGGCGGGGAGTTGTCGGGATGAGGGGGAGGTTGTGGAAGCAGAGGGAAACTGACAGCTTAATTCTGCCCCTGGGGCTCATTTTATGGTTAATTAGGACATGCAAATAAGCTGGAAGCTCATTTAATACTCTCCCTGGCATGGAGCCCCCGCCTCATACCTGGCCCACTTCCCCGGCAGGTTCAGGGGCCCCTGATTGGCCCGGGCATCTGCTCAGGCCCCCACCTGCTTCTCTGCGGCTCTGTGGCCAGAGCCTGTCTCTAGTTGTTCCCCCGACCATCAGCAGGAGCTAGAAGAGTCCTTGCGGGGCCTGCCTGCTTTCCCTCCTTTTCTCTCTAACCCTTCAGCGCTGGGACCCCTCTTTTCCAGAAGGCCCCCCCCAAACACTTCCCCTGTACCCACCCCTCAGGTCACCCACCCCTCCCCCACCCAGAGCAGTCAAGCCACTTCTGCCAGCACCTTGGGATGAGCACTGGAGGAGGAGTCCAAAAGGATAGATAGGAGGCCCATTTCTGTCCCTGTCAGCTCGAGGATGCCGCCTGACCTCTCTGAGCCTCATTTTTCTGGTCGATGGCATGAGGATAATAGAGGGATGCTGGAGACTTAGAGGACGTAACCCACATCGTCTAGAACACAGCAGAAGCTCTCACTGGACTGCCTGACCTTCGGTTCAGGCACTAAGCATGTGAACCAGAGCTAAACCGCTAGAAAATAACAAAAACTTTCACTGGGGCTTGGTTTCCTCTTCTGGTAAAAAAAAAGTGTACGCTGACCCCATTACCTCACCAGACGGCAGCAAGGACCGGAGAAGACAATAGGGAAACCTATTGTCTTCTCTACAGTGTTTTCGTACGGGGTAAAAATATAACCCAGGTGGGCTGTTATTTGCCAAACGGCAAGCAATCTCGCTCTCTCATAGAGGATGGTGGGGTGTGGGGTGCGTCTGGAGGGGGCAGAAGGCGGGGGGCGGGGGGCCGGGGGGGAAGCGCGAAATGGTGCTTGAGGACCCCAGCGCTTGAGGATGCGCCCCTAGGGAACATGGCCACCCCTCTGTCCCTCACCGTCCCTCTGTCCCCAGCTGTCCCTCACCGTCAACCCGCAGGCTCTCACATTCCTGGCAAGGACTGGAGAGTTGACTGAGCCAAGTTCTGAAGGCTTTGAGAGAAGTCCAGCCGCTGATCTACCCTCTGGTCTTTTAAGGCCTTGGTCCCTAGAGTCCCTGCCAAGCTCCACACCTCACTGCCTGCCATCCCTCCAGCCACCCTGGGGACTAATGGCCTAAAGGCGCTAGTGGCTATCCTGCTAAGATCCACGCCCCCTGAGGGGGCCGGAGGTGCCCTGAAACCCTCTGTGACAGGAGGTCTCAGGGCTCAGGGTGGTGCAGATGGAGGAAGGGCCTAGTAGATCCAGGGGACAGGGCAAAATAAGGACCTCGGACTGTAGTTACCCCCTTGGCACCCTTTTTCTTTTTTCAATTTTATTTAAACTAAGCTTTACACCCAACGTGGGGCTTGAACTCAGGACCCCTCCATCCAGAGTTGGCACGGCCTACTGACTGAGCCAGTCAGGCGTCCCAGACAGCAGTCACCCCCTGGTGGTAGTATCAGGATGTCCCTACCTCCCTCTTGCGTCCTTTACCCAAGCCTTAAAACAAAGAGGATGAGGAGAACTCTCCCAGATTCACTCTGAATTTGACGAAGGACTTAGTATCTGCTTCTCTCTTCCTGCCCTTCAAGCAGTCCGGACGTGCCCTCTGCCCAGCGCCTCCAAGCTCCAGGGGAACTCCCCCCAGATTCTGCCACATGTGCACCCAGCGGTCCCAGGGAAGCCAGCCTTGCCAGTGCCCCTGAAAACATCCCAGAGTCCGCATTCTGTCCCCTCCGGAGTCCTGCTCTTTCTTCCTCCCCTTCTAGGGTCCCCGTGTCCCTACCACTAGGTCTCTCTGCAGGCACCTTTGTGTTTCTGGTCAGAGAGGGGCCTCTGCCTCCCGAGGCAGGGAGCCCTTCTGGGGGTGCCTAGCCCTCAATGCAGTGCTTGGATAATCGCAGTCTGACAAGGGACTGAGCTACTTGTTTCTCCTGCCTCTTGGCGGGGCCCTGGGTGCAGGAGGCAGCAGGCCGTCCGGCTCTCGCGTCCTAAGGCCTCAGGCCACAGCTGCTGCCCTCCCTGGCTTCCACTCCACAGGGTCCATTCTCTCCAGATGTGCCCCTCTGGGCACCGGCTGCCCCATTCCAGGGATCAAGGACTCACTGCCCCAAATCCCCTCCGGCCTACTCGGCCCCTCCACCCTCTCCTGCCCACGACCCAGCTCTGGGCTGTCCTCCCTGCCCCAGAGAGAAGCCTCCCCGCTGCCTAAAGGCTGGTCAGGAAGACACTGCAGATGCCACCCACACCCCGCCCGAGGCTGCCTCGGTGGCCCTCAGGGGTTGTGGAGGTGCGGGGGATGGTGTTTCCTCCTCTGGCTTGTTTCTGGCTCTGCTGTCACCCCCTCTTTCCTCCCGTGCCTCTCCCTGAGCCCCCTTCCTCATCTCCTCCTGGCTGGAGGCTGCAGCTGCGGCCCACGGGCGGGGAGCACTGGGAGGGGAAGGAATGTCTTCGTCTTCACCCGGCCTCACTTTCCCAGGTGTCTAGGGGCCCGGTCCTGCCCACTCAGACCCCGGGGGACTTGCTCCTTGACCCTCCAGGGAGATGTGCTACTGACCGCTCCAAGCGTGGGCTCTTTGCCTCCAGGTCCTTCCATGGGCTGTTTAAAGGGCACCTCCTCTGTGAAGCCCACCCAGGGGCCTCACCTGCGCCTGTATGCCGAACCACAGGACCCACTTTTCAGTCACTCTTGTGCGTGTTCATCCTCCCCTCTAGATCAGGAGCCCCTCGGGGGTGGCAAGGGCTCATCACTCATTTCTGTATCTCCAGGACGGAGCACAGGGCTCTTGGTGTGTCTGTGACCTCTCGACGTCAGGGTGAGGCCTCCGCTGAGCCCGGCGGTCAAGGCCTCCTCAGCTGCTCCCAAGGCCCACTTTCGGGACAGCTGACGAACTCCTTCCTGGCCCCGTCTCCAGGCTGGGCCGCAGTCTCCTCTGGGCCACCTGTTACTCTGGCTCTTCCGCCCAGCTTTCCAGGCCAGTTCTGTTCTCCTGCACGCTGCCTGGGGGCCCCAGTGCCCCTGAGCTCCCCAGAGCTCGGGCCCCTCAGATGGCCACCATAGCCGCTTCTCTCCCAGGCCTGCTCTGTCCCAAATGGGTCCCCATTGTCCTCCCAGAGGACATCGCTTTTAGCCCCGCCTCCAAGTGGTCCCCCTTTCCGCCGCGCCCTCTCCACTGGTCTTGCCGACCTGGTTCATCTCCTCGTCCGTTTTGGCAACGACCTCTGGCCCCGGCCTTACTGTGCCCGAGGAGTGTTTCCCTAACCTGCCTTGCCAGGGATCCCCACCCCTCCTGGGGACATTGAGTCTGCTAGATTCTCCTTCCCCCATTGTGATTATGGAGGGTCAGTCAGGGCGGGGCACCAGGGAAGGAAGTTGAGAGTTGGGCTGTCGGGCCTCCCTACCTCCAGCCCCGCTACTGGCCACACTCCAGGCATTGTCTCAGGGGGACAGAGCTGCCCACAAGGCAGCATTTGTAGGCATTTGTGTAAAGCGGTGGGAAAGGGGAGGGTATCGGGCATAATTTTTTTTTAAAGCAAAAAAAAAAAAAAAAAACAAAAACCAGCAGAGATTCTTCCCAGTGGGCCAAGTGTAGCACCTGAAATCCCTACATGGACTCCGCCTGGGAACTTGGGCCCAGAAGGCGGGCAGGCCTGTGAGCGCGCACTGGAAGCCTGCTACCCGCACTGCACACAGAGAGCGGCAGGAGCGCCCGGGGAGCTTGCTCTTTATCGCAGGGAGCGCTGGGCTGGGCTGACTTAGGCAGGTGTTAGAATTCGTGGTCAGAGGTTCCCAGCATCTGTTAAGAGAAGTCCATTTATATAGCAGAAAATAAAGGGTTAGGCCCTGCATCCGAGATTTCAAGGCCCCAAGGAATTCCAAATCCTTTGGCCTTGGCTTCGGGCCCCCGCTGGCAGTGTGGGGATCAATTATCTTCTTTAACCATCTCCATTAAATGTATCCCCTCCCAGGAAAGGCAGGCAGAGCCCAGGGCCTGTCCCAGGATTCCGTGTCCTATTTTCTCAACTGGGAAGGCTGCGTGCTTAGCATCCCCTTAGTCCCGGGGGGCTCCTTTAAATTCCCCACCATCCAGCTGGGGACACTGATGCAAGGGGCAAGGTGGACAGCGGCTACAGTGTGGCCTGTGTCTTTCCTCTCACCCACCAGGGAAAGGCCTGGATGGTGGGACCTCGGTGGGAAAGCCAGCAGCTACCCAACAGGGTGAATTAAGGAAAAGAGCCCCCTTCCCAGACTTCTCAGTCCCTGGCGGATGCAGAGGGAAGGGCTGGGAGGGCCAGAGGCTGCTGTCTCCCACTGGGAGCTAACAGCAGGGGCAGGAAAACTTGGGAGAGTGAGGGTAGAACTGAAGAGTTGCTGCATGCCCTCGAGAGGCCAAAAGGCCTAAGGGGGGCTGAATCACGTCAGGTAGAGCAGAGCGATGGAGTTGATGAAGGACGTTTTACTCTTTAATCCTTTCTAATATCTTTGCATGCCAGAGGACTCATGCTGGTCCCCTCCTGAACCGAGCTTCCGTTTGTGAATGACCACGACCACATGACTCAAGACCAGCTTCATTAGAGAAAGGGGGAAAATGAAGTGAGAAACGAAGACTGGAAAGACCGTTCACCCATGGGGAGTCACCCTTGCAACCCTGGCATTTTCGTCCAGAGCCCTTCTGAAATTTCCCCACCCCCACGTTCTCTGTGACCCCTGGAGGAGCTGCCGGGCCCCGTTTTCCTAGCTCACTCTACTAGGAGGTCACCTTCTCCTTTCAAAGTCTGCCACGGTGTGGCTCCACTCTACTCCCTGGCCCATCGCTTCCACATTAATGCTACCCTCTTGCTCCCGTTTTCTGCAAATCTGCCTGTGACACTCTCCCCCACGCTCACCTACTGAAATTATACCCTTTAAGGCCTAGTACAAATCCCTCTCCGTGAAGCATTTCGGCCCTCCCACAACAGAAAGCATCGGTCCCTTCTGTCTCCTACTACTTTGTGTAACACGTCTTTACGGTACTTTTTATTAGTTCTTTGTGACCTCCCAGTTTCTACAACCCCGTCCTCTTTCCTCCTGTCACCATGGCTGCCCACGCCCCTGTCGGGCTCAGCCCCTTTCTTGCACGCTCGAGTCCATCCATGCGGCCTCCTCAGCGGGCCACTCCCATCAGTGCACCAACACGTGCTGTTGCAGTCCACACCTGGAACGTCCAATGACCTTCACGTTCTCCTTGGCCAGCCCCTCTTCATCTCCCGACCTCATGATGGAGTCCCTGAACTTCTCTATCTACAGTTAACACTAGGGTCTTACTCAGTTCCGTGTTCTTAAACATTCAACGTGAATCTCCTGTCCAGGTCTCTCCCTCTGAATTCCAGACACCTATCCAACTGCCTATGGTGCAACTCCCGAATCCGACCCATTCCTAACACTTAGCCTGTTCAAAGATGGAACTCCCAAACCTGCTCCTGCCACAATCTTCACGATCTTGATTACTGGCAAGAAATCTTGGGGGTCATCCTTGACTCCTCTTTCTCTCACACCGCACTTGAGTCAAGAGGTCCCGCCGGCTCCAGTTTCTCCTAACTGGTCTCCACAGGCTATTCTCAACTCAGCGCCGGAGTGTCCTGGTGAGAGGTCGAGTCAGAGATGCTCTCTATACCCTTTGCTGAAGTCCCTTTGGTGGACCCCACGCAGCCAACGCTAGTCCTCCCAACATGTAGGCACACGTCCACCCCAAGCATTTGAAGACCCTTCCCAACGCACGAAGGCCATTCTTTCCCCCAGGCAGCTGTGTGGGCTGCACGTTTCAAACATTTACACAACCAGGAACTTCAGCAAGGATACAAACCTTGGACCCACCACAACATTCTCTCTGCCCAGCACTCTGAAGCTCCTACCCTTTTAACTCTTCTCCACAGCACTCCTCGTTGCGCGTACGCACGCACGCACGCACACGCGTGCACATTTTCGGTCTCTGGCCAAAGATTCCACGAGGGAAAAGGCCTTGTTTCGTATTATTCACCGCTGTATCCCCAACATGCATATCGGCACCTAGCATAGAGGAGAAGCCCCTAGCTATTTGCTGATAGGCCCTTAAGGATTATCTGCTTTATAGGTCCAACAAGAATGTTCACATGGTTAAAAGTAAGCACAAGAACTTGCACAGGCTTAAGCTTTACCAAAAAAATGCACTGAAAACAACAGTTCAAAATAAGAGTCACATCACTGCTTAAAACGGGAAGGTTTATTAAGGTTTTTCCTCAAGAGGAACAGCCAAGCCCATGCTTCTTAAGAGAAGCAATTAGCAGGAAATGTATGTCACACCTTGAGCCCAGAACCACAGGAGGCTTCTTCTTAAAAAAGCCAGAGCTATATCCCCTTTGAAAGCTCTTCTTAATGTCTGCAAAACAGAATCCATGTCGCCTTCCCAGAAAACAGAGCTAGGGATCCAGTTCAAAGTCTCCAGCTGTTCTCAGCAAGAATATTTAAGTTAAGACATGGCATGAAATAAACGGACTGTGCATTCAGCAAACCCAAGATGAAACTGCAGTGAAAAAAAAATTTCATATTCAATATAATGTCTGTACTACATTTTTCAAGAATACCTTGCGTTTTTTACATTTTTGGGGACTTGAAATACTAAAAGCTTGGTGGTTGTACTACCTCAAAGCTCACATTCATTTCCTTCCCTGCACAAGATGGGCTTTTTCCAGATCCTGGACAAGTGTACCCAAACCGCTCTGCCCTTTTACGTTTGGAGCCGAGTCAAGGGGGGCTGTTTTAATACATTTAAGTAGCACCTTAAACAAGTACAAGACCCAAATAAAACAAAAGGTTATTTTACAAGTTATATTCTTCCTCCACATGACAATGTCTTCACACGCTGGTTTCACTACACACATACGATTTATAGGAGCATATTTTAGGTCTTCTAGCATTCTACTGTGTGGTTGCTTCACAAGGAAAATACTGAGGTAATCTTTCTTTCTGTCCCTCAGTCCTAAAAACAAAAATGAGATCTAGGAACTGACAAATATAGGTGTACCTAATGAGAAAAAAGAGGCAAAATATTTAAACTCGGGCAGGTCCAGATAATGAAGAACGTTTCCATATAGAGGGAAATCGCTCCACACCAAGTAACCTGTCTTAATAACGCTGGTAATAAAGATCAGTGCCTTCCCAAAGATTAATTTTTCCTAAGTACATTCTAACTTCAAAAAAGCAGACTGTTTCGCTGAGGGGCAAAAGGCGGTCAGTTATGATGGCAGATCAAGATGCCAAGGAGAGATTACTTCAAAGCCGTGGGGGAAAGAGAATAACATACCAACACCCCTATTTCTCCATACATTCCTAAGAGAACTCTGTGACCACAGTTTAATAAATTACAGCATTTCCATATCTTTGCTGAATGGAATTTCTTTCCATCTATATGAACAGATGGACTGAATTCATACTATTCATTCAAGGCTTGTAGAAGTATTTAACTGATACCGAAGCTCCCCCTGGTGGAGGGTAAAATGATAGATTATGTATTTACTGTTAGTTTTTAAAACTAGATTGTTGCGGGCACTAGTAAGCTATTAAAGATGCTTGTTTTAATGGGGGAAAATTATCGACTATGCTATCAAGCCTCCTTTAAATTACAGGTTACTCATCTTTAAAGTAGAAAGACATTCTACTTTAAAGAGTCACAAATATGCATGTGGTGTTGGTTCCTGGATACTTATCATATGAGATGCATATATAATATCCTTGAGGGCTTCCTGACTTTTCAGCTATAAAAAACACAGCAACTACATCTTATTTTGGGGGCACCTTCCCCTCTGGAACCAAGACTACAGAGTCCACAGGGACAAGATGAAAGCACACGCGTCTCCCTCTCTGACAGGCTACCCTTCCGCCTCACTCAGCAGCGACAGTAGCGCAGGTCCCTGACTTCAGCGGGCCGTGCTGTGTGCTGCTGGGCCATCTCCACAGTCCTCTCGCATCCCAGGTGGACTGTGTACGACGCGACCACGGGAGCCAGCACTGTCGTCTTTCTCTCCCATGTTCTGAAATTGAGGACAAACCGATGCTTCAGTCCAGCAGACTGTAACTTGGGAGTCACGCTTATTCAATGATTTTGTACCTATCTGGCAAATAACCTCACAACCTATGTAACAGGTAACACTGAGCAATTTTTGCTGATGTGTGAGATGTTTGCCTATGACTTTAAGTCCAAACCAATGTCTGAGAGGTGAGTTTTCAAGCAGAATGGCTGTCTATAGAGGACCCTAAAATACGCCACCTTGACCCGGACAACTGGCCCTAATGCTTCACTTATTTATTTTTAATTTATTGCATTTTTAGATTTTTAGATTGCATTTTTAGATCCCACACTGGATCAGTAGATGGTAAGCATTAGTTAACGAAATTTATTAGAAACTCAAAAGAATACAATTTCCATTTTTTTTTTTTTTTTTAAACAACGTTTTAACATTTTCTCAGGTTGGTCAGAGCTTACATTTGAAAGCTTATTCCTAAATCTGAATTTAGTAACCGATGGCCTGACCACATTCCTGGAAAGTCTCAGCGAGGTCTGAACACCACTTCACACCGAGGTGCAATGAGACAGTATCTAGATCCCTGAGCAGTGGTGTAGACTTTCTAGGACTAGTCTCCTCCTCAGTATTCGGGGACAAGGCACAGGGTTTTCTTAGCTTGTTTCTCTCCTTCGCCAGCACTGATCCGGCCGACAGCTGCTCTGCTCTACCTCTATGGAGAACACGTACGTCACAGGGACACCCAGATCCATGTCCTCACTAAGCGCCATTCTCGTGAAAACAGAAACAACTGGGAAGGAAAAGAAAAGCACCACTATACGGCCAGCTAAAATTTTAACTTAGCGATCCTTTCCATACTATGACTACTAGACTACTTCATATATAGTCGAAGCCAAAGTAACTGACACATTCTTTGTACACTTTTTCACTTTTTCCCACTTCTCTCAAATTCTTCGATCTATTATAAAGCAAATTTGAAATTTTTTACATAACATTTCATTGGGGGGCTTATGCCCAACAAATTAACAATGATAAAAGGATCCCCTTGATGAAATTACAAGCTGTGGAAGATTTTAAATAGTAAAGTTAACCCCTGATACAGTATTAAACTTATTTTTACATATAAAAATAATACACAGTGGGATTTATTCAATAAGATACAATCTTTAAGATCAAGAGAGAATATACAAAACTATTCTATGTAGTCTGATGTAATTTGCTGTATAGCAGGAATAAATACACCTAGAACAGAAAGTGTGAGGTCTGTTCTTAGAGAAATTACTAATGACTTAGGGGTTTAAAGCCAAGTGTACTGTAGGTACAGGCAGAAAGGAACTACTGTTGCATTTAAAACAATGTGGCCATTATAAAATAAAAGTCTTAAATCTATAAACAATAACAGAAACACACAAACCAAATGAAAATGTACTAAAATTTAATCATCCATAAAAGCTGTAATTTAATCTGACAGTAAAACACAAGAAGCAATATTAGAGTTGGTTTAGTATATTATATATTTTAGCTTTGAAAGCCATAGAAATCAGTTATCCCAGTTTTTTTTCCTATAAAAGACCCATTTTTCCAAAGCATTATGCACAAACAATTTTAATTAGAATATAATGACAGAATGATATTTCATAATTTTTAAATATAAAATGAAGTCAATGACTCAAAAAGTTATCTGCTGCAATGAGTCTGAGGGGAAATTTCATAATCTATATCATTACAGATATAAAGTACACTGGTTCAACTTTTAGTGCTTGACAGGGAGGAATCATGATAAAAAGGTCAATATGAAATCATTTGATTACAGTAGCAATATCTAACATTTGAAATGCATCCATGCTCTTTTGTATAATCATATTAGAGTCAAGTATATTTATTTTCACATCTGTTATAACTGCTATTGCAAAGGAGAAATACTATTGTCTTTATTTTCCAAGAGATATACACAGAGCGATTTTTTTTTCTCCAGGGAATTTGTGCAAACCAATATAAGATTTAAATTCTTCACATAATATATAAAACAGGAGAAGCCTCTTCAGATTTAGTTTTTGAAGTCTGGAATGCTGGCACTTCCCAATTAGGCAACAGTTCTTCATTCCTGTAATCTAGAACATTGAACAGATATATATTTATATATACACACACACATATATGGTTGATCTCTTGATGTCAGAGGGTGATAGTGAACAAGCAGATATTCAGTCACATAGGAAGAAATACGTGTATCGCTGACTGTTACTAGACAACTAAATTACACTAAACGGCTACAGTAACAGGATCATTTTAAATTCTTTTTGAAAATGTTTAGGGACGCCTGGGTGGCCCAGTGGGTTAAAGCCTCTGCCTTCGGCTCAGGTCAGGATCTCAGGGTCCTGGGATCGAGCCCCGCATCGGGCTCTCTGCTCAGCAGGGAGCCTGCTTCCCCCTCTCTCTGCCTGCCTCTCTGCCTATTTGTGATCTCTCTCTCTCTCTCTGTCAAATAAATAAAGAAAATCTTAAAAAAAAAAAAGAAAACGTTTAAAAAAGTTTTATTAATTTCACCATCTGACAGTCCTGTCTGTAAAAAGGAAAACAGTCATTATTTTATTTCTATCCCATTATCATCTTTTTTTTTTCCAAAAAGGAAATGACACCTGTGCATAAATTTTCTTTATCCAATCACTTCAGGACTACAGAGTATTAGGATTACCACTTTTTTTTTTTTTAGATTTTATTTATTTTAGAGAGCGAGTGTACGCACGCACGCACACGAGTGGGTGGAGGAGTGGGGAGGGAGAGAGAGAGAATCTCTTAAGCAGACTCCATGTTGAGCACAGTGCCTGATGCTAGGGCTCGTGGGGGGGGGGGGGCGCTCGATTTCATGACCCTGAGATCATGATCTGAGCCGAAACCAAGAGTCAGACGCTTAACTGTCTGAGCCACGCAGGTGTCCCTAGGATTACCATTTCTAATATAGGTTAGGACTAGAAGAGATGACACAGAAAGAGCTGACCCCCCTATGCAAGGGCAGAAGGCTCCACATTAGTTGTACTGCTCAGCAGACAAGAACTAGGTTAAAGGAAGAATTTCCTGAAAATGAATTTCTCTTTAGAAGTGGGACATACTAAAAAGAGATTAGTATGTTAATCTTGCTTAAAGGGCAGGGTCAGATACACTGCCCTTATGGTTCATGTACTCTTATTAAAAACATACATAGCTACTTAAATTTACCCCTTATCTCGGTACTTTTCAAATGGGATCAACAACACACTTCCAGTCTATAATCACTCCATGATTTCTTTGCTCTGCCAAGTACCCTGACTGCTAACTGACCCGTCATTTGGTATTTTCAAACACCCACAGAGATCTCAGGTGACTTATTAAATATATTGTTAAGCTGAGTTACATATCAGAGCCTAAGGATTTATACAATCAGGATGAAAGTCTTATTTCTGCATGGAGGCCAAGATCTCTCTCCTCTCAGGTAAAACACAATACACTGCGGGGTACACATGAATGAATTTTCATAACAGGCCAGAAGATGGCACCCCTTCCTTTAAACATAAACTAAAACATTTTCTAGAGAATTGGAAATTAACCTAGGGTCAGCTAAGGTAATGGCATCAACAAGACAGTCAACTATAGTTGACTTAAGTAAGAGAGTTAGGAGATATAGTTCAGAACAGGAACTGGAGTCCTATTTTCCTTACCTTTGCACCCTTACCTAAACAAACACACCAGCAAATTTTAAAATAATCACCTTCAGGGAGCTAATGATTTATAGTTATTGAATCAAGATTTCACTAAAAGCGTAAAGCAAACATTTGACCAGAATCTGTCTTTCTTAAATCCAACCAGAGGCAACCCCATGATGTTCCCTCCTTTCTCCCCATTTTCCTTGACCTTCATTTAAAAGAGGGGGGGGGGTAGCAAGAAAATTAAACTAAATTAAATTAAAGGGGATACAATTACACAGTTGCTTCCCTGAAGAGAGACATTCATCAAAGTCTCTAAGGAAGCACATATTAGTTAATTTGGTGCTCTGGCACAGGTAATCTGCCAAGAGACTTACAAGACTTGGTATAGCCAACTCTCAAGTGGGAACAGTAGACTTTCGTCTAACTGGAGCAAGATTAGTAATATGCACATAGCCAGGATCAAATTACCTCATAAAAATCACTTCATGAAAATATTCTATTATGGTATAGTTTGTAGAGTTTGTGAAGATAAGTAGAGACTGTTCGGGGGATTTCATATATATATATAATTAGAGAAAAAGGAACACATGGTCCCACAGGGCCTGGTTTCTCACCTGACAGGCCGCTTCAATGCTGCCAGTAATTTCTCCCCGATGGTTCACTTTAATGAAAACTTAAGTGGTACTAAAGTCAAATATACTTAGAAGTCCACAGACAAAACAGTTCTAAGAAGTCAACCTAGACTCGAAAGGAAATGACTACCAAAACATAGCACCAGATACCCAGTAGAAGGGCTTGAGTTAAAGACTGACAACACCAACTTCGGGGAGGACATGGAACTCATCAACTGCTAGCAGGTGTATAAACTGGTACAATTACCTTGAAAAACTTTTTAGCAGCATCTGTTAAAGCTAGCCATATATGTAAGGATATAGTCTGGCCATTCCGTTCCTAGGTACACACCAAATAGAAATGATGCATATGTGCATAAAGACTCATGCAAGAATGCACAGAATTATCCATATAGTTCTCAAAAAGAACGCAAATGTTCATCAATAGCAAAATACATAAATATACTGCTACTATAGTCATGCAATAAAAATGAACTACTGCCATATACTATTGCAATAAGATAGTTCTCGCAAACGTATTTTTGAGTAAAAGTAGCCAGATATAATACCAGTTTTTGTTAATGTTAGGTTCAAAGAGAGGCAAAACTAACGACGGTGTTAGGAATCAGGACGGGGATTACGCTGGGGGGGGGGAATGACTATTACTGATACACAGAGGTGTGTTCACCTTGAAATAACACATCAAATGTGCACTTAAGCATTCTGTTTCAGATGAACCATGTTCGACTTTAATTTGGCAGGAACTCAGGAGGGACCCTGGAAAGAATTCTATTTTTGGAATACCCGATCTGTAGCTGGCACTGGGGACACGGGGGTGAACAAAATATCTATGGTATTCGCCCTCAGTCAGCTTACCATCTTGTGGGGGGAGAGACAAATTATCAACAGGTGAACACATCTACAAGCTATGTATCACATTTACAAGAGGCAGAAACCTGGAAATACCCTGCCAGGTGAAACGGGAAGTGGTCAGGGTTGGGGAAAGCCCAAAGGAAGAGCATGAGCAAGGCATCTGTTCTGCTTTCAGTGCCTTACCTGGCTCAGAGCTGCTGCTTACTGTGGGTCTAAAGCAGCAGACATGATTTCTTTTTAGGCTTCTTCTTTTCCACGGGTGTTTTTCTATTTATCTGTCTGACCAGGTCATAAAATATCTAAATTAAAAACAAGAAAAAAAAGTCTTATTTAACAAACACTTGAGCTCGTGCTCCACAAAACCACCCTGGTTCTATTAAATGGTATTCTGCTCTTGGATCTGTATTTTGCTGCTCTATTTTAACAGCAGGTTTCTTAAAAGCCCCATGTGGCTCTCAGTCAGGGTAAAGCAGTACTTACCAACTTACCATGAGGGAAAAAACTTGCTCTTAGATATTCAATATCAACTTCAGAAAAAAAAGTTAGTAGTGAAAACAAGGGAATGAAAAACAAGGGAAAAAATTTGCTCTTAGATATTCAATATCAACTTCAGAAAAAAAATTAGTAGTGAAAACAAGGGAATGAAAAACAAGGGAAAAAACTTGCTCTTAGATATTCAATATCAACTTCAGAAAAAAATTAGTAGTGAAAACAAGGTAATGAAAAACAAGGGAAAAAACTTGCTCTTAGATATTCAATATCAACTTCAGAAAAAAATTAGTAGTGAAAAACATGGTAGTGAAGTTATATTCTTCACGAAATCTTCTATGCTTCAAAACATAATGATTAAGGGAATAGTTAATAGTCAACTTGAATCTTAATACATTTATTTTATTTTTTAAAAACTTCAAACTTGGGGTGCCCGCGTGGCTCAGTTGGTTCAGTGTCTGACTCTTCATTTAGGCTCAGGACATGATCTCGGGGTCCTGGGATCAAGCCCCATGACCGGCTTCCCGCTCAGCATGGAGTCTGCTTGTCTCCCTCTGCCCCTTCCCTGGCTCTCATGTGCACTGGCTCTCTCTCTCTTAAGTAAATCTTTAAATGAAAATAAAATTAAAAACTTCAAACTTACAGAGAAGTTGCAAGAATACTAAGGACGTGTGTATAATCTTTATCCAGATTCACCAGTTGGTAACATTTTGCCACGTGTACTCTATCACTTCTCTCTAAATACATTCTTATTTTCTAAATCATCAGAGAGTAGTCTGCATACAACAGGTCTCTCAGCGGTTGAGTGTGTATCTTCTAAGAGCAAGGATACTCTTCCATAGCCATGTTACAGTTACACGTTGAGTACAGTTAAGCACTGATATATTAGCCTGTATCACCTACAGTGCAGACTCCAATTTTATCAGTTATCCCAACGATGTCCTGTATAGAATTCCTGCTCCCCACCCGCAAAGGATCCATCTAGGATCACAGACTGCACTGAATTTTCTGCCACTTTAAACTCTTAAAATCTGGAACGGTTCTTCAGTCTTTGTCTTTCATGGCATTGTCATTTCTGAAAACAGATGGTTAGTAACTTTATATAATTTCCCTCAGTTAGGGTTTGTCTGATGTTTCCTCATGCTAAGAATTATGTTATATATTTTTGGCTGGAATAAGACAAAAGAGATATCATGTTCCTCTCAAGATACCACATGTAAAAGCACATGATTTCTGTTTGCTGGTTTTGGTGATACTAATTTTGGCTAAAGCAAAAAAGAGAAAAAGTGTGTGACCCCCTCTGAAGTGACAATCTCTGTTAATACATCTTCTGGGTTCATTTTCGATGAAAAATGTAAGACATCAAAGACAAAAATACAATAGTACTTATTTCACAGAAGCAGATTATTTTAATTCTGACGTGTTTATACGTTTCGTAGTGCTAAGTATGTCCAAATACTGGAACGGTTAAACAACAGATCAGCTGAATTCGGTTCTTTGTTATGAAATGCAAATACTTACTTACTAATGACCTGAGAAGCAAATATCACAGAATCTCTTTACTATGACTCATCTGTAATAAATAGCACGTTGTAGAAGTATGTCAAAAGGTTCTAGCTTTTAGGGGCATTATCGTTGTCTATAATGAATACCTGAATATGCACTGATCAGGGACTGTGCAAATAACAATCTCCTTGATTTTAATAACTGTGTTGTGTTTGTGTAAGAAAATGTCTTTGATATAATGATACATATACTAACATATTCAGGAGTGAAGGCCTGTGATATGTGAACACTGACAGAATGTTAACTGGTGAATACGGATGAAGAGTAAACAGATTCTTATAGTTCTTACATACTTTCAGTAAATTTTTAAAAGTAAAATATTTTTAAAATCATTTTTTAAGATGGTGCTCAGATAAAACAACTTCTATTTATTTTTTAAAGTAGTCCTAAGATTAAAAGGCTAAATTAATTATTAAAAAGAAAAAAAAAGTTACTGAGTGATCTGTCCCAAAGCTGTTAAGTGATTCATTTATATTCTTTTCTTTCTGCTCTATCCTCCCCACTGCCATCTTCTTCAAACCATTTAACTTCTCTATCTTATTTTCTAAGAAAGCTGAAAACACTGGATTTATGAACAAAACAGCAGTTTGTTTCACAACTCTGAAACCCTATAAGAACATAATATGCATAAGCCATGAACAAGTTCTCATTTGTTCCCCAGCCTTAAATCACAAGCTATAAGATGAAAAATTAAAAGGATAAACTAAAATAGTCAGAGAATCAAAGCCACACGTTTCTTAATGCCAGCCAGTTTCGGGTTTCTGGTACTACACTAACTGATTTTGTAGTGATATCCTCAATGACTTCTTTGGCAAACGCTGCCCACCTTACTGCAAGAGCTGGCTCAATAATGAAGGCAAGTTCAAACTATATTAAGTATTTGGTTAGATACACTCAGAGGCCTCTGCCTAGGTTCTTCCTCATCTCTCTGATCTACAGAAAAATCGAAAGGGAATACAGAATACTCTCCCAATTCCTCTGCCATCACTCAACTGGGATGTCTTGATTCCAGTTACGATTCTAGCTTCTGCAAAGAACAATTAATTCTTGATTAAGACTGATGTGATCCCACTTTCAGAACATAGCAAAAATGGTGTGGACAAGAGTTTAATATATATATTCTGCTATAGGTATCAGAGAATTAGAGGGTTATTTAGCCAAGCAGTATGTCCCTGTGTGATTTGAAATTTGAGTCCAACAGAAATCACATGCCTATTCACAAAGCATTAGCTGTCTGAGGAACTATTAACTATCAAAGGAACTCTGTGGCTGGATTATCAGGCTATAAAGAGAGAAACATTAAAAGAAACTCAAATATTATGCTCTAGTTTAAAGTCTGTAAGTCCCTCAAAAGAGTAAAGATCCTTAAATAGCTAACATATTCCATTTTGTTTTACTGTTCTCCATTTTTAATAAACCCTCACATCAAGGTTTAACAAGACTGCTGTGAAAACAGAGCTCTGGGGCACTGGAAACTATAACCCAGGAGGCTTAGCAAGTAGCAGGGGAGTTCTCAGAATGCAAAGATGCATAAGGCCCCTTCTAATGCTTTTTATCTCCATTTTTTCTTTCTTTCTTTTCTTTTTTTTTTTGAAGAAAAGACTGTATGAAAACTTAAAATTTTAGGGGCACCTGGGTGGCTCAGTTGGTTGAGCATCAGCCTTCGGCTCAGGTCATGTAACGGGTCCCGTCTACCCTGGGATAGAGCCCTGTGTCAGGCTCTGCTCAGAGGGGAGTCTGCCTCTCCTTCTCCCGCTGTCCCCCCAGCATGTATGAGCGCTTTCTCTCTCAAATAAATAAGACTTAAAAAAAAATATATCACTTAAAATTTCATCATTAGTCACATTTTTCAAAATAACATCTGTAAAACTGTAATTCCACAAGAGAAAGTTGAAGCTAAAAGCCTATCATACTTCCTTTCATTTACTTGGTTGGCAGTGAACAAGGAATGACTGCTGAAGATCTCAGTAGGACTTGTTCCCCACTAGGATGTAAACTTCTCTAGGGCAGGAACAATGTCTGTCTGAATCACTGTTACCCCAGCGCCAGACACTGCCAGACACATAGTCACACAATAAACATTTGCTGAATAATAAAATTTATGAATTTTTTATGTACTTATAAAAAATGGTTTTACCTAAAAAAGCAAGCTTTAACATTCTTGGTTCTTTAAAAACAGAGGATTTATAACAAGCTTCATTTTTTTGCCTGTCAGATGTTTAAAGTAACTTAGTCATTTTAAAGTCAAACAACAGCCTACGACCATAATATTAAATCAAGGAAAAGCGACCTGCAGACCCAAAGGCCAGAGAGGAACAGCAAGCAGAAACACAGGATGCTGATAACCCAAGGCACTCGTAACTCTCACCTATGTTATGAGAGAGCTGAATTGACCTGTGATGCCACAAATGATAAGCAAACTGGCCAGTGAAGACTTTTGTGTTACAGGGAAAGGAAAGAAGCTTCCTCTGGTTGGTTTGGTTGGTTGTTTTAAAAAGCTTATGTTAAATATGTGAAAATGAACAAAAGCAAAGAGAACCTCTTGAGGTTTTGGTCGGTTGGTGGGGCTAGGTGGAACTGCACGGATCTTTCAGGGCCCCAGGAGGGCACTGGATTGGCACCCAGGCAGCAGGCATACTTACTAAGCACTTCCTGTCACAGTTACATTCTCAAGATAGTGGAAGGCTTAAGTCACAGACAAAAAAAAGCCTGGGGCACCCGCCTGGGGCCTCAAAGAGCCAGGGAATTCTAGTTCCACATCCACACTCAGATTCCTCCTTATGAGTCAGAAACCAAAGGAAGGCCCGACTCAAAACACCAAATTCTGTGATATCCGTGAGGTAATATCTTTCTGTATAATGTAAGTTAATAAGCTCAAAAACCACTTTGATTTTTGTATTTTCCTACTTGACTTTACAACCTCTTCACACACATGTGCACAGGCAACTGTTACAATGCAAGGGTGATAGGACAATTTACACACACCACCTTCCGGCCTATCATTCAGAAGCTTAGCAGGACTTGAAACACATTGTTTAACTTAAACTTTCTCTTTGCCAGTAAGGTAAATGTAAGTGTTTTCATCACAGCCATCAAAGTGATTTTATGCAAGGGAGAGAATATGGTTTCTAGGAATTATTTAGTGTTCTCTGTACACTGACAGAATCAAGACCACTTAGAAGAACAAAATTTCTCTCCAAAAAATTTGGTTTTGGCTACTACCTTAAAAGAAAGGTAACTAAAAAGGCACTTATTTGTGCTGTCTAGCAGCTGTAGGTTACCTCGTTAACGTTGATCTTTGACTTTGCAGAAGATTCTAAAAAGGCACAGTTACACCACTGTCTTGCTAAATTCTGACCCTGTTCTTTGCCAACTACTCGTTCATCTTCCAGGTCACATTTATTGCCAACCAAAATCATTGGAACCTGCGGGAAGGAAAAAAGGCAATATGAGCACTAGCCTACTTGTTCCTTAGTCTCTTTTAAGTAAGCAACTACCTGTCACCAACTGAAATGTATTAGTTAGGACTATAAGCTTCACCAAGTACTTAAAAAAATTACATGTATGCATATTGGGGGAAAGAAGGTAGATGGAGGGGGAAGAGACAGAAAATATATGGAAGAGATCCTACTATGTTCATTTCCTAAATTATTTTAGGGATATAATTGCGTAATTCTCATGTGGACTACTACTAATACAGCTGAATTCCAAGTACAAAAATCTGAAGGAGAAGGAACTTCTGCAATGCAGAGAAGAATGTATTCTTTGGGCCTAAATGGTTTAAGTGCTTCATCTCACAGGTCCAACAAATTCCAAAAGTAGTTGGGAAGACCAACAAAGTAACAGGTTCTACTTCTGTATTTGACATTAGATCTGAAGGCCAGTTTAGGTGAGATGTTAAGAAGGAAAAACAATAAAACCAGAACCACAAAGTGGCTATGCCATCCCTTTTCGCCCATATCAGAAATGCTGCCCCTACTTGCAATAAAACAAGTTGCTAACAAACTGTACAACGTCCTTAGATAAAAGGTGTTCACAGAACAGTCATTTGTGAGGTGATGGATACTACACACAAGAAAGGATTTAAGGGACATGGTGGATCTTGTACCTAAAACAGGCAATTATCACAAGTTAGATGAAACATACTAGCCGTCTACAAGTCCATCTTTTTTAGCTATGACACAAGATGAAGAGATTAACATTACCAGAGTTCAGTGATTTGCATATAATTGCCTATGAAAACAGAAGTCTCTTTGATAAATTACTCATGGGAAGGAAGAGAACTATTCACTAGGTTACCGCTGATCATGAGTCATATGATAGAAATCCTTTCCGCCTACAGTATTACCCGAAGTTAAGGTCCTGTGCAGGTGCATATGTTCCCATTAATAATGAGAGAGAACATTCAAAAACAGAAAGAAAGGTACAAATGAAATTTTATATCCCAATTTAAACAACTGAAAAGGAACTCGCTGTAGTTCAAAACTGAGGTAAACATGCAAAATATACGTTTCATCTTTGCAAAAAGGCACAACAGCAATGACATTATTCATCAAATAAGACAAGAATTCTGCAACAAAAATAAAATTAAAAAATACAAGAACCCAGTTAATTAAAATCTTCAAAATAATTCAAAGGAAAAAAACTGTAAGTACAAGCTATACCAAGAGAATTACAGAAATGGAAAATACCATTATGGTTCTTACTAACGTTCTTTGAACACTGTTTCTGAAACATAACTACCACCTTTCAAAGCTTGAGTCCCACTTTTACCAAGTACTCTGACTCCTCTTCCTTCCCTACTGCACTTATTAACACACAGCACAATGAACACTTTATCATACATGCCCTCTATCTTAGCATATAATTTGTAGGTAAATTTAGAAAGTTGTAAAATTTTTTTGATCACGATTTTAGGTATGTGGTAGTTACCCTCCAAATCATCTTAATAGAAAACCAGACACTTTTTATTTGGCCACAGAGAGATAGCAGTATGTCTTATAGTGAGAAAAACAGGGGCACGTGGGTGGCTCGGTCGGTTGAGCATCTGCCTTTGGCTCAGGTTATAATCTCGGGGTCCTGGGATCGAGCCCCATGGGCTCCCTGCTCAGCAGGGAGTCTACTTTTCCCTCTCCCTCTCCCCCTCTGCTCGTGTGCTCTTTCTCTCTCTCTCTCTCAAATAAATAAATACAATTTTTAAAACAAATAGAAAAATACTTACATCTTCTGTGTCCTTAACCCGTAAAATCTGTTCCCTCAGGTCTTGTAAATCATTAAACGTGGACTGAGCTGTAATAGAATATACTAGTGCAAACCCTTGGCCATTCTTCATATACAAATCCCTCATCGCTGTAAATTGCTCCTATAATAAAAAATGTACAATTATAAGTATGATTTCTTGAATGTACACTGGAACAATTTAAATCTGAATATCACAAGGAAGCTACTGCATTTTTCCTTACAAGCTCCCATGACAGGAAATGTAAGACCTATTACACAGTTTCTAGAAATTCTGAGGTAGATGTTCTTATTCCCTACTTACACAACTAGAAGCAATGACATATGAACTAAGGAATTAGAAGGGAGACCTTAACCACCTTATCATGCTATACCATGCTTTCTGTATAGTTTAGAAAACTGTGTATGATTTCTTTTTATATATAGATCCTAATTAAATTATTTTGATGCTACTAAAGATGACCTCCAAGAAACTGCTGTTAGAAAAGAGAAGTCCAAGTACTGAATCCTGAGGCCTTCCAACACTAAGAGGTTGGGGAGATGAAGACAAATCAGGAAAGGAGACTTAGGAGTAACCAATGATAGAGGGAGAAAACCAAGCAAGTGTTGGTTCCTGGAAGCCAAATGGATAAAGTTTTTACAGAGGATAGTGATCAAATGACTTAGAGGTTGCTGCAAAGTCCAAGGGAGTTGAGGATACATGCAGAGGACTGATCATAATGACAGGCCATGGACTTGAAGCTATGTGAAGAGGGGGTTAGGATATGAGGACAAAGATGGTGGGATAAATGGACTGAAGGTTCCAGTGAAGTTGAAGGTATAAAAGGAAGTGAGATGAAAAAAACAAGAGGTAGAGAGTAGCATGCTTGAAAGTGAGAGGAAGGTGGGATCACAGTTATTGGTAGTCATATAGTCTACATAAGACCATGGGCAGGAATGGCTGAAGCAGTATGGAGGTCAATAAACTGGTAGGCCGAGGAAATGGATTATCTATAATATCCATATAGATTCTATTTGAATACTAAAACCACCAAGGATTCTGATTGAAGCAGTGATAAGAGAGTGAGCAAAAATCTTCAAGGAGTAAGCAGTGATCTGGGACACGATTAATGAGGATCAACTACTTTCCAAGCTCTATGCAGGGCACCGGGGACACAAACAACTCAACAGGCAATTATGACACAGTGCGTTGAGCACTAGGATGGGAGAGTGACAAGATATTTAAGAGCACAAAGGAAAGATCTCTATGGTAGGGAAGAACTTTCTTAATTTGGACAAGAGGAAGAACAAAGAACTCCTTCATACTTGTGGAGGTGATGAAAGGAAGAAGGAGAAAAGTGCTCTTTAACTGTTGGGGTATCTGGGAACAGAGGGGAATGACTACTGATTCAGAAGCTAAGGAAATGGGGGTTTGGAATGGCAAAGGGGAGATATTTTGAGTCAGCAGATATAAAAAAGATGTAGTTCTAATGATCCAAAGCTTCCTACTGGAATCAAGGTCCATTTTCCCACAAAAGAATGGAAAAATACAGAATCATTAGCACTACAATTGCTCCCATCAATTTATATGCTTTTCTTAATGACACGAAACTTTATCATCATTTATACAATTATGTGGAAAGTTTGTGCTAAATTTTAAACAACTTATAACATTTAAGGGAATACCATCCATTCTAAAGCTGAGAATTGCCTAACAGGTAAAGTCTACGTATATGGAGAAAGAAAGAAAAATCGCTTAATGTGTGCATTGATGGCAGTATAACAGGAAATCATCAGTAATTAATAACAAAATTATTAAAGAATGACAAATGAAGGCAATGAAAACAAAAGCAAATACTTGGAGCTCATATACATAGCTATGTATCACTTGTGCCAAGTAATTTATAATCATTATCTCATTTGATCATTAGAAGCACCCTATGACATACTAATGTCATCATATAGTAGTCATTTAAAGTTGAGAAAAATGTGGCTCGAAATAATCCTAAAGATTTTTGTCAGAAAACATGTATCTGTCAACAGCCCCTTGATATGTTAACATACTAATAAAAGGCAAAAATAATTTTGATAAAAATTAATGACTATGGTGCCAAAAGACAAAGTCTTATATAAGCCCAGAGAAATACCTATTTTAATTAAAATTCTGGATTTAAAATACCTTTTTTCTTCTTATTTTTTTAAAGCAGTAATAGGGTAATCGTTTACCTCAATATAGGGAGAAGATACCCAATGTACACATTCTGTAAGCGAACTCAACACACAACGTTAAGAGTATGGGGGCATGAAGTACAGCACAGATCGTTGGTAGCACATAAGAACATTTAAGAAGCCCTATGTTTAGATAATTTGTTCTTAATCAGAATAATTACTTTTACTCAGAGGAATTTAGATGATAAAATCTGTTCACCAGCTAAAACCTATCAAAAAAGAGAAAACATCCTTACTGTTCCTGCTGTGTCCAGGATTTCAAGCATACACTGTTGGCAATCTACTTCAACTTGCTGTTGGGGAAGGAAGGAAAAATAGTAATATCAAAATCAAAACGTCAGTCTATTTTCCTGCCACCTCGTCATTCCAAGTGCCTATTAACAACTACAAAGCCTTTTCTCTAGGAATCTGCTATCCTGGCTGAGATTTAACTTGGTACTATAATAAAGAACAGGAGGTCTCAAGCATGTTCTATTAATACTACAGAAGCCAGGACTCTTAATGCTGAGTTTAGATATTTTATGACCACTGTAAAGTGAGTAATGATTTTTGCTATTATTAGAAGGCAATGGTCATATCCTCTGATTTAAGAAAAACTGCAACAAATAGGTATAGTTCTAACAGAAATAAAAATGTATAAAATACGTATATTTATATTATCATCAAAGAAAACAAAGCACAAACGTATTAAATGGCTCAAAATGCAGACAAGATTTTAAAGAAAATTCTGCCAATTTACTACGTTCAAATTGCTAAAGTGTTCCTAAAATATGCCCCAAATTAAATACACAGGAAAATTTTAAGAGATAAAGGGAATGCAGAGGTACTAAAATGAATAACACTGAACTCACATAGTCCTCAAGACTTTAAGAAAAAGGTACATCTTTGGAAAACCTCTGTGCATAAGGTGAAATTTTATATACTGAATTATATCTCCCCAGTGTTTTATAAAAAAAGAGAAGGTTGGCCTAAAGAAAGTATCAACTATGAAACGTGTGGAAAATTTTTAATAAAGAAGTAACTAAGAAAAGTGTCAAATCTTCAACATTCTGGGTACAGATCTGTTTGTAGTTACAGCTTTAGCCAGCAACTTATTTGGGGGCAATTTTAGTACTGCAACACTGTCTTCTAAAAATAAGTGTATTAACATAAGGCCTATTTTAAAGGCTTCTGTGTCAGCTCAGGGCTTGCTGAGAAGCACCACTGGCGGTGCTACAAACTCACTGAGGCACCACTTACAGGACTCCTGCGGTAATGTGCACAATCAGCAAGTGCGCATGCTCAATGAATAATGAATTAGGTCTGTAGTTTCTCCATGTACCTAGAACACAATTTTATTTCCAATTTGCAGAAAACGAAACTGTTCTGCCAGCATGGCTGGACGAGCTTATGTAATTTAACAAAACTTACGACACTACTGAAGGTAAATTCTACAACATCTAATGAAGTAATCCTTTCCTATTTGTTGAAAGGTAGGTTTAATTCTCTGCCTCCCCCCCTTAACATACTTGGGAAAGAAAATCATGAAAATTCCTCATAATGCTAGTTTTATAATGAAATAAAATAGTATTTTTTGGTCAAGACTAATTTTTTCCTTTTGAATAATCTTTATGTTTTAGAACTCTGGCATGAGAGTCCCAATAAAACTAAGCAGAAAATACAGTGTTTCCATATACCCTTCTCCTACTCTCCACTAGCCTCTCCTACCATCAGCCTCCCACACCAGAGCGGTACATCTGTTACACTCAATGAACGTACGTAGAGACATCATTATCTATACCTATGGGTTAGATAATTTGTTCTTAATCAGTCTATACCTTATGGGTTTACTCTTGGTGGTGTACATTCTGTGGTTGGGAAAATGTGTAATGACATGTGTCTACTATTATAGTATCAGACAGAATCCAATATCTAATTTCTTTTTTTTTTTGCCTTTTAATTATTTTTTTCTCCCTAAATATGTTTATTTTAATTTTTCAGTGTTACAAGATGGATTGTTCAATATCTAATTTCTTATAGTCTAAAGATGAACTCCCTTAACGTTATTATAAAACTAAACAAAAATAAAAACCTTCGGTCACCAGATAACTTCGAGCATAAAAGCGATCTTAATTTTCACAAAAAGAGTTGTCAAAAATATACCTATTTATATGCAATTTTTCTATATTAAAAATAGCCTCTATATTAAAGGAGAATATATACATTAAAGAACAGATTACTAATCAGTAACAGAACATAGAGCTCTCTGTAGCTAAATAGTATTTTATGAGAAATACTCTGTTCTGGTGAAACATTTAAAAAGAATTATGGAAGATTTATATCACTTCTCAAAAAAGATTTTTACAAAGCAATTCTGTGGATAAAGTTTTAAAGTCCTATTTGTAAGCATGTGTACACAAGTTTCACATTTTACCTTTCTGTAGGAATCTTCTATCGTTGGGTCATATTTTTCAACAAAAATTCCCTGAACAAACTGAACTGTCTAGAAAAAAAAAAAGCAGAGAAAAGTTAAGAACTTAAAAGAAATATCAACTCTTCTAGAATGCTACTTGTATCATTATGAAGTGATAAAGACTAATGAAATTATGTGAAAATTCTGGGCAAACATGCAGATGTACGGTCTCATTATGTTTCAATACAAAGATATACCCATACCTAAGAGGGCACATTGAGAAAGAAGGCAGTCATGTTAAAGGCTGTCAGCAATGCTGCAGCCAACTCCCACTGTGAAATAATTACTATATTGTTTCAAAATACAGTGAAGATACAAATAAGGACACAGATCCTAATTAAAGAAAAAAATGAAAATTTATCAGTATTTAGAACTCCTAATACCTCTTTATGTATCTATAGTAACTTTCATTTCATGCTCTTAAAGAAATGAGACAAAAGGTTCTAAATCTACAAAAATCTTAAGACAGTCTAATTGTGGGGGAAAAGAGAAAAGGAAATTAAAAAGTACTGAATTTACTAAATTGATAGTCATATCCAAGTTCCATGTTTTCCCTAGAAGTAGTTATTTTTCCCATTTGCCAGCTGAGATTCCAAATATACAACTTTGTATATTTCTGCTTCCGAAGCCATACTTTTTTCATTGGAAACACTGCCTACTCATCTTTTCCAGATTACCTACTTCTCCATGATTTCTATAAACACAGACTTCACGCTAGGTATTTTATCATTTGGTAAATAAAAAGAAGTACTGAAGATGGTTGTGAATTATTGCCTGGACAACTTTAAAACAGGGTCTGGTACACTGCCACCTAAAAGTAAGGAAGGCTAAGAACACGGCCTGAGCTCTCCTACATTTAAATTATGCACTATTTTAGCTTGAGCTAAACACATTAACTGGAATATAGTAAACTTCAAACTTGTTCCTCTTACTAAGCTCCTGTTCTTCTAAGGAGACTCAGGATATAAAATTACACCAAAAACCTTCATCATTATTTTTATTAAGGATTTAATCACCTCATCATCTTAGTACTACATAGAATTCAAATATGGAAAACTTCCTAATATGCTTATACTAGAACTGAGGTTCTCAAAATGTGGTCCAGAGCAGATGTGTAGGAAAAAACTTATTGTCCTCATAATACCATGACATACGTGTTTTTTCGAAGAGTATACAACATATGCTATAGCTAGATACTAGACGCAGAAGCCGGTATGAGAACCCAAGTGCTTTCTATAAGCCAGCTGTTAGAGACTAGCACAAAAAAACCAATCTCCCACTTTTCACTTCCTTCTTCCTAAAGCAAGCTTTCATTATTTCTCTGAATCTCATCTCCTCAGTTCTCAGGGACATCTCATTCATTGATACTGACTTTTATTTTATTCATTCAGTTTTCCTACTGGATCTTCCTCTTCCTTCTTTACCTACTGTCCTTTCTGTATTAAAATCAAAAACAAGAGACCAGCCTGAAAATTCCCTGGGCAGATAAAACTGGTTTAGTCATGTAAACAAAGCTTAATTTAGCTTATTTAGCAAAGCTAAATTGACCTGGAGGTCATTTCTTGCTTATGCCTCTGGAAATCAAAAGCAAAACTTACACTGTTTCCCAAGGTTGATATGAGGTAACTACTAACAAATTCTCTATCATTTAAAGAAAATTCTAACACTATAACCAGTCACTGAAGAATAAAGTCACTGCTTTCTCACTCCATAAGCTGCTTTATTATAACAATATACCCCTGAGACTCATTCCATGTTCTGGTTTGAAGGCTCCTGGTTTGCAAACGTCTTTTTGGCGTGTGCACGATAAACTTACTAATTACTACTTCAATGATTCATTAATTTTACTTTGGTTATTTCTTGAACTTTTGACACCTGCGACAATTATTCCCTTCCTCTCCAATATCACCATTGTCCTTTCCACGGGATTACTGCCTCCAGCACACAAACCATTTGCTCTACCATCTCACACCCAGAAATAAAAATTTCCCTTAACTCCACTATTCCTCCAGCTTCACCCACGCCCTCCCTGTTCCCTCTGATAATCAGACTTCTTTACCTGTCTACAATCACGGTCCTGTTTCTTCAGCACTCATTTACTCCTCAACCCACCCCAGCATGGTTATGGCACTATCCCCTTACTGAAGCTTGCTTTTATCAAGTCCGGCTACCTCTGTGTTTCTGTACCATCTCTTTCCTCTCCTTTACTTGACTTCTGGGCAGTCAAGTAAAGATGCTTTCCTTACATTCAAGTATAAGATGTACTCTTCTATGCTGGGTCCTTCAATCCTATTTGCTCTTTAAAGGTTGAGAGGTATTTAGAGCTCAGTCCTGAGTTCTTCCTTCTCTGATCTCTCCCTAGACAACTTCACTTATTCCTATGGATTTTTTATTTATTTTTGAAAAGGTAATCCCATGGATATAGGACAAAATACAAAAGATACAAAAGAGTATGCAGTGGTAACCAACCATACCTATCACCTTTGCTCCCAGTTATCCAATTCTACCCCCAAGTAACCAGTATGTTATCTGTAGTTCATTTAACCTTGCAGAGATAGTCTCTACATTTTATACTATCTTCCCCCTCACCCTCCTTTTTTTTCTTATCAAGTGATTGTCTACACTGTTCGGTACCTTTTTTTTCCCCCTAAAAAATACATCTTAGATATCACTATATATCAGTATACACAGAGCTGCTGCATTTTTTAATAGTTATATATTATTCTACTCAAAATGTATGTTAAAAACTTACTTTTGGCCAGCCCTTATTGGTAGACATTTAGGTTGTTTCCAAACTCTTACCACTGTAAAGAATGTTGCGATCAATATCCTTGATCATGTTATTCTGTATATATGAACTTATATATGAAATTTCAAGAGACTTGCTGAATTGAAAGTTATATGCCCTTATTTTCTTACTTTTTTTAAAAATTTAAGTAATCTCTATACCCAATGTGGGGCTCAAACTCACAACCCCAAGATCAAAAGTCGCATGCTCTTCCGAATGAGCCAGCCAGGTGCCCCGAATATATGCATCTAAAATGACAGATATTCTCATTCACCATAGAGGTACTAATTTACAGGTAATAATTTAGAAGTAACATAATTCTCATGAAATTAAATACTGCTGATATATACATGGTGTCCCAAATCATAAGTCTCTTTTAAGCTTATTATCTTGAGGGTCTAATTACTTATTTGATATATTTACTTAACATCTCACATAACCAAATTTGACATCACTCTTGACTTGTACTTTCAGATCTGCTCATTCGCCAGTGTTTCCCTTTTACTTAGTGATACATCCATAAAATTAGTAGCTCAACAACTAGAACTTTGGGAATCATCCTCAACATCTCCTTTTCTCCTAGTCCTCACATCAATCTAGCACCAAGTTACTTAATTCTCAAAAGATCTGCTCTTCTCTCCTTCACTGCCACACGCCCCAATATAAGGTTCCACAAACAATAATCTGGGGTTCAGCATTAACTCCCAACTGGTCTCCCGTGTCCACTCAGCTTCTCTTCTAAATCACTCCACACCGAACAAGGTATTCTCTTTAAAACATATTATCTAATCCTGTCAACACCCCTCCCACCTCCCAGCCCCTGAAAAAAACACTCTCAATGGCTTCTCACAGCATTAGGAGTAAGTTTCAAGTTCTTAATGGTCTTCAAGCCATGATGTGGGGCCTGCTTCTCACTTTATTTCCCTCTACTTGCTTTCCAGTTCATTCATGCCACAGCAACTGGGACCCATCTTCGTGTTCAAATGCTAATCGAGGTTCATTTGTCATAGGGGTCTGTACTTTTCTTTCAAAGTATCTCTCTCACAATTATAATGAGGTAGTTCTTCATTTAACTTTGTAATTATTCTTATCTCTTCTACTATATGTTAAGCTCTGAGGGACTGTGTTTTTGTTCACTGTTGTCACCCTAGAGTCTGACCGTATGGAAAAGCTCAATGAATGTTTGCTAAATAAATACAGCATGTCTACAAAAAAGAACTTCACTTCAGTCTGGCGTGGGAGTAGGGTAGGACTTACTCCACTAGTATCTGAAATAATCAGACTCCCCCCACTGGAATGTAAGTTCCTTAAAAAATGAGAACAATTTTATTCCTCTTTGAATCACAATCACAGAGTGCTTAGCACATGGTAGGCAGCCAGTAAATATTTGCTGAAGTGAAAGACTGAATGAGCCGCCATTGTAAACTACACATCTGTGGCTACTGAATGAATCTCTGTTCCCTGTGGGCCAGATACTGGGCATATAAAAAATACTGCCACCTTTTCTCACTAATGACTAAAAGTCTAAGCAAGCAAATATCAATGTTCCTCTTGTACTATACTAATTAAGTTAGAGTTAGGTGGCTAACTTACCAGAGCAGACTTCCCCACGCCTCCTGAACCAAGGACCACTAGCTTGTACTCACGCATGATGTGGTCTGTTTAAATACTGACAATCTGGGGAAAAAAACAAAAACCTAAAGATTAATAAACATGCCAAGAATAGCCCAAGAATGTGTAACTGATACATGAAATATATGATATTTTGGTTTTTGTTTGCTTTTTCCCTTAAAATTATTAAGGGGAAGACAGGTACACAGTAAAACCATGCAGGTTCTAAGCTTAGTTTATAGGACTACTGCCAGGCATTTTAATTCATTAAAGATTATCTTTGACTAGGCATCAATCATCCTTAGAGTCTGTTCATGTTACTTGTAAGAGTGTTTGACCAGAAAATAAGGTGATTAAAACTAGTTGTCTTATAACTACAATCATGAACCTAGTTCTTTACAAAGCTATTGTTGAAATGACTTAACACACTTTTTTGAAAAGTTCACTCATTAGCATTAATGTATACGCTTTTGCTTAAAATAACATACAGTAATTATATACTATTTTGTTCATTATTCTATTACAGCTGAACCATGTAAAATGTTATCTTGAAAATTATTAGGATATGAAAGGGATATTAATGAAATTGTTAAAACTCTATAAGTAGGGATTAGCAATATACTCCATAAGGCCCAAATTGCTAGAAAGAAAAAAAAAAAGAAATATAAACTTTACTTTTTATCTCCACAGTTATCTTAAAAGGTAATAAAGCAGGTAAGAATTTCCAATGGTGATGGTGGATTAAGTATGAATGGACTTTCCATTCCATAGTAAACAGCTAAAACACCAGAAAAAATATGTGGAAACAACTGCTTTCAGACATTTGACGATAAGCAGTATAGAAGGACTATGATCTCTGAATGATGTGACAAGATGAAGTGAGGCCTACACCTGCCATGGCTTTCTGTTTGGAAGTACTTTTCAGACTGTGGTACAGGGAGGAAGAACTCAAGCAGAGAACAAAATGTACATCAAAGAGGGAGTTAAGCACAAAAAAATTCCAGAAATCTACACAGACGTTCACTAGAGTCTCTGGCCAAACATTAAGCAAAGCATGCAGGATGAAACTCCATGACATAAAGGCAAAGAATAAATAGGGATCTATAAGCTGAACAATTCCAGGGTGCTGAGAAATATTGGAAGTTTTGGTCAGGAAAGTTCCTCTTGTTGAAAAATAGGCATTTCACTTGAAATCCCATAAGATTCACAGACCTTCTTGAGAAGCTATGCAAGACAGAAGAAAATGGAGTATCTTTAAAATGTTTAAAGAAGGAGTGCCTGGGTGGTTCAGTCGATTAAACATCAGACTCCTGATTTCTGCTCAGGTCATGATCTCAGGGTCTTAAGATTGACCCTGTGTTGGGCTCCATGCTCAGTATGGAGTCTTCTTCTCCCTCTCCCTCTGCCCCCCCACCCCTGCCCATGCAAGCTCCACGATCACTCTCTCTCTCTCATAAATAAAATCTTAAAAAAAAAATGCTTAAAGAAAAAATGGTCAATACAGAATGCTAAATACAATGAATCTATCCTTCCAAAATGAAAGTGAAATAGTTTTTTTCAGATAGAAAAGGAAGGAAGGGAGGGAGGAAAAGGAAATGAAAGGAAAAAAAAGAAGGAAAGAAAGGAGGAAGAAGGAAAAGCTGGGGGGAAAATTTCATCAGTACCATTTAAAAAAAGCAAAGGAACTTCTTCAGGTGGAAGAAAACAATAACAGATGGAAACTTGGATCTACATAAAGGAATCACGATTACAAAAGGAATAAAAAGTACCAGAAATGGTGAATGAGAGTTAATCTACAAGACCTTTTTGACCACTTAAAGCAAAACTAATAACAATGTACTACAAGGTTTTACACCACACACAGAAGTAATAGCACAATAATAACACAAAAAAGGAAGGGGACTGAAAGCATACTGTTCAAGGTTCTTACAGTGTATCTGTAATAGTATAATATTATTTGAAGATAAACTGTCATATGCTGAAGATGCATGCTGTAAAACTCAGAGCAGCCAATGAAAAAAATCTGATTCCTCCAAAAACAAAAACAAAAACAAAAACCATCAGAAAAAATACAAAAAAGCAAAAAAGAACAAAGAAAAGATGGGAAAACTATAAATAGCAGGAGAGCAGAATTAGAAGGCAACCACACCACCATATTAAATGTAAATTATCTATTACAATATTCCAATTCAAAGTCAAGATAAGAAAGCAAGACCCAACCATGTCGTCTTCATCAAGAAACAATCTTTAAATAAAGATACAAGGAAAGTTAAAAGTAGTATTTGTTGGTGACAAAGTCA
>CM052798.1:84339756-84394863 GCA_028533885.1 Nasua narica | reverse complement strand
TGACCAAGTCTCCCAGGAACCCCTTTTATGAACTGCACATTTAAAATAAGTACATTTTAGGAATCCTCATGCACTGCCAGTGGGAATGAAAACTGGTGAGCTACTCTAGAAAACAGTATGGAGGTTCTTCAAAAAATTAAAAATAGAATTACCATAATTCCATTACTAGGTAATGGAATACCCAGTATTCCCAAAGAATACAAAAACAGTAATTCAAAAGGATATATGCACCCTTATGTTTATTGCAGCATTATTAACAATAGCCAAATTATGGAAGCAATTGAAGTGTCCATCAATAGATGAATAGATCAAGATGTGACATATATATATATATATAGAGAGAGAGAGAGAGAGAGAGAGAAAGAATGGAATATTAGTCATAAAAAAGAATGAAATCATGCCATTTCCAACAACATGAATGGATCTAGAAAGTATAATGCAAAGTGAAATAAGTCAGTCAGAGAAAGAGAAATACCATATGATTTCACTCATATGTGGAATTTAGGAAAACAAAATAAATGAACAATGGAAAAAAGACAGACAAACCGGACTCTTAAATATAGATAACCGATGTTTCCGAGGGGAGGTGGGTGGGAGGATGGGGGAAATAGGGAAAGAAGATTAAGAGTACACTTATCAAAATAAGCACAGAACGTACAGAATTGTTGAATCATTATAGTATACAAATGAAAACTAATATAGCACTGTATGTTATACTGGAATTAAAATTTTAAAATAAATAAAATTTTAAAATTTAAGAAGGAAAAAAGGGACATTTTATTACATGTAAATTGCAGTTCAATAGAGTTAATTTAAGAAAATCCAATGGGAGAAGAAGGGAAATTTCTCAGAATACCAGTTACATGTATAGTCTTATAAACTGAATGTGTGCCCCCAGTGTGATGATATTAAGAGGTGGGGCCTTTGGGAGGTGATGAGGATTAAATGACTAGATTAGTGCCCTTGTAACAGTTCCAAGAGCTTGCTTCTCTCATTCTCCACCAAGTGAAGATACAGACAGCCCCCTGTAAGTCAGGAAGCAGGTCCTCCTCAGACACCTGATTTACCAGTGCTTGATCCTGGACTTCCCAGCCCCTAGAACTATGGGAAATAAATGTGTTGTTTAAGCCACCCAGTCTATGGTAATTTGTCCCAGCAGCCCCTATTGACTAAGAGACATAGTAAAGATAAATTACAGCAGACTATCCAACAGACATGGCCACAGGAATAATTATTGTTCTGAATCGAAAAACATTTTCCAAGTATCTCCCAGGTACCCGTTCTGTATTAGGTACAAGGGACACAAAAATGAAAAGTATGTTTCCTATCCTCGAGGAGCTCATGGAGGAGGAAAAAATAAGTAATTATAATATGATGTGAACAAAGTTTTTACAGAACAGAGATAAAGGGTTGGGGAAGGAAACAGAAACAGAGGAGAGAGCAGGTTTAGTTTTTCAATGGAGGTTACCTAAGAACTAAATGAAAAACTGAATAGGAATGTTCCAGGTAAGTAGGGAAGGGCATTCTAAGCAGAGGAAACAGCTTGAAGAAATACTTTAGATCATTAAATACACAAGAACCAGGGAATACCACACAGCTAGGTGTGGCCAGAACACATGGTTTAAAAAGCAAGGTATGGAAATGGAGCAGGGTTCAGAGACTAGGTTATGCTTGCAAAGACACTTACCATGTAAAAGAGTCTACAGTTTATCTAGTAAGCAATGGTAGAAAACAGTGACTTTTAAAAAAGATTTTATTTATTTGACATACAGAGAGAGATGGTACAAGCAGGGGGAGTGGTAGGCAAGGGAGAGGGAGAAGCAGGCTCCCTGCTGAGCAGGGAGCTACATGCAGGGCTCTCCTGGGATCATGACCTGAGCCGAAGGCAGACACTTAACCAAGGAAGCCACCAAGGCACCCCAAAAACTGTTTTTTTTTTTTAAGTACTACAGTCGGAGATATATTCTGGAAAGAGAACTGTTTGTTTCTTTGTTTTAAAGATTTTATTTATTTATTTGACAAAGAGAGATCACAAGTAGACAGAGAGACAGGCAGAGAGAGAGGAAGAAGCAGGCTCCCTGCTAAGCAGAAAGCCCGATGCGGGGCTCGATCCCAGGATCCCGAGATCATGACCTGAGCCAAAGGCAGAGGCTTTAACCCACTGAGCCACCCAGGCGCCCCTGGAAAGACAACTGTTTTTTTGTTTGTTTGTTTGGAAAGACAACTGTTAACAGTATATAAAATGAACTGGAGGAGAGACTAGAGACAAGGAGAATAGTCAGGGAGCTACTGAAATAGCTCAGGTAGAAAATGACACAGGCCTGCATAGCAGCAGCAGGGCTGATGAGAGCACAGTGATTTTTGGAAGGTAAAACTGACAGGCCTCTATAGCTAGTTATAGGTTATTATTTAGGGGAATGAAGAGGAATAAAGAATAACTCCTGGGCAAATTAGGTGGCTGAAAGGAGGCTTAAAAAGAAAGTTAATATTCTTGCCCAAAATTAAGTTTGAAATTCCTATGGGAAAAGTAGGTAACATGTGGTTTTTAAATCTCTAAGTCTGGAAACTCAGTAGAAACCAAAGGGCTGGAGGGTACAGATTTAGGAGTTTTAAGAAATGGCAGTAGTTGAAGCAGATGAGATCAACCAAGGAGAATTTATTCAGTGAAAATACAAGAAAGCTAAGAATCGAGCCTTGAGAAAAGACCACCTTTTACAATGTAGATGGACAGGAAACCGGAGGAAAATGTGACTTGGGAGAGGTTTATCATGGACACTAATCCTATACCTCTATCTGTATCAGGTGGTTCTCTTATTTCCATGAAAACAAAATAAAAACAAACACCTTGATTATTAAACACAAGAGCATATGTATACCCAGACAGATCTACATTATATGTAACCCCATCCTCAGGTCCCTGGTGATTCTTAGCAGGGGACCACTGTCATTTTAACAAGATGTCAATACATCATCTCTCTAATCCAAAAATGTGTATCTTTCAAGAGGGAATCCTAATATAGCAAGGCTCATTTATATTCCCCAAATTGCCTCTAAGGGCAACAGCATTTGAGAAAAGCACTCAGATATGGCTAAATTATTTTGGGTATTCTGCAACAACAAAATATTTGGCCCCCATTCCTCAACTCAAGTAGTAAGATATTCAAATCTCAAAGCTATTTTTCACATATACTATATGTACAGAAAATTATTTTCTTTATAACTAACAAATACCATTGTGTCATGAATGTATACACATACATACACATGCAAATATAAAAATAATATAGCTCATATAAGAAAACACACACACACATGCACACATACCCAATAAGGAATAATGTGGATTAACATGTTCTTTTGAAAGGGGTTAGTTCTAAGTCATTACTGCCAAGTTAGAAAGCCACTATGTTCTTCCAAGCAAATCCCATGCCTTTTTATGGAAATCTCTTATGCCCTGCACTCCCAACACAGTCCCAGAAAATTTCTCACTCTGGTTAAGATTCCCTGACAAATAAGGAGGAACAGAATAAACATTACACTATATTTAAATTTTAAGTCAATCTTGAGTTCCTAACATTATAGTCCAAGCTATAATACAACAATTTTTTCATTCTTCCTTCAAGCAAAACCACTTCTAAATTTCACAAAATAACATGATTGTCTTTATGACACAAATCAACCCCAATTTTGTTGTTTCAGTTTTTAAATATATAAACTAATTAATTACAAGATGAAATAGTTTCTCCTACACAAGTGAGCCTACAAACCAAAATTCATTTAAGAAAATTTGGTTGTGATGCGAAATTGCGGAGAAAAAATTTTTTACATTAAGGAACACTGAAGATAGTTTCTTAACAAGCAGTTACATTGTTGACTATATTTACAGAAGCCATGAATATTTTATTTTAAAGATTTATTTACACATTTTAGAGAGGGAGGGAGAGGCAGAGAGGGGAAGCAGACTCCCCGCTGAACTTAGAGCCCAACGGAGTTCTATTTCATGACCCCCAGATCAGAACTTAAGCTGAAACTAAGTCAGTCATTCAAACAACTAAGCCACCCAGAGACCCAAGAAGCCATGAGTATTTTAAAACTGGCAACTGACCACATATGCTGGGGGTGGTGGTTAATACGGAAATCACGGTAAGATTTACTCTTCTAAAATAAAGAACAATGTTCTTTACAACACATCATAATGGAAATTCAACTTTTTTGATAACATGAAATCATATTATCTCATTGCAAGAATCTCTTCCTTGATACTTTCTCCTTATTCTTCTCAAGATTAGCACTTTGGGGGTAGAATGTATATAAAGTGATCAGACATCATGTCCTTGTAAATGAAGTTTATAAATTAGTCTTCACAGTCTAAAACCAGGCACATTCAGCCTAAGAGCATTCCTACCCCTCCCCCTAATGAAAGAAGATATGCTCTTATACACATATGAGGCCAACAGGGATTCTCAAGAAGACACAATCACAGATTTGAGGAAAACAATTTGACGGAAGCAATGAATTCAACAAACAGAAGAACAAAACCCAAAGAAAACAGTTAAGAGGACCTATAAAGCACTGTAAAATAAATTAATATCCCTAAAGAAACATATGAAGTTATCAAGTCTATGCAAAAGATACACTAGTGATTTAGGAAGTAAAATACATGACCACCAGAAAAGAAATCAGTAGATGGGCTGAAGTGAAAAATGGATATAGCTGAAAAGCAAGTACTGAATGAAGTACTAAATGAAGCAATATACTGAACCTACCCGAAGAGTGCAGAACAAAAGGACAGAGAGATGGAATGTATGAAAGAAAGAGGTAAGAAGGATAAATCTCAAAATTCTACCAGCTATCTGACAAGATGTCTAGAAGCAGAAAAATTGAAGAAATAATAGAAAGACATTTCCTGAGGTAAAATAAGAAAATTAGAAATCTTCAGATTTAAAGTGCTCAAAGTACCAAACATAATAACAAAAAATATTCACAACTGGATATATAGGAGTTGAAATTTCAAACCACTGAAAGTGAAGACAAAATCCTAAAAAGCTTCTAGAGAGGAAAAACATATTCCCCTCCGTGTGAATATGGGTAGGTTTGTTTTTTTTAAATTCAATTAATTAATATATAGTGTATTATTAGTTTCAGAGGTAGAGTTCAGTGATTTATCAGTTGCATATTAACACCCCGTGTCCATGACATCAGGGGCAGATTTATTAAACACAATATAGCAGAAGTGATGTTGTCCAACTTCTGATGCTAGGAACGGTTGCCAGAACTTTCTCCTGGATCTCTCTTTCGGGAGTCATGCCATGGGGCCCAGAGCTGTCAGGACACCCTGAAGCCACCACTGTGGAGAGACCATTGGGAGAAGGAGAGTTATGTGAGGAGCCCTCACAGTTTCAGTACCCATAGATCTGTGAATAAAGAAGATTTTAAGATGACCCCAGACAGCCACCATCTGGCTGCAACCCCTTGAGAAACCTTAGGCCAGATCCACCCAGCTGAGCCACTCCTTACTTCCATACTCTAGAAAACGGATGGGTGACAATACATGGTTACTGCTTTAAACCACTACAGTTTGGAATGGTTTAATAACTAAATATAGCAGGAAGAAAAGAAAATATAAAGGACAAAGAACAGATGGACAAACTGAAAATAAATGGAAAGATGTCAGACAATGCAAATATATCAGTAATTACATTAATATTCAATAGAAAATTAAAACACAAGGCAAAATACATAATGTAAAAGTTGACACAACTAAAGGGAAAACTAGAGAAATACAGATTAGATTATTATAAATCTAAATAAATTAGATTTATTAAAATCTAATAAATGATTAGATTTTAACATGCCTCTCAGCAACTGACAGAAAAGGAAGATAAAATCAGTAACAATATATATGATTTGACCAAATAATGAATCAACTTAACCCAAGAGTCACATATATGTAGAACACCATACCTAACAACTGCAAATGACACTTTTAAGTGTACATGGATCATTTATTTTTATTTTTTAATTTTTTAGAAAGACTTATTTATTTTAGAGAGAGAGAGAGAATGCATGTACCCACAAGTAGCAGGAGAGGCAGAAGGAGAGCGAGAGAATCCTTAAGCAGACTTTCTGCTGGACCCAAATCAGGGCTCAATCCAGGACCCTGAAATCATGACCTGAGCTGAAACCAAGAGTCAGATGCTTAAAACCAACTGAGCTGCCCAGGCACCCCCTATTTTTTATTTTTAATTTTCCTAGGATTTTACTTTTAAGTAGTCTCTGCACCCAATGTGGAGGTCAAACTTATAACCCCAAGATCAAGAGTCACACACTCTAACCGTCTGAACCAGCCAGGTGTCCCTGGATCATTTACTAGTAAGGGCATGCTGGGCTCAACTAATTTCAAAGAACTGAAATCACACAGAGTATTCTAACCATAATGCAATCAAACTAGAAATCAATACAAAAATATAACTACATAAACACAGAATATTTTTAAGTTAAGCAACACAATTCTAAATAATACACTGGTGGGATGACTGGGTGGCTCAGTTGGTTGGGCGGCTGCCTTCAGCTCAGGTCATGATCCTGGAGTCCCTGGATCGAGTCCCACATCTTCCCACATCTGGCTTCCTGCTCAGTGGGAAGTTTGCCTCTCCTTCTGACCCTCCCCTTCTCACGCTTTCTCTGTCTCTTTCAAATACATAGATCTTTAAAGAAAAATAAATAAATAAATAATTACACTGGTCAAAGAAGAAATCAAAATGGAAAGTAAGCAATTAGAACTAAATGACCATAAAAATACATATCAAAACTTACTGGTGTAGGTATGCCAACAAAAAAAAAAAACAAAAAAAAGGAAAATGATTCAAGAAAAGGTATAAGAATAAGAAATCATGACAAGCAGATAAATCAGTAAAAAGTACGGGTAGAAATCTAATTATTGCTGTAAAACATGTACAAAAACTTGGAAATAAAACTGTGATTATCTCCACACTGGTTTGAGATGAGTTAGGAAGGAAAAGTAAAGGCATGTTGAAGTTTTTCCCTTACTTGCAGGTAGGTGGGGATATAAGATACCAAATCTCTTTATACATTGAAAAAATATAAATCCAGAAAGTGCAGTGTAAACAGGTGAAAAATGCAATGTAAACAACTAGATTACATATAATTTAAAAATCACTAGAGGAAAAACGGGCAAAGAAAACTTGACCAATTCAACCAAGAGTTAGAAAATGAAAAATAAACAACAGGAAAGAAAGCTAAACAAAAGATAATAGGAATAAGACAAAACAGATCAGTAGTCCTAATACAATAAAAAGAAGTCCTCCTAAATCCTAAGTTTGCAAACTACAAATGATAAAAGCTTATTTTACGAAGTCTAGGATGACAAATATAAAAGGCTTGTTAAACAATACATTTAACTTCCATGTAGCAAATCTTATGACATGTGGGAATAGCTGGTTTTGTCTTTTCTTGTTTTACATAGTGAAGTCAGTATTCAACAACAGAATGCCTGAATTATAGTAGGTGTTTCTTTTCTGGAAATTCAGTCTAAAAATATCTCTAGATATGGTCATCTAAGCCCTTTACTCTATCTTCACAAAATAGTCCATTCCATTTCTGGGTAACCTAATTGTTACAATGTTTATACTGCACTATTTCTTTGTAGTGGCCACTTACTGGGCCTGTCTTCAGATGCTAAACAGAATAAAGAGAATTCCTCTTTGTAAGTCTATATCCCTCAAATATTTGAAGACAGTTATTCCCCCCCAATATCCTCTTTTTCAATAAGCAGTCCTATTTCCTTTTTCAAATTGTAAAGTTCCAAATTCTACAATCATTTTGGTCTCTTCTGCAAAAGCCTTAGTTCTTACTCTCTCTAAAAAGTATTATATGCTAATTAGTACTATTAGTAGGCATTACTAAAGAGCTTAAAATAAAAAAAAAGCAGTCACTGTATCCTCTTTAACGTACAACAGCTATTTCAAACTTCTAGCTTGAGTGTTCTCTTCCAAATTTCTTAAAAAAAAAAAAAAAAGATTTGATTTATTTATTTGACACAGAGAGAGAGATCACAAGTAGGCAGAGAGGCAGGCAGAGGGAGAGGGGGAAGCAGGCTCCCTGCTGAGCACAGAGCCTGATGCGCAGAGACTGATGCGGGGCTCGATCCCGGGACCCTGAGATCATGACCTGAGCTGAAGGCAGAGGAATTATCCACTGAGCCACCCAGGCGCCTCCCAAATTTCTTCTTTTTTTTTTTTAAAGTGATTTATTTGAGAAAGAAAAAGAGAGCGCATGATTGAGGGGGGAGAGGGGGGTGGCGGAGGAGGGGAGGCAGGGGTGCAGCAGAGGGAGAAAATCTCAAGCAAATTCCCCACAGAGTGAGGAGCCCACCATGGGGCTCAACCTAAGGACCCATGAGATCATGATCTGAGCCAAAATCACGAGTTGGAGGCCTAACCACCTGAGTCACCCAAGGGCCCCAGTAACACTTTCTAAAAAAACAATTTTAAGAACACAGGGTTTCTACAGTTTCTTATGTTCTTGCATTCATTTCCTTACTGAATGATACTTCCCCACTTTTTTATATATTAAAAAGGAACACAAATTCTGTTTTAAAAGAAGTTCATCCGTCAATTATCTCCAAGTAAATCTTTACCAAAATCTTAACACTGTATGACTTAGTTTGACTGAGACAATCATCCCATTCACTGTACCCTTGAAATTCTACAAAAATTCAAGTGAAGGATTAAAATATTTAATCCAAACCTCTTATTCAGGAAAGCAAATGTGACAACTGATCTTAAAAAGCTTAATATACTATTATGACAACACATGTAATAATCTATCATTTGAAATTACTCCTTAAACAAAAAAGTTACTTAGGCATACTTTTTTATAGTAATCCTATAGCATCTGTGGTTGTAGCTCATTCTTCATTCTTATTGTTTATATCTCTCTGGTTTTTTTGGGTTGATCTTACCAGGTCTGTCTTTTTCTAGGAATCAATTTTGGCTTTCCTGATCCTCTACTATAAGCTTATTTTTTCTTTCCTTAATATTAGTTTTTATGTGTATTTCTTCATCCCCTTCTTTATTCTGTTCTTTTTCTAATTTAGCTTGGATGCTTGGCTCTTTAATTTTCAGCCTTTCTTCTTTTCTAATTAATATCTCAAACCCTCCGTCAGGGATCATTTTCCTTCTACCTAAAGTATTTCTTTTTGAAGTTGTCTTAGATGTTCTATTGGTAGTAAAATCTCTCAGTTTTTATTTACCTGAAAACTTTGTATTACCTATCCTCTTAAAGATACCTTTGCCTTTTATTTACTCGCAGCACACTGTAGTTACTATCCTCATGTCTTTTGGTTTTAATTTTCCTTTCAATAAATTGCAGATCTTCTAAAAACAATCTGTCTTCTCTCTCTGGCTACTTTTAAGATCTCTCATTGTGTGCAAATTATATTTTTATTTATCCTTAACTTGACTTCTTGAATCTGAGTCTTTTTGCAGTTTTAGAAATTCTCAATCATAATCTCCTCAAATATTCTTTCTACTTTATATCTGGATTCTGCATAGATTTGTTAGATTTTCTCATGCTCCTCTTATATCAGTTAAGACATAGCCTAGGCTATTGTAATAAGAGACCCTAGGAGGGCTTAAACAAAATGCAAGTTTCTTTCCTCTCCCATATGACAACAGTCAGAAGGGATATAGTCCGGGGGGCAGCTTAGCAGACAGAGAGCTAAGTTCTTACATTTTGTTGCTCTGTTGTCCTTGGAGTACTGCCCTCTTCCACAAGCTAAAAATAGTTCACTACCACGTACACATTCCAGTCCACAGGAAGGAAACGGTCTATCTCTTTCCTTTTATAGGCATAACCTATAAGGTTAAAACCTATGCATGCACACCTTCCACTTCCATCTAAACTGCCCAAACCCTGTCATGTAGTCAAACTTCACTATCAGAAAAGCAGTGAAGTGGAAGCTATAGCTGGACAGCAAAGCATCCAACCAATCTACCCACTACTTAGAGAAAGACAGGAATTAAGGAAAACTAGAAATTTCTATTTCTCTTTTCTTCTCTTACATACGTCCCATCCCTGTCTCTTTATTTTGCTTAATTTACTTTTCAGATTGTTTCCCACTTCACTAATTCTCTAAGCTTCTCTGTTGTTAAAGCTACCCATTAAGCTTACCTTTTTAAAATTTTATTATTTCTAGAAGTCCCCCCTCCCTTTGTCTACTGGTAATTTTTTGTAATCTCATTCTCATAAGCAATACAGGGAAATGTTTAAAACCTGAACTTAGGATCCATACTGCCTAGCTAGAATTCTGCTCTACCACCTACCGACCTGACTACATTTTTTTCTCCTCAACACTGGATACTGGAAATGCCTCTCATTAAGAAAGGAAGGGAAAATATCACAGTACTCAAAAATATGCCATTCTCTGTGTCTTTGGGTAGTGATATACACTGTGGAATCCAGGAGTTATCAAAAAAAAGGTGAATGCCTCTCGTTTTAACAACAGCATAAATCACCAAAAGTGCATCAAAGGGAAACTCTTTACATGTATCGCCATCTACTTAGTAAAATGAGTATTTTTCAGCAACTGTTATCATCACAGGCCAATAAGACATTTCAAACCAGGGAAAAAAAAATGTTAAAGGCAGTGACTAATATTTTCTAGACTGACAAAAAATTTTTTCCTTAAAAGATAAGGTTTACCAAATTAGGTTTACTAATTTATGCTAAGTATAGCTACTTATATCAACTCTGAAATATTGATACATTTGCACAAATAGACGTATTTAACATTACTCCCTTAATGGCACTGACACATAAATTATACAATCATAATTTTAAAATGTAAGAGTAATATGAAAGCAAGCCACAGCTAATGAAAAAGTATGAATTTAGAATATTTTGTAAAGTAAAACAGCCTGTCACTAAAATTTCTGATATCTTTATCCTTTAAAGATTAATTTCACTTCTTATCAACAGTTGAAAATGTTGTGACCTTTCCTGGAAGAGAAAGCAAAATGATGTGACCAACAGCAACTAAACTTCATATAGCATTTTATTATTTACAAAGCTCTTTCCTTCTATTGTTCAGTTCACCAAGATCAAAACTGTATATCATTATCCAATTATGAAGATGAGGGAACCATACAGGTTTAACTTGGCTTAAATAACTCAGGCACAAAATAACTAAGGCTATATTCAAACCGATGTCTCCTGATTTTAAATGCCATTCTCTTTTCAATGTATCATGCTCTGTTATAAAACAACAACACAGGGGTACCTGGGTGGCTCAGTTGGTTAAGCAACTGCCTTCTTCGACTCAGGTCATGATCCCAGGGTCCTGGGATCAAGCCCCATGTCAGGCTCCCTGCTCAGCAGGGAGCATGCTTTTCCCTTTCCCTCTGCCTGCTACTCCGCCTGCTTGTGCTCTCTCTCTCTCTCTCTGTCAAATAAATAAATAAATTTAATAACAACAACGGCACAACAATAATATAATAGTATACATTTACTGAAAGCTTACCACATGCCATGCACTGTTGTAAGAAATCCTCACAAAGAGCTTATGAGGTGGGAACTAGTACTTTGCCCAAACCATTCAGCTAGGAAGAGCTGTCATGATTCAACCTTAGGCAGCCTTGCTCCAGAGTTCACATTCTTTAACCAACATGCTAACTTCCTTCTATACTCATGTATGTACACGGAAACTTGTAAATGCACAGACTACCTTTGGAAGGAAACTGAGGAATGAGGGGACATGCAAAGAAGGGAGATTTTTCACTGTAGGCCTTGCATGTTATACCTTGAAGGTGAGGCAGAGGAAGGGGGTAGAGATAGAAGCGGTACTGTAGACACGGGATACCATGTAAAAACGCAGACTCAAGAAAATTAAGAGACTAATAGAAAAAACGATTTAGAAAAAAGGCTAGGTGGCTTGAATATTTTCAGTGAAAGGCAGTGGGAAAGGAATGAGTACAGACATTAAACAGTAAGCTAGCAAGCTACCAAAGGCCCTGTTTGATATTCTAAGAACTTGAACCTTTCCTAACAGTGGGGGAAAGCCACCTAAGGCTTTTGAGCAAAGAATTTGAGGAAAGAAAAAAAAAACTCTACGAGAATTGTGTAGGTTGGAACAAGAGAATGAAAAACTGGAGGAATGAGATCAGTTAGGAAAACAAGTACTGGGGCTGGGATTTGAGATAGAAAGAGGGTTAACCTTAAGTAAAGGACATTGTTCAGCAATGTTGCTGTGAACACCAAATAAGATAATGCATATATAGCCCTTAGTATAATGCCTGGTAAGTAGTGTCCACTAAAAAATAACTACTATCACTGCTTTATTATTGTAACTAGAGTGTTACTGGTATTTTTGGCAAGACTTGTGGAAAGGTAATATAAGCCAAGAGTGGATAGCACTGTCAGATTAGGAATCCCAAATCAGGAGGCAGAGTAATAAAATGTATTGATTCTGGACCTTTGAATTCAGGGTCCCACAGCTCTTTCAAAACCATAAACACATAGGGGAGAGTAGAGTCGAAGGAACCGAAATTAACACCCCTGATTGAAATGAAAGATCTTTCGCTGGCCTATCTGGATCATCCAAAACCAAACTCTATAAATTGTGTGAGCCTGGACAAGTTATTTGCCCTCATTAATAGGCAATTTTGTTATTAACAAAACAAAGCTGGATTCAGAAAACTTGACTTGTTTCTGATAATTAAATAATACAACATATTTTAGTCACATATAAAATAAAATGCCTCACAGGGGAGAAGTTAAATGCTTTTCCCTCTTAAAAGTGAAATAAATATAAAAACAACATTTTGGTTTGATGAAAATATTGCCACATTAGAAAACTACTGTTAGGATCCAGGTTTTCTAGTTTGTTTGATTAAAGATCTTTAAATCTATCTTAGCATGGCTAGAGTTGTCCTGAGTTTCTGATTCTCATAAACTCTGAAGTTCTACCCAGATTCCCGTTGCCAGAGGTTTACTGGCTTCATGACAAGAAACACCACAGGCAGTCATCTTTGTCTTTTAAAAATCCCATTGGGAACAATCTTAGTCCTAATCAGCTGCTTAATTTTTGAGATGAGAGGAGGTCAGAAAACATATAATAAAATTACTTAAAGCTTTGTTTTCATGACAGAGAAATCAATTTTATCAGGTCTAGAAATTGGCCATTAAAATAAGAATAAATAACTTAATTAGAGATCTTTGATTTTGTGCCTACCACAAAGAAACATATAAAAAGATACTAAAACTACTGGTTTTCTAGGATCTATTTTAAAAAGTTACATTGGGTGAACAATTTTTTTCTCTCATAATGGAATCCAATGGAGATCACATACATGGGAGATCTTAATCTGCCACTCAGGAGTTATAAACTGCTGACCACATATGTTTATAATGGATTCCTTCATAAGAATCAAACAGTTCCAAACATTCTTTTCCATATGGCCATCAACCTTGGTCAGATAAGCTACCATCAGCTTATACCTGGATTATTGCGATAGCCTCTCATCTGGTTTCCCCACATCCAATTTTCTCCCCTCCAATCTTTTCTCCACAATGAAGCCAGAATGATCATTATAAAAAGACACATTTAATCATGTTATTGACCCTCCTTCCAAATCCCTCCAGTTAATATATTTCAGTACTTTCCCACTACTTTTAAGTAAAGATCAAAAATGTTAAGATGGCCTACAAGGGTCCACACAGTTGGGTCCCTAACTCCTACTCTAGCTTCACCTCACAATATGCTCCCTCTCATTCTCAGTGCTACAGCCAACTGGCTTTCTTTAATTTTCTCTAATGTGCCATGTTCTCTCCTGCCAAACACACAGGTCAGCTGCTAAAAGTGTTCTGGAAAAAAATGAGGCAGGAAAGGAAGACAGGGAGTTCATGCGGCATGGAGATTTATAAGTTGAAGAACTGGTATTTGAATGAGCACCTAACGGCAATGTGAAGTTAGACAACAGAGATAGGCACACCTCTGAGATGTACGCTGACTTCCAAAGGGCACCCTAACTGGAGTACAGTGTGAAAGTCAGAGATAAGGTAAGAGACAGCTAAATATAGGCTTTCAAGCCAAGGTAAAGTTTTGGCTTTTACTTGGTATGAGATGGGAAGTCACTGGATGGTTGTGAGCAAAGGAACACAGGTTCCCATTGAAATTTTGAACAGATATCCTGCTGTCATGTGGTCAAAGGAAGGAAGAAGTGAAGGGAAGAGGTAAGGAGAACTATGTGAAAGCAAATGAAACAACTCAAAAGATGGTAACATGGACCAAAGTAGTAGTGGTGGAGTGGTAGAATTAGTTATCTTCCAGATATACTTTGAATTCAGGGCCAAAAGGAATGAGGAGTTGGGAGGGAAAAATAATTAATAATTAATAAATAATAATCAAAAGACAATAATAGTAAACAGAAGGCACCAAGCCACAGATCCATGATGTTCAGAGAACATCAAGCAGAATAATACCAAAAAATCTACACCTAGGCATATATTCAAGCTGCAGAAAATCAAAAACAAAAAGAAAATGTTGCAAGAAGCCAGAGGGAAACAGCTCCTTACTTACAGAGGAGTAAGGAGGAGAATTACATCCAATTTCTCTTTAGAAGTTACACAAGCATAACGAGAGGGAAGTGAAATATTTAAGGTGTTGCAAGAAAAAAACCCACTAAGCTACAGCAAAATTACCCTTCAGATGAAAGATAAATACAGACTTTCTCACACAAAAATTCAGGGAATTGGTTGCCAGTAGACCTGTCCTGCAAGGAATGTTAGTTCTTTAGAAGGAAGGAAAATGATTTAGGGCTGGTACCTGAACCTAAATATGAATGTATAGAAGGTAAAATAGAAACTTTTATTTTTCTTATCATTAACAGATCTAACAGATAGTAGTTTGTTTGGAATACTAATAATAACAGTCTACGGCCATTCCACCCTGAACGTGCCCGATCTCATCTCGAATAATATTAACAATACAGTAGGTGACTATAGCTTATGGATAAGTGAAAGGAATGACAGCAATGTTGTAAGAGATTGGTGGGAGGAACTGGGAATACTGTTATAAAGTACACGTACAACCTTGTAAAGTGGTATGGTGTTATGTGAAAGTGGACTTGGATTAGCTGTGAATGTATATTTTAAATTCAAAGGAAACTACTAAAAAAAGTATAATTGACATGGTAAGAGAGAAGAAAAATGGAAGTATATACAATGTTCAGTTAAAACCGGAAGGCAGAAAAAGAGCAGATGACAAAAAAGAAATAACAAGGGCAATGAATAGAAAACAGTTAACTATGGTAACTATCAATTCAACATATCAAAAATCACTTCAAACATCAATGGTCTAAATACACCAATGAAAAGAAAGACTGCCAAGTGGACCAAAACCCCAAATCCAACTATATTTTGTCCATTAGAAACCCACTTTGAATATAAAAACACCGAAGATTAAAGGAGCAAGTAAATAGAACAAAACATACCATGCTAATGCTTAAAAAAAGAAAGTTGAAGTAGCTCCCTAATTTCCGATAAAGCAGATCTCAGAGCAGAGAAAATTATCAGGGATAAAGAGTGACATTATATAATGATAAAGGAGTCGATTCTCCAAGGAGACCTAACAATCCTTAATGTGTATGTGCTTGACAACAGAGCATCAAAATACATGAGACAAAAAGAGAAGCGCAAGGATTAGGCAAATCCACTATCATAGCTGGAGGCTTCAACACCCCTTTATCAGTAACTGACAGATCCAGCAGGCAGAAATCAGTAAGGACATATCTGAGCTGAACAATATCGTCAATCAATTGGATCAAACTAATACTTATAAAATATTTCATCCAAGAACAAAATACACATTATTTTCAAGGGCACATGGAACGTTTACCAAAATGGACTATAATCTATAATGTAGACTATATGTCTCAATAAATCTAAAGGAATTTAAGCCACATACAGTATGTTTTCTGACCACAATGCAATTAATCTAGAAATCAGAAAAGGCCATCAAGAAAATCCCCAAATATCTAGAAACGAAATAACATGTCTCTAAATAATCCATCATTCAAAGAAACAAAAATGGAAATTAGTATTTTGAACAAAACGAAAATGAAAATATAACATAACAAAATTTGTAGGATAGGGATCCCAGAAATAAAGCCTTAAGTAAATGGTCAAATGACATGACAAGGGTGCTAATACCATTCAACGGAAAGGACAATCTTTTCAACAAATAATGCTGGGAACTGGGTATTCACATGCAAAAAAATTAAGCTGGAGCCTTACATTACAGTTTATACAAAATTAATTCAAAATTAAAGACCTAAATGTAAGAACAAAAGTATAAAACTCTTAAAAAAAAACATAAGGGAAAGCTTCATGACATTAGACTTGGCAATGATCTCCTGGAAATGACATTAAAAGCACAGCAGAAAAGAAAAAAATAGATAAATTAGACTACATCAAAACTGAAAACTTCTGTGAATCAAAGGACACAACCAATAATGTAAAATGGCAACTGATGGAATGGGAGAAAATATTTGCAAGTCACATATCTGACAAGGGATTAATATCCAGAATGTATAAAGAACTCCTACAACTCAACAACAACAAAAAACCCAACACAATTAAAAAATAGGCAAAGGACCTGAATAGACATTTTTCCAAAGAAGATAGGAAAATCACAAACGGCCAATAAGCGCATGGAAAAGATGCTCAACATCACTAATCATCAGGGAAATGCAAATCAAAGCCCCAATTAGATACCACTTCACATCACTGCCAAAACCTAACAAATGAAACAAAAAAACCCAATGAGGAAACCTGAAAATAACAAGTATTGGTAAGAATGTGGAGGAATTAGAACCCTTGTACACTGCTGCTGAGAATGTAGAAAAACACTGTGGCAGTTCCCCAAAAGATTACTTACAGAACTACCATATGATCCAGCAGTTCTACTTTTGAGTATATACCTAAGAGAACTGAAAGCAGAGACTCACAGATACGGCAGTACATCTGTGTTTATAGCAGCATTATTCACAGTAGTCAAAAGTGGAAGCAACTCAAGTGTCCATCGATAGATGAACAGATAAACAAAATGTGGTATAGACATTCAAGGGGATATTCAGCCTTAAAAGGAAGGAAATTCTTACACATGCCACTACTTGGACAAATCCTGAAGATACTATATTAACTGAAATAAGCCAGTCATAAAAAGGCAAATACTATATGATTCCAAGGTACAGGAAATACCTTGAGCAGTCAATAGTTAAATTCATAGACAGGAAGTGCAATGGTGGTTGTTAGGGCCTGGGAAGAGAGGGGAATGGGAAGTTAAATATTTAATGGGTAGAGAGTTTCCGTTTGGGAAGATGAAACAAATTCTAGACATGTATGGTGGAAAGTTTCACAAAAATGTAAAAGTACTTAATTCCACTGAATTATATACTTAAAAATGGTTACAATGGTAAATTTTATGTGTATTTTACCACAATTTTTAAAAATACATATTTCATCATCACATTAACTTTAAGAAAATCATAGGTAGAGGAGTCAGCAAAGGAGGACAAGAAGCAGGTGAGGAAGGGAGAAAACCACATGTGTGGCTTCTTGGAAGACATAATAAGAAAACATATGAAATAAGTGATCAACTGCTAAAAAATCCTCCTATGAGCAGTAAGAGGAGAACTGGGGACTGACCACTGGGGGTCACTGGAGACTTGAGGAGCGCACTTCAGAGGACTAATCTAGGGACAAAAGCCTGACTGAATTCAGGAAAGGGTGAGAAAGTGGAAACAGAATTGTAGAAAATTTTTTGAGGAGATTGCTTAAAGAATAGAGAAATGAGTGTTTACTACAACAAGGGAAAGAGGTTTTGGGTTCAAGAAGTGTTTTGTGTTATTTATTCTATTTTTATAGTGGGTAGACATTCAGTACATTAAACATTTAAGAGCTATTCAGTAAATGCCCAGAATGAACTTCTTCTCAAGACTTCAGTTTACTGCTTGATACAGAAGTTAGTGCTGTAATTTTGAATCTTGCTTTTTTCTTCCCTCCAAAACATTATCTCATCTTTTCTCAAGGGCATTAAAATTTTTAATGAAAACTGTTCGACAAATGATATTGCAATAAATGTATAATAATTTAACTATTCTTTTGGCCAGATAGATCCAAATGTTCTCTATTATAGATAATGCTGCAATGAATCTTTGTGCATAAATCTTTATCCAAAGTTACTATTTTTCTCTGGGTTACATTCTCAGATGGATCATTACTAGGTCTAAGATTAGGAACATTCTTAAGGTTTTTCATGGAGACTACAAGGCATATCAATTTACATTCTTATCAGGAATACATGGATCCTATTTCACAAAACCCCAACAGCACAGAGTTTCAACTTAAATTTTTAAATTTTAACTTAAATGTAAGTTAATTTAGATTTGTTGTAAAAATGTAAAATGTGAAAATGTAAAAAATGTATAGACATTTAGTAAGTTAAATGTAAGTAATTTAGGTTTAATTGTATCATCGAAAATGTATTATCCTAAACTTAAATTTCTCTGATTAACTTGTGAAGTTAAAACTGTTTTTCAGATATTTATCAGTCACATCTTTTCTCTTTTGCAAATTGCCTACTCTTTTCTCATTTGTCTTCGAAAAAAGTTGTTTTTCTTATCAATCAGTCTTTTCTGCTTATTTAGTAAAGGACAGCCACCCTTTTATTCCAGGTTTCCCCTCTTGGTGTTATTTGCTTTTTTTTTTTTTTTTTAAGATTTTATTTATTTATTTATTAGGGAAGAGAGAGAGAGTGAGAGACAGCATGAGAAGGGAGAAGGTCAGAGTGAGAAGCAGACTCCCCATGGAGTTGGGAGCCCGATGTGGGACTCGATCCCGGGACTCCGGGATCATGACCTGAGCTGAAGGCAGTCGCTCAACCAACTGCGCCACCCAGGGGCCCGGTGTTATTTGCTTTTAATTGTACATTTTATCATATTCAAGTTAATTTTTGTAATTGTGATTAAATCTATGTTTTCTTTTGTCAATTTCCCGCCATAGTTCATAATTTGGTTTATAACAGCTAAGGACTGGGTATCAGTGGATTAAAGCAAAAAACTGGGTTTAGGAATAAAAGTTCTGTTGTAAAGAGGATAGAAAATCTCCTGTGTTATCAATATCCCATTTATCGTCTGGTTTCCATGTAAATGGAAAGTTTAGAAAGTTTATAAATGTATGACCAATAAATAAGTATATAGTAAAATCTGGTAAAAGCAACTAAAAAAACAAAACTTGAATTAAGAATACCTGTAATCAAGTGCTGGCTCTACCACTTATTAGCTGGAAGACTTTGGACTTCTTAATCTCACTCGATTCTTATGATATATAAATAACAGCACAAAACTGAGGGCTTACTATGCATCAAGCATGATTCTAAGATTTTTACTTCTATAACTTATTTAAGTACAACTTATTATTTATAATCACCATTTTGCATAAAACATACAACCTAGAAAGGTTAGAGTAACTCAAAACTCATACACAATTAGTAAATGGCAAAACCAGTATTCCCACCTAGGTATTTTGACTCCAGTGGCCCCATCCTAGCTCCAAATCACCATCATATGGCCTCTTTCATCTTTACAATGGGAATGATACCGTCTATCTCACAGGTGTGGTGAGAAGATTAAATGAGGCAATACACAAGAAAGAACTTTATAAAGTGTAAAGTGGCAAGTATAATGAACCATATTATTAAGGATTTTTGTTCTGAATAACAAGAAAAAAATCAGATACTTTGTATGACTTAAAATTGGTTAAATACAAAACAAAGCAAAAAAGGAGAACCCTCTTATACTGTTGGTAGGAATGCAAACTGGTGTGGCCACTCTGGAAAACAGTATGGTGTTTCCTCAAAAAGTTAAAAATAGAGCTACCCTGCGACCCAGCAATTGCATCACTAGGTATTCACCCAAAGGATACAAAAATACTGATTCAAAGGGATACATGCACCTGATGTTTATATTTATAGCAGCACTATCAACAATAGCCAAAATTATGGAAAGAGCCCAAATGTCCATCGACTGAAGGATCGGTAAAGATGTGGTGTGTAAACACGCACCAGGAATATTATTCAGCCATCAAAAAGAATGAAATCTTGCCATTTGCAATGACGTGAACAGAGCTAGAGAGTATTATGTAAAGGGAAACAGAGAAAAACAAATACCATATGATTTCACTCAAATGTGGAATTTAAGAAACAAAAAGGATGAACATAAGGGAAAAAAGAGGGCAAACCAGAGAACAGAGTCTTTTTTTCACCCCCGCCACCCCCAGAAAACAGAGTGTTAACAACAGAGAACAAACTGATGGTTGCTGGAGGTAAGTGGGGGGTAGGCTAAATGGGTGACGGTTATTAAGGAGGGCACTTGTGATGAGCACTGGGTGTTACATTTAAGTGATAAATCACTGATTTCTACATCTGAAACTAATATTACACTGTATGTTAACTAATTGGAATTCAAGTAAAAACTTGAAAAAGAAGAAAAAGGATGGTAGCAAATTCCTCAAAGCATATACTGAGAACTAAAATCCTTACAATAACCTGTTAAATAAAAGTACACGGCTCTTGCTTTCTGGCTGGAATAAAAAATTCCTGCTTTGGCCTAAAAGAATACACAATTTATTCCATAAAAATGATAGTGCAAAGCATGATTCCCTAGCAGGACAAATCAGTTAAATATGCCAGTTTAGAAATCTCATGGAAACAAATTCGGCTTCTCTTTCTTTCTCTTAGTCTTGCCCCTTCTTCCTCCCCTATCAAGCACCAAAATTTTAATTTATACCTGTTCCTAAGATCTGTAATGCTATACCTACCACTTCCTCTTCTTCTATCCAAATTCTCCACGCCCTTTGAGGTGCATTTCAAGCCCCAACTTCAAAGTCTGTATTAATCAATTCATGCCTGTAGTCTTCTTTACCTGACCTCTCATTACTTCTTTTATAAAACTACTTAGTCTCTGGCTACATTTTTTTGTGGAGATATAATTCACATTCCATAAAGTTCACCATTTTAAAGTGTATAATCCAGTGGTTTAAATTATACTTACAAGGCTGTACAATCACCACCACTAATTCCAGAATATTTTCATTGCCCTAAAAAGAAACCCTACATCCAGTACTAGTCCTCCCAATTTCCCCTCCCCAGCCTCTGGCAACCACTAATCTACTTTCTATCTCTATAGACTTGTCTATTCTAGATAGACATTTTTATAAATGGAATAACAGAATTTGTGGTCTTTTGTGTCTGTCTTTTTTCACATTTAATGCAAAGCCCACCTATGATGTAGCATGTATCAGTGCTTCATTTCTTTTTATGGCTGAATAATATTCCATTGTATGGCTGTACCACATATTGGTCATTCATTTATCAGCTGATGGACTCATTGGCTATTGTGACTGATAATATTATGAACAAATTTTTATGTGAACACATATGTTTCTATCTAATTCTCTTGGGTTTATACCTACAGTGGAATTGCTGGGTCATATGGTAACCACGTTTAACTTTTTGGAGGAACTAACAGACCGTTTTCTACAGTGGCTTTACCATTTTACATTCCCACCAGCAGTGCATGAGAATTCCAATCTCTCCATATCTTTGTCAACACTTGTTACTGTCCATTTTTTAGTTACAGCTATCCTAATGGGTATTAAATGGTATCTCACTGTGTTTTTGGCTAGCATTCCTTAATGTCTCTAGCTATACCTTATTTTATGTGATACATATGCCTCTAATTCATAGTCAGTAAACCTTTTCTGTAAAGAGTCAGTTAATATTTTTTGCTTTGCAGATCATACATGGTCTATGTTACATATTCTCCTGTTTGTTTTTTTAAATAACAAAAGCAAACACCATCTTAGCTTGATTGCCATACAAAATCAGGCCTTAGATTATAGTTTGGCGGCCTCTATTTTGTGTCATAATTAGCTTTACCTTCTCTATCAATGCTTCAACTTTGTTAAAAGCAAGGTCAGGACTATTTCATACTCCTTCATAGTGATGTGCATAGAGCCCATGAATACAAGAGCAGAGGATCTAAAAATACTTTAACTCAACTTCTCAAACAAAGCAAGTCCCCAATCAAAAGAAATATGCATCTCTCCACAGGTATTTACACAATATAAAGTGTACTAGTTTTTAAAATGATTGCTGAAAGTAAAAAGTCATTTTTCTTCTGAAATTGGGCAACTTGACTAAGAATATTGTAAGAATCAGAGGAAAAAAATCTTTCATAATCCCCTCTGAATCAAAATTATATTGAGAGTTAATTAACTTGTTAAAATAATTTTCTAGCACCAAATGCAGTTTAAGGATATACTTCTACATCAAGTATCTCTAAATCCTACAGCTACAGATAAGATTAAAATTACAGTAATATACTATGGCAGAATTTGGTATTTATTAATCTAACTTGACATATGGCCAAAAAAACAAAACAAAACAAAAGGTACATACTTCTGGCAAATGTGAAAATCCAGTAATTCTGGAAATTATAGAAGGAATTGGTTCTGCATAGAAACTCTTTGATATAGTAGAATGAAAACTAATGTAAGAGACAGCAGCCATCACTATCTCTGGGCAAGTCACCGAACCTCTTTGAAGCCCAGCTTTCTCATCTTTAAAAGTAGGAGTGATTCCATCTGTCCTACCTCTTCCACAAAATTGTAAAGATCAAATGAGACAAAGTTTATAAAAGTCTATAAAAAGCACTCTACTGATAACATTATTAATATAATGTTAGAAGAAATAACCAAAGCCAAGCTTTCACTATTAAAATAAGTATAAATAAGAGTTCTCTGGATCTTCATAGTTATAACAGGTATTTTTCCTAATGGTCCTAATGACATCATTGAACATTATGGTGATTTGTTTTTTAAGACTAATGGAGGAATGGAAATCAGTACAAACTGGTCTCACATTCTGAATGGCATAAAGGTTAACCAAGTGCATCAAAGTATTCAGACCGGTTCCCCAGGTCTTAGGAATCTAAGACAACATTCAGTCGTTTGCATCTTTAGCTTATTCCAGTTAAAAGGAGAAATGTACTAAATATTCCTTTAAACACTAAACTGTCTGGTACAAATTCAATGGGAACCAAATAGTAACCTCAAAAATCAAGTCAGAATCCATGGTAAAGTTTTGATCAACAGAAAAGGGATAATAAAACAATGATAATATCTAATACTCAATGCTAAGTACTTCATATGGACCATACCGTTTGATTTTCACAACCATAAAGCAGGGTTACTGTTATAATTGTCATATTATAGCTAAAGAAAGTGAGGCTAAGAAAAGTCTCTTAACCAAAGACTGCATACAGTAATTTGCACTGCTGGAATCAGAGCTCAGGTAACATGACTCTAATGCCCACATGCTTAACCAAAACTCTATGCTCTCTTCCTAAATTATTTATTAGATTTTATTTTCTATAGTAAAAGTAAAACAAAATTTTTTAAAAAGGCAAAATTTCCAGCTGTCTTTCATCGCATTTTCTTTCCTTGTCCAACTACTACAAAACTGATTAAAAGTAGTTAATGACCAGAAGCCTACAAAACAAAACAGGATTCTGAATGAAGGGTTGAGATAACAATTCTATATATACTTATTTTAATACTGACTTCTATTTAGTTTTTTTTTTTAATTCAAAATTAAGCCTTGTTTCAATGTATAACATTGCTCACAGTGGCTACCTTCTTTTAAGAAAACCCATTCCAATGACTGTAAGTCTAAGTCCCTGTGGCGGCAATGTGCTGGACTACCTGCCTCAGAGAACAGTATTTCAAATACTATTTGTCAAGTGAAATGATCACCAGGAAATACTTGTCATCATCCAGGTCCACCCACATTCCATCAGCATAATCAACAAATCCCTCCTCCACTTTCCCTACTCCCATTTTTAATTATGTATACATCAATGTAAGGTCTGGTACCTAATGAGTCTACATGTTTTAAGAAACCAATATTTACAACAACTTCCTTGAAAATGCAATTCTGATCAATGCTTTAAAATACTTTCAACTCTGAAAATTATAGTATTTTTGCCAGGAAAATTCTAACTAGAAAGAATATTAACCCTGCAAAATATCTGCTCAATAAGAATATCTAATTCTATTTTTTAAAATTATATCTAAATGAAATGCATCTTTTATCTAAAGAACATTGTATAAGGGGTAAATAACCCCAAAATCTTGCATTTGATATCAACATGTTGAAAGATGGTGACCAAGGGTCACAAACCTGGAAACATCTAAGGATATTAGAAGAACTGCCAAAAAACCCCCCAACATTTAATAAAATAATTAAAACTACAAAAATAAAATGTAGGGGTATGAGAACAATCTTTAAATTGTCATAAAAGAAATATTCCCATGATATATGATAAAATTTCCAAGCAACTACACAAAATACCAAAAATAAACAGAAATTACACAGCACAGTTGAGCAGTGACTTTGTTATGAAACACCTGAAAATATGATTATAGAGGAATTTCTATGTAGAATTCCTGACAAGTATACGAGCTATTTTCACTGAAGAATAGAATTCTCAATATAGTACAAACTAAAAGACTGATAGGTTATCTACAACATTCATACACATTCACATTGACTAGAAATTTCTCAGTTTCTAGATGTATCTCAATCCTTTGGTATGTATGAAAGTATCAAACAACAGCATATATAAACTGTGAAATTTGAACAATGCCACATACAAATAAATTATGAAATTACTAATTCTTAACACTGTGCTTCAGTCTAATACTTTTGGACTCACATAATCCTTAAAGTCCTACAAAAATAAATTACTACAATATTTTGTTGATAATAATTTAGCAATTTAAATAACTTCACATAAGCTAAAAGATACCAATTAATAATAACTATTAAAATCAATATGAGATTTTTTTTTTTTTAACTTTACAGAGACAGCACAAGTAGGCAGAGTGGCAGGCAGAGAGAGAGGGAGAAGCAGGCTCTCCACTGAGCCACTGAGCAGGGAGCTCGATCCCAGGGCCCTGGGTTCATGACCTGAGCTGAAGGCAGACGCTTAACCAACTGAGCCACCCAGGCGCCCCAAATTCCCCCAAATTCTCTGTAAATATAAAAAGAGTTTACTTTAGGCCTAGATTTGAATTAAGCTTGTTAACTGGGAAAAAGTATTCATAGTCAAACGAAAGTCACCTGACTACAGGAAAAACTTTATTTCTAAAGTCTTGAGGGGCAAGGTTCAAAGGCCAATACTACAATTAAGCATATACGATTAAATTTTCTAGAGGCTAAAATCTCAACATCTAGATCTAGTCCTGTTTCTAACAATGACTTTCATTGGCTAGAACCAAATAATTGAAATTATTAGCCCAAATCAATCTGTAAAGCATACCGAGTACAGCAAACATCAAATTCAACTTGGTATCTAGATTAACACAGGGGGGAAAAAACAGCATTATAGTGGTCCCTAATATCACAAACACCTGTTATGTTGATCTAAGAATAGAAGACAGTGAGAGACAAAGGAAAATAAAGCCAGTTGCCTGTATTTCATAAGATAAAAATATAATGCGTTTTCTCAAAGTGTTCATTTGATTAACTTACCGGTATCGCTTTTAACAACTCCACTGGAAAGAGCCAAACATTTTTTGAAAAAGCAAACTAGTTCTATGTTGAAAATGTGCTCCACTCTGAGGGATGCATTCATTTTTATTCCTTTAGTCTGCATTTGCAGAACTGTATTTACAAACTGGGGACAAAGTTAAGAGGGGGGAAAAAAAAGGAAAGAAAAGGAAATCTGATGGAGACAGAGAGACACATGCTGTCTCTCCAAATTAGAACAAAACATCTCTAGCTCTAACTGGCAGGGCTCCCCTACTAAGCAGCAGCAGTACAGTGGATACGAACACACCAAAATGAAGACGCCTGCCAAATTAATGTTATGAGAGCAAAGAGAATGGGTAGAAAAAAATCTGGTCATTTACGAAGGTTCTGTCGAAACTGGGGTGATGCAGCATACAAAGGAAACACAGAGGTTTACTTTTACAAGAATATCTTACTATCAGCACGCCAAAATGAAGTAAAGTCCGAATATAATTCATGAAAAAGGCTCCTGATCATTAAGAATTACTAGCAAATGTCTAAATTAATTTCCTTTTTTGCAATACCTGGCCTGGTATAAATCGGTGTGTGTTTGTGTGTGTCTGTAATCTGAGGAAAATCCTACAGCACAAGTTTCCGATGCACTAAAATTTAAGACACTGATCCCTTTACCATCTCCCCGCCTATCTTCTCCTCTCCTTCTCTCCCAAACCTGGATTCCAAAAGTGATCATCAGTGTACCTTACTAGCTAAGCACAGACTTCATAAACTAAATTTTGGGTCTGAAGTCCAGCTCTGTTACTAACTTGCTCTGTAATCCTAGGCAATGTCTTAGTTTCATCTCTGTGTCTTAGTTTCATCTCTCCCACTGAGCATGGAGCCTGACACAGGGCTCAATCTCAGACCCTAAGATCATGACCTGAGATGAAATCAAGAGTCAGATGCTTAATTGACTGAGCCAGCCACGTGCCACAACCATGAATGAATCTTAAAAATCTCTCTTTATTGCTGGAGAAAACACCGCTATGTAACTCGTGTCACTACTACAAATTCCTGGTCTAAAACCTCACTTGGACCTTTGGTACTGCACATCATCCTTTTACCAATCATTGCTTTACTTTCTCCCTCATTCCCTCCCCTCACTGGTAAACTTATCAAGTCCAGTAACTATGATCTTTTTTCCTCAAGTCCCATTCAGGGGATAAAGTCCCTCTTCATGGGGCGCCTGGGTGGCTCAGTGGGTTAAGCCTCTGCCTTTGGCTGAGGGCATGATCTCAGGTCCTGGAATTGAGTCCCACATGGGGCTCTCTGCTCAGCAGGGAGCCTGCTTCCCCTTCTCTCTCTGCCTGCCTCTCTGCCTACTTGCGATCTCTCTCTCTCTCTGTGTCAAATAAATAAATAAAATCTTTAGTTAAAAAAAAAAAAAAGTCCCTCCTCACATTTAAGGTCTATCCCTCTGCCTGATTTCTACTCATTCCCTCAGCAATTTTCTGTCATGCAAGCTAAAACATACATGGCCACAGACAATCTGTTCCCCAAACACAATCAATAGCTAAGTCCTGTGAACTTTTATCTCCTAAATATTTCTTAAAATTGTTTCTTTTTGGGGTGCATAGGTGGCTCAGTCGTTAATCGTCTGCCTTCGGCTCAGGTCATGATCCCAGAGTCCTGGGATGGAGCCCTGCATTGGGCTCCATGCTTGGCAGGAAGCCTGCTTCTCCCTCTCCCACTCCCCCTGCTTGTGTTTCCTCTCTCGCTCTCTGTCAAATAAATAAATAAAGTCTTGAAAAAAAATTGTTTCCTTTTCATCCCCCTTACTTCTTTGTTAATTGAAACCCTCAATATTCCTTAACCAAATCTTTCCATGATCAATCAGAGATTAAGGAGAATCAAAAAATGGCAACTATCAGTAGCTGTGATTGTTTTTCAGCCTCTCCATCCAGCCTTACACTCCTCAAATCCACCCTCCAATTCACGCCAGAATGATTTATTTAAAATGCAACTCTACTGTGGCTCCCATGCCTAAAACCCTTATGTAGTATATACCACCCTCTCCCTATGAGTTCTTAACCATTCAGGTTAAGAGACTGGCCCTTCTTCCCACCAAGCATAGATGTACTTCAAAAGGTAGAAGAATCTTGAAATGCTATGCAAAACAAAAAAACCCAAAAACAACCCCCCCTTTTCTTAGAACACATGAGCAAGTGTGGAGGGACAGAGGGAGAGAGAAAATCTTAAGCAGGTTCCACACTGAGCACAGAGCCCAATGTGGGGCTCCATCTCACAACCCTGAGTTCATGATCTGAGCCAAAATCAAGAGTCAGATGCTTAACCAACTGAGCCACCCAGGTGCTCCAAAAACAAACCTTTTTTAGGGCCTAAGTATAATTTTCTGAAGAAAGAAGGATGGTCCAAAATTTGGTCCAAAAATTTCAAATTCTCGCTGGAGTCTATGACTCCAAAAAAGTTCCTTCTTCTAGAGGATTAAGGCCCAAGCTGATTACCAGGGCCTATGAAGTTCTCCGTGATCTGGCCCCAGTCCATGTCAGCCTCACCAGCTGTCCCTCTATGTGGGCAGCTATCAAGAATTGGTGAAGCAGACATCTGTTATTTTTGCATTAGTCTAGTATTCCTTCCTCCTCCTTTTGGTAATAGCATCCCGACTCTCTGTCGGGAAATAACCCCACTCCCTCACTGTAGTTTTGGTAGAAATGTCAATCAAGGTGTCCCACCCTCTACTGAGCAAAGGAGATCTCTCACCCAAACTCAAGGCAGGCCAATCAGGCAGAATCTCTTAAGAAGCTGAATCTTGAGCAGAATGATGTGAGGATGGGAGATGGTTAGAGCAGATTCATTCTGACTGTGCTACACTAAAGACATTGTTTATTCCTGCTACCTAGGTCTCGACCCCTGCAAACTCTCCCAGTGCTTCTTGGGGCTTCCTTAGGTCCGAATGCTTATTTCTTAAATTCTTTTATTCAACATCCTTCAAATACATGTCTGTTTCTGCTTCAATTAACCATCTTAGCCTTTTGTTCATCATTTTAATGGAAAAATATTTACTGAACTATGTGATGGTTAGTTCTATGTGTCACTTGGCTAGGATACAGTAGTACCCAGTTATTCAAACACAAAACCTAGGTGTTGCTGTGAAGGTATTATGTAAATGTGGTTAATACCTATAATCAGTCGCCTTTAAGTGAAGGAGATTATCAAAAATGTGGGGGAAGCTCCATCCAATCAGCTGAAGGCCCTTAAGGGCAAAACTGAGGTTCCATGAAGAAGAAATTCTACCACAGGGCTGCCAGAGAGTTTCCAGCAGCCCTGCCCTATAGATATTAGACTCGCTAGGCCCCAAAACATGTAAGCCAATTTCTTGAAATAAACCTCTCACTATACACACATACACACAAAATGTATATGTGTAATATTTGTGTGTGTATGTATCCTGCTGATCTGTTTCTTCAGAGAACCCTAATACAAACACCTACTATACACTGGTGCTGAGAACAATAAAAAATCTGTTTCTGTTGCTTGCAACCGAAGAACCCTAAGTACTGTTATACGTGTCACTGAGGAGAGGAAAGTTCACAAGGAGCTCTCTGTTTCACACATGTGCTTATCTGTTAATATCAGAGCTCTAAGTAGAATTTTTAAATTCTAAACCTGATGGCAATCAAAATAATTTTCTAGATTTCTCCAAAGTACAAGGAAATCAAAGAATGAAGGGATGCTTAAGAAAGAAAGGGTGTCTAAAATAGTCAGAATGTGTGGGTTCCTTTACTCTAGTTCAGGAATCAGCAAACTATGACCTATAGGCCAAATAGGGCTCACTGCCTATTTCTGTGTGGCCTATAAACTAAGAACAGCTTTTACAACCTTAAATGTCTTTTCTTTAAATCAAAAGAAAATCGGTACTTCACGACGTGTGAAAATTGTATGAAATGCAAACTTCAGTGTCCCTAAATAAAGGAGACATGAGCATGTCTCATTTGTTTTCTACATATGGTCTATGGCTGCTCTTGCCCTACAGTACTGCAACAGAGACCCGATGGCCCTAAAAACCAAAACATTTCTTATCCAGCCTTTACAGAAAAGTTTGCTGATCCCTGCTCTACCTTACCAAAGAAAGCATTAATTTATCTCCAGGAGGAGTGGGCAGGGTAATGGTAAGAAAAATATATGTTGTTAGAAAAGAAGATACAAGAAAAAGAGTAGTTACCATACAAAATACGGTTTTGAGCACTTTATACGTTAATATTTCCAAGCTTCACAACATCCCTACGAGGTAGAGACTATTATCCTCATTTTATCGATGAGTCACAGAAGCTAAAACAAACTTGCCCAAGCTCAGCAGACATAAATTACAGAACTGGGATTACAACTCTAGCACCTGTGCAGTTATAACCACAACATTATGCTGCTTCACCACTGACCTTCTTTGTCTACCTAATCTTCGCTGCATTAACGAGCTGATCTTCCTCAGAATTCAAGTATTACAAACTGTAGATGAACCAGAACTGGAATAAATAAGGAAGTTTGTGGCAGTGCATTCCTTTGAGAACTTGAGGGATTATAAAGATCTATGCCTATCACCCTTCTTAAAGGAAGGAAACTGAGGAAGATGCTCCTTGGACTCAATCATTGCTTTCCCGGCTCCCGCACTGGAACTCAGAAGCTCCAGCAAGCTTCCTTCCATATGCAGGCTAAGATAAAGCACATTCTCCTCCCACATGCCTTGCCTCATCATGACCAATGAAGTAAGAATCTCTGGATAGTGGAGCCAGGATGTGGTTATTTCTCAGAGGTCCTCAGTTAATTTTAATGTACAGCCCAGCCAGAATGGAGACACACCACATCAGTATACCTCTCGCCTTTCAAGAAGAAGAGTGATGATGGAAAAAGAATCCAGGCAAGGGGAAGAGCAAGGTCAGAGATGGGGAACTTGACAAAACCTGTCTCTGAAGAATGGAATTTTTATTTAGTACCACAGCATGATAGTAAAGAACATTTCTAGTCTTCATGTCTCACCTCTATAACTGAAAATTAAAAAAAAAAAAAAAAACAACAGATAGGAAAACAAAACAATATTCATATATGAACATATGTTTACACAGGAATTTCAGCAAACTGGTAACTATTATTTTTGCCTTATCTGTATTTTTTACTTGATCTGTATTTTTTATGTGAACTGTTAATTCTTTTTATAATGTGTTACTTGTTTAGTTAAAAACAATGAGATTTTTAAAAAGTGTGACTAGATGTCTCTCAAATAAATAAATAAAATATTAAAAATATATATATATTAAAAAAAGTGTGACTAGAAAGATATTCAAGGATTACTTTAATTATATTTTGAAAAGAAAAATAATTATATAAAAAACTAGTAAAAATTACTTAATGCTTTCCTGAAAAGCAGTTTACTTTCTGTCAGGCCACAAAACATAGACTCTCCCTACTTCTCCGTACAGTGGAGATCTATATCCCAACAAATCTATTAACAAATCTTTTCTACCAGATGGCTATTACTAAAATTAAAGTCTTACTAGTACTAATTTATCACAATACTTAGTGTGAGGAGAAACTATTTTAAATAAGAATAAAATGGAAATATTTTGAAGTTTTACAAATACAAATGCTATCACACATTCTAATTTTTACAATCATTTATAGTAATCTCATATAACATTTAGTTAAAATAAAATATCCTCCTTATATGGACTATACATTTAAATGAATTCTAAGTTTTTCATATGGCTTCAGGGTTCAGAAAACAAAGAAGTAGGCAATGCAGGTGGTAAGGCAGTACCTAAACAAACATAAGGCTTGGCCAAAGGTCTAAAGTCATAATGAGTTAATGCTCAAACACGTGTTGTCATTTGTTTGCTCTTGTGATTCTGAGTAAAGGACCCAGCTTCGTGTATACTCAGAAAGTGTTTAAATTCTGCACTACAGAATAAAATTTCCAACCTGCTAAAACGGTAAGCCTCAATAGACAAAATCATATTTGAGATGCTAATTTTTTAAAACATACCATGCAAAAAAAAAAAAAAAAGACCATTACCATGAGGGACAGCAGATGATTTTTCAATTCACTAAATAAAAAACCATGAACCAAAGCACGGAGAACCTCTGCAATAAGTCTAAGCTAGCTGCAGTGACTACTCAACGAGAGAGGCTACTCCTAGAAAACAGACCTGTCTGAATTGCGTAGGTAGAGTATCGTTTATTATATTTATTATGATTAGCCTTCACCCTAGTGGTGAGTGTAGTACTCTCAGCAGGCATTTTTCATTACAAAGGTAAATGAACTCTTCCAGAACACTTAGAGCATTTGAAAGTCTCACTCAAGAGTGTGTCTTAAAAAAGAAAACTAGCTCATATAATTATAGTAGGGTCAGAATCAACATTTAAAGATTTTAGTAATTGTGTGAACACTTAAATTTAAAGGTGAAACTAGCCGAGAAAAATTTGCCCTATTTTTAAAAAGATTTTATTTATTTGTCAGAGAAAGAGGACATAAGCGGGGAAAACAGCAGGCACAGGGAGAAGCAGGCTCCCTACTAAGAAAGGAGCCCAATGCGGGACTGGATCCCAGGACCCTGGGATCATGACCTCAGCCGAAGGCAGACACTTAACCAACTGAGCCACCCGGGCATCCCAAACTTAGCTCTATTTTTTAAAAAACAAAAAAATATCTACTTTGAAAACCAAAGTATAATTCTTTTGCAATGTTTAATGGTTTCCCATAAAGAAACCTGCTTCAGTCTAGCAAAAAACACTAATTACATTAAAATTCTGTAAAAATCGGGTGCTGATTCACAAGTATTACCTAATATAACTATTCTGGTATATTTTGAACTTTATGAGACTCTAAACCTCAGAAAAATGTATGAATAACTCTGAAGACAATATATAAAGGAATTCTATAAAAACAAGCAGAAACAACATAGTAGGGCATACCTAAAATAAGTACTTATCAGAAATGTAAAAAGAGAAAGAGAATATATTTCCCTTTAAAAGGAAGAAAAGTTGGATTGCAAACAGAGTGTATGTCCAAGATACTGCAATCAATAAACCAAAGATTAAAGGCATATTTGACAAAAATGTTGCATTTCCAAATATTCCAGAAAGCTCACCGCCCAGTAGTTTTTTTCTTTACTTTGCAACTCGAAGTGCTTTTAGAGTTCTGAATCACTGCTAGGCACTAAAAGTTCTCAAGCCTAAAATTTTAACTCCTCAAACATCTATATTATTCTAGTCTAGTTAAAATACATATGCTTGTCTTCTAAAAAACAGTAAAACAAAAAATCTAGCCAAACTTAACTGTAACTTGTAATCGGAAAAATATACAGACACATTTGCTTACTTAATGGAATATTTTATATTTCCAGATATAAAAGCACAACAGTACAAAGTTACAGTAACTAAAATCTAGTAGCAACATCAGAATAAGCAAATAAGGAAAGCCTAAAAAAAAAAAAATTCAAGCATGTAAAGTATTCCAATTCTTAAATGACCCAACAATTCTCACACAAATGGGAATTTATGATACAGAGAAACACAAGCAAACAAAGATGTATGCCAATGACGAAAAACAAAAAACCAAGAAACAAAAGGTCTTTCAGTAGAAGAATGGATAAATTACTGCACATCATTAATGGTGGTTGTCCTTGGGAAAGGGGCTTTCACACTCTAAGCTATACATACCAAAAATATTTAAATGTACAGAATAATATAATTCTACTTTTTGGAATTTATCCTAAGGAAATAACTGAGAATGAAGGGAATAGTTCAACTGCAATGATACTCAGAACAGAGCTTTGATAATAAAAAAAAACCTGAAAAGTACAAGCAATCACTTAAAGAAATGATGGCAAATTCATACAATGGAATACGACACACTGATATTTCTCTTTAAATATTATTAAAGTATGTTTGTTTATCACAAAAAATTCACAATATATTTTTTAAAGGGAGATGAAATATTATGCATCTGACCTCATTTTTTAAAAGAAAAAATAAATATGCATTGAAAACCCCTGGGAAAGTTGTATACCAAAATATTAATAGGCTAAGAGGTAAAATTAGAGGGTTTTTTTTAAAGCTTATTGCATACATTCTCATCGGGGGCAATATCATCCCCAACGGGTGAAAACTGGCTACTGAGGGGGGAAAAAAAAAAAAGAAAGAAAAAAGAAAGAAAAGGAAAACTCTTAGCATATAAAACACAAATTAAGATACAACACCCAAACATAGAGTATATCTGTGCTATTAAAATTTCATGGGGGTACAATTAGGAAAAAAATATCTGAAGACTGGGGCAGGGTAAGCAAGCAAGTGAAAATGCTAAAAAGTTTGACAAACACTTCATTAGTATTCTCAATTTTTTTTACAATGAACTTGATAATACTGGAGGGTTTTTTTTTTTTTAAGATTTTATTTATTTGTCAGAGAGAGAGCAAGTACAAGCACAATAAGGGGAAGTGGCAGGCAGAGGGAGCAGTAGGCTTCCTGCTGAGCAAGGAGCCAGATATGGGACTGGATCCCAGCACCCTAGCATCATGACCTGAACTGGAGGCAGATGCTTAACCGACTGAGCCACCCAGGCGTCCTGGTATTACATGAGTTTGGATAGTGGTATATATACACTGAACTAATTACAAAGGGATACACAATGAAAGTTTATATACACTGAACTAATTACAAAGGGATACACAATGAAAGTTAAGACATAACATTAATTTTCATTTTTAAATATCAAATTTATTCCTATACTACTTTAAGTCTTTAAAAATACAGTACAGACTATTTGTTAAATATAATACTAAAATGAAAATATAAAGAAAATGAGAACGTACTGCATTAGAATCATCTGGAATCACTTGGAGACGTAAACTACAGATTCTGCAGTAAACTAAATCAACTGAAAAGTAAACTACCTTTACTAAAAAGTAATCTACATTACTGCAGACCTAATAAAATCAAAATGTCTATGAATGGGGCTAGTGGTTTTTATTCAATGAGGTATACTTATATCATCACACTGCCCCATGGAAATATGTAATACAGATATGTTTTAATTTGGTCTAAGGGATTTAAATTATGTACTGAAGTGATAAAATTAAAATAAACGAAGAGCCTGGAAATCTAAGAATTCCTACTAAACTCTTTTCCTTTAAGGAACTTGGAAGATTCAAATTTCTTCACAAACTATCAAACACCCTATTACTCACTGTCTCTACTGGGTACAAAGCACTGTGAAGAAATAAAATAGAAAAGCAATATTTATAAATTGCCACTAAAATAAACTCACTTCAGTTAAATCTGCAAAAACCAGCATTAACCACTGGTTTTCTCAAGGCACCATTAGTCACAAAGAAACAGTTTCTCATCTTACGATGCAAATTAAACAAGTAAGGAACAAAAGGCACTGTTGGAAAATAATAACTAGGATGCAGTCAGCTACACTCAGTTCTCTAGTAAATATATTTTGTTGGGACATCAGCCTTGAAATACACAGAATTCAAAATTTTGCCTGCACCAAATTAAACATCTCCCGTGTTAAATACTCTGGGCTTAAAATATTAAGCCACCAATGCCAAAATTTACTGCATACATAAATAATGAAACTACCTAAGTGCATAGCCAATAGTTCTATTTAAGGAAAGGAGAATACACGGGGATTAGTCAAAGTAGTGGATACAAAGTGTAAGATACTGCTGCAGTCCCTAGCAATCTTCTCCAATTTCTTACAGACATTAATGTCACCTTTTGGTGATGGTAATAATCCTTATAGTGGCAGCAATAATATTTAAGTGCTTTTTGTATGCCACATACACTTATTTAATCCTCAAATATTCTAAGAAACAGGTACTGGTTTTTTTTCCATTTTACAGATGAAAAGACTGAGAAATAAGAAGTAACAGCTAACAGGTACTACTTTCACTGAGTGTTTTGCCAAATATTCTGTGAGATTTGGCACATCATCTGTATGAATAAATTTAAATCTTGTAATTAAATAATTATCCATAAAAGAGCATATAAATCAATGTAACTAAGGCAAGCCCGAGTTAGAAGAATGGAACAAAAATTTTCCAAGTCATCACATCAAGTAGTACAATGCTTTTCCAGTTTTTTTCTCACTCCTTACACCCAAAATATGACAACTTAAATTTGCCTGTTTTGTTTTAAAGCACAGATTTTTATTGTTATATATAATTTCATCTCAGGAAGCATCCTGTTTATTAATTCATTTGTAAAGCCTTTAAACTCATTTTATCCCTTAAGAAGCTTCGTCTTTAAAAATCTCATTAAATTTTATTTCATATTCCATAATGAACTCATTTAAATTATAAGATATATGAATGATGTACAAAAATTCAGAAAATAAAAGGTTTAAAGAGAAAAATAAAGACCACCTATAATCCCAACTTCAAGACAACAACTTTAGTCTTTTGGTATTTCCTTTCAGCCTACATATGAATAGGCATTTTGTAAAACTAAGAAGTGATATTATATAAACATCAATAATGTTTATTTCATTCTTAACAATACAGCACTTCTTAAAAATAGTTCAAATACAATTATGATTGATTTTCTACAAAACACTTTGGCTTACTGTACTTAAAAAGTAGTTTGATATACTGAGAAAATTAACCAAGGTGGAGAGGAGATGGTTGGTCCTTTATAGAAAGAGTTCTCTCTCTTCCAAGTATTTTATTATTTTTAAAAAATCATTTTTTAATTTCAATGATCAAGTAAGCATTTTCTTTTGAAGTGAAAAACTTCACATGTCCATCTTCAGCACACAGAAACACTGAAAACATGGTAATGGGAGTGTTACGGCTGCAAAAGATCAAAACCCAGCACACTGGAACCCAAGCGGAGCCAGCTAAGAACACCACAAAGCCATGATTCTTTACATCCGATGTCGAAGGCCTATTGCTCACATACACATGCAAGCAGCTGGTACCGAGTGGTGACACAATCTCGAGCTTGTTCTACTGATGACAGTAGTCCAAGTCGAAAGCATAATGGGAATAGCAGAATGACTACATCATCTAAAGCCCCTCTACTCATGGTTTCAACTGCAGATTTTGGTTGGTTCTTAGAATTTTAATGCTGTCATATTCCTATGTGAAAATTACGACATTGGAGTACTCTGAGAAATCAACGAATATTTATTTAAAATTCAAAGGGATGCTTCACAATGGAGTTTGTCCTAAGTGTGAAACTCTATTCAAAGACACAAAAACTTTTTTAAAAGAGTATACTATTTGACCAATTTTGAGTTACTAAAATTTTGGTCTTACCATTTGAATGTAAAAGAAAGACCATCAAAATAACCTACCACCTGAAATTCTAAACAAAAGTGGGTCTGAGACAAGATTCACTGTCTAAGCTCATTTGTCCATCGTTTTCCTTAATCTGATATTCTCAAATAATTAAATTAATAAATGTTTCACCCACAATTTTCAGATATACACATCTATAGATCTGTTACTTGACTTTATATGCAAAATAATTTTCTGAAGCATGAAAATCTCATTCCAGGAGTCATGTATGCCCTTACTAAACCAACTATATGATTAGAATAAAGAGCAGCTGAATGTACGGTAAAGCAGTCTAAAAGCTGTCATAGAGAAATCTAGCAAAAAAATCCAAAATAACAAAAAGAGCACTTCAAGGATACCAAGAACTAAAATATCATACAAACTTACCTTTTATAGACCTGTCATCTTATAACCTTAGTCTCAGACAACTGCAAAGATATTTTTTTCAACTGCAAAGATATTTTAAAATATGTTCCTTCTTCACAAAAACAACCCTGTTCATTCTCTCTAGATTTATTGTACTGTACTCCCAACTCAAACCAACAAGACAGATCCCATTTTCCATGAAATAATGATACTGCCACACATGGTAAGATTCATCATATCCTCTCTGAAGGTCCTATAGGGCCACCATATCTAACCTAAGTGTTTTTACTCGTTCAACATTAATTTATCTCATAGCCCATGTTTCATCAATTTCATTTGTTTTTGTGAAAATAAAATCCTTTTCCAGTCTATTATAGCAACTTCCATGTATTACGCATTCTCCTACAGTTAATCCTGTATCATAATCACTTCCCTTTTGAGACCTTCCACTAAAATAGTTTCTTTTACTTTATAGATTACCTGAATCTGTTTTCATCCCTTAGGCATCCATTTCTATTAGGTATTCATTTGAAAGAATTCTAAACTTAAATTTATTAGGATATTAATTCATTTGAAGGATTAGAAGAAGCTTTATAAATAAGTAGTTCAGAGATCTCATACTACTATTCTGCCTAAGTATGCCCTCCCATTACCACTGAAGCAGTCAGAGGTTAAGAGCACAACTTATGTTGGCTACATAAACATTTTGACTACTGTTTTTCCACCACCTCCGTTCAGAAAACCACTGTAAATTCTTAAGTTAAAAAAAAATTATGAGACACAGAACCAAAAGATGGTATCTTGAATGTGAATATGGTATCTTGAATATTTTAAAAGCTAAAAATGTTACAAAGTAGTCAGTTAAAATCTAAGTGAAAATTATACTTTCCAAGTTTGTGGTCTTTTATTTCCCTCCTCAGGATTTGTACCCTGTGACTGATTTAAGTAACTTATACCTCATGGGTGGGTAGGGGGGGCAAATTTTACAGGGAAAAAAAAGTGAAGCCAATTATTTCTGAGTAATTTTCTAGACTTGTCTAGAAGAAAAACAATGTGTTACACTGAAGAAATTATAAGGATATAGAGATTTCAGCTACTCATTCATTCGTGTTTGCATATATGCATAATACAAATTTTTATTGACCACTTACTGTGTGCTTTGTAATGTGGTAGTCCCTTCTGGGAGTTTGCAGTCAGCAAACTTTATCATTAGAGTTTGTTAATTTTTATAAATTATACAATTACTTTGAGTTTTATCATCTGTAAAAAATGAACAATATCTATTTTTCTGATTTGCTTTACAGATTAAATGAGATGTAGTAACTTCACCTTCAAAAAAATACTCTCCTTCTCTCTGTAGGTCCCTTTACAGATTAGGACATTGATCAGTGGTTTTCAGCCTTACTACAAAAAATCTTTTCTCCATAGATTCCACATCTTTACAGATTTTTGTTTATTAGTTGCACTGACATTTAATTAACTAGATAAGAATGGCTAACCAGAAGTCTTAAACTGTCAAAGATATAAATATTAATGAAATTCATTGTTAGGTTCTTGAGGAGCAAGCATGATGTTTTACTTCATTTACAGCTCGCAAATCACAATATGTAATAATGATTTGTGATAATTAGTCACAAAGATTTGAGTCAATATAATTATTGGTCAAAGCAAAGGTACATAATATTTCACCCGTTTAAATCTATTGTGAGAACATATATAATTTTCATTAGGCTTTTTACAATACTAAGAATAATTCATTCCTTTCTCTGTAGACCCCTGATATACCATGTTAGTGATTTTCTATGTCTAGAGAAACTAATGGTTACCCTACTGATTTAAGCCAGTATCATCAGTAACACCAACTTTAATTCAAAAGTTACACATATTTATCCGTAAAGGTAAGTATGTAGTGATATCCTGTGTCTTCCCTTTGTATTTATAAGAACAAAATCTAAACACTCCACCAAAGACCTATGTAATCTGTCTCTTGCCAACCCCATCTACCGGTCTCTTCTCAGCTTATCAGGATGGCTTTCTTTTTTTTTTTTTTTAAGATTTTTATTTATTTATTAGATAGCGAGAGACTGAGAATGAGAGGGGAGAAAGTCAGAGGGAGAAGCAGACTTCCCGCAGAGCCGGGAGTCCGATATGGGACTCGGTCCCGGGACTCCGGGATCATGACCTGAGCCAAAGGCATTTGCTCAAACAACTGAGCCACCCAGGCGCCCTCAGGATGGGTTTCTTAAACATAACTCGCTACTTCTCACTTAAGGGCTTTTGTACTAACTGGGCTCACTCTTCCTGCAGATCATCACATCCAGCTTTTTGTCATTCAGGTCTCAAATTAAGTATTATCATCTGAGTTTTCCCTCAACACTCAATCTAAAGCTTCTTCATGGCATTTGTGACCTCTGAAATTGCCTTGTTCGGTTATTTACTATTTCTCTCCACGACCACCAAATCTCACTTGTATAAAGAGTGCCATGTCAGCAAGTCTTACTCATTGCTCTATCTCTAGTTCCTAGAATAGTACGAGGCACCCAATAATCAAGCAATAACTATTTGTTGGATCACTGGCCAAAATGTTTAAGATTGTTTTGGGGGAAAGACTGATTTCTTAGTCAACAAGTTATATTTAGCATTCAAAATTGCTGATCCAAAAGAAATAAAAAATGTTTTTAACTACAAAGAATAAGAAAAACGTATACAACTTCTATTCGACAAGAGAGCTTTATTTTCTTTTATTTCTATTTCTATCCTTGTGGATAGAATACGAAAATCTATTAATGTTTCACACACTTCCTATGTCACCTCATGTAAAAAGAAAATGAATTTTTTCATTTGTTTTACATTATATACTGAGGTATATAATGTATAAAATTGTGAATTTTCTTATCATCATATGCCATGAACTACCAGCCACTCAATCTAATAACTTATTTTTCCTGCCAAGATACAGGCAGGACAGCTTCTAAAAATGTAAAACATATAGACTGGGAAGGCCATAGGGGCCGTAACAGTGACAGTGCCAGAATGGCCCAAACCAGGGAAGCTCTCGCTCTCAGCTATAATGGGTTGAGAAGGAGGGAACAATAGCGTGATCAGACCTAGGAGAATAACTGTAGCTCTGATTTCTGTTAACAAACAGAAATATCTTCAAACCAAATTAAAAGAGATGCAACTAGAATCTTATAGTTCAAAACATTAAATAACTGTTTTGAATACCTAAGGTCTCTTTAGCAAGTGTCATGCAATTGACAAGATATGGGCTTCGGCAGTTTCACATAAGAAAAACACAGCATTTGTAGTAAGTAACACACACAATCCCAATACCATGTGCTACATTTGCTTACTAATTTAAAAATATTTTCAAGAATACTTTTAAAAGCAAGAGATTTAAATGAAAATAACTAATAACAAAGACTTTATTTCTGAGTTTAGAAAGTATTTGAAAACTAAAAGAAACATTAAAGAAAGATATAACAACTCAGTGGTTTAAAAAATGCAAAACACCTTGAAAGTGTCACAAACCCACATTTATTTTTTAAAAATTGGGTGTTGCTTCTTTCACAGCCCATGTGAGTTTACTTACCAGGCACAAAGAAACATTAATATCAGACTATAGGGTAACCTGCTTACATATTACTCAGCCAAGTGGAAAGTACAATTCAGCAGAGAGCTAGAGCCAGGTGCCAGAATGACTAAGAATGGCATGTGTAAACTTTTTTTTTAATTAAGAAATTAAAGAGGGGAGGAGAGAAGTATTAAAAGTAGGATGTCCTCTAAACATCACATACTCAAATTTCCATTTTTCATTGCTCCATATTTCACTGGCAGTATCCTAAGAAGCCTGGATTTCACTTTTCATCACTTCTGCTCACATAATGATGCTTGTGAAGTCCAGCTGCTTGGACAAACGCTCAAAAACACATGCAGAATTTAACCTTACACTGAAGTATTTTAAGATAATACCTCCAGAAATATAATGTCTAAAACTGAGGAGTCTTTGTTAACTAAGGACTCAAAATGCTAAATAAATAACATTTCCACAGACTATCCATTTGTCAAAGAGCATAAGCAGATGCTTTTCACAGATGAAATAATAGGAATCTTTTACCCTTCAGTTAAAAAAAAAAAAAAGTAGCAACAACCAAAACACAGCTAGTCCCATCTTCTCTCAGTGGTTCCAAACTCCATGTAGCCTATCCCTTAGGCTCAGACTGTTTCTTTTTAATTTCATCTCCAACTGAGTACAATGACCTAGAGTTTTTGGCAACAATGACTCCCAGCAACTCTCCCCAAAACCTACCCTCCTATTTCCCATTAAACCCTCAGATTTGCCTTACCTTTATTATTAAGCCAGCCTCCTTGCCCTCAGTCCCTTTCTTTCTCAATTCACTCTGTACTCTGTAGCCAGATTCATCTTCAAAAAGATAAATGCTCTGACTGGGTCATTCTCCTCATATCAAAACTTCTTGTGCTCTTGAATAAAAGTCTATACTTCTCAGCCTAGCAGCATTCAATGACTTCTACAGTCTACCCCAACAAATCTTTATAGACTTATCACCATATTTTCTAATTATACAAGCTCAGGCTTCTGTCAAATCATCCCCCTGTCCTCCAGCTTGTCCTGAACTTTCTATCTTGGCTCCTGCCATTCCTACCATAAAGAATGTCTACCACTCCCCTCCAGCTGCCACTGCTCATGGCCCTTTTGCATCTCTGCATTTATTCATGCAAACAAGGACACACAAATGATATCTGCCCTACCCCCCAACAAGGGCAAAACCCCCCAAATTTAACAACAGCTGTCTCTTATTAAATGCCTCCTACATGCCAAGCAGTTAGTTTTATGCATTATTTCTAATCCTCTCAACAAAATTATGAAGTAGGTATTATTCTTCTTCTTGTAAAGATGAGAAAGCCAAAGTTCAGAAACATCAAATCATATATTTAGTAAGTCATCTCACATTATATACTCAGTAAGTTGCCTTAAATCATAGACTTAGTAAGTAGCAAAGCAAAGATTTAAACCCAGGCTGCCCTAAGTCCAGAGATATTGCTCTAAACCCTAAGCTGGTTGGCTTTTTTTTTTTTTTTTTTGGTCTGAACTATGTGACTACCCCCTTCATCTATCTGAAATAATTTAGTTTTACATGATATCTCCACTTACTACATACTATACAATAAGCTTTCTCATGTTTGCCAGTTTAGTAAAGAGAGAATATTAAAATGCTATTTCTTTCCAGTAAAAGAACAATGCTCAAATTGCAACTTCAAGGAATGTCTTTTTTTGTCACAAAGATTACTTTCATCTAAAATATTTTCAAAGAAATGCATTCCAACCAACTTTTTCAAAGATGACTGCAAATTACCAATCGTACACTATGATGGTTTTACAGATTATTAATAATAAGAGGATTTTGCAAGTACCACCCACGTATTGTAACAGATATCTATCAAATTGGCAAAGATTGTAAAAACTGACCTACTCAATGCCATTGAAGGTGCAGTGAGACACACACTCTTATACACAGGGTAACCACCCTCTGATCCAGTTATCCCACTTCTGGGAATCTATCCTAAAGGAAGAAAAAAAAACAGAGATGCAATCAAAGATAAATGTACAAAAATGTTTGCCCCAGTGTTATTTAAAATAGTAATATTATAAAGAATCAACCTAAAAGTCCCAAACTAGGAGACCAATATCCTGTTCAGAGAAAAACGCAGGAACAAAACAGTATATATAAAAGTATAATTCCATTTTTTAAAAAAAATTTTAAAAATCTGTACAAGCAAGGAAACAACTAGAAAAATGTACATTCAAATGTCAGTAGTAATTATTTCTGGGTGATAGGTTTATAGACGATCTTCTATTTCTTCTTTACATTTATGTTCTTTTCAAAATTTGCCACAATGGAACATGAATTACTTTAAACAAGAAAAAAAAATGTAAGCAGCTATACTCACTGAAAATGATCCTGAACCTACAAAGGCATGTTACTTGGAAAAGAAACACTTCCCAGTGCAAAGAAAATGTCAAACCTGTTTGATTTCCACCTCTTGTTAGCTCACATTTACTTTTAGATTATGTAAAGAATGTCACCCAAAATTCAGTAGTATTCATGAAATTGTACAAGGTTCACTATCTAAAAGTCAGCCAATCCTTCAAAGGAAAGCACCACAGTTAAGTGAACTGTTTTACTGTATGTCTGTTGAGATTAATAAATGTCCACTTAATCCTAACTCAAAACATGCAAAAGGGAAAAACCAGAAAAACTATTCTTGTTTTGCAATATAACGATGTATACTGTTGTTGCCTTATAAGCCCATCATAGTTAGGTCTGGAGTGGGGAGGAACTTGAAAATAAAGCTGGCAAGCTACCAATAGTCACTAAAAATGCACATAGATGCATTTTTTTTTTCTACATGCACATTTCTGTTCTAGGGCAGAGTTAACTTTAGTGGCAAAGATGATTTTTATCTGCGTAGAAAAAAAGATTAAACTGTTCTACAAAAAAACAAAAGCACAACAACCAAAAAAACCTTCTTGCATTAAACACAGAATTAAAATTGCCAGCTAAACCAAGATAAAAAAAATCCCTACCATTTGGCATTTATGCAGAAAAGCAATTTGCCAAAATAAAAACAAAAACAAAAACAAGTCTTGAATTGAAGTAAAACAGGCATTAAGCAAAAAAATTCTTATTTTCCTGTATTTTAAACTGGGAAACTCGTTTGCTTGTAATACTAAAAAGCTGTTAGAAAATAAAGTGGAAGGGGGGGTCAGAAAATAATATCACAGAAATAGTTGTTGAGCAACTAAGAGAAAATTTAAAGTATTACATTGGTGTTACTTAGAAAATGAGTATCATTCTATTTCCATTCTACTATGAAAATACAACATTTATTTATAAAACATATGTCAGGTTCTGGCAAACAAAATAAATTACTAGACTATAAATTCCTTATACTAGAAGCTACAGTCTCACATCTCAGTTTCCATCAAAGAACCTAATATTGGGTCATGCAAACATCTGTTCAGTGACTGAATCTGAAATCTATTAATAAAATCATGCAACATTTTTACATGCATTCAATGGAATGAAAAAGGTAGATCAAAAGACATCAAAGATTTGGGCTAGATACTGAAAACTACATAAAATCCAAAGACTAGTGTTAAATTTCAACTGCTAAAATACTTAAGGTATGGTTGTTTAATGTTTTATATAATACAGTCAACTTGTCTAGAACAGAATGATCCTGTTCGTAAATGAATTTTTAAATATCATTGAAAATACAGTGAATGAATTTACTCTTCAGATTACACATCTGACTGATCTGAAATGTTCAGTCTGCAATAAGAGATGATTTCCTACTCCTAACTTAGAATCTTACAAGCTACATTTGGGATTTGGCCAAAGAAACAACTGCATCCAGTTCTTTGTGCCTCTCTTACTTTTACACTTTTGTGGTTGATAACTAAAGCACAGTTCTATCCTGAGCAAAATTACTTCTTACAACCAGAATAAATGTGTATAACATAGCAATGCAAACAACCATGAATGTTATAGGTATATATACACACACGTGTGAGTTCAAAGTAACTTACTTCAAGCTTTACTTAATCCAACAGGATCTTTTACTAGTTACAATATATAGTTTAGTATATTCCTATTCTTATGAAATATGGACTAACTTAAATATATCCTAAAATCAAACACAGAGTTACATATTTAATTCCAAATTTGGTTAACTTTATCATTCCACACTTTGAACCAATCTCTAGCAATGGAAACTACACAGGCTAGAGACAGAAAACTGGGTATGCAAAGAAATTTTTTTCAGATTTATCTGGAATTAGCCTAAATAAGTAAGTCATCTGTACATTTATAAAAAACAAAACAAAACATTAACTCATCTACTAAAGTTTATTTCATAAAACACATTTAATCCTCTCTGTGCATATCATGTATTTCTGAAAATCACATTAAAACCATTTAAGTACACTATTTTTTGTTTCAACTCCACCTTAATCATCACACACACTTTCCTTTTCTTATTGGTGAGGGCATGTACCTTCTACGTCTAAAAGGCCTATTTTCAAGCGTAAACGAGAGCATAGCATAGTTCTCTGTTGAACTGTTTCGCTGATCAGTACATCATGATAAGCTAAGCTTATAGGTCCAATACTCTTCTGGATCATTTAACTTTGAAACAAACTGGCCTCTTAACCACTCATCTCAAAACTGTGAGAAGCGGATTGTAAAGAGTATATGAATCATTCAGTGTCCATAACCACTACCAAAAAAATTCATAACCTGAATGGGCCAATATTATCTCTGTACACGAAAGACTGAAAAGCACATAAAAACTACCACTTGTAATCCCCAAATTTCATGCATAGAAAAAGGGGGTGGAGGGGGAGTAGATGCTTCATCTCAGTAACATAAGAAAGCTTAAATATATTTATGTTTAACACTAATCACTTCCATAAGATGTGAATTTGGCATTAAGTCATGCAGCAATATATGCCATCAGAATGGGCAGAAAATACTTGGAAATACACCATAGCTCTTTTTAAAGTTAATGAGTTTAACCTGAAAAGGAACATCAGGAGGAAGTAAGATGGTGCTCACAATTTTAAACTCATCACAACATTAATATATAAATGGTGTATACAAATGTTTTAATTGAACTTCTAAAATAAGAGAATTTTAAAACTGAGACCTTAGAGGTTATTTGAGGTTCAGTGAACATCTGCTGGATCCCTAGCATGTGTCAGACACAGTGCTAGGTGCTTGCAGGTAACTCAATTATTCAACTCACTCACTTTAGAGATGGTGGAGTTTCCTGCTTGTGCCAAATCAAGCCATCTAGATTTCAGAACTAGAAATGCTGAGCAATGCCCTCACAGTGGTATAATTTCTATGGAAACAGACGGGTATCATTCTCCCTTATAAACTAAATAAAATGTCAAAGATGCAATGCTAACCTTATTTAACAAAACAATAGTTCATGTGTTTTGAATAATTATAAAGAATTACAACAAAATTTAACTAAGTACTAGTTGCATAATTTATTGCAAAGAACAAAACATGGGGCTGACAGTTATAAGATTCTAAAGACATACAAAACAGAAATTAAATAAATTGCAGATATCATTTAAAAATCCCTTTGCAAAAAAAAAAAGAAATTATCAATATGACAAATTAGATGCTTGATTGGAATGTCTATTTTATAGAAAAGATCATCAGTCATATAATAAAGTTCATGGACGGTAGTAAACTTGGGCAAGACTTTAAAGTTATTTAACTATTAGATTCTGAATTATGACAGAATGTAAAACTCCCTGAGGACAAAGACCCTGTCTAATTCATCTCTGTATCCCCAACAATTAGCACTCCATTGTTAAATGTTGGAGAGGTGAACTAACATATGAACTCTAAATTCAAGCAATTGGAAAATCCCACCTAATAATCTAGAAGATTTTTCTTTTATAACTCAAATGATTTCTTCAAGTATTAAACAATATCCAACATAAGTGACATTGTCTTAACACTAAATCAAAAACTGTGGCTATCACTTTAACTAGTACAACATACTCTTTGAAGGAATTCACAGATACATCAAGAAGACAAGTAAATTCAGATACTTTGATTCGGCAGTCTTTCCTCTGGAAATCAATCCCAAGAAAATGTTGCATACACAAAAGTGTTCATTTCATCGTAATTTTAGTAAGGGGAAACTGAAACTACCTATATGCCCAGCAACAGGTAGATGGACTATTTTGCAACATCTGAAAAAGGCTTAAAATAAAGATTAGCTTCCTAACTGGTCTTCCTGCTTACACTCTTGCCCACCCCAACTCCCCACCAAGTTGATTTCCACAGAGCAGCCAGAAGGATTCTCACAAACTCTTCTACCTAAAACCTTCCAATAGTTGACTGCTCATCTCTTTCAAAGTAAAATCCAAAGTTCTTACCATGACCTAGAAGCTCAGTTACTTCTCTAACCTAAAGCTCTCTCATTCTCCCTTGCTTACTGTCTTCTCAAAAGGCCAAGTAGACCGAGGGGATCTTTGCACTTGCAGTCCTCTCTGCCTATAACCTTCTTCCCCAACAGAGCACACCTAACTCACTTTCTTCAGGTCTCTGCTCCAGTCTCATGCCTTCCCTGCCACTGCTTCTCTCCTTCCCCTCCCCCTACTTTATCATCTAACATATTCTGCATTTATTTGGTTAGGGCCCATCTCTCCTGATTAGAATATAAGCTCTCTGACAACAAGAACTTGATTTTATTCACACAATAGGCATTCAAAAAGCATTTGTTGAATTAGTATTAAATGTTGATACAATAATTATTAACTACAGGAAAAAATCATGCATATAAACAAGCTCAGAAGAGAACAGGAAAAATGAATAGTTTGATGTGTGAACGCTTTCAAGCTGATCATATTACTAAGGAGTTTGTACAATAAAAATTCTAAGTCCGCTGTGATTATGATTTTAGGCTGCCAAAAGTAACTACAACAATCTTATTTCCTTGGAAGCTATTAGTGTATTAGCTTAAAAATGACTGGTAGTAGTTATTAGTGACAACTTTTCCTCATAAAATTGTAATAACAATTACTCTGAAATCTTCTTCCTAAAGACCCAAAGTTTAGTCTGTTAAGTATCCACACTGTCATTCTTGAGGCCACACAGAAAGTGAACAAAAGCTTTTAAACAGTTTTAATATGCAACTGAATAATACTCGGGGATTCCAGTTTGCTTTTGAGACAGGTATCTATGCTTGGCTTCAAAGCGACCCTGAAAGTGAATGCAAAATTTCGTGCATAAAAGTCTATTACTTTTTTTTTTTTTCCTGAGGAGAGAGACTATATATTTCATCATAATCTCAAAAGGTGTCAGTGGCCTAGAAAAGGTTAAGAATTACTATTTTATATTGGAAGTAAAGTACAATATCCTAATATAAGCCACCTCTCAGAAGGACAGAAGATATATATCTAGCCACGTCTTCGTAATCATTCAATTAATCCACAAAATATCAACTGCCTACATTGTGCTAGGCACCGTGTGATCCTCAATACCTCACATCTAATCATATTTTCCAGTACGTGATTGAAAATACCAAGGAAACAAGGTTCAGTGAAACACCAAACTAAAACATAATTTCAACTAATGCAAGTATAATTTCCAAACAGAAAGTGTTATAAGAACTCATAATAAAGACAGAAAGGGGCTCTGGGCCTGATTTGGTGTTTATTATGTCAAAATACTGCAGATATCACTTACATCAAAAGGAAAGAAAAACTACACATACGCATGCCCGCCTCCACACACTGACAGGAAACCAGAAGAAAGTTTCCAAATCCTGTTTCTAGCAGCATCCCTTCAGAGACTGGCCGGCAGAATGCTTTTGAAGGTAGGCGCCCCACGTTAAAACTAAGAGCTGCTACTTTACTCTTACTGTGATAAAAACAGAAAGAATCATCATCCCACACCCAGGAAGCAGAAAACTGTGGCCACCTCTAAGGCTGTGGCCCATTAACCTCCTGCCCTGTTATTCCCTTTTTTCTTACACCCTCCTCCCTTCCAAGCAGTGACAAAACCATCGTCCCTCCCCAAAAAGGAATACATAACTCAATGTTAGTTCTTTTTGCCAAGAGGTCAAAAGGTCCTCCAAACTCTTGGTACTTAGCCCTGCAGAGAAGATCCCATTTTTCAGGCACAAGTGTCTTCCCTCACCTTCTCCCTGTAGCAGCAAATTACACAATTCGGCTGAAGACACTGTCCTTAACTTCCTGGGGGGACAAGCAACACTCCTACCAGCCCCAGTCTGAAGGAAGTCAAGAACCACACGGTGACCCCTTCCCTAACAAAATTCAGGGAAGAAGCAGAGACCCAAGAGGAGCAACGCCGAAAAGGCGAACACATGGCAAGTTACAGAAGACGTGGGGGAAGAGGGCGGGAAAGGGGCTGGGAGGTGGAGTGGTATGTAGAGATGTCAGCCCTCTGCTCTGGGGGAATAAAGAAAGGAAAGGGAGACCCCGACCCTGACAGAAGTGAACGCAGAGAGGGCAACGCTCCCGTCTACCCGCATCTTCTCTAGCAGAGGAAGGAGGGGGCAGAAAATTCACCCAATCCTCCAACCCCCTCTTCGCGTGACCCCCAAGGGGAGAGCTGGGTTGGAGGGAAGGTCTGACCCTAGTCTGGGGACATGCAAGAAGAGGAAAAAGGCAACGGTGTCCAGTCCTCTGCATCTTTCGGGCAGTGAGTGGCGAGGGCACTGTGTCCGAAGAGGTGGCGAGGGAAACGGGCTTGTGCCATGACACCTCGGGGAGTTGGAGGGTGGGGGACACAATGTCCTCTTTCTCTCCCACACCCGGCCCGGGCCCCTCCCGTCCGTCTCCCGCAGGCCCAGCCACAGTCGACCGGCTTGGTCCGCGGGCGTGGTTGGCTCTGGCCCTGGCGGCGGCGACAGGGCCTCCCGGAGCCCCGGCCCCTCCCGCCGGCCAGGCCCCCGAGCCGCCGCCCCGGACACCGAGGGAACGCGGAGGAGGAAGGGGGAGCCAGGGGACTGACCGGCGACATGAGCCGCCCCAGCCCTGGCTCGGCCGACCCGCGCCCCCCGCTCCCTCTGGGGCCGACTAGGGCTCCCCGCCCCTCACTCACCCCCCCCGGGTCCGGCGCCTCCTCCACCTCCTCCTCCACCTCCTCCCTCCTCTCGGCCGTGGCTCCTGCTCCGGCTCTGCGCGACGGCAACGGCGGCGGCGGCGGCCTCAAGAGCGGCGGCGGCGGCGGCGGCGGCAGCGGCGCCTCCAGAACGCGCACGCACGCAGCACGCAGGCTCCGCCCCCAGTTCCGCCCCGCCCCTCCGAGTCGGCGACGGCGAGCCTCCGACCCCACCTACCCCGCGGTTTTCCGGAGTCCGCTTTAAAGGAGCAGTGCAGAGGAGGGTTGTGAGAGCTGAGAACCCTGTGGGAGGAGCGGGGAATTGGGGCCTTGCCCAGGGCTGGGTGGGAGGCTGCGTAAGGAGGGAAACGAAACGAGGAAGGGTCCGAAGATTCAGGAGGAATAGAAATTTGGAGGGAATGCAATCATTCAACAAGTACTAACTGAGCACCTACTAGGTGCTAGCCAATAGCTAGCACACTATTCTAGGCGCAGGGGATAACCCCATGGGCAAGCAGAGGCCCTCTTGAAGCTTGAATTCTAGTGGGGTGGGAGAGAGGAGACAGACAACAAACAAGTAAACAAAAATTTCAGGCAGTGATAAGTAGTGTGAAGAAAAATAAAGCCAGGAATGGGGTGACTTTATAGCTGGCCAGATACTGCCCCGCAGAGGAGACCTTTGAGCACCTATCATATGCATATGATATGAAGAAATGAGCCTAGCAAATACCTAGGGTGTGTGTGTTGGGGGAGGCGGTAGGGTTTGAGGGGACAGCCTTTCCAAGCTGAAAGATAATCAGCCATAAACTGAGAGGTGAGAATAATCACCCGCTAGGAACAGTAGGAACAGTAAAAGGCCATTATGGCTGAATGGAACCAGCTAGCCAGAGAGCAGCGGTAGTTAAGCCCTGAGTGCTGAAGGACTAGATCCTGTGGAGCCTGGTGGGCTGTCCTAAGAGCAACTGAAAGCCATGGGAGGGTGAGCACAGGAATGACCACATCTGATTCACATTTTTAAAAGTTATTCTTGCTAATATGTGTAAAATACACAATAGGGAAGCACAAATGTCCACAAGAGGACCACTAAGGATGTTGTTGGTGGTAACTTGGAACAGGATGGCACCAAACGAGTGAGAAGGCTATTCAGATACATTTTGGATTGGAATGGATTTGGCAGAAAGTGTGGGAAGGAACAAACATCATGGATGTTTCTTAGATTCAGGTCCTGAAGGATGGGTTAATGGTGGTGCCATTTCCTAAGATGGGGAAGAATCAAGCAGGAGAAATTTGGGGATGGGGGAAATCAGGAGTTCTGTTTTGTACATGATATACTTCCTAGTTATTCATTCACGTGGAACATTGAGTACAACAGTTGAATCTAAATTTGGGATTCATCAGCCCATAGATGCTTTTTAAGCCTGAAGTCTACATAAAAGCACTTAGGGAGGGAGAGTAGCTGGAGGAGACCACTAAGAGGAATCCAACACTTGAAGATTAAGGAGAAAAGGAGGAGGAGCTACCAGTCAGATCAGAGGACTACTGGGAAAGGGTGAGTGACGGAAGATAAGAGAATTGTTTCTGGAAGGTGGGAGTCATCACTCTTATCAAATACTGCTGAAACAAGTAAGCTGAGGACAGAGTTTGAACAGTGGATTTGGCCGAATGAAGGTGCCCGATGTCCTTGATGAAAGCAGTTTCAATGGTGTCACAGGGGAGAAAGTCTGATTAGGGTACGTTAACAAGAGCCTGGGAAGTGAGGAAGAGAGAGTGTTTATAGCAAGTCTAAACAGCTCTTGAGGACCTTTGTTGTAAAGAGCAACTGAGAAAAGGGTAGTAGCCTCAGGAGTATTTGGGATCAAGGGAGAGCATTTTAAGATGGGAGATGTTCCTTTGTTGGTATGCTGGACCGATTAAGAGAAGTGAATGTGATGGAACAGAAAGCAAGAGGAGACAGGTGGAGAAAGATTGTCCTCAAGAAGATAAAAGGCGGGCGCCTGGGTGGCTCAGGGGGTTAAAGCCTCTGCCTTCAGCTCAGGTCATGATCTCAGGGTCCTGGGATCGAGCCCTGCATCAGGCTCCTGCTCAGCGGGGAGCCTGCTTCCCCCTCTCCCTCTGCCTGCCTCTCTGCCTACTTGTGATCTCTCTCTCTGTCCAATAAATAAATAAAATCTTAAAAGAAAAAAAAAGAAGAAGAAGAAGAAGATAAGGCAGTGAGACCTAGCATAGAAGTGAGGGGGTGGCCTGGGATAGGAGCAAGGACGGTATGTTCACACAGTATTTGCGGGCAGAAGGCAAAGTCTGTGGGTGCAACTGCGGGTAGGTCAGGTGGTCCATTTGGTGGTGGCATGCTCAGGCCACTGTGGAGCAGGAGGGGCCAGGAGCTGATATCCAGCCCCTATTCTGCCCACCCAGCTGTGAGCCACATCCACCTGGAGGAAGGGGGGGCACCTTGTGTAATTACCCCACCTGGAGGAGTGGTGCCTTTTAGCCATCCTCTCCACCCTCCTACACACACACGCTGTGCACATTTTCCCAGGCTGCAGAGTACTGTATGTGCCGACTACCTCCCTGGGTCTGAGGAGACAGAGCTGGGCTGCGAGCTTTCTTGTACTCTATGCAATGAAATACTGAATGTGGAGGGGCTATTGGCTATTGAAGGAGCTAGAAGCAGGTGAGCAAGAATTCCCTGGAAGGGTGGAAGAGTTACTAGAGAAGTATAGTATGGACAGCGCTGAGGGGCTTCTTGAGCTGGGGGTCCTATGTTTAAAGTGAGACCTTTCAACAAGGTTATGTGGTTTTCTCCAGCCACATGCTGTTGCTTGCGGGACTGCAGGAGGGTTGGACTTGGCCAGGGGTGGGTTTGCTGATGAAAGTCAATGAGGGGGTAAGGGAGTCTACACCAGGGAGTGGTTGTAGTGGCAGACCTTGGAATCTCAGCTGGGAGGGAAGAGAGGCAGGCAAAAAAAAAAAAGCAGTGGGGTCAGTGGTTTGGTGTTGCCTGTGAGAAAGAATAGTTTAGGAGGAAGAAGTCGAATAAGTGGGGAAAGGGGACTTTCCAAGGATCAAGCATGGGGAAGGGTGAGTGAGGTGGTTGGGAAAGAGGAAGCCAACGGATCTATGAGAAAAATGGGTTCAGGGAAGAGCCATGGAACTGAGGAACCAGCAGGGCCCTCAGGCTCTTGCCCTGTCACAGCACACTTGAGCCGTTGGTCTCGGGGAGGTTGAGGGAGCTGCACGAGCTGGGGAGAAACTGAGCGCAGCAAGGGATAAGCCAACTGGACTCTGCCAGGGCCTCTTTATAAGCCTTGGGAGAGTCCACTGGGGCCTTTGTTTTACCTGCCCTCCCTCCCCCCCGCCCCGACACCCATGCATTTGTGTACACCCTTTATTCTACCTGGTGTTTGACAGAAACTAAATGACATCCTTCCTCCTAAATCCTTCTCCTGATTTCCCCTTTTCTCATCATGACACTACCTTTCTCAGTTACTCAGCCACCAAGCCTCAGCTGCCCGCCATCTTCACCATCCCTGTGCCCCTCCAGTCCCCGAAGTGTAACAGTCCGCACCGTCCTGTGGAACATTCTGCTGTGTTCTTTATCTACGCAGTCTGGTCCAGTAGCCCCATGTGACTTGAAAGGTGGCTAACACAACTGAGAAAGTGGATTTTCAATCTTATTTAACTTTAAGGAATTTAAATTAGACGGAAATAGGCACATGTGGCTGGGGGCTCCTGTATCGGACAGACGAGTAGAGGTCCTTCCCACACAGCGGCTCTTCCTACCTGCCGCTCCTGTCCCCCTCAGCTACCATGACTGAATACCTCGAGTCCGGACTTTTCCTGTAGTCTCCTCTTTGGCCTCCTGCTTAGTTCCTTCCTTTCCCTTCCGTCCATCCTGTGTTCTTGCCGGAACCAGCTCTCTAAAACAGTGGCCAAATCAGGACTTCACCCTGATTTTAAAATTATCACCATTTCTCCATCAATTTCAAACTGGCCTTTGCCCAGGACTGTGGCTCCATCCCACTTTTCCGGCCTCACCTTGCAGGACATCCTTATTTAGAAAGAGCTGGTTCTCAAACAAACTTGAACTACTGGCTGCAATTCCTACTGACTTCTCACAAAGGAGCCAACTCCTTGGCTTACATTGTCTCTGCCTGGAGCAGTGCCCCCCCCCACCCCCTCTTGTAGACCCCAAATCTGTTGAAGTCCTTGGAGGCCCGTCTCATATTGCAGCAGCTACCTGAAACCTTTTCTGATTTTCTCTCTCCTCTGAAATCCCACAGTTTCTGTTTTCACTTCACCTGTGACACTGACACGCTGCCTTGTTCTATGTTTTATGTAGTCATTTTATTCCCATTACTAAATATCCCTTCTTGTAGATCGCTGTGTGTTAATTACGTCAGTGCCCCTCGTCAGTCTTGCAGTTTATACGTATGAGGTACTCCTCAACCAGCCACTGGATTTTTTGTATGCTTTCATGGAATCTGGAGAGCATTTATGCCTCTCTCTGTCTCTGAGTACTATCACTACCTCTCAAAGAGAATGTCCTTATACCCGGGGAGAAACAAAAAAGGGCAAGAAGCAGAAGAAGCCGAAAAGCAATTATTTCGTGGCACTCCTGTTAAAACGGAGAATTTCTTAAGCCGGAAGGCCAGGTTTGGGGCAGCATTCTTGGAAATTAAGAAGCAATGAATGAAAGAAGAGGAATCAACAGGGAAAAGATGACGTGGGGAACAGCTTTTTGAAATAGATCATAATCGTGACACAACTGATAGGCAGTTCTTGGAGGATGCTAGAAACAATGTGGAGGTTGAGCAGTCTTTGCTCCAGGAGATGGATGTTCCCGGAGCTGCAGGTGAAGACGATCTCACCTACAATCCTGCCGACGCAGAGAGTGACTGGCCTGGTGAACGGATCTCCCTGTCTGCAGAGTTTCCCTGCCACAGCATCTGTGGCTATGCTGTGCTGAGAGGGTGCTGATTTACCTTTCTTTTTTTCTAAGAAAAAATGATCTCAGGGTCCTAGGATTGAGCCCCGCATCGGGCTCTCTGCTCAGCAG
>CM052798.1:84246555-84339656 GCA_028533885.1 Nasua narica | reverse complement strand
CAAACTTTTGAAGAGAAACAGACTAACTTCTTTTTGTGCTAGGTTTGCTGAGAAGTTCTTCCCAATGCTTCCCAAACTTAGAGCACTTTTACAACTCGGTTCTATATCGTAATCCTAGAGAGTGCAGGCATGCATAGAACTAGCAGGACTGACATAGCTACTTACTCTGATGGTCAATTTATGGAAAGGGCCTTTAAGAAGCATTCAGGTTGTGATACAAATCCATAAAAAGAGGCTTCCATCCAATCAATATTTAGAAAATGTGTTTTTAGACCAGGATTCTTGGAAACCTGTAACCGAGGAGTAGAATTACATATGCTATGCCCTGCAATACCTAATACACTTTTCTTGTTGGTGCAGTGGTTTTAAGGATTTGAAGAGCTGGCATATTTTACACAAAAAAATATACCTCACACATATAGGACCTTACACGTGTTTAGTCATAAATCTTAACTGAGTGCTTGCTACTTTATGCTTGTTGCAAAAGATTCAAAGGACCTAGCATTGGTATACCATTTTACAGTTTCCAAATTGACTCCACAGGACCTAATTTAATTCTACCAACAGTATCATTAAAGTAGCTGTAAGTCTCACTTTGCAGAGGGGGAAACCTGCTCAAAGGGATTAAATGAATTACACAGAAGCACAGAGCTATTAATTGACAAATCTCAAACTGGAACCCAGAACTTTGGGTGTCAAAACATAGGTTGGATTATAAGTTCCCTGAGGGCATAGACTCGATCTGTTTTGTTCATTTCTATATTCTCAGAGCCTTAAATATATGAGGCATCTTGTAGGTTCTCAATAAATATTTCGGGAGTTGGGTGTGTGTGTGTGTGTGTGTGTGTGTGTGTTATGGAGGGAGGGTTAGGGAGAGACTATAACCCAACCATCTAATTCGTTAGCATGTATGTATATTTTAATTAATTACGTGCTAAGCTGATCTTTTCTTTACCAGTGCTATTTAAAGTATGGTTCACAAACTGGTCCACAAAATTTTTTATTACCAGTTGTCTTAGTCCATTCGGGCTGTTGCCACAAAATACTACAAACTGGATAGCTTGTCACCAACATAAACTTATTTCTCAAGTTCCAGAGGCTGAAAGTCTTGAGATCAAAGTGTTAGCAAGGTCCTGGTTAGGGCTTGCTTTCTGGTTTACGGCGGTGCCTTCTTACTGTGTCCTCACCTGGTGGCAGGGGCTAGGGATCTCTCTGGAATCTTTATCATAAGGGCATCAGTCCCATTCGTGAGAACTCTACCCTTACGCCTAAGCCCCTCCCAAGTCCCCACCTCCTAATACTATCATCTCTGGGGGCGAGGATGGCAACATATGAATTGTAGGGGGATACCAATATTTAGATCATAGCAGCAGTTGACATTAAGTACAGAAAACAAGAGTAAGCATTTGGAATCCTTCGTGGCAACTTGAGATCGCTGCGACATACAGCTGAGCGGTCGGTAGACTCGTCCAGTTGAAGTTGAGCAGGGCAGAGACCAGTACAGGTCTTGCCTGACTGACTCGAGCGGTGAGTCACATGTGGTTTGAGCTGGGTACTAGTCATACAGCATCCAGTTTGTTTTTTAACCTTTTGACCCTCTTCACCTATTTCTCCTACTCTCCCTCCCCCGCCTTTGACAATCACCAATTTGTTCTCTGTATCTACGAGCTTGGGTTTGGTTTGGTTTGGTTTTAGATTCTAAATATAAGAGAGATTTTATAGTATTTGTATTTCTCTGACTTATTTCACGTGTGTGTGTGTGTGTGTATAAATTTCTTTATCCATTACTCCATCCATGGACACTTAAGTTATTTCCATATCTTGTCTCTTGTGAATAGTGCTGCAGGGAACATGGGGTTGCAGGCATCCTTCCGAGTTAGGTTTTCATTGACTTTGGATTAATACCCAGATCTGGAATTATTGGATCATATGGGAGTTCTGTTTTTCATTTTTGAGGAACCTCCATATACTTTCCCATAGTAGCTGCATCGATTTACATTCCCACCAACAGGGCACAGGGTTCGCTTTTCTCCACATCCTCAATACTTGTTGTTTCTTCTTCTTGTTGTTGTTATAATAGCCTTTCTGACAGGTGTGAGGTGATATCTCATTGTGGCTCTAACTTGGGTTTCCCTGATGATGAGTGACGTTGAACATCTTTCATGTACCTGTTGGCTATCTGTGTGTCTTGTCATCGCTCTTTGGAACAATGTTTGTTTAGATCTTCTGTCCATTTTTGAATCAGATTGTTTGATGTTGTTGTTGTTGTTTTTGTTTTGTTTTATTTTGCTATTGAGTTGCTCGAGTTCTTTACATAGTTTGGATAATAACCTCTTTCAGATGTAGGATTTGCAAAGCTTTTCCGAGTAAGTAGTTCGCCTTCTTATTTTGTTGATGGTTTCCTTTTCTGTGCAGAAACCTTTTAGTTCGATGTAATCCCACTTGTTTATTTTTGCTTTTGTTGCTCTTATCTTTGGTGTCAGATTTAGAAAAATCATCACCAGACCTATGTAAAGGAGCTTACCTTCTATGTTTTCTCCTATTTGGGGGAGGGGTGCAATTGTAAATGGGATTATTATCAAATTCTCTTTCTTATAGTTTATTATTAGTATAGAGATTTTTGTGGGTGTCTATTGATTTTGTATCCTGCAACATTACTGAATTCATTTATCCTAATAATTTTTCTGTGGAATCTTTAGGGTTTTCTATATATAGTATCCTGTCATCTGCAAATAGTGATAATTTTACTTCTTCCTTTTCAACTTGGATGCCTTTTTTCCTTTTCTTGCCTAATTGCTCTGGCTAGGACTTCCAAACTGTATTAAATAAGAGTGGTAAAAGTGGGCATCCTTGTCTTGTTCCTGATTTTACAGGAAGAGCTTTCAGATTTGCACCATTGAGTATGCCACTAGCTGTGGGATTGTCCTATGTAGCCTTTATGTTAAGGACCCTTCCCTCTATATCCTCTTTGTTTTGATCATAAATGGGTGTTGAATACTGTCAAGGACCTTTTCAGCATCTATTGATTTTGTCAATGTGGTGTATTACATTGACTGATTTGCAGATGTTGAACGAGCCTTGCATCCCTAGAATAAATCCTACCTGATCATGGTGTATGATCCTTTTAATGTGTTGTAGAATTCGGTTTGCTGATGTTTTGCTGAGAATTTTTACATCTATATTCATCGGGAATACTGGCCTGTAATTTTCTTTTCCTGTGGCTTCCTTGTCTGGTCTTGGTATCAGGATAATGCCAGCCTTGTAAAATATTTGGAATTTTTTCAAATTTTCCAGTATTTGGAAGTGTTCCCCCCTCTTCTATTTTTTTTTTTTGGAAGAGTTTGAGAAGGATTGGTATTAATTCTTCTTTGAATGTTTGGTAGAGTTCACCAGGGAAGCCATCCGGTCCTGGACTTTTGTTCACTGGGAGGTTTTTTGATTGCCGATTCAGTCTCCTTACTAGTAATTGGTCTGTTCAGATTTGCTATTTCTTCATGATTCAGTCTTAGTAGGTTGTATGTTTCAAGGGATTTAATCATCTAATTTAATCCTTACCAGTTTGGCTGCTTGCCACCCACCTTCTTCTCCTCCTGGATATCCTTTACTTTTTCGGAAAGAGAACACTTGATACTTTGGAATGAAAGAGTTAACAACAGATTTGAAATTAAAAACCAAACCAAAACTGCTTCTTCACCACAGAAGCTATAGTTACTGATCTTACGTCATGCAGGCATTATTGTTCAGTAATTAAGCTTATGGTCTCTGGAGTGAGACTACATGGGTTTAAATGCAGGTTCTGCCACTGACCAACCGTGCAACCTTGGGCAAACTGCTTAATCTCTTGCAGCCTCTGTGTTCTTATCTGTGATATAATAAAAGTACGGAATTGCACAGGGTTTTGGTAAAAATTATCTGATCGGGCGTGTGCAGTACTGGAGCCCGTCCACATAGTGATAAGATGTTGCTTTATGTTATAATAAATATTATCTATCATTATTTCTTCCTGGCTTCATAAAAACTCATGCCGTTTGAAAGATTTAAAAAACCTGGACGATCAGGGTGACTTCTGTAACTATCCAGGCTTGTAGATAGGTGGTCACTTTTCGATTCACATTGTTAAAAGATAAAAAACACGAGCTAATTCTAAAGCCCTTTATATTTGTTTTTTTTTAATGCAATTGTGATCTAGAGGACGATCCCTGTGTCTCCGAAGTGGCCATTAAAGCAGTTTCTATTTCTGCAGCTTAGGTCATTTGGGTGGTAACAGGAGGCGGTCAGGTGCACATCGTGCATTGCGACGAACTACACTGGAGTGCAGAGGGCATGCACAGATAAGCAGGAGTTGTTTGTTTGGGGATGTGTGCATTGCCTATTCGCATGTTTTATAGGACGGACTTTATATGCCGGGCCCCTTTCTGCTAAGCTATAGCCAGCTCCTTCTTTTCCATTACCTTATGGGAATACTGTCATCTGGAAAGGGGCAGCTACTCAGCCATGCAGCACTGTAACTCCTAGAAAGAATCAAGGATTTCTGCAGCAGGGAAGTTGGATAAGGATTAGCCCTAGAGAGGACACTGCTGGCCACTGAAGGGAAAGCCCAATGTGGGCAGGAAGCCAGAATGCGCCAACAGTAAGCAAAGTTTTTTCTTATCAGAAGAGGAAAGCTTGCACTGAACTCCCTATCAAAGAGAAGGCTGTCCCCAGCCATCAATAAATGGAGGGAAAAGGAATTTAAGAGGGCTTGCCACAGCTTTGTGGATATGAGTTAACGTTATTTATTCTGTAATAAAATTCAAGCATATGTAAAGCACTGAATTTAGCAACCTGAATATAGATAGATCTACAAATTTATAGAAGGCAGAAGAGTGTGCTTACGTTCACTAGATTTACTGAGCAAAAAGACAAGATGTCCAGCTAAATTTGAATTTCAGATAAACAACAGATACGCTTCTAGTATAAATATGCTCCGTGCAATATTTGGAGTTTGTTTATCTGAAATTCAGGACATTCTGTATTTTATCTGGCAACCCTAAGTGTGATTAAACAATGTAGGCTCTGGAATCATCCTGTGCGAGTGAGTTCAAATTCTAGTCCTGTCACTCATTCAGCTCTGTGACCTTGGTCATGTTACTTAATCTCTCTGAGCCTGAGTTTCTCTGCCTATAAAACAAAAATAGCATTTATCTCATTGAGTTGTTGTGAAGATGAAATAATACATAAATATTCATAATGGTAATGACACATAATCACTGCTGAGAAACATATTCATTTGCTACTTTTGTAGGACACATAAATGGTTATTTACTACCCCCCAGTTTTTCCTTGAATTGACGTTATGATTCCAGGTGCCTTTTTATTTTTATTTTATTTTTTTAAAGATTTTATTTATTTATTTGACAGAGAGAGAGAGATCACAAGCAGGCAGAGAGAGAGAGGGGGAAGCAGGCTCCCTGCTGAGCAGAGAGCCCGATGCGGGTCTCGATCCCAGAACCCTGAGATCATGACCTGAGCTGAAGGCAGAGGCTTTAATCCACTGAGCCACCCAGACTCCACTCCAGGTGCCTTTTTAAAGGTACTATTTTCATAGTGCTTTCATGGTACTTTCAATGTCATTTACAACCAATTAAGTGAGGATAACTTTTAGAATCTATTGCATAAAGGAGCATTCAACCAGCATCTTACTATCAGGCTTCCTGTTTCTTTGCCTGACACTTGGATCCAATCTTGAAGATGTCCTAAATGCCAAATTTCCACTGAGAAATTTGTGTTAACTTTCGTAAAGTATCACTTAAGTATTTACTAGGTGAACCCCAGAAGCCAGTGCCAGCTCTTAGAATGGGGTTGTGTCAGAATGGTCTTTGCCGTAATGGGATTTTGATATTCTGTAAGTTTTTTAAGAGCCACCATCTTGTACTGATTCCAGTTCTTGCATATAGGATTCCATTAGCATACAGTCGAGAATCAGACTAAAGGAAACATGATGAGATGCAAAGAACAGTAGACCTAGTATCCAAAAATCTGGTTCTACCACTCAACACAAGTCACCTAGGTAGTACTTTTGAAACATTTGCTTCCTCATTTATAAAATGATACTATCAATACTACCTGAAAGGCCAAGAATTAGGTTAAATGAGATAATGTAATGGACAATACGGTACTCAGAACAACAGAAGTGCCCAATAAATATTTGTTAACATTTGCTGGGCATGAGCTTGAACCCAGGACCCTGAGATTAAGACCTGAGCTAAGATCAAGAGTCAGATGCTTAACCGCCTGAGCCACCCATGTGCCCCTGTGCTACTTTATATGGCTGAGCTAAAACAGTAACTCCTTGCTTTGTCCCCGTCTGCTTCTGGATGAGAACCAATAACTTCTAAACAATGATACAACCTAAGGGGAATTCAACCAAGGACTGCATCTGTCCCATTGCCAGTAAGCTGGGTGGGGGGGTAGGGGAGTGGGAGGTGGGCAGTGGTGAGATAGGGAAAGGCCAGAGAAGGAGTTGGAAATTTCTTTTTCATTTAATAACTAAGTTGAGGGGCTCCTGGGTGGCTCAGTCGTTAAGTGTCTGCCTTCAGCTCAGGTCATGATCCCAGGGTCCTGGGATCGAGCCCCGCATCCAGCTCCCTGCTCAGGGGAAAGCCGGCTTCTCCCTCTCCCACTCTCCCTGCTTGTATTCCCTTTCTCACTGTTTCTCTCTCTGTCAAATAAATAAATAAAATCTTAAAGAAAATAATAAGTTGAGCCAGATACCAATCTTTGTGTGTAAAAAATATTAGTTTGAGGCCAGAAAGTAGAAAATACACTTCCAGTAAATTTATAATATTAATTTTGAGTTGCAGGAGCAAATCCCAAATTCAAACCAGATTCAGAAATTATGACCTCAGCTTTTTCCAGAGTTTGTACTGATTAGGCTTGTTACAGATTAACCAGAGGTAGAAAGTATTAGGGAAAAAACCTAGGAGAGAAAAATAGAATTCATGAGACCGCCCAAGCTCAGAGAGAGAAATTTCCTGTCAGTGAGACTACAGTGAAGGGTATGGAATTTTCTTTTTTTTTTTTTTTTTAAAGATATTATTTATTTATTTGACAGAGAGAGAGATCACAAGTAGGCAGAGAGGAAGGCTTGGGCGGGGGGGAGGCAGGCTCCCTGCTGAGCAGAGAGCCTGATGCGGGTCTCGATCCCAGGACCCTAAGATCATGACCTGAGCTGAAGGCAGAGGCTTTAACCCACTGAGCCACCCAGGCGCCCCATGGAGTATGGAATTTTCTAAGGAGGAGTAAAGGGGTGAGCCTTAGGGTTTTGCCAAGGGGAGTACCGAGGGAGTCAGTTGTTTTGGATTGGCAGGTCCTTAAGGATAATATCAGGATGATGGTAAACCAGGGGGACAGAGCTGGTAGTTGTAGAATGAGCTCGATGACTATTTTGAAAGTCAACCAACCAACATTTATATATTAAGTATCAGCTATGTGTTCAACAGCTTAATAAGCTTTCAGGGGCTACAGTGACGTGTAAAGCACAGACAGGTGAGACCTAAAGAAGAAGATAAAAGGAAGGCTCTAGAACCAGTGGGTTAAGAAATCTCAAAGGAGGGGCACCAGGGTGGCTCAGTTGGTTAAGCGTCTGCCTTGGGCTCAGGTCATGACCCCGGGGTCCTGGGATTGAGCCTGCAGCGGGCTCCCTGCTCAGCGGGAAACCTGCTTCTCCCTCTCCCACTCCCCCTGCTTGTGTTTCCTCTCTCGCTGTGTCTCTCTCTGTCAAATAAATAAATAAAATCTTAAAAAAGAAAGAAATCTTGACTAACAATTTTCTACCGAGGAACAGGATGTCTGACAAAATTCATTAAATGTCAGGTACAGGGGGACCTGATTAGAGGCCTTGCCTGAACTTTGCACTCCTTCCCTGGCCCTTCCCTATCTCAAGGCCTTCCCTTGCCTCCTGTGGAACTGAGGTGAATGGTGTAAAGGAGGAAAACCCAGAGCATGTGCATCTCTGGACAGGGATCTGAAATGAATCATAATCTTGCTTGAGGCGGGGGGTGGAGGGGTGGGAGTTGTAGGGTCCTGCCGCCCCTCTCTTCATCCCCAGAGCTGTAATTGCCAAAATGAACAGATTATCACAATCTCAGCCTAGGCAAACTCTCTCCCCGATGCCCATTTGCTGACTTTAATGAATTCTCAAACCAATCTGGGATCTTACAATCATCTCAGGTTCACCCGGAGAGAAAGTGCTGTGTGTCTCGTTAGAGAAGCCAGCTCTGCAGAATGCAGATACGTTGATAGGAAAAAATAAATTCAAATGAATTCTCGTGGGCACTGTAAGTCCTCCCAGTTCCCTGATACCATTCAGCCCAAAAATGCTAGGTGTTGGCTATCCCGATGAGCCGTCCGGTGTATGAAACCTGTGTCGAGAACTACATTCATCCCCTTTTGTTCTTTCTTCACATTTCACAGCTTCCCCTGCTCTGCCTAAAAAGGAAAACTCACATCTTCGAGCTGTTACAATAAAACCATTGGCAGTGTGTAAAGTGAGAACAGAGCCTTGCCTTAATTTATTGCACCATGTAGATTTATTACACATCAGGGTAATAATAACACCACCACGACTTGCGGCAGGATAATCTTCTGTGCTCCAGTAGGGTTGCGGGGGAGGGAGCCAGCGGGGCCCCGAGGAGTCCCTGGATGGTGCTAGGCGCTCGGGGCACGCTCCTGGCCCCGTGCCACCAGATGAGGAGGCCCATCTAGATGAGCCTCAGGATGTGATGCAGAGCTGGGAAGGAGATGCAGTGTGGACAGAAAACCCTGGAGGCCATTTGCCAGGTCTGTGAGTAGACTGTTCCCACAGTAGCTCACTGCCAGGGGAGGAAGCGACCCCAGCTACCATCTTGTATGTCAGAGGCTCCTCAACCTGAAATCTGAGGGGAACACAGGCTAAGAACCTTCAGCCGGCATTTTACCTGCCTTTAGGTGGCACCACACTTAGAGTCCGGGACCTTCCAAGTTAAATTTGTTCAGTGTCTGAGGAAGAGTTAACGATATGCGAGGTTAAAGGCAATCACCCCTCAGGCCCAGGGGTCTCCTCCCCTCCAGGGTGTTGGCCTTGCTTCTGGGCGCTTCTCTGTCTGTTCATGGCTTCTGAGTGGCTGCTTCCGGGGAAACTGCTCTGAGGAGCTCCGGCCCTCAGCCTGCCCACCGTGCCAGTGACATCCTCACAGAAGACAGCTTTCGTCAGAGGTCCCCTCCTGCTGCTCCGCTCACTCTGGAAGCCTCTCATTAGGGTTTCTAATTTTTAAGATAATGGGAACTTAATGGGGATTATTTTGATTTTCTCTCACCAGCCACCAGCCGAGGCTTTTGTCCCGGAAGCCCTGCTGCCCCCAGCTGCACTGCCTGAACAAATTGCATTCTGAGCAGGCAAAAGCTGTGGCCCAGGAGACTGCTGACATGACCTCAGAAACACACAGTCCAATGCTGTGGCCCAGTTTTCTTTGTTCTTAGGCCAAGAGTTTTGATCGTAACAGTATTTGGGTTTCTGGTCATCTTGGCGACTGCTTTGGACACACCTGGGTCTCCCCACCAATTTTTAGAGGGAAATATCTTTAAAAATCATCAACAAACCAATCCATTAATTAATTCTAAGCATTGGAGAGGCTCAGGCTCCTACTGCTCTTCTCCTTCTCCTTCCACATTTTATAAAAATTGAGAATTTAGTCTGGCCACGATCTATTACCCGGCTGTGCTCTAGGACAATGATTTGCCCTCCAAGGACAGCGCCAAGACTGAAAGGATTGGAAGATCACATATGATTAACCTTCAGAATAATCAGATGGCCTCAATAAATATGTTTTGAGACCATGAGGTCTCGGGGATCTTAAGACATTGTCCCTGTCCTCTGCCAAAGCTTTGGTTTTCTTCTCAATAAACAAACTTGTTTGTTTTTGCATCAGTAGGTGGTGGCCCATTGGCTAAATTGGCCCTCGGGGATATTTATCCTGCCAAAACAATGGCAAAGCTATAAAAATGTGCAAACCACCATCCTTAGTAGACCAACCGTGCCCAACACTTCTTAGAATAGGCTCATTTGGGGTGTCCCCTTTCCCCTGTAGGCCGCTAGCTATGACGACCATCCAGCAAATCCCAAATCTTGGAAATCACTTCAGTCCTATGGTTGCTGATTACTGGCAGGTAAGAAACCCTGTCAGCCTTCTGCCTGAGGTTGAATGGAGTATTATCACTGCTAACTGGAACCTCTGTCTAGCGTGGAAACCAGAGTCAGAGAGGATGATGAGTCACAGAAGGATCTGTTCAGAGAGGCGACAGGTCTGAGTGTTTCAAAGCACATTTGCTCCTCGCTTTTGACATAGGGCCCAAGATTGTTGCAACTAAACTTGTTTTAAGGCTAAGTTCATCAGACAGGGAATTCACTGCTCAACCTTTTCGTGTAATGGTCATCCATGGGTTGGCCCAAAAAGAGGAAGAAGGAAAAGGATAACCAAAGACACAGCAAGCGACAGTCAAGATGGAAGTAAGTAGGAACCCATGGTGCTGTAAACAAGTCAAAAAATCAAAATGATTTAAGGGTAGAAGCTAAGCGGTGGACATCCTGGCCCCTGGGAATTGATTTCGGGGGCGGGGGGAGGAACCAGCCTGTACCAGGGACCCGAAGAAGACTATGAATCCAAGCGCGGTGTTGAGGGGGAATGTGGAATAGAGAACGAAGCAGAGACTTCAGGCCCACAAGAAGCAGCCTCCAGACCCCAGAGGATGTCTGGGTCACCGACAGCGTCCAGGAGTGCAGATGGTGTGCAGAAGTTGGGCTCGCCGGCCCCCGATACTGACTGCTGTGGCCGTTTCCCCGTGGGGCACCAGGCATATGGTTCTTGGCTGTCTCACCCGTCTGTAGGTGCTGACTTGGCTGATAGTCTCCACCACAACCACTGGGCCTCTTCCCACTTCCTCCTCTTCACGCTGCTCTTGTGAGCACGGCAGCCGAGGCCTCCTCTCGCCTGCCTCCCCTCTCTGACCGACACCCGAGGTTTAGGATGGCCGATTGCAAATAATCGTTGCCATCTTTTCCGCTGTGTTCTTGAAGTTTGATCGGAGAGTCCACCAAGGGGCTCCCTAGCAAATAAACAGCCGCATTTCCGAAATGAGTGCGAAAGAAAGCCCAGCTGAGGAAAAGCAAAGGCGGCTTTCAGGGCAAAAGCTGAAGAGAGTCTCAGCCCTGCAAATTGTACTGGTTTTGTTCAAAAGAGAAGGCCAGAAAAGAAAGAAGCTAGGTCCTATCCCCTTAGTAGGCACGGGATCAAGATGAATTGAAAAGATGTTTTTAAATCTGTTTTTAAATCACAGTCCTCAACAGTTCAATGGGGGCGCCGGGCTTTGTATTCCAACACAGATGTTCACGCCTCCAACTCAAAAGAAGTGAGGTGGAGGTATTTACAAAGGAAAAAAATAAGATAATTGTTATCTAAAGTTCTCCCTTGACAAAAATTTGAAGTTCAATTGACCGGATAAAGGAAGGGTCTGTCAGATCTTCACAGCACCCCAGCTAATGCCCTACTGCTCGCCTCAGCCCTCCAAGGTAATTTTGTCACCTTTTATCTCAGAATACACGGTAAATACTCTTTAATCTCCACAGCGTTCTGGATGTGGTCAAGTCAGTCACACTTAGAGCGATGACAGGTGAGGTAGCAGGTAGCAATTTTCTGTTGCTGTCATTCCCCTCCCCACATGCTGGGAAACGGGCATGGAGGGCGTCGAGGTTCTGGGCCAAATCAGTGGTGGTCCAGGAACCCAGCACTGGGTTCCTCTGTCCTCTCTGGGAAGTGGCTTCTGGACTCAGCAGCTGGTCCTTTTCCATGTCAGGTCCCGTGTGTGTCGGCAGCTAAGATGACCGCCGTCCCAGGGGTCCCAGGTTTTTGGCCTCTGCTCCACCTCAGAGAAGTCCTCTGGTGGTTGAAGAAAATGGAGCAGGTGGGAAAGTAGGGTGAAGCCTTGGTGAGTTTGGTGATTGGGTGCTTGAATGGATCCCAGCGGGGAAGAAGGGCTCTGTGATTGTGAATTAACGCAGCTGGAGGGGACTAGTGGCACACTCCACTTTGTCCTTAAACTCTCGTAAGAAGCTAGCAGGCCACGTATGACCTCCTCCCTTGATAATGAAGCATCACGGTGCTGAGGCCGAGACTGACCCCTGGCCTCACCTGTTGGGGCCCCTTGGGTTTGCACATATTCTGCCGACTTCGGGAGGGGCCATATTGGGGTAGATTTTCTTGAGACCTTATTTGTTTCCACCTTAATAAAGAGCTACAGGACACTTTTACCTAGGTTAATCAGGATGATCTTAGAGTAGCTAGTTAAATATAGTATCAGCTGGACTTGGATCGTTTTTTGTTTGTTTGTTTGTTTGTTTGTTTTTTGTTTTTTTTTTTAAGTACTGGAAGAGAAAGGGTGACAATTTTCACCAGGTAGAAGAGATTAGAACCATGAGTGCTTGTTTCCTCCCATCTTCACGATCTCTTGCCTTAGAAAAGTGGGAGGAAACTGGGACGCCTGGGTGGCGCAGTTGGTTGGGCAACTGCCTTTGGCTCAGGTCATGATCCCGGCGTCTTGGGATCGAGTCCCGCATCGGGCTCCTTGCTCCGCAAGGAGCCTGCTCCTCTCTCTGCCTCTGCCTGCCTCTCTGCCTGCTTGTGTTCTCTCTCTGTTAAATGAATAAATAAAATCTTTAAAAAAAAAAAAAAAGAAAAGTGGGAGGAAAATAAAGTGACACATTATTTGATGACTGCCCCCTCCCCACACCGTAGCCAACTCTGTATCTCAGCAGAAAGTGGAAGAAGAGGAAGTGGGAACTGACATTGAATGCCAGCTCTATGCTGGTCACTTTATAGAAATGATTTCATTCTCCCTCACCATACCCTACCGTGCAGGTATTATTAGCCCCATATTTAAAAAAAATTTTTTTAATTTAAATTCAATTAATTAACACATAGTATATTATTAGTTTCAGAGGGAGAATTTAGTGATTTATCTGTTGAATATAACACCCAGTGCTCATTCCATCAAGTGCCCTCCTTTAAAAAAAAAAAAAGATTTTTTTCTTTATTTGATAGAGCGAGAACAAGTGGGGTGGGGTGGGGAAGCAGGCTCCCCGATGAGCAGAGAGCCCGATGTGGGGCTCGATCCCAAGACCCTGAAATCATGACCTGGGCCGAGTGCAGATGCTTAACTGACTGAGCCACCCGGGCACCCTATCACCCAGCTATCCCATCCCCCAACCCTATCCCCCTATTTTTAAAGACAACCCTCTTCCTCTCTTGTTAGGAAGCCAAGAGACCAACATTTAAAACTGACTCTATGTTCCTTCCATGAGTATTGTCGTCTTGCTGACGTGCTCATTTTGAATGAAGACTGGCCTGATCCTAAACTCAGGCTTCAGCAGGAAAAGGAAAGTCATCCCGTACCCTCTTCTGACACAATAGGGTTAATAGGAACATCCAGTGACACGAAGGGTCAGGATGTCAAACTCATTTTTAAACCCTCTTTCACCGAAGGATCTGAATGAACAACTTTTTTCCCAGGGTGTGGGCTGCAGGTGCCTGCAAATGTCATTGGCCTGCGGAGGGAGATAGTCTATGACTTGCTTGTTGAAAAATCCTCTTAGCGTTTACCTGCAATCACTTGTCAATAAAGTTAGGGATACCTTAAACTAGAAGAACCTTCAAAATCATACTAGTTTTACCCTTGCCGGAAAAGTAATCATCGCTAAATTGACTGAGGGCCTATTCTGTGCCAGGAACTGTTCTTTAGGCTTCATATGCTTTATTTATTCCTCTAACAATCCTATGAGGAAGGTACTATTAGTTTCTCCATTCTACAGATGAAAGTACACATGCAAGGTGTTCAGAGAGGTTAAGTAACTGGCCCCAAGGTTGCACAGGAAGGAGGTGACAAAACCGGGATTTGAACTTCCCAACCTGGGTATCTATCAACTAAACTTTCTGCTGCCTATCAGCAGGGAAGATGGACAGACAAAGGAAGGCTCATTCTTATACTTGGAGAAGAAGAGATTTCTTTTGTCATTTTCCATGTATAGAGTAACTGCAAACTTCTTCCACAAAGAGCACTAGACCCTCTTTTACCCCCAGACGTGTTAACCCTCTAGAGGCCTACTGAGACTAACTCCTCAGTCTGTCATGACAGCTTTCCTCTTCTTTTTCCTTCTCCTCAGGGGCTCCTCAGCACCTTCCTCTTGTGATGGGAATGAGTGGTACTTAGAACCTTATGTCTTCATTCTCAGCTGGGGGTTATCCCTCTGCGGAGGTCATTGTCCTGATCACCCATAAACAATAGAAAGTGGCTGCAATTCTATTCCTTGGACCCAGAGGATGCCACCATCTTCACTGAACTCACCAGAAACAGACAGACAGTTTACCCGCACTGATCATGGTGATTGAGGTTAGCAAATGTATTCTTTTTTTACCCCCAGTAATCTCTACACCCAACATGGGGCTCAAACCCATAACCTTGTGGTCAAGAGTAGAATGCTCTACCAACTGAGACAGCCAGGCACCGCATTGAACATGTTCTTTTATTGTCTAAATATAAGTACGTGGACCTCACTGGGGAGAGACCAGGCCTTCAAAGAAAGGTCTTGGGGATCCCACCCCCCTCCGCTGCAAATGTCATTGGCCTGCAGAGGGAGATAGTCCATGACTATAGGGAGTAAAGCCATAGGAGGGAGAAGGGAGGGAGTAAAGGGAGGGAGTAAAACCATAGGAGGCTCTCTGCTTTTGATTTTGACCACTGAAACTCACATCTGCTTACTCTTTCATGTGTAAACCAGGATTCGCAATTACTCACTCCACTCTGATGTGTAAAGAACACATCGTTTCTTTTCTCTCTGAATCACTCTGATATCTCTTATGAGCCTGCACCTGCTGGGTAGCAAGAGGGAAAAAACTAATTTTAGTTCAATAGGTTTTAAAACGTAGTCATTCAGTGATTTAAGCTGTTTCTTTAGGCCTAACTCTGTGTCTTTGGGTTAAGGCGCAGTCTTTCAGTTTCTTCCCATCTTGTGCATGTTTCTCTCTAAGTGGTATTTGTGGTTCTGAGACCAGACCCCTGGCTTGCTCTTGTCGCTGCCATGCTCTTTTAAACATGGTGCCCTAACAAGGGACTTCACAGGGAATGGGAAATAGCTGTCTTGCTTTGATTCTTCTCATTTCTTTCATTCCCCTTCAGGCAGAGACCTGGATGGGAGAGGCCAGGAGAGGGCAAGGGGACTCCAGGCTTGGCATGTGGTCAGCCACTCCTCCTAGCATCCAGCTGGAAGAGGAGGCCTGCCAGCCTCTATCACAAGCAGAGGAATCTCTCTTTGTACTAAGGGGGAAACTCTGAAGTCAGAGTGCTTTGGTTCTCGAACTTCTAAAGAGTGTAGAAGCCCCGGGTTGTTTTCAAGTTTGTAGTAACAGTCCTGACGGGCCTGAGGCATGATGCCTCCAGGCAGACCTCTGGGATGTGAACTGTAAGAGGGATTAAGAGAGGGATTGAAATGCTGTGTTTGCTGAATATTATCTGTAATGTATCAGTGTAAGCTTGGGGTGGTAAAGGGGGGAGTGAGGTTCTAGAATATACTTAGAAGTGCTCCTGAAAGGAGAGGCAGTGTAGTCCAGTGTTTATAAATGTATGGACTTGGGGTCCAGACTGGGTTCTGCTATTTCCTTTTAATTTGGACAAGTTTATTTGTTTGGAAACTCAGTTTCCCCGTCCTTAAATGGGGAATTAGATAATAGCAGTATCTACCTTATCGGACGGTTACAAAGTTAGCATATATAAAGAACTCTGACTTTTGCCTGTCTCATAATGCTACTTATTTTTTTAAAAGATTTTATTTCTTTGAGAGAGTGTGTGCCCAAGCGGAGGTGGGGGGAAGGGTGGGCCGGTGGGTATAGGGTTAGGGAACCCAACACAGGACTCGATGGCAGGACCCTGAGATCATGTCGGAGCCGAAGGTAGACCCTCAACTGACTGAGCCACCTTGGCCCTGAAATGCTAGGTATTTAGATGACAAATACATATAACATTAGATTTTACGCCATAGGCACTTCTTATGGATGATATGGGAGAAAGAGCTTGGATTTTCAAAATAACCTAAGTTATATGATGTCAAGCAAGTTATTTGGCCACTGTGATACTGGTTCTGAAAAACAAGGATGATCGTATCATAAGAAAGCTGTGGGAATTAAATGAAATAATGTGCGTGAAACACTTAGCAAAAAGTTTGGCACACAAACTGAGGCTCAGCCGAAGTTTCTTCCCCTTTCTCCTCATGTCGGTGACATGTTCTCTTATAATTGTTTACGGTTACATCCTTAATCAGAAATTTTAAGCTTTTATAATCTCCTAATTTCCAGCACGGAGAAGCTCCATAGATTCACTGACAGATTCAAAGGAACCTCCAAATCTGGGGCTTAAGACCCGAACATTCTCCCCATCAAGTGTGGCTGGGATTGTGGTCCCTTGGAGGCATTTACGTCTGCTTCACTCACATGGCTCAACCCACACTTGGAGAGAAATGTGTTTGCATAAATACTAGCAGATGAATTTTTTAAATATCACTTTTTCTTTCCTGGCACTCTGTGAGAGAAATGAGCAAATATAAACAGAAGAGTATCACAGCAGAAACATAGCAGATGGATTCCTGCTGGGGATCTGGACTTTCCTGGAGTTTACACATTTGGGAGATGCAGGATTATGACAAAATCCACTTGTAATGCTCTTGCTTTTTGTTTCTTAGGTACAATATTAATTGCTTAATGATGAGGCTTAATGTATACTTTCAGCCCAAATTTTCCCTCTGGGGAATAAGCAGGATGCTGTAAGCACTCTCTGCAGGAGGGATTCTCTTCCTAAGCCTAGCATAAATCCAGTTTGATTGAGGAATCAAGGACAAGAGAAAAAGAGAATGTTTATCTTCACTTCAAGCTGCAAGAGCAGGGGGAAAAGGAGACTCCTCATTTCCCAAGTCAGATGGCTACATGCTTCCCACCCAAGAGTTTATTATGAATATTTTAAAAATGGAAGCTGATTGCACGCACTCCCTGATCAATCCTGCTTTGGGCCACCTCAATTCAGACAATACACCCTGAGAAACACATCTATACCTGGGGAGTAGATCATGAAACATCCTGAACTCTAGTCGACACCTTTGGCACAGACTTCTATTCATTCATTCAGTTAACAAATTTTATTGAGCATCTACTGTAGTTGAGGCACTGTGTTAGGAGTGAGAATATAGCAATGAAGAAGACAGGTATGGTCCTTGACTTCACAAAACTCGTCTAGTGGGGAAACACTTATGATCTAATCATTCTGTTATAAAGGTATTAAAAAGCACAGTAAATCAATTGTTTCCATTTCTATCAACCACAATATGTCTCAAGGACTGGCCTAGGAAAAAATATGGGAGGAAGAAGCTCCCTGTGGGCTCCCTTTGTCAGAGCCTCCAAAGGTCATTAAAATCACCTTACGGGGGCACCTGGATGGCTCAGTCAGTAAGCATCTGCCTTCTGCTCAGGTCATGATCTCAGGTCACGGTCTCAGGGTCCTGGGATCAAGCCCCGAATCGGGCTTCCTGCTAAGTGGGAGATTTTAAGCCTTAGAAGCTTCTTATGTATGATATAGGAGAAAGAGCGTGGATTTTCAAAATAGCCTAAGTTATGATGTCAAGCAAATTATTTGGCCACTGTGATACTAGTTCTGAAAAATGATGACGATTGTATCATAAGAAAGCTGTCAAAATTAAATGAAATAATGCGCATGAAACACTTAGCACTCATGCTTGCACTCTCTCTCTCAAATAAACAAAATCTTAAAAAAAACAAACCACCTTATGGACGAGCTCCTTATCCATGGTTGAGTTCGCTGACCCCTAGTCTTCGTGGGTTGTCCTTAGGACCTCAAAAAAATGGTAGGAAGGATCCTACCTGTCCACAACGATGACTTCCGGAACTTAGAGAAAGCCCCACCTTTAGTCGATGAGGATTAACTCATCTTTTATGTTTATCTATTAGGTTTAATAAGGGAAGTGGCATGATATAATGCAAAGGCCACAGACTTTGAAGTTAACCCTGGGTTCTAATCTTGGCTCAAACATTTATTAGCCATTTCCCCTTGGGAGGATTATTTCACTTTTCTGTGATTTATTTGCCTCATGCAAAATGGGGAAAATAGCACTTAGCTCGAGATTGTTCACATTCTTAAATGAAATAATCACTAAGAAGTGCTTGGTAAGCAGCACATTTTCCTCCACGATGCTTGGGAACTATACTCTATATGACACAGGTCTTGCCTTTGAAAGAATACAGCATTTGCATGAAATATTTAATGACAACCATACACAAGCGTGAGCTATTTGGTAAATGATAAATTATACCCGTAGCTGACTCTGCCTGTCCTGAATGCTGCCAACTCTTTCTGCTTCTGCTGCCCCAACTCTCCTGCTCCAACCGTACCTCTCTAGCAAGTGGCCGCAGCAGGAAAGCCCCAAAGACATCAGAATGCTCCAGTAAGAAATCAGAAGAAGAGACAGACACTTTGTATCTTTTTTAAACGAGATCCTCACCTTTGTCATAGCAAACGTAGCCCCCGTTTCTGTTTATCGCCATAAACAGCATTTTCTGTTATCGCCAAGATGCTGGAAAATATGGAGTTGGAGCTAGAACTGCGGCCACATCTGGCAGGGAAATACACAGCTAGGTGCTAGCGACATTGCCTTAAGCAATTTCTACCCCTTCAAGACCCCTGTACCAGAAATCCACGAGTCTTACAGCTTAAACAAAACGGGGGAGATCCCCCGCGGAGTCTGACGAGCAGCTCCCACAGGTTGTCTTGTCCTACAGGGACCTACCTCCCCAAGCTCTCAGGTGACAGATCCAGATACTGGAAGGATTTATCGCATGGCTAAGTGATGGGCTGATGGGGAAATCTCCAACTGTGTACACTAATTAAATAAAGACTCAGAGTTTTAAAAACAGGAAACAAATATAATGTCCAAAACAGAGCGGGTGATTAACTCGATGGGTTAAGTTAATCTGATATATACAATGGAAAGTTTTGTAACCATAATTAATAATTTTAATAATAACAGAGTTATTATGTATATTACATATATAACAGAGTTACATTTGTATATAAGAGTCATACATATAATAATAATAATAATAATAACATAGTTTTCCATATGATAGCAGGAAAAAACAGTAAGATATATTTAGCAAACAGCGGTGTACAAAATTCTATATACGGAATGAGAACGAGCGTGTTAAAAGAATAAATCTGTGCCTGTAAAAAAACTGGAAGGAAACACTTTAGCATTTGAGTGTTGGAACTGTGGCTAATTTTTTGTTTCTGTTTATTTTTTATAATAAGCGTATATTGTTTATAGCGTCTTAAAAAAGCATTTTGAAATGAAGACTTCTGAGGCCAAGAATATGGACTTCCCGGACGTGATTTGCATGCTTCATTTCCAAGAAGGATATTCAGTAATTCACCCTTTGGCTCATCTGGGTGAAGGTCAAAGTGAGCACAGGTAGCACTTTTTAGGAACTTTTTTTTTTAAAGATTTTATTTATTTATTTGATACAGAGAGATCACAAGTAGGCACAGAGGCAGACAGAGAGGGGAAAGCAGGCTCCCTGCTGAGCAAAGAGCCCGATGCGGGGCTCCATGCAGGGCTCGATCCCAGGACCCTGAGATCATGACCTGAGCCTAAGGCGGAGGCTTTAACCCACTGAACCACCCAGGCGCCCCACTTTTTAGGAACTTAATGGGAATCAGAAAGTTTGCCCTGGTCAAGTCTTGAGTTCTGATCTTTCTTTACAGGGCCTGCAGTTGTTTTCTATCTAGCTGCCTAGCCTCGTAAGCTTTAAGTCTCCCCACTTCCTCTGAAATCAAGCTTTGCTCTTTCCAAGTCCTGGCATCTGGTTGTGCACTTATGCGGGATAGGGGTGGGAGGGCTGCGGGAGATGAAACCCAAGGCCAAGGCCGGCCCCCCTGCAGGGTCAAGTGAAGCGGAACTTGGCTGCAGGCATAAAAAACCCAAATCAACTTATTTTGCTTTCCTCTGTTCTTCAGCTAGTCTCCAAACTTCCTGATTTTGTCCTAAAACGAGAACCAGACAGCTTGTGAGCAAATCTTGTCATCCCCCTGATCTGAGACAGCCTATCTCAGGGGACATTTTATACATTTTTTTTTTCTTTTTCCAAAAGATTCTTCTGGAATCTCACATTAGCGGTACGGCGTGCCTTTTGGCCCTTGTTCCTTGCGCACGTGGTTTTTCTTTCTGGCTTCTTGTGACAGTTTAAGAGTCTTTGAGAAGGATTGTGGGCTGGCCAGCCAGATCCCCACGAAATCAGACCATTAGACATGTTCCAAAGGCTCAGCCTCCTCTCCTCTTTTTTCACTTAGAAAAATATAAAAAGTAGGAGTCCTGGTTAGGACACACGCCCCTGTGGCTTCTCACCCAAGCCCATCCTGGTGGGGCAGTATCCCTGGATCCCTCAGCAGAGGCACCGCCTGGGTCGGCCATCGTGTTCACCACCCTCCCCCCACTCCCCCGCCCCGTCCTGCCTGCCTCCTTAGCCTTGGGCCAGCATCCGGCTCCACTATTATGCTTCAAGATCAGGGCTTAGGAAAATAATGCATTCTAAAAAATCCCAACCGAAAAGTACCAAGAAGTCATTCGGGTTACACCCTGACTCTTGTCACCCACATGACCAGAAAGGGAATGTCCCTGGAGCAACATCATTGTGTCCCTGATTAGCAGCCTTGCAGCAACCTGAACAAAGAATTCCAAGCCCCAGGACCCAGAACTTGTAAACAGAAGAGGAGAGCAGTCAGGCGAAGTTTTACTAGATAGCCAAGTATTAGTAGTTCCTGAGGGCCCCGCTCTTCGCCTGAGTTAGCCTGGATGTGACAAGCCACAGGGCTGATCTCACCTTTGCAAGCCAACCAAGTTCCCGGCCTCCCCCACCCACTCAGCGGCTGTCAGCCGCCTCTGCCAACGTGTTCCTTTTGTTTCTATTTTTCTCCCTCTCTCTTTCTCTGGGCAGCCACCCCCTCCGCTATTTACCCCCTAACAAACCCCGCTGATCTTCCAAGCTCTGCTGGTTCAACTGTGGTGACTCATTTGCTACTTAAGGTATTTTGGGTTTGTTACTTCTCAGCCACTTTACCAAGAACCACACAGAGCCAAAACAGAGCGGAGAGGAAATGGGGGCGTTCAGATGGGGGGGGGGGAAGTGGGGCAGAAATCCAAAGCTGCTATGGAAAAATTCAGCCGAGGTGCCGTGGTCAAAGCTTGAACTCAGAGAACGAGGCCATTCCAAAAGCAACAGCGGGAAGGAAACAGTGCTTTGATTAAAACTTCATTGAGAGGCCTGCGCGCACACACCCCATAGTTCTCTCACAACAGAGATGGTGTGGTCAGGAATCCAAAAGAATCGTCATTGCTCTTTGGGAATATTTATGAAGCACCGCACCCAAACTGTGTCGACTCAGCCAGTGCAAGGTGGAAGCGGGCAGCTGGGGGACAGCCAGACACCACCTGCAAAATACGATCTGGATCATTTGCCCCAAACTTCAGTCTCCCCTTCCCCAACATCCATGTGCCTTTGGCTCAATCATCTAGATTTGCTTTGTGGACCACGGCGGCCATGGAGCGGCTGCCGTCCCGAATAGATGGAAAAATCACGTGGGACAGGTCGGCCAGAAGATGCACGAATGTATATGTTTGAGAGACGTCCAGAAAGTTGTTGTTTAGAAATTAATCATCCTGGGACGCCTGGGTGGCTCAGTTGGTTAAGCCGCTGCCTTTGGCTCAGGTCATGATCCTGGGGTCCTGGGATCGAGTCCCGCATCGGGCTCCTTGCTTAGCGGGGAGCCTGCTTCTCTCTCTCTCTCTCTCTCTCTGCTTCTGCCTGCCACTCTGCCTGCTTGAGCTCTCTCTGTCTCTCTCTCTCTCTCTGACAAATAAATAAATAAATAAATAAATAAATACATAAATAAATAAATAAAATCTTAAAAAAAAAAAAAAAAGATTTAGAAATTAATCGTCTCCCCCCTCCCCTGGCCCCAGACCATGCGGTACATAACGCTTCTGCCTGCACTGTAATCACTCGTGTTCTAGTTCCCATAGCTTTAGTGAAACTATTAATTGCTGTTTGCAACATTTGCCATCCATTTCTGGTTTGGGGCTTGCAAGATGAGCATGCTGAGAGTATTCATTCCTTTTTAATTATTCATTCTTGACTTTGACAAATATTTCCTAAATGCTTAACGTTGGAGGCAGGCCTTGAGGTCCAGAGCTGGGACAGGAGATAGAGCCCAGGCTCCCGATGAGCAATTCCAGAACGGGATTCTGAGCTCTAGCTGGGAGGAAGAAGCTGATGAGCAGAAAGAGAGGACTGTTTCGTAGATTTCATGACAAATCTCATGATTGTTCAGTCCGGGCTGTCGATTCTTTCTTATGCAGCACGATAGGTTGTATCACAGCTGCTACGTGCAAACCATCTTCCTGGAAACAGTGAGAAATATGAAGAAGCTATGTGACAGAGGTGCTGTATTAGGACAACACAGAAAGATGGAAGGATGCAGGGTTCTGATGGCATCGTGAAGCTATCCGTCTCAGCCCAGACGACAGCAAATCAGTATCCTATAGATCACATCCTCTGACCTATACGAAAACTTACCTTAAAAGTCACTTTTTAAAAACCCTTACTTTTGTTTTCATAAATTAGGAAATTTTACAATACTTTTAAAGAACATTAGACATAAATCACAACTAATGGTTCAAAGAAATAAACATTTATATCATCTTATGTATAGCTAAGATTAGGTCACATAGAAGCAAAATAAAATATATTTTAAGACTTGTTTGATGCAGGAAAAGCTATAGAGAAATTACAGACAGAAACTTACAAAAGCCTGAAAATGCTTGCTTAGAAATGAAAAAAGTCTAGAAAGTAATGGGCCATGTGTCCAACTCAGGACAGCAGTAAAAGGAACAACAGCACACACACAAAGGAAGTAGAAAAAAAGAAATAATACGGAGGAGAAATTAACAGAAAACAGGGACGCCTGGGTGGCTCGATCAGTTGAGTGTCTGCCTTTGGGTCAGGTCATGATCCTAGAGTCCTGGTCTAGGGCCCCAAGTCCACACCGAGTAGGGAGCCTACTTCTCCCTCTGACCCTCGCCCTTCTTGTGCTCTTTCTCTCAAATAAATAAATAAAAATCTTTCCAAAAAAAATTAAACAGAAAACAAAGTTAAAATGGAAATGATCAAGAAAACAGAAAGCCAGTGCTTGGAAGGACACCTGGGTGGTACAGTCAGTTAAGCGTCTGATTCTTGGTCTTGGCAGTTCAAAATCTGCTTAAGATTCTCTCCTTCTCGGGGCGCCTGGGTGGCTCAGTGGGTTAAAGCCTCTGTCTTCGGCTCAGGTCATGATCTAAGGGTCCTGGGACTGAGCCCCGCATTGGGCTCTCTGCTTAGCGGGAAGCCTGCTTCCCCCTCACTCTCTGCCTACTTGTGATCTCTCTCTCTCTCTCTCTCTCTCTCTCTCTCCGTCAAATAAATAAATAAAAGTCTTTAAAAAAAAAAAAAAAAGATTCTCTCCTTCTCCCTCTGCCCCTCCCCCCAATGCTTGCCCTCATGGGCCCTCTCTCTCTCTCTCTCTCTCAAATAAATAAATCTTGAAAAAAGAAAGCTAGTGCTTTGGAAGACTAATAAAATTGACAGATTAAAAGGGAAAACCACTACATATATAGTAGAATTTTTTTTAAAAGAGAATGTTAAAACTTCATTCAATTAAATTTGAACACTTAGATGAAATGTTCAGTTCTCTAGAAAAATGAAACCTACCAGAACTGACTCAAGAGGAAATAAAAAATCTAAATAGAGAGCTAGAGCTATTTTTAAAAAGTTGAATTGGTAGTTTAAAATCTACCTACAAAAGTGAAACAAAATATAAACGGGCTAGAGCAGTTTATAAGCAAATCTGACAGAGATTTGTCACTTAAGAAAAAGAGAAACCTAATCCCAGGCAGTCTGTTTCAGAGAACAGAAAAAGAAAAGATGACTACAACTCATTATATGACGCTGACAGAATTCTGATATCAAAACCAGACAAGGATGACAGACAAGGAAAATTATGGACCCATTTCTCATAAATACAGGTGTAAAAATCCTAATTATTTAGTATAAAATTAAATTCAGCAACACACTAGAATTAACATTTATGTTCTTTTTGGGTGTATCCCAGAATATAATACTAGAACATTAGAAAAGCTATTAATAGGGGGGCCTGGGTAGCTCAGTCAGTTAAGCTTCTGCCTTCAGCTCAGGTCATGATCCCAGAGTCCTGGGATTGAGCCCCTCATCCCAGGTAGACTTCCTCTCCTTCTCCCTCTGCCTGCTGCTCTCCTTGCTTATGCTCTCTCCTTGTGTCAAATAAATAAATAATATCTTTTAAAAAGTTATTGTTGTAATTCACTACATTTATATTTTAAAGGAGAGAACAACCAAATCTTCATCCCAATGGATGCAGAGAAAATATTTGATAAAATTTAATTCATGGTAGAAATTCTTAGCAAATTCATTATGGAAGGAACTTTTTTAACTTGATAAAAGGTGTCCATCCAAAATTTATTGCAAACAACGTTTGTTAGAAGCATTCCTTTTAATTTCTCCTCTCCCCTCCTTTAAAGAAATAAGACAAGCATGTCTATCATCACTACTTCTATTAAATTGAGTACTGGAGAGCCTAGCAAGCAACAGTAAGATAAAAAGAAATTAAATGTGTAAGAATTTGAAAAGAAAAAACAAACCATTGTTACTCATAATATATGTAATTATATAGGAAATTCAAGAGAATCTACAAACTATTAAAATAAGAGAATCCAGCAAAATCCATAGAAACCAAATCAAAATGCAAAAATCAACTGCATTCTTACATAAGAGAAATAAATCATTAGAAACTGTAATTTAAAAGTGACATTTCCTAGTAGCCAAAAAAAAAAAAAAAGGATTGACTCTAATCAGAGGATGTATAAAATAATCGTAGAAACAGCTGTAAAATCATATAATTTTTTACATAAAAGAATACCTCAATAATTACTGAGAGATACTGTATTTTGTCAAAGGAAAACAGTAAAGATGGCACTTCTTCCCAAGGTAATTTATAGGTTCATTGCAGTTCCAATCAAAATCCCCAAGTATTATTTTGTTTTGTTTTATTTAGTTTTTTGAATGGCACTTGATAAGCTCAATCTAAATTCAGAAGGTAGTGCATTCAGAAGGTCATAAATGGGCAACACAATTTTGAAGAAAAAGAAATTTTGGAGCATTTGCTCCAAAGTCAGTATAAATCAATACAAGATACTGTGCCGTTCGTCACTGAGGAGAAAAAAAAAAGCAAAAATGAACTTTTGGGACTTTGTCAAGATAAAATCTTCTGCACAGCAAAGGAAACGATCAATAAGACTAAAAGGCAGCCTATGGAATGGGAGAAGATATTTTCAAGTGACATATTTGATAAAGGGTTAGTATTCAAAATCTGTAAGGAACTCACCAAACTCAACACCCAAAAGGCAAATAAGCTGGTTAAGAAATGGGCAGAAGACATGAACAGGCTGTTTTCCAGACATCTAGATGGCCAACAGACACATGAAAAGATGCTCAACATCACTCATCATCAGGGACATACAAATCAAAACCACAATGAGATACACCTCACATCTGTCACAGTGACTAAAATTAACAACACAGGCGACAACAGACGTTGGTGAGAATGAAGAGGAAGGGGAAACCTCTTATGCTGTTGGTGGGAATGCAAACAGGTGCAGCCCCTCTGGAGAACAGTTTGGAGGTTCCTCAAAAAGTTATAAATAGAGCTACCCTATATGATCCAGCAATTGCACTACTAGGTATTTACCCAGGGGACACCAAAATACAGATTTGAAGGGGTTACATGCACCCCAATGTTTACAGCAGCACTACCCACAATAGCCAAACTATGGGGTGAGCCCAAGTGTTCATTGGCTGAGGAATGGATAAAGAAGATGTGACACACACACACACACACACACACACACACACACACACACACACAGAGGAATATTACTCTGTCGTCAAAAAGAATAAATCTTGCCATTTGCAATGGCATGGATAGAGCTAGAGTACACTATGCTAAGTGAAATAAGTCACTTTTGAAGAGACAAATTTGAAAAAAGACATAAAAAGACAAACACCATATGATCTCACTCATATGTGGAATTTAAGAAAGAAAACAGGTGAGTGTATGGGAAGGGGGGAAAGAAAAAGGGAGAGAGGGAAAAAGCCATAAGTGACTCTTTTTTTAAAAAAGATTTTATTTATTTTAGAGAGAGAGAGAGTAAGGGGAGGAGCAGAGGGAGAGGGAAAAGCAGGTTCCAAGCTGAGCACAGAGATCGACACGGGGCTCAATCCCACAACTGCGAAATCATGCCATGAGCCGAAATCAAAAGTCAGACACTTAGCCTACTGAGCTACCAGGTGTCCCCACCATAAGTGACTCTTAACGAAAGAGAACAAACTAAGGGTTGATGGAGGGAGGTGCGCGATGGGTATTAAGGAAGGCACTTGTGATGAGCACTGGGTGTTGTATGTAAAGGACGAATCACTGAATTCTACTCCAGAAACCAATATTACACTATATGTTAACTAACAAAGTTTGAAAAAAAAAAAATGATAGTCTTACTTTAAAAGAAAAAAAAATATACTGTGCCATTGACCAAAGGGTGGGCAAGAAACTGTGCCAAACATGTAGGGAAGTTTATCATATGACAAGTGGGTGGTGTTACATATCACTTAAGATATAGGCCTAAGACAGTGTCCACATTGAAAAATTAAATAAAATTACACAGTTACCACATACCATGTACAAAAATTAATTCTAGGTGGATAAGATACCTAAATGTCAAAGACAAACTTTAAAATTTTAAGAAGAACATATATATTTATGAGAATATATTATGAGAATTTATGGGAGAATATATTTATGATCTTGGGAAAGGAAATGACTTTTAAAATATAATACAAAAAGCACAAGTCATAAAGGTCCAGACTGGTACATTTCATTACTAAACTAAAGCTAAAACTTCTTTACACCAAAAGACTCAAAGTGCGAAGTCAAGCCAGCAGCCAGCAGTGTATATTTACAATATATAGATGCCCCTAAAATTAGCACTATGAATAATATATGCAACAAATTATTGAGAAGAAGACAACTCACCAGAAAAGAAAGGGGCTAAAGACTTGAACAGATACAGAAAGGAGCACTAAAACTGGTGAATACACATAAGGGAAAATGGCCAAGTGTTATGTAGTCAGAGATAAATTAATGCAACTAGGTATCATTTTAAACCTGCCAGATGAGTAAAATTAAGGGGAAAAAAAAGTCTGAGTGCTGGTGAGGATGTGGGAGCGTGTTTGGGGACAGCTTGCCATTTGTATGCCCCTCTTCTGGTAGAATGTGAGCTCCAGAGAGCAGGGACTTCCTTCTGTTCACAGGTGCACTCCCTAGTGCCTAGAACAGTGCTAGAACTTCCGGAGAGGTGACGGCAAGGACAGGTGGAGTTGAAGATGCATGTAATCGAACTGTTCATTCTGGGACACCTGGATGGTTCAGTCATCCTGCATCGCATCATCAAGCTCCTTGCTCAGTGGGGAGCCTGCTTCTCCCTCTGCCCTTCCCCTGCTCCTGCTCTCTCTCATGGTCAAACAAATAAGGAAAATCTTCAAACAAGCAAACAAACAAACCTGTCTGTTCACAAGAATATAATTCACAGGAAGGGATCGTAGGAAACCTCTTTTACATGTGCCCAAGCGATCACAGCTAAGTATGTCTCTTGTTTCAAAGTAGCGACAAGTTGGAAGAGGACAGATGAATTGGTTGTGGAATATTTATACAGTGGGATGATGTATGCCAGTTAGCATGCATGCGTTAGAATGATCATGTATCAGTGTGGACAGAGTATCATATGAATCTCTGTATTTAAAATATATTTGCTTGAAATATGTCATTAAAAGAGTTGTATTTGTACTGTCTTTGAAGGATGGAAAATGTTAAATAAAAATTGTAACATAAAGCCACGTATGATAACTTGTTATAACTTTTGCTATACGAAAGCTTAAAAAGTTAAATCAGATATACTAGCAGGTATAAAATGGTATGAGAGTCCCGAGAAGAGAGAAATTAATCTCTCCAAAAGGAATCAGAGAAGCGCTTACCCTGAAGCTGCATTTAATATTTAAGTAGTTGGAAATGGAGTGAAGAGATTCTTGGTGGAGAGAATTAAGGCCCAGGTGGGGGAAATACAGCATTGAGAAAATGTGGAACATTGAAATTTAGATGTGCAATTTCACCGGAATAGAGGTTGAGTACAGGGGAGTGGTGAAAAACGGGTTAGGAGAAGATCCTGGAGATATTTAAATCCAAGTTAAAATGTTGGGTAAGAAAACTGAAATTGTCTGAGATGTCTTCTGGTGCCTGGATTTGTGCTCTGGGTACTTAGGCTCCGCTTGGATTTATTCCCTTGGGAGATCAGGTTAAGGTCTTTTCCTAATGAATTATGTTTTTTTTCACTGAAAAATGAGAATATCAGTAAGACACCAAAACATTAATAGTAACTGTTTTAACGCACATGTTTAAGGGAATAATATATTCTATTCGATTTTTTTAAAAGGTTATTTATTTATTTACTTATTTGAGAGAGAGAGAGAGAGAGAGAGAGAGAACAAGCAGGGCAGGGGCAGAGGGAGGGGGAGAAGCAGGTTCCCCACGGAGCACGTAGCTTGATTCAGGGCTTGATCCCAGGACCCCGGGAATCATGACCTGAGCCGAAAGGCAGACGCTTAACTGACTGAGCCACCCAAGCATCCTGGGAATGATACATTTTAGAGAAAGATGTTCAGTGTATGAAGATCTCTAATTTAATACATTGCTTTTTTCGTACTTCTTCCACTGTTGTCACTACTTAATTTACCCACACTCTGCCCCCGTCTTGAGTATAAAACAACTTTTTATTCACTTGGACTTGTTTTGGAAAACTTAGTGACTCATTCGTTCATTCATTTCCTTCTACTAATATTTATAGCAGCTTAAACCAAATAATACCTGGTCTTCGCTTTCCTGGAGCATATTTTCTAGGACCAGACGTATGAATCCACCAGCAATGATGACGGAGGTGATAGACGTGTGCATAGGAGGTTCTCGCAGAGCAGAGAAGCGGCAGCTAATCAGGCAGTTAAGGAAGGCTTCCTAGAGGAAGAGATGTTCGAGGAGGATACTTAGCAGCTAGTCAGCTGGACCAATGAGAGCAAGTAGGAGAACACCCGAGGAGCAGGCCTAGGGACATGAAACAGCCCATGCGTATGGTTAAATATGATTAGAAAAAGGAAAGTGTTGGGGTACTTAGTGGAATAAGGGCCAAACATGTAGGCAGGGGCACATCATCAAGGATGAGGTGCTTAAGGGGTTTTAATTTTATCTTGAAAGCTACTGGGGAGTCATCAAAGTATTTTAAGCAGGGAAATAGCATGATCTGATTTGCATTTTAGAAAGATTATTCTGGCAGTAATGTGGCAGGTAGAGTGGAGAAGAAGAAATTAGCAGACTACTCTAATGATCCGAGTGATGGATGATGAAGGTCTCACTACAGTAAAAGCAGTGGAAACGGATTCATGAGAGGGTAGGAGAAGGTTCTAGAAGCCTAAGTAACTAAGGCAAGAGAGAGATGAGAACAAGGGGATGGCCACATTTCCAGCTTGACAACTGCGTGGTCAGTGATGCTCGTCACTGAGGCAGGAGGAGGACCAGGTTTATGGGGGAAGGTGATGGGTTTAATGGAGACCCATTCTCTTCTCTCTGGATAGAAGTTTGAGTTCAACAGATTTGGAACAGGACTGAGGTCATATACGGACGCTGAAGCTGGATGTTGGATTGAAGACCACCTACGAGAATTCATATGTAGACTGGGAGAGCCAAGGGCTGAAGACAGAGCTTTCTTCTGTCTGGTCAAAGAATGTACAGAGAAAGATGTGAAAAAGGACACAGTGGTCTCACAGAAACCAAAAGGGAAGCCATATCAAGGAGGGAGATCCTATAGCATTAAGTGCTAGCAGGAGATAAAGGGAAATGCCCACTGGCCACATGGAAGTCACTAGTGACCTTGGAGAACAGTTTTCTTGGCCTGCTGAGGATGTTTGCCAGATTGCATTAGACCCTCAGGTGAATGGGAACTGAAAGCAGAGCCAATGAGAATGGGTAAACTTTACAAACTTGGCTTTGGAGGAGAGGGAAAGGGCTATTGCTAGGAGAGAGCACACTGTGGAAGGGTGGAGGCTATTTTTTTTTAAGAGAGTAGAGATGAAAATATTTACACGCTGTCAGGAAAGATCAAGTGGAGGGAAGCTCGGAGTGAAGGAGGTAGACAGGATGATTAATAGAGCAAGAGTTTCCTGAGGAGGAGGCAGAGGCTAGATGGAAGGATTAGCCCTGACCTGGAGAAAAAGTCACGGTGGAACAGGGGAGGAGGGTAAGATGAAATCCGAGGTTTCCGTGTTTCGGGGCTGAGAAGGAAGTCCGGGGGTTTCCAACCAGCTGGCTTGCCCTTTCTCGTGTGGAAAGGAAGATGGTTTTGCTGAAAGTGGAGATTTCGGGTGGGGAGCGGTGAGCAGGGAACAGTGGCGAGTGGAGGTGGGGTGGAGGGCAGGGCTGCTGAGAATGGCAGAACAGGTGAGCCCAGCCTGAGTGTCACCTGAACCTGGGACACATGAATGTGTAGGATGCCTTGTAGCTACCTGGGGGCCCAAACCCAAAAGGCAAGACTGTCAAAGGTCAAGGGCAGAATGTTACAGAGTGGCTGAACTATGAGGGCAAGGGGGAAGAGGGCTGGTGGGGGCCGCTGCAGAGAACAGGGCCCGGCCACTGGCCTTGAGGAACCAGGGGACTGTAAGACCATGGGACACGAGTCTTCCACGTGGACACTGGCATCACTGTTTGGTAGACGCCTAACAGGTGGTGGGGAAGGGAAAAAGGAAGGCGGACCGTATGGTATGCCAAGTCCTCCATGACATCTGGGAGATTCGTGATTCCCGCCTTCTCCGGTGATCCAAGACTGCAGGTTAGGTTGTCAGCCAACAGGAAAGCCTGTCAGAAGGCAGGGAGCTGCCCTCCCCGCCTTCCCAGTTAGCTGCTCGTTGGTTTGTTCTTTGGCGCTTTCGCCTATCCTTCCCTTCCGGTCCTTCAACAACCCGGAAGTACTTCCTGAACGTTCACTCTGCGCCAGACCCCCATCGTGGAGGGGAGCGAGTCGCCAGACCCCCATCGTGGAGGGGAGCGAGTCGCCAGACCCCCATCGTGGTGGGGAGCGAGTCGCCAAACCCCCATCGTGGAGGGGAGCGAGTCCTCCCCTGGAGGAGAGCGAGGCCTGCCTCCGTCCATCAGTTCTGGAGCGCGCACCGCACGCCAGCCCGCCATCTTTCTCTGCGCTCAGCTGGGATGCTTGTTTCTGCCGAGGTCAGCCAGGCTGCAGTCAAGGTGCGGTTGTCGTGGTCTGCCCGGGCTCAGACGTCGTCGGAGCCCATCGTGTGGTCATGACTTCAGTCGAGTTAAGCACACGGTTCATAATAACACGTTGAGTTCTCTTGCTGTTGAAATTACAAAACTTGCACTATCATTTAGCATCGAAATGAAACGTTTATGGTACTTGTGGAAGGCGTGGAAATAGTGGGGCGTGAATCTGATATTAGGGAAGCAGATATTTATTTTGGAGAGATCGCCATAATTCCACCTATGCGCACCACCACCACCACAACGACAAAACACAAGAGCCAAGTGTTTTAGGGGACCCACGAAAGAAGAAATACCTGCAAACAAATAAAAATTGCGTTATGTTTTGTTACTGATATATACACAAGGTAATTGCCTAAGAACAGCCAAGCAATGCAATTGAAGGCAAGGAGAATTGTCCCACATTTTAAAATTGTGAGAGGCTGGTGTGACTAACTCTTGGGTCCAGGGGTTATGGTTAAGGCATTGTGTCATAATTTAGTTGGCAGGATTTTTCCCCTCTCTTAGTGATAAATAAGATAATGGTGTGTCTTGCAATTAAACATGACTTGGAATGGATGATATATGATGATTCATGTCCTTTTTTTTTTTTAAGATTTTATTTATTTATTTGACAGAGATCACAAGTAGGCAGAGAGGCAGGCAGAGAGAGAGGGAGAAGCAGACTCCCTACTGAGCAGAGAGCCTGGTGCGGGGCTTGATCCCAGGACCCTGAGATCATGACCTGAGCTGAAGGCAGAGGCTTTAACCCACTGAGCCACCCGGGTGCCCCCTGATGATTTATGTCCTAAAACTCTCTAAATAGTTTCTTTGAAGAAACATAGGTGTCAGGCCCATAAGAACCAACTCCCTCCTTTCTGAACGAGGAAATTGAGTCCCAAGAGACAGGCGGCTGGCTCAGGATTATACCTGACAGCACGTTGGAGGCAGAGGAAAATAATTTACTGTAGGGGATACTGCTGTGCCTTCTGAGATCAAGACCTAAGCTGAAATCAGGAGTCAGACGCTTAACTGACTGAGCCACCCAGCTGCCCCTTTTGCTAACTCTCTTTAAGTACTTGCATGACATTTCACGGCAACTATATCGTACTTTTAAGTTTTGGTCAGTTCTCCTGTGATTATACAGTTAGTGTGTTTTTGGATTTTTGCTATTGCAAATAATGATGTGATGAACATCTTTTTGCATTCATCTTTTTCTCTGTGAAATGACAGTCACCTCTTTCAGGTTGGCTGGTATTTCTTAATATCCTGAAAGATTAATTAGTGAATTAGTGGCCTAAAAATGATAAATTGTGTTTAACTTGACTGTATTTAAAAAGAAGGTTTTTGTTTGTTTTATAAGCCGGTGTATTTTCTTATCACTGTCAGGGGTGGACCCCTTGTCCCAGAGAATAATTGGGGCATAAGTCCAGCAGCCTGGGACGTAGTCTGACCTTTTGCATTTTTCCAGAACAGGGAAATACGTTGAGGGTAGTTTGGAGGGGAGAGTGGAGAAAACCAGCAGTGATCTGGCCAGAACCTCTGCTCTGTGACCAAGAAGGACAGGAATCTCTGCAAAATCCTTTGTGAAAATCACTCTGTCCTGCCTTTCCAATGAAATGACCCATTCCGTGGGAGCACAGCGGACAGACACTAGGCCTCCACGCACCCTTCCTCCCCCTTGTAGTCATTACAGCACTGTACGGATGTAGGAGTTGGGAAATGGAACAGCTAGGATCAGGGCCAGGAGACCTGGCTCTGGCCTGGGTGGGAGTAATCCCCTCGCTTGGCACCTCATAGCTTCAAAGGACAAGTCGATCCAAAAGCCCTTAGGTCGCACTTTCTAACGCAGCTGTCAGAATACACATCCCGTAAACAGGAAATGCCTTAGGAAGTACAACTGAGTACTTCTTATTTTTATTTTTTAAGAAACTAGTAAAAAGCCTGAGCAGGACATGCCATTTAACTGGCATTCTGGTTAACGAGCTAGCTCTGCTCCCTGACAGCCCAGGTTTTATGTTCTGGGCAATTGTGTGCCCACTGCTGTTTAACTGGTGCTTAAATATTCCCAAATTCATCTATAACTCATTTTGCCTTATAAAATGAGTGTCTCGCTCAGTCAAGGGAGTTGTAAGTTACGTAGCTCGTGTTTGCTGTCATAGAAGAAGAAAAGGTTTACTAAACCCTAAACCAATATTTAGATACCTCTGTGTTCGGAATATGGAAATTTTAACACTGGGTAGAAGGCAAACCATGAGAAACAGAGGACGAGGAGGCTCTAGTTGGCTGACTAGCTTCAGGATCGGCTAAAATTAAGAACTGCTGACTTCTAGAAAAGACCTAGCTGAATGGTGGCCACACTACCCCTCTACCCCTTGCACCAGCTTCCACCTCTACCCACTGCCCTGGCCATGTCCCATCTGATTCACACACAGCCTCACCAACTAGGCCGTTTCATACCACAGGGCCTTTACGTGTGCTTTACAACACCTAGAATGGCCCTAGTCCTCTCCACTCCCCTCTTTGGCAAATTCTTGCTCATCCTTCAAGGCTGAGACAGCACTCCATTTGGTCATAGCATATAGACAGCATAGCATAGTGGAAAGAACTTGGACTTCAGAGTAAGATGTATCTGGATTTAAATCTTAGTACCATTTTTTTTCACTAGATGGGTGACCTTGGATAAGCTGACTTGACCTTTGTGAGTCTGTTTCCTCTGCAGTTAATGGAGCTAATAATACCTTGCTCATTGCACTGTAGTGAATTCACACAACTATAGACAGTGTGTGGCATACAGTAGACACTCAATAAATATCAATTTCCTTCTGCCATGACCACTTGCCACTCATTCCTTAATTCTCCAGGCAGCATCGTTTTACTCAAAACCTAAGATATGTCTGTGTTTTGTCTCAGTCTGTAGTATCTACCTAGTATTCAAATTCTTTGTGACATGCTTAAATTAGAAGGTTTCCAGATGGAATTTTAATTCATTTATTTATTCAATAAATATTTATTTAATGGTATCAGATGGCAGCTAATCTTCTCACTTGTGATTTTTTTTTAAGATTTTATTTGCTTATTTGAGAGAGCGAGAGAGCGAGGAAGAGAGAGCACAAGCAGGGGGAGAAGCAGGCCAAGGCAGAGGGAGAAGCAGACTCCCTGCTGAGCTGGGAGCTGGATGCGGGGCTCAATCCCAGGACCCTGAGATCATGACCTGAGCCGACAGCACTCAGCCACCCAGGCGCCCCTCACTTGTGTTCTTGACATGTTTTTTCTTCCTTTAGAATAGGGTTTCTTTGGGTGCCTGGGTGGCTCAGTGGGTTAAAGCCTCTGCCTTCGGCTCAGGTCATGGTCTCAGGGTGTTGGAATCAAGCTCCGCATCAGGCTTTCTGCTCAGTGGGGAGCCTGCTTCCCCCTCTCTCTCTGCCTGCCTCTCTGCCGACTTGTGATCTCTCTCTCTCTGTCAGATAAATAAATAAAATCTTTAAAAAAAAAAAAAGAATAGGGTTTCTTTGACACTGTCGACACTGGACCGCATCATTCTTTGTTGCAGCAAGGCAGTGGAGGAGGGTGCTCCCCTTGCATTAGAGGATGTTGAGCAGCATCTGCCACCCCCGGCCCTCTCTACAAGCTGCTAACAACTCCTGCAACCCGGATGTGACGACCCAAAATGTCTCCAGACACTGACTACCCTTGGTTGGGAAGAACAGCTCTAGAACTTTGCTTACTTGGTGATTCCCCCTCTCTTGGCTCTATTTCAGCCTCTCCTGGCACATTTGTCTCATAAAAATGTATTTTCTCCAGTCTCTCAAAACAAAACAAATGAATCCAGCCCCAAACCCTTTCCCTTCACCGTGAAACTCTCCCAAAGCAGAGGCTGTGTTTGTTGTCCCTTTGCATTCATTCCTCCACCTGCTGCAGCCGTCGCCTCGCTTCAGGAACCGCTCTGGCCACGCTCCCGCTGAGAGGAGGCTGACTCTGCCTTCTCTTTCCACCGCTCTCATCTTGCTTGGCCTCTGCGACATCTGACACTCGCTACATTGCAGCATGTCTTTCTTTCCTGGGGCTTTTCTGCTCTCTGTCACGAACTCTAGTGGGGTGTCCCTTGTTCTGCCTCTTAAGGTCTGTCATTCCCCCCGGGCTCTGTTCTTGGTCTTCTCTTTTCTCTCTCAAGGCTTTCATTTTAAGGGCGCCTGGGTGGCTCAGTTGGTTAAGCGTCTGCCTTCGGCTCAGGTCATGATCCCAGGGTCCTGGGATCAAACCCTGCGTTAGGCTTCCTGCGCAGGGGGGAGTCTGCTTCTCTTTCTCCCTCTCCCTGCTTCTACTCCCTGCTTGTGCTCTCTCTCTCTCTCTTGCAAATAAATAAATAAAATCTTGAAGAAAAAAACAAGGCTTTCGTTTTAGGATAAGCATCGACTCTGAAATGTTTAGTTTCAGGCCAGCTCTCTCTTCTGAGTCCCAAACCTATATACCCACTTGTGTGTCTCATAAAGATCTCAAAGAGAACTTAGTATCTTTATCTCCTCATCTCAGAGTTGTTTCTCTTCCCATCTTCCCACACCCTGTCTCATCCGCCCATGGAGCACAGTGGGAGCATTAGGCCCTGGGCCTTGTTGTAAAGATGTCCCTTTTAGGCGACCTCGTCATGCAAGGCCGAGTCAGTCCCTCTCCTGCCCAGGCCCTGTCCAGAACCCTCCAGCTGTTTCCCCGCGTGGAACAACCCCCCTTAGTGTTACATTAAACGACATAACCTCCATAGAGCATAGGTACTCCGTACCTTTAGTTCCCTTTCCCTGATACTCTCTTCGAGAACATTAAGAGTTGGGTATGTGTGGTGAGATTATAAGTGATTTTTTTTCCCATTGAAATTATTTTTGCAACCCGAGAGAAAAGTCTTCCTAGAACACTGTTGGGGGCGTACCTGGTCACACCACTCCTCTCTACCGGCTGTTCGTTGCCCTCGTGGTTGGGTCCAAACCTCTCAGCATGGCCTCTGTGATTTGGCCTTGATCTACCAATGTCACCTTATATCACCTCTACCACCTCCCCCGACACAACGCACGCGGGCCCCTCCAAACCTCTTCCGGATCCCTCAACCAGCCGGGCTGTTGCCTGTCTCTGCGTAGGACTCCCCCTCTGCTGGGTGACTGACTCATGCCCCGCTCCCCACTCCCCTTCCTTCCTGTCCTGGGTCCGTATTCAAGTCCACGGTCAGATGCACACTCTGGGACACCTGAACAATTCTTGCTTCTCAAAGCGCGGTTCAAACACATCTGCTCTGAACCTCTTGTTTGCTTATTTGTTTTAAGCATGCACCCTTCTCCATTTTACTTTATCTGGGTACTGGAATCATTTTGCCTGCTGGATGGGATTGTTTCTCATTTTTAATTGGCTTTAATCAGCTCATGACCTGAGCTGAAGCTTCCCGTAAAGGTGGCTCACTGCCTCCTGGCCTGTGATAGTAGTTCAAGTTCAAGTGAATGCTCGTTGAGTTCCGCTCAATCAATCTCTCTGGGAGTTCTGACGTGGCCGGTTGGACTTTCCAGTACCTTCCGTTATCATGATTAAAGAGAGGATTGGCCTTCAGAGCCTCCTATCCATAGGGCTATGGTAAATACTGGTGCGAGGGCTTGTCCCCAAGAGGCCGGACTGGTTTGATTTCGGTACAGGTTGATGACAAAAAGTGCAGTGGATCCCCAGACATCGTTTTGGTGGTTTCTGCAGTGAACGGACGTTATTAATTTGTTCCAGATCAGTTGGTCTGGGCGTGGCTGCCGCTGGAGCCCAGCCTCAGGCACGGCCAAGACTTTGGGGGCTGGTGGGGCCCTTGTAAAGGAGATGGCCAGGAGTCTAGATTACTGGTTTATTAGGAGCCCATTGGGAGAGATGCCTAGGCACCACTCTTCCCAAATTTTGTGCTCATCAACCCAAAGAAGCTCCGGAACTCTTTCTTAGCTCTTCCAAACTACAAATAAACACACTCTGCTTTGTCACTCATGGCCCATTTAGACATTTGTTAGGGCACTTTAGATATTGGATTATACTTCTTTGTTGATTCATCTGTCGCCCTCTAAGAGACTGTGTATTCCTTAAGGGCAAGCGCTGGGTCTTTTATTTGGCAGAGAGGAAAAGCTCATTTCAATTTTATCTGAGAAGCGCTGCGATAAACCTTAGGATGAGAGGAGGGAGGGGACGGATGGGGCTTGCAATTGTATCATGGAAACGAATGTCATCAAGTGTGGTCAGGAAAGAAGAAATTATAACAACCGCTAAACACCGTATATGCTTTATCTCTCATTTAATGCATGATTTACTTGGAAATATATACCATTATTTTGTGAATACGAGAAACCGAGACTTAAATGAGGTCAAGGGACCTGACCAAGCAGCTAGTAAGCTTCCAAAATCCAAACTCCTAACCTAACACGGTAATGCATTGGATCCTATGGTATGAAAGAAGTCTTCAAAGAACTCTGCAGGGAGAAATTATCGTCGGGGTCATTTTGACCACTTACCTCACAGGAAACCTGGATTCCTGCAGAAGCATGCCCTGATGGTACCTGGTCACTCCAAATTTTCAGGGGTTGAGGTTTCCGCTACTCCTCCACTCCCCTTCGCACAGCCCACCTCTAGAAAAGCACTAAAAACCCAAGCTTCCCGGAGTTGGTGGCTCCACATCTGCCCCCCTCCCCAGCCCCCGCCGGGAAACCCGTGGATCTCCAGGGACGAGGAGAATCCACACTAGGTGTGGTAGGTACTTGGAAGGGGTTGCTGGGGGCACAATGGGAACAGTGGGTCCCGATGAGCCCCTATCTATTTGAGATGTTCGTCCCAGGTGACCTCACCACCCAAGGTCAAGTCCACTCTTCCTCTTCCACAAGCTATCTTTCCAGAGCTCTGGCTGCAGGTCCCCAGGGAAGCCTACCTCCCAGTCGTTTTGTTAATGACTTTAGTGTCTGATTGAGACCAGGTGGCCTCTGAGCTGGCACCAGCATCCATTATACTCTCCAAAGATAAGGAAACCAAACATTAGCTGGTCGGTAGCAAACAGTGCCACAAACACACCCATGCCTTCCTCTCCTCACCCCTTCAAAGGAAGCGGCAAAATGCCACTTCTGTCCTTATTTGAACAGGGAAATAAAGACCCGAAGACGACCTCCCTTGGACTAGTACAAGTTGCTTTAGCCCAGAGAGGTTCTCCTACAGAGAAGGCTTTCATCTCCCTTACCGAGTCATGGGCCTTCTTGTCTTCCTCCAGGAATCCTCCAAATAGCGTCACCTGCCTGAGCACCTTACCCTTATGGCCCCGAATTACACATCTCCTTAAATGGTACCGTGATCTCTAAGCTTCAGATACAGAGAGAGGATGCAGTGGATCGAGGGTTTTCTAGCCACTGTTTGTGCCTTGTGCTTCTGAATAGTTTATAACTCCCCTCGGGACCAAGCCATGTATTTCTTCAGTGTTGCTCAGTGGGGTCCTCTGACCTGGTGCCCGAGAATCAGCTTAGAGCTTGTTAGACGTGTCCACTCGCGTGTTAGACGTGTTAGACGTGTCCCACCCAGACCCATCATCAGAATCTGCATTTTGACAAGATCCTCAGGTGATTCATGTGCACCTTAAGGTTTGAGAAACTCTGGGCAACCGTGTCGCTTACAGACACAGACCCTCCCATGATCCCAGCGCGGTGGTCAGTCAGTACACAGGATGGGGTCCATTGTCTCTCTCCCTCCCAAGATTGCCCCGTGTGGGCAATAACTCTACTTATCCTTTCTGTATAGTTTTGCACTTATTATATACTTTTCCAGAGCCCTGCCCAGATATTTTTATTAGTAGCGAACAATGACAAGAATGAGAAGTATTTACTGAGCATCCGTGTGCTAGGTGATGTACATGTGTTATTTTTTTTTAAGTTTATTTATTTATTTGACAGAGAGAGAGAGAGAGAGAGTTCACAAGTAGGCAGAGAGGCAAGCAGAGAGAGAGGTGGAAGCCAACTCCCTCCCGAGCAGAGAGCCCGATGCGGAGCTCAATCCCAGGACCCTGAGGTCATGACCCGAGCTGAAGGCGGAGGCTTTAACCCACTGAGCCACCCAGGCGCCCCTACATGTGTTATTTTGCTTAATTGTGATTGTATTAGTTTGATCAGGCTGCCATAACCAAGTCCCCCAGACTGGGTGGCTGGTAAAACAGGAATTTTTTTTCTCACAATTCTGGAGGCTAGAAGTCCAAGACATTAGGGTCAGCAGATTTTTTTTTTTAAACAATTTTTTTTAAGATTTTATTTACTTACTTGAGAGAGAGAGAGTAAGAGAGAGCATGAGAAGGGAGAAGGTCAGAGGGAGAAGCAGACTCCCCATGGAGCTGGGAGCCTGATGCGGGACTCGATTCCGGGACTCCAGAATCACACCTGAGCTGAAGGCAGCCGCCTAACCAAATGAGCCACCCAGGTGCCCGGGGTCAGCAGATTTGGCTTCCTCTGAGACCTCTCTCCTTGGCTTGTAGGGACTTCTCATTGTGTCTTCATGTGGTCTTTCCTCTCTGTAGGCCTGTGTCCTGTGTGTCTCTCTCTCTGTGTGTTCGAATTTCCTCTTAGAATTCAGATCGGATTAGGGCCCATCCTGATGGCTCCAATTTTTTTTAAAGATTTTATTTATTTATTTGTGTGTGTGTGTGTGTGAGAGAGAGAGAGAGAAAGAGAGAGAGAGACGGAACACAAGAAGGGGGAGCGGCAGACAGAGGGAGAAGTAGGCTCCCTGCTAAGCAAGGCGTCCAATGCAGGGCTCGATCCTAGGACCCTGGAATCGTGACCTGAGCTGAAGGCAGACTCTTAACTGACTGAACCACCCAGGATTCCAGACGGCTTCATTTTAATTTAATTACCTCTTTAAAGGCCTTATCTTCAAATATGGTTATAGTCTGAGGTACTAGAGGTTAAGACCTCGTATAAGTTTTGGCAAGACACAGTTCAGATGGAAATGACTATAAAATGGTTAATTATTGTCATCCCCATTTTACAGATGAAGAAACAGAGGTTTAAACAGTTCATTAACTGATTGATGTCACACAGTTAGTAATGATAGAGCCAGAAGGGGGATTGTTTGTTTATTCATGAGTTTGTTTACTCATTTGTTTAGCAAATATTTACTACTATGTGCCAGGCAGCGTAATATGTGGTAGGGATACAGAAATGATGGGGTTTTTTTTACATTTTTGTGGATTATTTTCTATTCTAGAGTCTGTGTGCTTCCCCCCTCTACTGCCATAGAGATCCATTTTTCTGTAACTTCACACCATTATTTATCACCAAATTCAGGTGAATAATACAGCAACCTTCTAAACAAAACTGGGCTCAGAATCATGCCTCATCACCACCTATCTGGGACTATAATTGTTTCAGGGCACTCCTGGCAATTTCCTACTGTGACCAACTCATCTTAGTTTTCCTGGGACTGGAACTTTCCTGGTTTTGGCAATGAGAGTCCTGTGCCCCCCCTCCCCCCGGGAACCGCTTCTGTCCCGGGCAAACCATCATCGTTGGTCACCCTACTATTCCCCGACTTGTGCCCTGCTGGGACAGAGGATGAGGAAGGAGGAGTCATCACATAATGGAACCCACTTTCCAAATCGAGGAGGACTGGTGGGTCATTGAAGCTTCAGCTTCACCCAGGGCGGCTCCCTCGTAGCTGAAGTAGAAATAATCTGGGGCAGCCCACTGCCTCCTCCGATGGGAACTGACCCAGGGGATACAGGGAACATCTTAGCAGGGCTAATCTCCATGGAAGCAGGAGCTCTGTGAATGGACAAAATAACACCTTGAGATTCCTCCCCTCAGGACTTACGAATGAATTCCCAAGTTCCAAATATCCCGCCGCCCCTCCTTGGATAATCTCTCCATTCCGGTTAACAGGTTAACAGCACGTGTGAAAATCTAACAGAGGGGAGCTGTGGGTGCCCAGGACACCCTCTCTTGAGTCGGCCTTCTTGGGGAGAACAGGAAGCGCTGCCTTGTCTAAACCGTTTAGCTAGAGCCCTTAGAATGTGGAGAAAGAGTTTCTGAAAGGCAGCCAAATCCTATTGCATAATTGATCGTCTCAGCACAGCCCTGTTGACCTGCTCGACTCCTCCACCCGGTGCTGGCGCATCTCTGCCTCACCTTCTCTTGGCGGCTTATTTAGATGTGGCTTCTGGCAAGCTCCTGCAATACGGCGATGGTGGGCCCCTGTCGCAGGGATGCTGAGGGCTCTATACTCCAGCCATTGCTTCTTGTCATTCTGTTCACGCTCAGTGCTCCACCCAAGGGGTCAGGGAGTAAGGACTAGTTTGGGGAGCCTCGTAATTAGTTACATCTATGGGAACTCCTGAAGAACAACTACAAAATCGCCAAAATGAATGCTATTTTATCTCTTCTCTCACCAAATTCAGGGTTATAAATGGAACTGGGACAGGCAGAAAAAATTGGGACTGTCACAAAAACAAGGGTCTCCTATTATCTTCCTCATTTCAGGGAAAGGGGATCCCTTCACCATGTTTAGTCCCTAATTATGCTTCTTGCCGTTCTGAGTTAGTCGAGGAATTAATTGATAGGTGTTTAACTAAGGGCCTACTGTGTGCAATTGTGGTATAATAAAAAATATATTTAGTCTTTGTCCCCAATTCCTAAAACCTTTGGAGTTTCTTGAGGGATAGGAATGTCTTTTGTGATTCCTAAAGAGCCCCTTTGGACCTGTGTTTTCGCTGATGAGTTGATGCAGGGTGGGACCTCTAGGTAGCTTCAGGATGAAGGTTGGTCCCCAATTTTTAGCCCTATTTCCTGACCACCAGGGAGAGGAGAGGGCTGGAGACGGGGGCCCAGGGTTTTCCAGGTTGGTGAACATGCTGACGTGTTGGGAGGGTGGTGTGCCCAGAGCGGGCGAGAAGTTTCCCCCCCACCCCCAACCTCCTCATACCTTGCCTTATGCGTCTCTTCCATTTGGCTGTTCCTGAGTTACGTCCTTTGTAATAAAATGATAAATCTAAGCAGAGTGCTTTCCTGACTCCTACGAGTTGTCCTAGCCGATTATGGAACAAGTGGGGGGTTGGTGTGGGAAACCCTGAACTTGTAGCCCACTAAGCATAAGTGTAAGTTATGAGCACCCCATGAGCACCCCATTTTCGGCTGGCCTCTGAAGTGGACACAGCTGTACCCTTAACCTAGGGGGTCTGATGCTAACTCCAAGAGTGTCAGAACTGAATCTTTGGAGCCCCAGTTGGTTGGTGCTGAAGAAGTGGAGCATTATGGGAAAACTCCCACATATTTGGTGTCAGGAAACATTACCGAGCAATGAACAGACTAAGCACAAAGGAGACGCAAAAGGAATAGGTGATCATTCAAGTTTACAATCAACGGGGGGGGGGGGGTTCGGATGCACATGAAAAAATGCACAATTCAAAGCCATTTTGATAAGGGCCCAGTGAGTGAACTGCTGTAACTCACTGGGTCTTCATTTGACCTTGGAGTCCCTCTCAACTTGAGCAGGGTTTCAATTTATACACATTCTAGGGTGCGAGACTATAGGTCTAGGAGAGAAGAACAAAGGGCAGGGGATGACTCCTCCCTCCACGGGGCCCGTGGGTTTGCAGCCGGCCACACTGACCAGCCGCAACACAGCAATGATGCGAGAGCTGGGGGCTAGCCATTGTTTGCTCAGAGAGCATTTGAATCTCCCTGTCAAAATGAAGGTTAGGTTGGCAAACATTTGCACGTCCTCTGGGAAATTAAGAAGCTTCCCCGCATCACACACTCAGGACACAGCACTCAGCAGTTTCCTCCCCAACATTTTATGCTTGGTTTTTAAATTTTTTCCAAGTGGAAGGAACATCACAGAGGCTCCTTGATCTAATTGGAAAAAGATCTAATATTTCTTGTTAATCAGAACCTTCCAGAGAGACCTCCGAATTCCCACCTCCCAAAATACATTCGTGGCACCGAAAGTGACAAAAAGTAGGGGATGCCAAGACTTTCTAGTAGGTAGCAGAGTCACTTGTGAATCCAAGGCTGATTTGAATACTGCCTCTTGCCCAAAAGTACCTCCCCATCTTAGAGAACAATTCCTTTCTGTGGGACCTGGAGACATCTCAGGCCTTAGAATCCCTTGAAAGTGAAGCTTGGAAAAAAAACAGCTTAAAATTTGGGCGCTTATTTCTGGGCGCCTGGGTGGCTCAGTGGGTTAAAGCCTCTGCCTTCGGCTCAGGTCATGATCTCAGGGTCCTGGGATGGAGCCCCGCATTGGACTCTCTGCTCGGCAGGGAGCCTGCTTCGCCCTCTCTCTCTGCCTGACTCTCTCTCTCTCTCTGTCAAATAAATAAATAAAAATTTTTTTTAAAAATTGGGGAGCTTAGGGATGACTTAGCCCACGCCTCATTTTACAGTTGAGAGTCAGGACTTGATTTGCCTGAGGTCCCAGACCTTAGACAGTGGCCGACCTGGCCTGTTGCTAAGTATCACTAGGCACTATTAGGCTCCCTCCTTTAATCCACGAGCAGAGAATCATTTGCTAGCTATGAACATGACCCTTGGGCGACGACCCTAAAACTCTAGAGAGGCTAAGCTGTCGGGAAGAAGGAGTAGAGCCCAAGGGGGCGAGGGGACACCAGGCACAGTTCTTGCACTTCCCCTGGGAATATGGAAGGAGGCCTAGCAAAGCCAGCAGCTCCTGGTTCTCTTGTCCAGGGACCCGGCAGAGTGAGAAACAGACCACGTGGCTCTAGAGTCTATCTTGTCTGCTCAGGCTCCATGACAAAGTATCACAGACTGGGCAGCTTAGACCTTCTTAACCTTCCTAAACCTCCCAGTTATGGAGGCCACATGTCCAAGAACAAGGGATAGGAAAATTCAGTTTCTGGTGAGGCCTCTCTTCCTGGTTTGCCAGAGAATGAGGGAAAGCAAGAAGAAAGGAGGTGGGGGAGGGGGAGAGAGAGAGGGAGAGCTGGACCTGGTATCTCCGTTTTAAAAATTTTTTTTAATGAATTTGAATCTTTTTTAAAATTTTTACTGTTTTTGCTGTTATTCTTCTTTTTTAAACTATTTATTTTTCTATTTTCCTTTTGATAATTTCTCTTCCTTATAAGAATATCAGTCCGATCAGATCAAGGCCCCATGCTTTTGACCTCATGAAACCTTAATTACCTCCTGAAAGGCCCTATCTCCAAGTGTAGTCACAATTGAGGGTTAGGGCTTTAACACATGAATTTCGGGAGGGCCCAGTTCACTTCATAACAGGGTTGTCATTTTATCTTGAGGGGAGGATCTCAAGTTCTTAGTAAACCATTCATCTTGGCAGTGATGAGTCTTTTAGTGAGAACTGAGTTTGCCATTCGAGACCCTTCTACTTCTGGTTAACAAATTTTGCAGCTTCACTGGACACAAAATATTACCCACACCCCCAGGAAGACACCCAGACCACCGTTCCCTCAGCCGAGTCAGGGGTCTCTTTTCTCTGCACCCACGATACCCAATGGGTAGACTTTATATCCTTGCATTCCTGAAACACTGCTATGATGACCACTCCCCCACCAAAGGGTGGATTTCTTGAGGACAAAGCCTGTGTCTCATTCTGTTTATATCCCCAGCGCCCTGCTCAATGCCCATAACACATGGGTATTTGATAAACATCTGATGGGTGAACAAAATGGCGTCCGAAAGCTGTTGATACTGAAGCAGGTAAACCATGGAGCTAACGAAGCTTAAGCATCATGGCCCCTCATTTACAGGAGGACCTACCTGGCAGTTTTGAAGTCACAATTTGGTATTCTCTTCTTTAAAGAGATCCCACCCCTCAAAAAAATCTATATAAATTTGGGGCTCCACAGAACCTGGGTGTGTCCCTGGGTTGCTTAGGGGAGGTGTGGCTCTCTGCTATATTTAATATTTTTTCCCTTCCCGGTTGGCCACCGGAAGGGAGGGATGCACCTCCCAATGCGGGTCTCTTTCCAAGACTATTTTTGAGAGCTATAATCTTGTCCCTCAGTCATCTTTTGATCAAAGGAAATGAAAACACTGGAGCTGTGAGCATAGAAGCATAGAACACACCGACTTCCAAAAATCGTATTCATTCAAGGCAAAGTCAGATGCCCTGAGTGCGATTCCAGGAGAGTTTTCTTTGCACCAACAATCATTCATCATCGTGGTCGAGAGGGGAAGCATAGTCAGAAGGTTCAGCATCCTTGAGGGGCTCAGTCACTTGCCTGGACGCTCAGCTGCGAGGGCAGTAGTCCTTTGCCCCTCATGCTTGCTCGACGGAGAGTCTAGCCAACCTGACTTCTCATCAGTGTCCCACATTAGTCCACTTCTATCTTTGCCTCCGCTGTCCCAGTCTTGGTCTCCTGCCTGATTATGCGACCGGCACTAACTGCCCTTCCTCCTTCCATTCTTGTCCCCTTCACTTCATCCTTCACGTGATAGCCAGAGCGACCTTTTCTACAGTTCCAAGCTGGTCACGGAACTTCGGTGCCCAGATCCCTCCATAGCCACCTGCGACCCTCAACGTGAAGCTCAGATTCTGTGGTACTGTAGCCCAAGCCCTCAGGACCTGGCTGCCGTTCACCTTCCCCTCCCATCTCCCCCGCTCTTCGCTGGCATCTCAGGCACCCATCGTGATGAGTTACTCGTAATTCCTCGAAGGTGCCAAGCTCTTGCTACCATCTGGCTTTGGCACACGTGGGCCCTCCGCCTGAAGGCTTCTGCTTCTGCTTTGCCCTGACTCATCTCTCCCACTTTCAGTTTAGATTCACGCCCTCCAATACAAACACTGCACGAGCCACATGTTTACTGCATCGTAAATTTTCAAGCAGCCACGTTAAAAAAACAGAAAAAAAAAGTTAAAAGTAGGCCAACACTCCAGCCCAGTACTAGCATCCGTGAGGTAAATCCAAGGATAGAATGTGGTCCCGCCCGCACGATGGAGTTGGGTTTCATGGGACCGTGTTTCACACTGCTTCCGTTTTGACGTTTAAATTCATGAAAATTTAGGCAAGTTCGAAGTCCATTTCCTCAGTCACGCTGGTCACACTTGAGTGGCTGGCGTGTTAACACGACGCAGACGTCAGTTTCCCTGGCATCCCTGGCTTGGGCTGGGCATCTCCCCACCCCCGCCGCCACCATGTTGCTACAGGATTTTGTGCTTAACTCCATCATAGTCCCTACTGCACCTGGATAGAGTTGCCTGCTTACTTGCCTCTGTTTTCCTTTAGACTCTATGCCTCTTGACAGAGGGGACTTCATCTTATTCATCTTTGTATTTTCAGCACCCGGACATCCTGGCTTCCAAAGGCTGCTCAGGGTATTTGCTTGCACGAGATTGGACACCTGACCAGCCACGATCTTCTCTGGGCCTTCAGAGAGCTGCAGAATCGGGTCCCTGACCCGCTCTTGGGCCTCGCTTCCTACCCCCTCCCCTTGTTCACTCGGCTGCAGCCGCCCTGGCTCTGGGCCATTTCCTGGAGGCCCTGCAGATGTGCTAACCTCAGGCCCTCAGTGCTATGTTCCCTGAGCCCGGATGGCCTTCTCCCCTGCAGAGCCAATGACCTTCCCTTGCTATCTCGGAGCATTCAAGCACCTCATCGAAGCTGCTGTTTCCGGCCACGCTTTCAGAAATAGGCCCCGTTCTGCCAGTCATTTCCTAACCCCTGAACTTTGTTTCTCGTGACGGTGCCCATCACCACCTGGCACGCTGTTGACTAGAGTGCAGGTTTCGTGAGAGCAAGCACTTTCCTGTGCTGTCCCGTGACGTATTTCTGGAACCTAGAATAGTCCCCGGCACCCTGTAGGAGCTCAGTAAATACTTGCGGATTGCAGGAAGGTTAGACTGTGGATCACAGGGGAACTTAGGCAAAGAGAAAAGATAACAAGGCACTCAGAAGCAGAGTTCCAGAAATTTCAATATTTCTCTCACTTGAAGTTTCCAAATGTCCGTTGAAAAGTTACCCAACAGCCAGCTTTTCCTTGGTTTATGGTGTAAAAGTTGCTGTAGGAGGAAAAATAATTATTTGTTTAGGAGACTGAAGCTTCACGAGGATGTCTGATTCTCCGACCCCAGGACCGAGGGACCCCCGATCCTCCAAAGGCAGAGGGGTTGGATGGGCGGAATGTGGTTGCTGGAAGCTTCCATGGCAGTTGGTAAAGGGGACCATCAGTTGGACTGATGGAAGGGATCCACAGGATGCACAGAATAGAAAGACGCCAGGTAGGGAAGCTTCTGGGAAAAGCAGTCAGACTAGATGTTGGGCTGCCCTATCTTGAGTGACAGCGAGCAGAAAACGTGAGGGCTGGAGGCAAAGATCTAGGTCTCGGTCAGCATACGACCGCTCTGGAACATGACAGGGTGATGTGGGACAGGCCACTCACTCAGCGCTTTGTCCTCATTTGTGGAACGGAGGTAATTTGTATCTCCCAGGGTTGTTGTGAAGATGTGTGCTCTGGAAGCTGTTACATCTCTGAGAGATACAAGTGATCGGCACCATGGGCATTTCCCCATGGGTTCTCTCGTCTGCCCACCCTCCACAGGCAGTTACTGAGTTTATTGATTGTATACCACTCAGGGGTCTTGTAAACTTTTATTTTGTTATAAAACTCAGAGCATTTCCTCTTGAATGTCCCTCAGGTTCAGAAAAACAAATCTGATCTAACCTGTGACTTAAGGAGCTGTTATTTGACCTTTCAACAAATACTGTTTTCCAATGATTTCATATGTGAGTTTCTTATCTCCCCAGATACACTGTACGCTGCTTGTTGTTAGGAGCACAGACTTCAGAGTCGTTCAGTCCTGGTTTTAAATCTTGGCTTTGCTACTTGCAGTGTAGGGCTTTCGGTAGATTATGCAATCTCTTTAAGCATTCATCTTCTCATCCATGATATCGACATTGCAATGTCGTTTGTAAAGTGAGAATTAGGAGATAATGCATCTAAAGTTCCTGACCCAGTACCTAGTACATGGTAAGAGCCCAATCAGTGGTACCTTCTGAACAATAGTTACTAGCACAACACTAGATATTAGAATGAATTTGGCCAAAATACTAGATTGAATGCTGCAAGTTAAACAAAGGAAGCAAATAGTAACTCCAGGCCATTTTTGGCTGTAAGCTCCCAGCCTATCAATAGGAACCGAAAGGGTATGGCTTCCTGACCCAGGCAGAAACTTACACGGTAATAGAAAAGCGATTTATTTTCTTGGGGTGACAAGTGATAAATTTCACTTGAAATATGGCAGTGGGCTTGGGGAGATTGGTGATATTAGTCCTGATAGGTTTGGTTGGCAGGATGGTATGGGACATGAACATGAGGCAGCACAGTTTTTATAGTTTTATTTTTTACCATATTTTTTTAGATTTATTTCCTTAAGAGACAAATAGAGCACACGTACGGGGAGGGGCAGAGGGAGAGAGCAAATCTTGAAGCAGACTACCGGTTAAACATGGAGCCCATCTCCGGGCTCAATCTCAGGACCCCAAGATGATGACCTGAGCCAAAACCAAGTGACCTAAACCAATCACTTAACTGACTAAGCCACCCAGGCGCCCTGAGGCAGCATAGTTTTGAGTCTATTTCCCTATTTCAAAGCCTCTGCCCCATTTTCACACCACGGGTCTTGATTTTGTTCAAAGGATTTAATGGACATGAAGGTAGATGTCTTATTATACATCACCAAAAATGATTCGCATTTTATTTATTTGTTATTTGCTTAATTTATGCACACAAGCAACAGTTCTTAGACTACTGAGCTCTGTGCTACATTGCACAAATCAAAGATGAGACACATCTTTGTCTCTTTTTGTTGTTGTTGTTGTTGTTTTTGAGGGAGAGACAAAGAGTGGGTGCAAGCATGGGGAAGGGGTAGAGAGGCACAGAGGGAGAGGGAGAGAATCTTAAGCCTACTCCTTGCTGAGCACAGAGACTGACCTGGGTCCATCTAACAACCCTGAGATCATGACCTGAGCCAAAATGAAGAGTCGGATGCTTAACCGACTGAGCTACCCAGGCGCCCCTGAGACACAGTTTTTGACCTTATTTATAGTCTGGTGCAGAAATCAGACACGTAACCAACTATACTTAAACGCTGAATGTGCTATTTTTAGTTATGTTCAGAGTGACATGGGGAATATTTTTCCTATCTTTGTAAGATTTTTAAAATAAGGCGTACCTTGGCAGGCAGAATTAGTTTTCCTCTCAGCCTCTGGAAGACATTACACTTCTCTATTTTGCCTGTCATCTTGGCGTTAAGAAATTGGTCATCAGTGTAAATATTATTCCTCTGTAGCTGATACCTTTTCGCTTTGACTAGTTTTACCATTTTCTCTCTGTTCATCTGCGGTTTTACCTCAATGTGTCTAGATTTGTATTTCTTTTACAAGGGATTCATTGTGATCGCCTAGGTTGAACATTTGTGGCTTTATCAGTTCTGGAAAATGATCTACCCTTATCATTTTTTTTCAAGTTTAAAAAAATTGTGGTAAAATATACCTAACAAAATTTACCATTTTAACCATTTTTAAGTGTATAATTCAGTAGCTCTATGTATATTCCCATTGTCGTGTGACCATATAACCACCATCCAGCTCCAGGACATTTTTTATTTTCTGAAATTCTATACTCATTAAACCCTAATTCTTCCTTCCCCCTGTCCCTGACAATCACAATACTATTTTCTGTCCCTTCAAATGAGACTGCGCTAGGTACTTCATAGAAGTGGAATCATACAGTGTTTGTCCTTTCGGGACTGCCTTTATTTCACTTAGCATACTGTCCTCAAGATTCCTTCATATTGTAGCAGGTGTCAGAATTCTCTTCATTTGTAAAGCTGAATATTATAATACTCCATTGTCTGTACGTACCACATTTTGTTTATCTGTCCATCCATTGATGGGCACTTGGCTTGTATTTCCATCTTTGGGCTATTGTGAATAATGCCTCTATGAACATGGGTGTACAGACATCTATTTGAGTCCCTGCTTTCCATTCTTTTGACTATAGATCCGGAAATGGAATTGCTGGATCATAGAATTCTGTTTTTGATTTTTTAAAAAGATTTTTATTTATTTGAGAGAGAGAGCAAGAGAAGGGCAGAGGCAGAGGGAGAAGCAGGCTCCCCACTGAGCAGGGAGCCTGATGCCGGGCTCAGTCCCAGGACCCTGGGATCGTGACCTGAGCTGAAGCCAGATGCTTAAGTGACTGAGCCACCAGGTGCCACTCCATTTTTTATTTTTTGAGACACCCCTATACTATTTTCCGTGGTGGCTCCACCACATTACATTCCTACGAGCAGTGAATAAAGAATCCAGTTTTTCCACATCAAGAATCACAGCTGTGATTGGTTGGTTTGGTTTTTTTTTTTTTTTTTTTGATAATAGACTTCCTAATGGGTATGATGTGGTATCTTATCATGGTTTTGGTTTGCATTTCCCAAATGATTAATGATATCGGCCATCTTTTCATATGCTTATTGACCAATTGTATATCCTTGGACAAATGTCTATTCAAGTTCATTGTCCATTTTTTAATAGTGGGCTGTTTTTTTGTTGCTGAGTTGTAGGACTTCCTTATCTATTCTAGATATTGATTCCTTATTAGATATAGGATATAGATATAGGATTAGAAATGGGATAACCCATTCCATGGTTATATGGAATAACCTTTTAACTCTATTGATGGTATCCTTTGATGTAGGAAAGTTTAAAGTTTTGATACAGTCCAATTTATTTGTTTTTTCTTTTGTTGCCTGTTTTTGGTGTCATATCCAAGATATCACTGCCAAATCCAATGGCATCAAGATTTTCCCCCATGTTTTCTTATAAGAGTTTTGTACTTGTAGCTCTTCCATTTAGAGTTTTGATCCACTCTAGGTTAATTTTTGTGTATGGGATAAGGTAAAAGTTCAACTTCACTTTTTTGCAACACAACACCATTTTTTGAAAAGATCATTATTTCATGAAATATTGCCTCTTCTCCTTCGTTTCTAGTCTCCCTTTTGGAATGCAGAATAGACACAGATTTAGCTTTCTTTGTCCTTTATGGGTTTTTTTTTGTTTGTTTGTTTCATTCTTCATGTTTCTTAATCTTTCTTTGTCTCCATTATCTTTGTGATATGAATTCTGTATACTTTTTTCAGCTTTGTTTTTTAATTTACAAATTCTTCTTCTGCGTCAGTCTACTACTTAATCTGTTCACGGAGTTTAAAATTCAATTTCAATTACATTTGTTTCTTTTTTGAAGGTCTATTTAGTTCTTTTCTACATATGTCTGATCAATTTTTAGTCTCTTATTCTTATACTTCTAGTTAATTCTCCTATATTATAAACATACTATATAAACTTAGTTAGTATTCTGTAACCACTGCTACCTATATTTAAAGTCTTGGAAGGTAATTTTCCTCCTACGTGTTGTTTCTGTGTCTCTCAGGGGATTTTGCGTCCTCATGTATTTTGTGATTTTTGATTGTGAGCTAACATTCTTTGGAACTTCTTGAGAAGTTCTTAGTGAGAGTTCTTAGAGGCGTGAGTGGAGAGAATTTGTGGTTTCTTTTGCCAGATGCTTGGGTACTACCAACCTTGGATCACCTGATTTTTTGACTTGTTTGTTTTTGGAACATGAAGGAAACCTGAATTCAGGCCCCAGACTTATCTGGCGTCTCACATGTGGTTGAAAATTCACAAAGGAGACTTTTGGATCCTGTACCAAGTACCTCAATGGACATTACTATTTCTTACTATATTCTTTTGGGAGGTATGTGTGTGTCTCTTTTAACTCTTCACTGAATGTGTAATCCTTTGCAATCCCAGAGAAATGTTTAGGTCTCTAATCTTACTCTTGAACTCATTTGGACTCCAGACTTATTGTGCTGCCTCCAAGTGGCCATTAAAACAAATGCTCTAGATTACTGTGTATCAGCAGACTTTCTAGAATAGCCCCTCACTTTAACATTCACCCTCCTCTCTGAGTTTGTGCTGTGGTTTCATCTTTGATCTTTGAGTACTTTCTTCATTTGCTTATGAAACAGAAAGCTTGTTAAATTTTACCCGGTGGTCTATAGCAGAAAGATTTCTTGGATGTGAAATCCTCTATTATACCATACACCTCCATGGGTTTCCACAGCGCTACGTTCCGCGATGTTTCTAACTTGATCTTTCATTTATGTTTTATGTATATTATGTTAATTCTCACAGAAAGTCTGTAAGATAGATATTATCATGATCATTATCCCCCATTTTTTTCTGAGAGGGGGGAGGAGCAGAGGAAAAGGGAGAGAGAGTTTCTCAAACCAGGCTCCACATCCAGCTCGGAGCCAGACGCGGGGCTCAATCCCACGACCCTGAGACTAGGACCTGAGCTGAAATCAAGAGTGGACACCCAGCCACTGAGCCACCCAGGCACCCCAATCATTATTCCCACTTTAAAGATGAAGAAACTGAGGCATAAAAAGTTAAATAATATGCCCAAGATCATGAAGCCATGAAGTAGTAGGTATTTGGATCTGGGATCTGGGCTCTCTGGCTTCAGTGCGCATGCACTTACCCCCTTCAGTCAGTCACAGTCACTTTCTGCCTTGTGCCTGGCTTCCTGCTTACAATCAGAATGAGGAGGCAATGCATACCCATATGGAACCTTTAAAAAATACTGTTAGACAATAATACGTACTCAAATTCTATGTTATGTGTGGACATTCTTAAGTACTATAGATATTCACAGAAGAAGGATGATCAATGGGGACTTTTCCTGCGAGTGTGGGGACTTGAAACAGGTCTTCAGAACTAGATTTGAACTGACTAAGTAAGAGAAAAGGGAATGAGGGAGGAATTCCAGAGCGGGGGAGATAAGAACCCAACGGCAGAAGTAGAAATGAGCATGATACTGTATGTTTTAAAAATCCTGGCCCATGAAGCAGGTCTTCCTCGGGATAAATGAACAATTCAGTTGGAGAGGTATGGAGGAGCCTAAAAACCAGGTAAAGAAATTTAGATGTCGAGGTAGAAATTAGGTTTCAGGAAGATATCTTTGTCCAACAGCATACTGGATGGAAGTTACCAAAAACTGGGAAGGGTCTGACATTTTACCCAACCCGCAATCAACAAAGTTAGCCCCTTGTGAGGATGTTGGCAGAAGATTCAAGACTCCTGAGTCAGAGACAAAGGACTTTATTATTTGTAGCACAATAAACAGCATGAGTTTCAGTTTCGCATCCATTCTCCTTGCTCCTTGGGTCCCACAGAGGTGATGCAGAGTGAATGCTGTATTTTCCACAACTTGCTCTCTCAACCAAGGAACCCCAAGCCTGAGAAACTCAAATCTTTTGTAGTGGTCTGCAAGAGCCTCTGCCTGGCTTTTGCCTGGGGCGGGGGGGATATTCTCATTAAACTAGACAGTACACAAACCTGTTCCCTGCTCTAGAGGGAGACAGTCTGAAAATAGAGCCACCTGGGCCTCTGCTTGCAAGAGGGGAAGCAACATGAGAAACCCATGAGAAATTGTTTCCCAGCAGAAGTAATCGGAAAAATAGCAATCCAAGTATGAAGTGTTTGGGATATTTCCTGTAAGTTCTATAAGATCAGAGATCTTACCTGTTGGCTGTTGGCTGAATGTTTGTATCCCCTCCCCACGAAATCGTATGTTGGAGCTCTAATTCCCACTGGGATGGTATTTGGAAGTAGAGCCTTTAGGAGGTAGTCATGAAGGTAGAGCCCTCCTGAATTCTCGAACTTTTAAGAAGATAAGGATCTCTCTTTCTGCCATATGAGGATACAGAAGGAGGCTATGTACCAAGCAAGAAGATAGCCCTGTACAGACATTGTGTCTGCTGGCACCTTGATCTTGGGTTTCCCAGTCCTCAGAACTGTGAAAGATAAATGTTTGTTATTTAAGCCACCCAGTCTGTGGTAATCTGTTAAAGCAGTCCACACTGACTAAGTTGTCAGTCCACACTGACCTGTTGTCAGTCTCGTTCACTGTACAAGTCCCACAGATAAGTGTGTAATAGGCCTTTAATACATATTTACTGTCTGATAAATATTTAGTGTCTAACAATTTTTTAGCGTTTAGTATGTGCCAGGCACAGCACTTACCACTTGGCAAGGGTTAACGCATTTAATCCTCGTAACAGTAGGTACTTTCATAATCCCATTCTACAGATGGGATACATACAGACACCCACGTAGAACTGTTCAGTTCAGCAAAGTTGAAGGATACAGGATCAAGATATAAAACTCAGTTGTATTTCTGTACACTAGCAATGAGCAATCCAAAGCTGAAATTTAAGATAAAAATTCCATTTACAATACTATCAAAAAGAATGAAATACTTAGGCATAGATTATTGTTAAGATGGCATTATTCCAGGCACTTGGGTGGCTCAGTCGGTTAAGCGTCTGCCTTCAGCTAGGGTCACCATCCCCGGGTCCTGGGATCGAGCCCCACATCAGGCTCCCTGCTCCATGGGGAGTCTACTTCTCCCTCTTCCTCTGCCACTCCCCCTGCTTATGCTCCCTCTTTCTCTGTCAAATGAATAAATAAAATCTTTTTAAAAAATGGCGTTATTCTACTTCAAACCTACTAGTACAGCTAGTACCCAAAAGAAAGCCAAAGCCCAGGAAAACAACACAAAATAACAAGTGTTGGTGAGAATGTGGAGGCACTGAAACGCTCATGCACCGTTGGTAGGGACGTAAAATGATGCAGGTCATGGAAAATAGCCACAGTCTAGTGGCTCTTCAAAAGTTAAAAACAGAATTACCATATGATCCAGCAATTTCACTTCTGGATATACATCCCAAAGAACTGAAAATAGGAACTCAAACAGACATTTGTACACCCATGTTCACAGCAGCACTATTTACAATAACCTGAAGCAACTCAGGTGTCCATCACCAGATGGGTCAAAAAGATGTGTCATAAGCATGCAATGGAATATTTTTCAGTCTTGAAAAGGAAGGGAATTCTGACGTAATTTACAATATGGACGAACTTTTGGGACATTGTTGAGTGAAATAAAGCAGTCACAGAAGGACAAATCTCTGTGACTCCACTGACATGAGGTATCTACAGTAGTCAAATTCATGGACACAGAAAGTAGCATGGTGGTTGCCATGGCTGGGCAGAGAGAGGAAAGGAGTTATCATTCGGTGGTTGTGAGTTTCAGTTTTAAAAGATGAAAAGAGGGGCACCTGGGTGGCTCAGTGGGTTAAAGCTGCTGCCTTCGGCTCGGGTCATGGTCTCAGGTCCTGGGATCGAGCCCCGCGTTGGGCTCTCTGCTCAGCAGGGAGCCTGCTTCCCCCTCTCTCTCTCTGCCTGCCTCTCTGCCTACTTGGGATCTCTCTCTCTCTCTTTCTCTGTCAAATAAATAAATGAATAAATCTTAAAAAAAATTTAAAAGATGAAAAGAATTCTGGACGTGGACAGTGAAGACAGCTGTAAACAGTGTGAATAGCCAAATATGGTATGGCCATATAGTGGAATATTATTCAGCCATAAAAAAGAAGTACTCATACATGCTCTAACAAGTATGAATCTTAAAAACATTACACTAAGTAAAAGAATTCAGATACAAAAGGTCACATATTCTATTATTCCATTTATGGAAATGTCCAGAATAGTCAAATCCATAGAAACAGAACGTAGATTAATAGTTGCTAGGGAATGGAGGGAGGAGGGAATTGAGAAGTATGGGGTTTCTTTTTAGGGAGGTGGAAATGTTCTGGAATTAGTGGTGATGGTTACACAACACAGTGGATCTCAGAAAGTTTCTACATTGTATACTTTAAAATTGGTAAAGGGGCGCCTGGATGACTCAGTTGGTTAAGTGTCCAACTCCTGATTCCAGCTCAGGTCATGATTTCAGAGTTGTGAGATCAAGCCCGGAGTCGGGCTCCATGCTGAACATGGAGCCTGCTTAAGATTCTCTCTCTCCCTCCCCCTCTGCTCCTTCCCCTTCCCCAAATAATGTATTTATACCTCACATAGAACTTTCCTTCCTTCCTTCCTTCCTTCCTTCCTTCCTTCCTTCCTTCCTTCCTTCCTTCCTCCTCTTTCTTTCTTTCCTTTTCTTCTTTCTTTCTTTCCTTTTCTTCTTTCTTTCTTTCTTTCTTTCTTTCTTTCTTCAGTAAAAAATACCCATTAAAACTACATTTGACAGTTGGGTTACCAAAGAACTTATACTTCTGCTGTGGGCACGGTTAACAAAATTTCTTTAGAAACGTTCTAGATATTATAACCTCATGGCAGAACCTACCAATAGACTTCTGTTTTCAGTTTTCCATTGCAATCCAAATCCTGGTTTTTTTGTTTTCTTTTATCAGGAGAAAACTGAGTTTGTGAAGGGATAGACATACAACTACACAGCTACTCACCTGGGATTTCAGAAGGCTGGCTGCAGTTCTCCAGGAACAAGTCCCAAGAAGTTTCATGGTGAAATAAACAGAAATCTGCAAGTAATACTTTGGTAAGATATTGTGGGAGTCAATACTGTATCTACGCAGGTCTGGTTAGCTCATCTGTATGAGTGGTCAGAGAATTTCCCTAGAGAATTAGGAATTTACAAGGATGTTCTCAGAGCTGCTAAAACCAGAAAAATTTTTGTTTTTTCTTTCATCTTCCATGGTTACCAAAAGAAATATACATTACAAATTTCAAATCTAAGAACTGGACGTCTGGTATTGTAAGTCTGTGTGTAAGAGAAATTCTCCCTTCACTGCCTATGTCTCAGACCAAGGTCATCTATATGGCTGTGTGATATGAAGTCTGCACTGCTGTAAATCAGATTTCCCTACCCTTAGGTGACTTCCAAAACTTCACTTCTCTCTTCAAACTCTCTACACAGCCCTCCACTTCCTCTCTTCAAAGGCGCCTGCTACTTCACTAAATGACTGGAGTCTGCCACGCAGCTTCCTGCAGCTCCCGCCTCCCATTCATGCCATCCCCCTGCCCACATGGAAGGGAGTCACGCAACCAATTCTCCTTTATCTGACCTTTGTGCATCATCCCCAAGTTCACCGGCTACGTGAAGAAGGGAACACTAGCAGGAACACAAACCTCTTAGTTAAGATTGGCATCTTGCTTCTCCTCTCCAGTTGTTTCTTCTGAAGGCAGTGGTCAATTTCCAGTTTCTTTCAATCTTGACTCACCGAATTTCTCAATCTCCACCTGACCCAGTTTTATTGCCGTCCCTCATAGCTTCTTGAGATTCTCCATTTCTGCGTGTGGCTTCTGTGAGGCTCTTCTCCTCTAGGGGTTTTAGATTTTAAGACTCTTTTATGGGTCCCTCTTCCCCTGCCCATCCCCCAGAGCTTGGGTCCCTCAGAGTTCTGCCTTAGCTCCTTGCTTTTCTCTTGGTTTCCCGCTTCTGGTTATTTCATTTCTTTACGTGATTATAACCATTGTGCACGTGTGGATGCCTGCTAAGCATCTCTACTTGGAGATCCCATAGGCTCCTCAAACTTGGCATGTCCCAAATTGCCTCGCCTACAAGTTTATCACTCTTTTTTCAGTTTGCCTACAACTTATCTACTGATTTCAGTTCTCTCATCACTGTACCAGTCAGGATTCTGTTAGGGTGCTCACAGACAATTTCAGATCCCCTATATGGACCTTGCGCTCAGAATAAGAATGGAAAGCTCTGAGCTCATCATTTCCTTCTCCAAGTTCTCCAGCACATGTAGAAGCAACCAACCAATCCTATTATAGCTCATATTGTCACTAAAATATCCTATGGCAGCAGACTCTTGTTCACCCAAAGCTTTACCTTTTATGGCAGAAATTGGCAAACTAAGCCTCCCGGACCAAACCTGGCCTGCGTTCTGTTTTTGTAAATAAAGTTTGATCAGAACACAGTCACGCCCATTCATATACTTGCTGTCTAATGGCTGCTTTTGAGTTACAACCACAAAGTTGAGTGGTTGTGGCTCACAAAGCCTAAAATATTTACTGTCGCTTCCTTTTCAGAAAAGGTTTGCCAACCCCTGTTCTATAAGCATTTGATTAAAGGTGACGAGGTCTGACAATTTGTGCAACTGTTTTTGCCACATAGAACTCTAGTGTCCTCCTTGCCTCTGGAAACAGAAGCCCATTAGTAATACCTTTAAATCTAATAAAATCAGAGAATGCATTCCAGGTAACCCAGAACCTATCCGGAGAACTCATCCTTCAGGCCCTAGACCCTGGAATCCTGTCCAGCACAAAATTCTCTATCAGATTTCAATCAGAGAAGCAAAACCACTTAAGATTTGACCTCACACCATTGTGAGATGTGGTTACACGGTCACTGTGAGGTCGTGTTCTCTGTGCCTCTTGCAGAGCACAAAGTTTTCAGGGCGGGAAGTCAGGAAGGGAAGGAGGAGGTAAAGTGGGAGAGGAAGAGCAGGAACGGGCCGGAAGCCAGGGCCTTGAGCTGGAGGCCCATGAAGATGGACTGGAACCTGTGTCAGTTTCTCATTACCTGCAGCTTCTACAGGAAGAGCTGGCCTACTTTGCTATGGAGCTAGATACTCACCTGTCCCAGGGTCAGAAGAGGTGAAGGAAGATCCAGGAGGAGGTAGCGCAGCTGCAGGACCGGCTGTGGCCCCACGCCAAGGAGATGAGCCAGTAGATAATTGACAACGAGCATGAGGTCCATCCATGCCTCCTGCTTCTGCACCAACCTTACGTGTGGGAAAACATGGCAGCTGCTTCCCTTCTGCTTACCAGCCAGAAACATACAAAGAGGAGAGTTCTGGGAGATAGTCATTTTAGCCAAATTAACAAATTACAAACCACCACAATCACATTCCCAAGTATTCCCAACTTTTTAATTGGATTATCCTAAATTTTGATTAAATTACTTAAGATTTCCAATTTATATTTTCTGTCTTTCTGTGTATCTCTAATGTATCTAATCTCAAGTAATAGCACCCTAGTCCCTAAACTTCTAAAGCTGGGTATCTGGGTTCATTTCTTCCATCCTCGTCGTTAATCACTCACCAAATATGGCTTGTTTTTAGGTCCTAAATAGATTTCTAATGTGTATGTTCCTCTTTAGCAGTGAACTAGCACCTCCCTAATCCAGGCTTTCCTAATCTTTCAGCTTTTTGCTGTCACGCCTAAACAGTCTCCCTGCCTTTGATTTTGCCCTGGTGAAATCCATCCTCCTTTCTATACTGCCTCAAGCACAAATTGAATTACATCCTGCATTCTCCCATTTGCTACTCTGGAGTATTCTACTTGGTAGGAACAGGAGGATCTTGTGTATAGCTTCGAGGAACTTTCTTGCTTTTCTTGTGTTCGCAGGTAAGGTTACTTGGGGGGAGGGTGGTAAAATTTAAATAACACAAAACTTGGTATTTTAACCATTTTTCAGTGTACAGTAGTTCAGGAGCATAAAGTATACTTGCATTGTTGTGAAACTGTTCCCACCATCCAACTCCAGAATTGTTTTCATCCTCCCACGCTGAAATTCTATACCCATTAGAGACTCCCCAGCTCTTGGCAACCATCATTCTACTTTCCGTCTATGAATCTGATTATTGACGACTCTAGGTACTTCATCTAAGTGGAATCACACAGTATTTGTGGAGTTTGTTTTTGTTTTGGGGGTTTTTTTTTGGTTTTGTTTTTGGGTTTTTTTGTGACTCGATTACTTCACTCAGCATAATATCCTCAAGGCTCATCCGTGGTGTAGCCCGAGTCAGAATTTCCTTCCTTTTAAAAGCTGAATAATGGGGCACCTGGGTGGCTCAGTTGTTAAGCGTCTGCCTTCGGTGCAGGTCATGATCTGAGCGTCCTGGGATCAAGCCCCGCATGGGGCTCCCTGCTCAGCAGGAGGCCTGCTTCTCCTTCTCCCACACCCCCTGCTGTGTTCCCTGTCTTTCTGTCTCTCTCTTTGTGTCAAATAAGTAAATAAAATCTTAAAAAAATAATAATAAAAGCTGAATAATATTCTAGGGGCGCCTGGGTGGCTCAGTTGGTTAAGGCCATGATCTCAGGGTCCTAAGGCATAGCCCCCACCCCCACCGCGCCAGGCTCCCTGCTCAGCAGGGAGTCTGCTTGAGATTCTTTCTCTCTGCCCCTCCCCTCCCGCTTGCGCGCTCTCTCTAAAATAAATAAATAAATAAATAAAAATAAAATTTTTAAAGGCCAAGTAACGTTCTATGGTATGCATACACCACATTTTGCTTCTCCGTTTTTCTGTCAATGGACATTTGCGTTGTTTCCATCTTCTGGCTGTTGTGGGCGGTGCTGCTGCGAACGGGGGGGTGTGCAAATAGCTCTTGAGTTTCTGCTTCCCATTCTTGCGGGTATACCCAAAAGTGGCATCTTCGGATCATACAGTCATTCTATTTTTAATTTGTTGAGGAACTGCCGTACTATTTTCCATATTTACCTCAGCAGTGGGATTTCTCACTTCCGCACATCCTCACAACCCTTGTTCATTGATCTCTTTGTTTTGGTAACAGCCATCCTAGTGGCTGCAAACTGGTCCCTCATTGTGGTTTTGATTTGCATTTCCCTACTGATTCGTGATGTTGAGCTTCTTTTCATGGGCTTAATGGCCATTTGTCTATCTTTGGAGAAATGACCATTCAACTCAGTCGGCCCACTTTTTAATTTGGTTGTTTTTTCATTGTTAGGATGTAGGAGATTATATATACTGTATATACATATATGATTTATTAGCCTCTTATCAGATATATGATTCGCAATTATTGTCTCCAGTTCCATGGTTGCCTTTTTACTCTGTTAATAGGTCCTTTGATGCACAAAAGTTTTGAATTGTTTTTTAAAGTTTTAAATTTTGATAAAATTTAAAAATTTACCTATGTTTTCTTTTGTTGCTTGTGCTTTTGATGTCATATCCAAGAAATCACTGCCACGTCCAGGGTCATGAAGCTTTCCCCTTGTGTTTTCTTCTAAGAGCTTTCTAGTTTTAGCCTTTATGTTTAGATCTTAGATCCATTTTAAGTCAATTTTTGTATATAGTGTAAGTAAGGGTAACTTTATGTGTGAGTATCCAGTTTTCCCAACACTTTTTGTTGAAAAGATTGTCCTTTCCTTGTTGAATGGTCTTCAAACTCTTGTCAAAAATCATTTGTCATATATGTGGTTTACTTCTGGGCACTCTATTCAATTCCATTGACCTATATATTTGTCTATATGTTAGTAACACGCTGTTTTGATTACAGTAGTTTTGTAATAGGCTTTGAAATCAGGAAGTGTGATGCCTCCACTATTTTTTTTACTGGAATTTCTTTCTTCTTTAAAATTAATATATAATGTATTATTTATTTCAGGAGTACATGTCTGTGAATCATCAGTCTTACACAATTCACAGCGCTCACCACAGCACATACCCTCCCCAGTGTCCATCACCCAGCCACCCCACCCCCCTCACCCCCCTCACCCCCCTCCCCTCCAGCAATCCTCAGTTTGTTTCCTGAGATTAAGAGTCTCTTATGGTTTGTCTCCCTCCCTGGTTTTGTCTTGTTTCATTTTTTCGTCCCTTCCCCTATGATCCTCTCTGCCTTGTTTTTCAAATTCCACATATCAGAGAGATCATATGATAATTGTTTCTCTGACTGACTTATTTCGCTTAGCATAATACCCTCTAGTTCCATCCATGTCATTGTAAATGGCAAGATTTCTCCAACATTTTTTTTAAGATTGTTTTTGCTATTTGGGGTTGTAGTTCCTAGTTTTTTTTAAATAAATGAGTATTAATTTCGTGATAATAAAACATTAAAAGGCAAATTTAATAAAATGTTATCTACTCAAACAGCTGCCTACACAAACAAAGCAAAACTCATCAGTAGGTCCTCACCATGTGCTGAATACAGTCCAAATTCCTCAGCAGGCCATTCAAGGCTGTCCACATCCTGTCTTCTATAGGTTTACCTTTCCTTGTCTCACCCCTGTCCCCACCTTCCACCTTGTGCTTCTTTTGCCTAACTGCTTGCATTTCTTATCACAGTCTATCTCCTTCTACCGCTGGACCTTTGCTTACACTGTTCCATCTGCCAAAAGCACCCTTCCTACTTTTTGGGAGTGACTCCTTCTTATTCTTCCTTTAGAAATTAGGTTATACACCATCTTTTTCAAGAAGCTTTTCCCAAATCCCCATGCTGGGCTAACAACCCTCTCTTCTGAGTTCCAGTGGTCCCAAGTCTATGTTGCTTGGTTAAGACATTCCATTAAACAGCACTTGCATAGAAGTTCTTCCAGATCAGAGACCAGAGCTTCTCCTTTTTTTGTTTAACTTCTAGTGGCTACACAATCTTTGGCACATAGATTACCTTTGTTAAAGTTAATTCAATAAAACGGAAAGGAATTTTGTGTCTCTAAGGCAAGTGCCTGTTGTTAAGGGTGGGATATCACTGCCCTTGGCAAAGGGAGGCCTGAGTGGGAAAAATTCTCTCCTATTGTTCCTGGGGATCAGGCTCATTGGGATGTAGAATACATAAAATTTTGCAGAGGAGTATAAGTAGCAGATGACTTCGATATCATAGATTGGGAAAATCCTCCGGTTGCCAGATCAGTATGCAGGGCGTCTGCTTGAGTAAGTATATAAAGTTTAGGTCATTCCAAAGGCCACCAGGCAAAAATCCAGTTCCTCTGTGATGTGGCAGTCCTTTCCTGGAGGAATGCCAGAGGTCCTGGGAATCTTTTTATTTTTCAGTGCACTGAGATGGAAACATGCTTTCCTCCACCTTAGCTCTTTAATTCTTGAGACCGTTTCCCCAAATGCATTCCAAAGATTGCCGGAGTCGCAACTATTTTGTAGACAGTATGGCTCTAAACCCAAAGGAGATTCTGTGTGCTTGGCTTCCGGGACTTCAGAGATGAACCAAATGCATTTAAGGCACAATATGTAGTAGTGGGTGCCCACAACACGGGGCCGGATGCCAGGAGGGCCGATTCATCGGCCACAGCAGGAGACACACGCTTCTCAGGAACTTCCCGCTCGTGCCCTGCTCAGAACCATTAGTCATACACAGACATGGCATGTCCAAGCAATGAACTTGATAAAGCACTTGAACTACACAGTTTGTGTAGCCATGCGAAAGGTGAGGGTGATGAACTTCCAATGCCAATCCTCCTCCTGTATCTGGCAAACTCGAGAGCAAGGAGTCACTGGGGTATAATATAGTTTTCTGCACGGTATCTTGTCTGTAAGATGTAACTGATAAATATTTGATACAATATCTTATCCAGAGGAACACACTGTGTTTTTCAGTGAAGTTTCTGTAATTGCCTGAGTATCATAGGAAGTGCATTTTTAACGGCTGGTATCATCCAATGACATCATCCTGATAGGCTCAATTTTGTGATGCAGCCATTCTTTAAAAAATTGTGAAAATGCCATATGAGCTGCCGAATAGCAAATAAGCGGTCTTTAATTTTAAATGCTTAGGTATTTAGGGAGAGGACTTAAAGAAAATGAAAAGCCTCATTTCTAGTAGTAAGGACACGGGGTGGCAGGGGGGAATCCCCCTGAAGAAGTGAATACGAATTAAAATGGTCCAGCAAAAAAGATCAAATCTATTTTGGGTTCCTGGCTGGCTCAGTGGTAGAGCACACAGCTCTTGATTTCAGGGACATAAGTTTGAGCCCCTCTACTTAGGCATAGAGTTAAAAAAAAAAAAAAAAGATCACATGTATTTTAATCCTGGTTACCATGGCCCCTGTGTGTTTCATGTTGCTAATTATATTGTTTCAATTTTCCTTAAAGCTTATTAATTCCAGATTAGATATGTCTTGCTTAGTTTTGGTAAAGTAGGATTGTTTCCCTCAGAAACATAATATCTGTATTCCTCAGCATTTCCAAATGAGTTCAAACTACCTTCTTTCTAATTCTTTGAAATCACATGTCAAAAAGGGAAGGTTCCTCTTAAAGGAAGGAGAACTCTCTGGTGTCCTAGGACAGCTTGTCCCAGGGACAATTTTTAAAGTGCTACTTAGACTTGCAGCCTTTTGGGCCTCCATTACCAAGGGAAGTTTCCCCTTTTAGCAACAATGTTCTTAGGAATTTGGTTTTTGTGTCATAAGCGCCACTGACATCCCTGCCTACCATGCTGGAAGGTGAGTTCTGACGTCAGGTTGCCTTCACGTGCTCGGTGAGTCTTCCTTGAGAGCCCGCAGAGCGCTGAGTGCTATGCGAGGAGCTAATTCATTCATTCCGTGTGGGAATTTACTGAGAGCTCTTTAGAGCGCATCACCCAGGGTAACCCAAGAGGAAGCCATTACTCTGGCATTGAGGAAGAGGAACTCGATGAGGATCCTTGACGCCATGCCTTGACGGATGAGTAACATTTTACCAGTTAAAGAAGAATTAGGGGAGAACCGTGGGGAAATGAGTTTGGACAGATAAGGTGGTTGCAGGAAAACGTGAAAACCAAGGGGAAGAATTTGGACCTGAATTGGTGGGTAATTCAGGAAGCAATCAACCATGGGTTGAAGAGCAGAAGGATGGCGTGACCAGTGAGTTGCTCAAGGAACATTCCTCAGACATGACGTGTTGGGGACAAGAGATGTTGGCCTGGAGGCAGCCAGGTAGCTCTTGCAGATGTTGGTCCATCGGAGGGAGATAAAACCTGGGGATGAGGTAACAGAAGAGGGAATGGAGAACGACAGGGCTTGGCTCGTGGTGGGAGACGAATAAATGTCTCTTGAGAGAATATTTAAATGGATAACTAATAGCACTGGATGTATTGAAAGGGAGCGAACATAAAACATGACTGACTCTGAGAATTTGAGCCAACATGACAAGAAGAATGGCTTATCATTTCATTGAGAGGGAGGAAGAGTATGAGACATGTAGTATATTCAAAGAAAAGGAAATTAATCACTCTACATTTCTGTAGGGTAGACTTTTGCTTCCTTCTGAGTATGGCACTCAATATATAGCAATTTATCAGTAAGGGTTACTAGGAAGTTTAATACTGCAAATAAGTAGGGGAGACAAGGGCATGGCTCTTAGCTTCTCCGGGGTCCTAAGAGGGCCTGTCCTGGGGATACCTCTCAAAGTGCAGTGTGGGCCCTTAGCCTCTTTGGCCTTGGTTTCCTCGTCTGAAAAATGCAGGAGTTGATCGGTGGCTAGCTAACACCCTTCCGGCGTTCGAAATCAGTGACTTTGTTCCATTTGCTGATATTGGTGTTCTTTCTCCTATAAAACAACTTAGAAAATGAGCCTCGGGTTCTCTGGCTTTATTCCTTCCATCTGAAGTGAGCAGAGGAAACTGATGTATGAGGCCCAGAGAGAATGGACGTCTGAGCCGCAGGGCTATTTCTCAGTTTGAAGGATCCCATTGCCAAAAATGGAAGTGGTGTTCGGAGTGTTGTTTTCGCCATGTCCTCTGGACTTAAATGGAACTGAATTCTCTTGCGAAGTTGGAGAGGAGAGGAGGGGGTGCCTTGGCGGGGAGCTGGCTGCTAATCTGTGCACCGGAGGTCCAAGTTCAAATATGCTTTCAGAAAAGCTTCAGTTCATTTTTCTCCACACACAATAGGGCTGTTGTGCCTCCAGAAGCTGGGAGACGGCAGCTGGGTTTCTAGAGCCCCGTGGCCAGCATCTTTCTGATTCCTTTTTGATTCTCTTCTTTGGAGACACACCCCACAGGACACATTGGTCTGGAGGATAAAATACTGGCCTGTCATTGTCATAAAGTCTGGAAAATGAGAAGCGCGTGCTGAATGGATGTTATCAGGCACTCATTAGTGCTTGGCCTCAGTGAATCATTCCGCAGTAGGTGCAAAAGCTTTCAGTAGAACAAGGGCATTAAATACTTTAACCTCCCCTTAATGATTTGCCTGCCTATGCTGGCCCTTTTAGGTAGGTAAGTCCCTAGACTGCTGGGTCCTTATGCTGTGTTGGTTTAATTCTATAAACTACCCTGTACAGGAATGTGTTGAATAAACGCCCATCTGATTTCAGAAGTCCAGAAGGATTTCTGTGCCTCCTGCTTATAGGATCTAATCAGATGGTCTCTGAAATGGCTCTGGCCCTCTTTTTTGGGAAAAATGTCTAAAATGAGAAATTGTGGGGTTTTTTCCTGCTAAATTCTGTGTACTGGCTTTTTCGTGTGTGTGATTTCTGTTTAAACAGATGAAATTTGGGACTCCTGGGACTTTGGGACTCAGTCTGTTAAGCGTCTGCCTTCTGCTCAGGTCATGATCCCAAGGTCTTGGGTTCGAGTCCCACATCGGGCTCCTTGCTCAACAGGGAGCCTGCTTCTTTCCCTGCCTACCACTCCCCCTGCTTGTGTTCTCTCTCTCTCTCTCTCTCTCTCTCTCCCTCTCTGACAAATAAATAAAATCTTAAAAAAAAAAAACCAATAAACAGATGAAATTTGAGGAATGAGCAGAAAAGGAAACTGAAGTCGAGAGATAGGGATATGTGGATGTATTTCGAAACAGTGATGGTGATAGCTGACATTTATTCACTGCGCGCTCTGTGCCAGACACCTTATGAATTTAATTCATCTGGTCCTCAAAGCGACTCCATAAAATAGATATCCTTATCACCCCAAATGTGAAACACAGGGAGACTAAATCCCAAAGGTGATAGGCCGTTGAGGCAGGCTCCCCAAGTGGTACTTAGAGTCAGAGACTGTACTGATTTCCTGTGAGCAGAGCATTCCCCCAATTCTCTTGTCTCTTGGCTTTAGGTTGTGTTGTGTTCCGGAGGTGCCCATTGTGTTGTATGTGATGTGGTTTAGTTCTGGGCACAGGTCTTGGCTCTTTGTTGTCCTTATACTCTGCTTCCCAGATATAGGATGAGCGGAGAGTAATAGAAGAGTAGAGAGGAGTGGAGAGCGAGGGAAGAAGGCACGACGTTGAGGCCCTACGTGCGCGCATGCGCATGCCGACTACACACACACACACACACACACACACACACACACACACTCCCAAGCCGACCCTTTTGTTTGTTCGCTATTCCCATCACTCAACTGCTCTCACAGGCTCCTTTCCTGCCAGCTTCTACATAGTCCTTCCCTGAGGGATCAGCCCTTTCCAGTCCAGGTCATGGGAAGGGGCAGGAAGGGACGGACTTCCCTTCCAAGGGCCTGCCGGAAAACCATGTTTGGACAGGGTCACCGACAAGAATTGATCAATAAGAAGAGCAACTGTGAAGGCCAAACCTCTGTGAGTGTAACAGTGCCATCAGTCGCTCTCAGAGCATAGAGGGACATCTGCGCTGTCCTTTGGGAGCTCAGCATTGACAAAGCAAAGACAGGTTCTGCGCCTGTGCCCCCACCTGTGCCCACAACCCAGGACGCCAAGATTAAGATCTTGGGATACATGTTGCCGGGTGTGCTGTCCTGTGCTCGTAGTTTCTTGTACCTTGGATTTAAAAATAACGCCAACTCACGCGGCGCCTGGTTGGCTCAGACGGTTGGACATCTGCCTTCAGCGCCAGGTCGTGACTTCGAGGCCTGGGGATCGAGCCCCGTGTCGGGCTCTCTGCTCAGAGGGGAGTTTGTTTCTCACTCTCGTTCTGCCTCTCCCCGCTGCTTGTGCTCGCTCCGTTTCTTTCTTTCTCTCTCAAATGAATAAATAAAATCTTAAAAAAATTAACTCCAACTCTCATAACCATACAATCAAATATTGTATCATTACAATGAATAAGATTGAATTAATATTGAAAGATATCCATGGGGCAGGGGCACCTGGGTGGCTCAGCTGGTTAGGTGTTTAAGCATCTGACTTTGGCTCAGGTCATGATCTCAGGGTCCTGGGATCCAGCGTGTGTGTGTGTGCGCGCGTGAGTGTGTGTGTGTGTGTGAGTGTGTGCACGTGAGTGTGTGTGTGTGAGTGGGGGGAGGTCCCCTGCTCAATGGGGAGTCTGCTTGTCCTCTGCCCCTCCCCCTACTCACGCTCTCTTTCTCAAATAAATAAATAAATCCTTAAAAAAAGGAAAGAAAGATATCGATGGTATGTTTATTAGGTGAAATACACTTGCACAATAGGACACTTGGTATGATCCCATTTGTGTAACAAAGATAGAAATACAGGCATAATAACAATAATAATGTGCAATCATATCTGCATAGTGTTTATTATACACCAGTCCTTATTCTAAGTGCTTTACATTTATTAACTTACTAATCTTCACAACAATCCTATAAAATGGATACTAATATTATCTCCATTTTATGTGAAGAAATCAAAGAAGGAGAAGTTTAGAAACTCGCTCAAGATCACCGCACAAAATGGCAAAGTCAGAATTCAAAGCTCCAACCTCCTGGCTCCAGAACGTCTACTATTAACCAGTATGCTGCGCTGTAAATGCCATGTAGGCTCAGAACAATTCTGGACATGCACGCCACGAGCTGCTAACAATGGCTAGCGAAGAGGAGTGGAAATGATGGTGGGGATAAGAGACAGGACAGGAAAAATCTGTTTTTATGATACATACCTTTGTACTTCGGGGCATTATTGTCCAACTCTCTTATGATTTGTTCACAGTTTTTAAGAATCCTTTAGCAGCAGGGCACCTGGGCGGCTCAGTGGGTTAAAGCCTCTGCCTTCAGCTCAGGTCGTGATCTCAGGGTCGTGGGATCGAGCCCCGCATGGGGCTCTCTGCTCAGCAGGGAGCCTGCTTCCCCCTCTCTCTCTGCCTGCCTCTCTGCCTGCTTGTGATCTCTCTCTGTCTCTCTCTGTGTCAAATAAATAAATAAAATCTTAAAAAAAAAAAAAAAGAATCCTTTAGCAGCTATAGATAATCATTAAATCTGGACAGAGTCTGTTTCTAGGAGGAGAAAGTGAGACGTGGGTTGGCTACCAGTAGAAGGGAAAGAGCATTGGCTTAAGAAGAAGAGGTTGATACCAGTGAGGTACTTGGGTACTGAGAGCTGTCAGAACCCCCGGAGACAGGAAGTGTGATGGTGCCTGCTGGGGGTGGGGAGCTGGGAGTTAGTGCTGAATGGGTACAGTTTCAGTTTTGCAAGATAAAAAGAGAGGGGTGGGACTCTTAACTAGAGGGAACAAACTGAGGGTTGCTGGAGGGGTGGCTGGGGGGTGGGGTACCTGGGGGATGGGCATTAAGGAGGGCATAGGACGGAATGAGCACTGGGAGCTCTAGGCAACTGATGAGTCGCTAAATTCTACCTCTGAAACCACTAACACACTATGTGTTAATTAATTGAATTTAAATTCAAAAAATAAATTCAAAAAAAAAGGGGGGTGGGGACGGATGGTGGTGGTGGTTGGAAAACAGTGCGAATGCATCTATTACCACTGAACCCTGCACTTGAAAAACTGGTTAGGATGGTAAATTTCATGTTAAGTGTATGTTGCTACCATAAAAAAGAAATTGAAGAGGATAAAAAAAAAAGGCGGAAGGAAGCGGGAGGAAGAGATCAGAAGAACCAGGGGCAACAAAGAAGGGAAAGGAGTTGAAATTGCTGCATAAATGCTATGGAGGACCTTGGCTGGCTGACACAGCCAGCTTTAACCACCCATATTTAGATACAAAGTCTCGGTGAGGGGAAAACTTATGTTCTCCAGGTCACAGAAATGAAGTATTTTGCATGCTTTAAAAATTAACCATTAATTGTCCTTTGGGGAGCTAGTTAGAGGGTCCTGGAGAGAATTCCAATCTTAACACACTTACTTGTCTCTATCCTGAGACTAGGTATTTTGGTTTAGAGGAAAGGTGGTTGTTTTACTTTTTATTTTATTTTATTTTTAAAGATTTTATTTATTTATCTGACAGAGACACAGTGAGAGAGGGAACACAAGCAGGGGGAGTGGGAGAAGGAAAAGCAGGCTTCCCACGGAGCAAGGAGTCCCATTCAGGGCTCAATCCCAGGACCTTTGAATCATGACCTGAGCTGAAGGCAGACGCTTAATGACCGAGCCACCCGCGTGCCCCAAGGTTGTTGTTTTAAAGCAGAAGTGAGCTCCCCGTCTCTGAAAAATGCAAATACACGTTGATCCGCTCTTCTACAGGGCCAACCAGCGTGGGAGAGTGGGGACCAGATTCAGCCGCACGGACACCCTGCTGGCCTGCTCGTGAGGTGGCCGCATCCCAGCAGATCCCAATAGCTCCTTTGCCAGGTCTGCCATCAGCTCACCCACCTTTGCCCTTGAACTAGAGCCAAGGTCTCTAGAGGAAGGAGTGTGCTATTCATATCTGGGCCTTCCCAGCACACACGGAGGTCAGGCTGTACTTAGCACTGACTGGTTCCCAGGGCTTCGTGTGTGGGGCACTGGCCCTGGAAAGACCAAATATCTGGAAAAGACAGCCTCGGAAAGGCCATCAGTCAGGGCCATCAACAATCATCCTCACTTGGGACATCTCTGACAATTTTGATTTGGGGGGCATACGATTGAGATTTTCTTAGTTTTTTCTAGGCTTGGATGCACTTCACTCTAGAGCACGGCATGGTTTCATTTTGGCAAGTATGAAGAGGTACCACCTTTCTAGGTCTTTCTTGTGGTCACTGTTTTCAGCTCCAGATAGCCACCTTTATAATAATTACAGTTACTGAGTCACTATTACATGCTGGGAATCATACCTGAACCCTTCTCACGAGCACATCCTGCGATGGAGAATATTGCCACCATTTTATACATGGATGAAACTGATCATCAAAGAAGTTATAAGCCTTATCCAGGGACACCCACTTGTGGCAGAGTTGGGATTTGAACCTAGGTCTCTTCAGCTCCAAAGCTGCTAAATTTATATATTCAATTTGTGCCTTATACATAATGCTAGATTGCTCTTCCAAGTGCAAATAGGAACTATTTTTTTTTTTTAAGATTTTATTTATTTAGTGGACACAGAGAAAGAACGCACAGCAACGGGAGCAGCAGAGGGAGAGGGAGAAGCAGGCTCCCTTCTGAGCAGGGAGCCCAGTGTGGGGCCTGATCCCAGGACCCTGGGAACTGACTGAGCCACACAGGCTCCCTAGGAACTACTCAAGTAGCTCCCTAATAAATAGGCGGCCAGAGCCGTGGTGTAAGCTCAGAGTCAAGATGTAAGGGCTCAGATTCTCCTCTACCTTACCAGATATGAAAAGTATTTGCATACGGAAGCTTTGGAAGCTACATTTCCTCAGCTACTAAATACCATGAGGTCCTAGAAGTGGGTTACTGTATCCCCAAAGTTCCTCATTTACGCGGAGGATATAACTTAAGCCCTAAGAAGGGTTTGCTCTAATTGTGTTCAGAGGCCCGTAGAACGAGCCAAGCTAATCCCCTTCTCTGCCATTGCGAGGCCAAGGACAGGCTCTCGGAGCTCATCACTGCCCTCAGGGGAGGCAGGAGAGGGCTGTTTCAGTGTTTCCGGCTAGGTCTCTGGGGGAAGAATCCTTGATTATCAGTCAGGGCTGATTGGTATCTGAGAATCGCTTCTCGGCTAGAGGTCCATCCTCAACGGTGAGGCCAGTGAGGCCGTTCTGTGTGGTTAGGGCTAGCCCCAATTTCCCATTGTCTCTTGGACATGATCCTAATGATGATTTATGCTACTTGGGTTCAAGTTCTCAGTCTTTATATAAGTTTCGAACTCCTTTTTAAAAAGACAACTCAGAAGGGTTCTGTTGAAGAGGTGATTTTCTAAAGCTGGTCGATCTTTTCTTACTCGCGCAAACGTGTCTTTAAAGGCAATGTTTTTTTTACACTCCCCTTCTCCCCACAACCCACCAAAAAATACATTTTAGACTTCCAATTCCAACCAAGACAGACTAAGAGGAACCAGATTTGCTTTCCTGGCTGAAACAAGGAATAAGCCAGATGAACGGGTAATGAACGGCCTTTGGACACCATCAGGCAGTGAAGACAGCGTTCTCTGAGAGAAAGAAACAAATGAAGTTAGCCCCCTACTCAACCAGATTACTTCTGGAAGGCTTTCTAGGTTGCAAAGCAGAGAGGGGGAAGCCAGGCAGAACCTTGCTGAGCAAATGGAAATGGGAGTCTGGGGAGCCAAGGTGGCTAAGGTGTGCTAGAAAGTGCTGGACACCCCCAGAGGGTCTCCCTCTAGTCTAGCCGAGTGCCGCTCAGCACATGCATGTGAGGAATTCAGCTGCAGCCGGAAAGAACCACCCAAAGACCAGAAGAGTTCGTGTTCCTCCCAGCCAGAGTGGAAAAGTTCATATTTGATGGGCCTTGCGGTAGCGATCGCGTAAAGATACTGCCTCGGTTTGGAGCAAAATCAGTCCCAGACTAAAGGCAGCTCTGGTCTCCACAGAGTCTGAAGCAAACCTGGAAAGGATAAAACTGTTTCTAAGTAACTTCATCGTGAGCCAGCGCAGAGCCCAAGAATATTCGTAGGAATACAAAAATATCTAGCACTAACAAGGTAAAATTCACAAGGCTGTGCATCCGATCAAAAATTGCCTGTCGTGTAAAGAAGCCAGAATATGACCCATAATTATAACATTTATAGAAGTAAAATGTATGGCAATAGCACAAAAGCCAAGGAGGGGAAATGGATGTATACTGCTTTATGGTCTTATGCTTTGTGTGAAATGGGTATCTGCAGCTGGACTGTATTCTACAAACCTTTTGTTATAAACTAATAAAGTTATAGCTAATGAGTCAACAAAAAGGGCTAAAATGAAATAATTAAAAATATAATTATAGGAACAGGGCAAGGATGTCCTCTCTCACTCTTCCTTTTCGACATTGTACTGGAAGTCCTAGCTAATGCAATAAAACAAAAAGAAATAAAAGGTATACAGACTGGAAAGGAGGAAATAAAACTGTGAATTTTTTTAAGATGACCCGATTGTCTATGTAGAAAATTCCAATGAATTAACAAAAAGCTCCTGGGATTCATTTGCCATTATAGCAAGTTTGCAGGATACAAGGTCAATATACAAAAGTAAATTGTTTTTTTATATACCAGCAATAAAAAATTGGAATTTGAAATTAGAAGCATAATATCATTTACATTAGCATTATTATATAAATATGAAATACGTGGGTATAAATCTAATTAAATATCTGTGAGAGGAAAACTGCAAAACTTCGATGAAAGAAATCAAAGAAGAACTAAATACATGGAGAGACAGTCCATGTTCACATATCAGAAGACTCAATATTGTCCATATATGGGGCTTCTGGGTGGCTCAGTGAGTTAAAGCCTCTGCCTTCTGCTTGGGTCATGATCTCAGGGTCCTGGAATCGAGCCCTGCGTCAGGCTCTCTGCTCGACGGGGAGCCTGCTTTCCCTCTCTCTCGGCCTGCCTCTCTCTCTCTCTCTGTCAAATAAATAAATAAAATCTTTGAAAAAAAATATTTTCGAGATATCAAAATCTTTTTATGTAGAGCTACAGATTCAACATAATCCCAGTCAAAACCCCAGTTTTATTGTATGGATATCAACAACGAATTCTAAAGTTTATATGGAAAGGCAAAAGACGTAGAATAGCCAACACAATATTGAGGAAGAAGAACAAAGTTGGAGGACTGACACTACCCAACTTAGTGTAAAGCTTCAGTAATCAAAGCAGCACGGTATTGACAAAAGAGTAGACAAATATATCAATGAAACACCGAAGAAAGCCCCAAAAGAGACCCAGTCAACTGATCTTTAACAAAGGAGCAAAGTCAATACAATGGAGAAAAGAGAGTCTTTTCAACAAATGGAGCTGGACCAATTGGACATGCACATGCAAAAGTACATTTAGACATAAATTGTATACCCTTCACAAAAAATTAAATAGACCACAGATCTCAATGTAAAATGCAAAATTATAAAACAACTAGACGATAACAAAGAAGGTGATGACTTTGCTTATGAGAATGGTTTTTTAGATACAGCATCAAAGACACAATCCATGAAAGAAATAATTCATATGCTGGACCTCATTAAGTTGAAATTTTTCTTTTGTGCAAAGGGCACTGTCAAAAGAATGAGAAGACAAGCCACAAACTGGGAGAAAATATTTGCAAAAGACATATCTGATAAGGACTGTCATTCGAAATATACAAGGAACACTTAAAACTCAACAGTAAGAAAATGAAAAACGAGATTTAAAAAATAGGCGAAAGACTTAAATAAGACACCTCACCAAAGAAAATATGCAAATATTCACATAAGCATATGAAAAGATTCTCTGCCTCACGTCCTCAGGGAAATGCAAATGAAAACAAGGATGAGACACCCCTACATATCTAGTAGAAAGGCCCAAATCCCAAACACTGACAACACCAAATGCTGGCAAGGATGTGGAGCAACAGGAACTCTCATGCATTGCTGGTGGGAATGCAAAATGTTATAACCCCTTTGGAAGACAGTTGAAGACAGAAGAAACAAAACAGAATCTTGCCATGGGATCCAGCAGTCACACTTATCGGTAGTTACCCAGATGAGTTAAAAAACAAAAACAAAAACAAAATTCATATCTATACAAAAACCTGCATAATTGCCCAAACTTGGAAGCAACCAAGATGACTTAGAGTAGCTGAACGGATGATAAAGTGGGGCACATCCAGACCGTGCAATGTTATTCAGCACTAAGGATAAATGAACTATGAAGCCATGGAAGGACAGGGAGGAACCTAAAATGCATATTACTAAGGGAAAGAAGCCCAATCTGAAAAGGGCAAAACTGGAAAAAGCAAACAAAACAAAACCAAAAAACCCACTGGTTGCCAGAAGTTCGGGGGATGGGGGTGGGATTAATAGGTAGAGTGCAGAGAATTTTTAGGACCCCGAAACTATTTTGTGTGATACTGTAATGGTAGATACACGTCAACACGCATTTGGCAAAACCCGTAGAATGCACAACACCTGGAGTGAACCCGAATGTAAAGTACGGACTTTGGTGATAATGATGTGTCAGTATAGGGTCTTTGATTACAACAAGTGTACCACTCTACACAGGTGGTTGATAGTGGTGGAGGTTATGTAGATAGGACAGAGGATGCATGGAAACATTCTGAACTTGCTGCTCAATTTTGCTGTGAACTTAAAATTGCTTTAAGATATAAAATCTATTTAAAAAAAAAAGATATAAAATCTATTTTAAAAAAATTTCTAACAAATCATCCAAAAGGCATAAAGGAGGAGAAAGGAAACCCAAAACAAATGGAATAAATAAAGACCAAATAGCAGGAAAGTAGGTTTAAATCCAACTATAGCGATACTTACATTAAATGCTAATTAAAAGGCAAAGATGGTCAGATTATATAAAAAAGCAAGAATCAACTATATGTTGTTTCCCATGAAATCCATTTTAAATATAAGCACATAAAGAGGTTAAAAGTAACAGGATGGGAAATAATACACCATGGTACCACAAACTAAAAGAAAGCTGGAGAGGCTCTATTAATATCGAAGTTGATAACAGAGCAAAGAATATTATTAAGGCTAAAAAGGGTTATTTCATAGTGATAAAAGGGTCAATTCATCAAGAGGACATAGCAACTCTAAACATTTAGAGTTTAATAGAGTATAATAATAGAGCTTCAAAATAAATGAAACAAAGACTGATAGAACTCTAAGAGGAAACAGATAAATCTACAATTTTAGTTGGATTTTTAACACCCCTCACTCAATAATTATTAGAACGAGTAGACAGAAGTCAGCAAGTCTATGGAAAAACTGAATAACAACCATCAATTAACTGGTCCTAATTGTTATTCGTAGAACTATCCATGCACAAGAAAATACATATTCTTTTTGAGTACACATAGAACATTTACCGATAAGCCATGAATTAAGTCCCAATAAACTCAAAAGGACTTAAATTATACAAGTGGTTCTCTAGCCACATGGAACTAAATTAAAAATAAATAATACAAAGATATTAGGAAAATTCCCAAATACTTAGAAATTAACACACCTCTAAATAATCCATAAGTCACACAAGAAAACAGAAGGTAAATTGGATAGTATTTTGAAATAAATCAGAATAAAAATACAACATCAACATTTGTGGACATAGCTAAAGCAGTGGTTAGAGGGAAATTTATAGCACGAGACGTTGCTACGAGGAAGGTCAAAACAATGGCCTCAGCTTCTACTTTAAGAAAGTAGAAAAAGGAAAGTAAACTAAGCCCAAAGCCAGCATAAGAGAGAAAAATAATAAAGGTAACAGCAGAAAGCAATGAAACAAAAAAATGGAAAAACGATAGAGAAAATCCAAGAAACAAATGTTGGTTCTTTGAAAATATCAATAAAATTGACAAACTTTGACAAAAGAGAAGACAAAGATACTGAAGGGGGAACATTACTCCAGCTCCCATACAGATTAAATGGATAATAAGTAGATATTATTTATAACTTTGCTGATAAGTTCAATAGAAGACACAGGAAATATTTTGTAAGACACAAACTGTCAAAGCTAAGTGAATTGAATTTCTTGTTAAAAAAAAAAAAAATCTCCCCATAAAGAAAATTCTGGGGCTAGATGGCTTTACTAGCGAATTGTATCAAACATTCAAGGATGAAATATCAATGCCACCAAAACTCTTCCAGCAAATGAAAATACTTCCCGATTCAGTCTGTGAAACCAGTATTGCTTTCATACTGAAATCAGACAGACACCACAGGAAAAGAAAATTGTGGACCGACATCCTTCATGAAAAAAATCCTTAAAATTCCTAGTAAATTAAATCTAACAAGACATAAAAAGGATAACACAAATGTCCTAGTGGAATTTATCTTACCCAACCTATAATTCATATATTAACAGACTAAAAACCACAAAAACCATATCATTACATCAATCTGCAAAACCATATGTAAACTCTGAACACTGAAAACTACAAAACTTTCCTGGATGAAACATTAAAAGGCCTAATAAAATGGGGAGATAGATTGTGTTTATAAAGGGTAAGATTCTGTGTCGTTGAGATGACCATTCACTCCCAAACTGATCTATGAATAACACAATACCAATCAGATTTCCAGAAAGCTTTTTTTCAGGAAACGGAGGAGCTGATTTAAAAATGCATATGAAAATCCAACCGGCCTAGCATAGCCAAAACAACTTTGAAAAAGAACAAAGTTGGAGTTCCAACATTACTCGATTTCAAGACTGACTATAAAACCACAACAATCAGGGGTGCTTGGGTGGCTCAGCTGGTTAAGGTTAAGTATCTGCCTTCGGCTCAGGTCATGATCCCAGGGTCTTGGTATCAATCTCCTTGTTGGGCTCTCTGTTCATCAGGGAGCCTGCTGCTCCCTCTCTCTTTGCTGCTCCCCCTGCTTGTGCTCTCTCTTTTCCTTTCTCTCTCTCTCTCAAGTAAATATATAAAATCTTAAAAAACAGGGCGCCTGGGTGGCTCACTTGGTTAAGTGACTGCCTTCGGCTCAGGTCATGATCCCGGAGTCACGGGATCGAGTCCCACATCGGGCTCCCAGCTCCACGGGGAGTCTGCTTCTCCCTCTGACCTTCTCCCCTCTCATGCTCTCTCTCGCTCTCTCTCTCTAAAAAAAAAAAATCTTAAAAAACAAACAAACAAACAAAACCCACAATGATCGCGATGCTGTGGTATTGGTGTAAAGATAAGCAAATAGACTGATGGTACAGAATATAGAGTCCAGAAATGGACTCACACGTATACGGTCAATTGATTTCAAGAAAGTTGCCCAGGGAACTGAAAGGAGAAAGGACAACCTTGTTATCAGACGGTGCTAGAACAATTAGCTAGCTAGCTATATGACAGAAAATGAACTTCAATCCTTACTTCATGCCATATATAAAAGTTACCTTAAAATGGTTCATAAACTTGAATATAAGGCTAAAACTATAAAATTTCTAGGAGAAAACACAGGAGAAGGACCTGGTGGCCTTGAGTTGGCTCAAAGATTTCTTAAATATAACACAAACCCCACAAACGATACAAGGAAAAATAAGTAAATTGGATATCTAAGCAAAAAAAAAAATTATCAATATTAAATCCTCTGCCCTTCAAAAGGCCCTATTAAAACAATGAAAGGGTTAGCCCCAAATTGGGAGACGGTATTTGCGGAACATACATCTGACAAAGGACTTATAACAAGATATATAAAGAACACCCCCAACTCCTTAAGAAGATGAATAGCCCAATTAAAAAAGTGGACAAAAGATTTGACAGTCACTTCACCAAAGAAGATGTACAAATGTCAAACGTGAAAAAATGTTCAAGCTCGTTGGTCATTAGGGATATGAAAATTAAAGCAATGAGTTATGACTACAGAATCTTTAAAAATTAATGCAACTGACCACTCCAAGCATTGGCAAGTGTCCATTTAGAGGACCTGGAACTTTCACTCATTACTGGTAGAAATGTAGAATGGTGCGATCATTTTACAATTCTGTTTTGGCAGTTTGTGAAGGAGCTAAATATACATCTTATCATATGATTCAGTCATTCCATAACCAGGCGTCTACCCAAGAAAACGTATTGCCCACATAAAGACTTGAATGTGAATGCTTACGGCACTTTTAAATGTAGTAATCCCAAATGGGAAACAATCTAGATGCCCATCCCTAGGGGACTGCATAACCAATTTGTGACAATTCATGTGGTGAAATTCTACCCAGCAATGACAATGAATGAACTATTGGTGCGCGGAACTACATAGATGAATGTCAACATAAGCAGCATGATTGAAAGGAGCCAGATAAAAAAGAGTGTGCGCTTACTGTGTACCCTATTTCTACACTTTTCTAGAAAGTACAAACTAAAATGACAGAGGGCAAATCAGTAGTTAGTGGGTAGAAGTGGGGGGAAGGGATTACAAAGAGGTATGAGGAAAATTTGGGGGGCAGGGATATATTTTTGTTGTATTTTTGAAAAACAACATTTTTGGGGGGGAATTTATTTATTTACTTTTAAGTAATATCTATACCCAACATGGGGCTCAAACTCATGACCCCGAGATGCTCTACTGACTGAGCTAGCCAGGCGCCCTGCATATGTTATCTTGATTGTGGTGATGGCTTCACACGTGTATACATATGTGAAAAATCATCACATTGTGCACTTTAAATGTGTGAAGTTCACTGCATGTTAATTACGTACTTCAAAACCGTTTGAAACAAAAGGGATTAATTTTAGAGTGCTACTCACCATACATTCAGACATATACCTGAAACACTTAGTCTTGCCATGTGCAACGTCATCTGATATGTCCGTTTCATTTCATTCCATTCAATTGAAAATATACTCTGATCACGATCTACTAAGTTGACTTCCTCATTCCCTACTAGGTTGATTGATACCTGTAGTTTGGAAAACATTGCTTTTAAGATCTGAATGCATGGCTTGAGCCCCAAAACAGTCCCTTAAAGACACTGACAAGCCCCCCTGAGTTATTTCCTACATCTTTTTTTTTTTTTAAGATTTATTTTATGTATTTGAGAAGGGCACGGGGAGGAGCAGAGGGAGAGGGAGGGAGGGAGGGAGAATCTTAAGCAGACTCCACGCTGAGCACGGAGCCCGGCACGAGGCTCCATCCCTTGACCCCGAGATCATGACCTCGGCCGGAACCAAGAGTTGGCTGCTTCACCACCTGAGCCACCCGGGTGCCCCAGTTCCTAGGTCTTTATCGCCAATGGTCCTCCTCTTCTGTTAATGTGGTGACAAATTATAGAGTCTTAAAGTAGACAGCCTACACTTTCCAATTCTTGCTCTGGAGACTGAGATCGATTATTACCCTTTCGGGGCCACCTTCCCGCTGCCTTGTTCGGAGATGGTTGATTTTCAGATCTCAGACTGAAAACTCTTCTGTGATGGCTCCGATCAGGAGGAACACTATGGGGGGCTCCCCTGGGGGACAGTGAGATGGCAGCCGCTGACCACACAGTTACTACAGTCGCCGAAGTTTCTGGATCTCCCTAGCATGGGTAGCAGCTGCTGCTAGCCATCATTTCCCTCATAAAGGAAAGCAAGCGGGCTCTGGCACCAAACCTACCCTTTGTGATGACTTATTCAGCTCCCCGAAGAATTCACTTTGAGTTGTTTTTCTGCTTATGCACGAGGGAGGCCCTCTGGAAAGTGGCTCCTGTTTCCACAGCAAACTGAAGGCGGTAAGTAACTGCGTCTGTGCCCCCGCAGGGTCTGGCCCAGAGGAGGAAAAAGCTAGAGAAGAGAATGGGGAGAAGAAACCTAGGCTTGGGGTAGTTTCAGCTCTGCCATGAATTCGTGTTCCTGCGTGCAACCTTGTACTGATGTAGCTGGCCGTCTGTCCTCAATGGCACATCTTTCCGTGTCACAGGAAGCGGTGTCATTTGCAAATTCAGTGCATTTGACATCCATAAAGATTTTAATGAATGAATTTGGAACCAAAAGGAGATGAAACTCAGGCAGAAGTTAGAGTTGTGAGTCTGGCCCCTGCCTTTTTTTAGACAGTAGCCAAAGATAGGCATAGGAAAGAACTGCCCTTACGTATTCCAGAAGGACCGACCGGTACAGTGGATGCCCAAGCCGCTGAGTGGCCCACTCCGGGGACGCAGGGCGGTAAAGGAGAGCTTGAATTCCTAGGCTCAGCAGAGCGGCCTGGGCCTCAGTTGATTTAGCTCCAAAAATCTAAGATCCGGATTCTGCTCGGAGAAGTAGCCGCCCGAGGCTATGTGTTCAAAATGTCAACATTCTTCCGGGCAGGGATTCAGAATATATTGATGCTGTGGCTTCTGGGCAAACAGATTTTTCGGTGTCAAGTTCACACCTTCCTTATTTAGAACCGGGAGGGAGCATGATATAGGGATCAAGGGACCAAGTACTTGTCACTTGGTCTTGGTACCAGGCAGACGTTGGTTCAGATCGTGTCTCTGCTGCCTGCCAGCCGGTGGCCTTGAGAGATCGTTTAACCTCTCTGAACTTCAGATTTCTCTCTCTCTCTCTTTTTTTTAAGGTTTTATTTATTTATTTGACAGCGAGAGACGCAGCGAGATAGGGAACACAAGTAGGGGGAGTAGGAGAGGGAGAAGCAGGCTCCCCGCCCAGCAGGGAGCCCAATGTGGGGCTTGATCCCCGGACCCCTGGGATCATGGCCCGAGCCGAAGGCAGATGCTTAATGACTAAGCCGCCCAGGCGCCCCCAGATTTCTCTTTTAGAGAGGGAGTTCTCAACCAGGAGGGATTTCGCTCCCTTGCCCCCTGCCCCTCCCTGGGAACATCTGGTGGTCTCTAGAGACATTTCCGATCGTCAGGACTTGGGGGTGAGAGGTGCTACTGGCATTTAGTGCGGAAGGCCAAGGATGCTCTAAACATCCTACAATGCACACACAGCACCCCCACAGCAAAGAATTCTTGGGTCCAAAATGTCAATAGAGCTGAGGTTGGGAGAGCTTAGTTGAGAGGTAACGTATGCAAAAGGTCCGGCATCAACTGGGGAGGTGCTGAGTCAGTGGTAGCTATCATTCAGTGCGGCTGATGGAAACCCAGATTCCAGGGAAGCAAGGATCATGCACGTCTGTCTGAGGTTCAGGAAAAGTCCCCAGGAAGCCCACTGACAGTTACTGCGGGTGTAGCAAAGAGGTCCAAAGTGGTGGAGCCAGCCTGTGTCCGAATCCTGGCTCTACCATTCACCACCTGTATCACCCTGGGCAAGTCACAGAAGCCAGTCTATAAAGTGGAGGCGATGTTGCTACCTGCCTCAGGAAGGACAGGGATGGGGGTGGGGGGGGTGCTCGCACAGCACCTGCTCATCCAATATTCGCCATTGTTCAGAGGGGAACAAATACGGGAGCCAGTGCCCAGGGGAGCCCTGATTGAGGAAGAAACGGAGTTTTTGGATAGGAAGCATGGAGGGGAGCACAAACCAAACATCAATGGATAATTGACATAGCGGCAGAAAGTTCATCAGGCCGCTAACGACCCACGGCCGCTGCTGGGCGAGGGGCCAGATGTTGGTAGATATCATCTCGCTGAATCCCCCTGACGACTCTTTGAAATGGCTTCTATTAACCTATTTCGGTCTTCTTTCCCAGACGTGGAAACAGGTTCTAAGCAATTAAAATAGCTTGCCCAGACTCTCTCAGCATTCAGGCTAGAGCTGGGGCTTTGGATCTAGGTGTTTGAATCCAGCCTGTGTTGTTGTGGGCTGAAGCTCAGAAACGCTCAACGGAGGGCCGGTTCCAGGATCTAAAACATTCGGCCAGCTGGGGTTCTCTGTGTTTAGGAAAGGAAGAAGGGAAAGCCAAGCCTCTCTCTCTCTCTCTCTCTGTCTCTTTCGGCAGCCTAAGAGGGGGGATGTGGATGGTTAGGTTACTCAGTGTTGGTGCTTTCTGCCATGAGGAGAGATTTTCTAGAGGATTCCTGAGCTGCCCCTCCCCTTGCTAAATGTTTCATGAGGCTGGTGCCGCGTGCACATTGTGTGTGTGTGTGTGTGTGTGTGTGTGTGTGTGTGTGTGCAGCGAGAGGAGACCCCAAGCACCTAGGACTGAGCAGCCAGCAGAACCAGGAGAAGGTTCCCGGTAGAAGCTGTGCCCCTTGCTCTAAACAAACAGCTGTGATTACAGAGAGGTGGAAATGGTGCCTAAAAATAGCGGAGAGGCCTGGATGTGTCCCAAGACGGGCAGCGTGAAGGCGTCGCACGCCGGAAGCTCAAGGCCGAGGCTGTGAAGTTGGCATTGTTTCGTGGCTCTCTGGCTCTGCTGGGTATCCCTTCACTCCAGCTGGGGCTGGAAGGCATCGCACCTGCTTGTGCCCAGAAGGCCATCGGGGCCGACCTCCCCAGCCGGGCACCACCCAGCAGAAGCCGAGAAGGCGCGCGGCACAGGCCACGGGGCCTCGGCCGCATCCTCTGCCGGTGTGTTCTGCAGGGGCTGCGTTCTTCCCCCCCACAAACCCCCACCGGGGGCAGAAAGGCTCTCCCAAGTTCACTAACCTGGTTGTTTAACTACAGCAGAGGAAACAGATGCTGGCTGGCCGGAAGTCTCTGCGAGCGCAGGGTTTTGGCCAGGGGCTTGCTAAGGCTGATAAGGACGCGGGGCGTGTTCCCAGATGGGCCTCTGCCAGTTCGCTTTCAGGCCTTTCAGAGGCTGCCCTGAGCCACCACCATCCGAACCTGGCTCCTTCCCAAGCCCCTCCTCATGGCTGACCCAGAGGAGGGTTATTTTTAAACTGATCTTTGTGACTTCCTCTTGGCCTTACCCCCTTGCTCTCCTCTCTCAGAGGCCCTGAGAGCAGCTTCCTGCCCAGGCCCACTGGAACCCCGGCGACGGTGATGCGTGCAGGGTCCTGGGAGGTGAGGGCTGGTGGTGCAGGGCTGGGATGCGGCCCGAGGCGGGGGTGCAGAGTGGGAGGGGGCGGGGTGCCACGGCGGGCAGGCAGGACTGTCTTCAGGCCCAAGTGCTGGGGGCACGGGGTGCACCCGGAGCGGTGACCCGGCAGGAATCACGTGAACCCTGCCGTGCCAGGACTCTCCAGGGCCACATAGACGGGTATGACTGCCCTGAGCCTGGGCATCACCCTGCTGATCCCACGGGGGGCTGACCCTTCCAGGGCCGGGCTGTGCTGACCAGAGCAGTGCACTTTTGCAGTCTGCGGGGAGCACCTCTGCAGTGCCCCTTGGCTCGCAGAGTTCTGGGGGAGCATGTCCGGCCGGCTGTACCCCCAGAATCCTTAGAATCTATCGTGGATCAGTCATACTGACGGTCCCAGCCCCAGCACCCCCAGCCGTAGAAGAGGAGAGCTTTGCTGCTGGTATGGGGGCTTCTGGAGGTCGCCTGGGAGACATATCCCTGCACAGAGGCCCCCGAGCTCTGTGGCTGCTGCCCCTGGCTTCCTCCAGCTCCCAGACCCATAGCCGGGCAGCACGGGGGCAGCCACGGAGCCCAGCACCAGCCCTGAGAATAGGCTCATGGCTTCAGGTGCAAGCAAGCACCTTCCTTGTCGTCCGCTGGGACTGACAGCCCCCCGCTCCCACCAGGGAACACACAGACCCTGCCCTTTCCCCACCTCTTGGACTGGCCGGAAGCCAGGACTTGAAAACACCTCTCAGACTCCTTTTTCCATCAAAGAATTAGGGCTGAGGACAGGCAAGTAACAGTGGGGGAAGCGGATGATTCCTCTCCCAGACACAAGGGAACCGAGGCTCAGTCCTTACCAGGAGGCAACCCCTGATTCTGTGGCCCCCGTGAAATCAGGTGGAAATAGCCAGGCTGCGTCCCACGGGCCAATCTCCATGTGATGCTCAGGAAGGCCTTTCCAGGTTAGAGTCTGGGTCAAGAACTAGGCCTTCACTCTGGAGATTCCTCTTTAGGGGACGCACGGACCCGGGGGGCATCTCTCTTGTCGAATTCAGAATTCTAGACGCTCAGCGTCTGTTAGTCATCCGTGGAGAGTGACAACTGCCCCCCCCCCAGGGTTGCCAGGGTATGGAACGGACTGCTGAGACAGGAGCAGCCCCCCCAACCCCCCCCCCCCATTCACCAGCAGGTCCTGGGCCAGCTCCTTACCTTTTCGAAATGTCAACTTCCTTACCTGCACCAAGCAGCTGTGATGAAAACGATAGGCCCAGTGACATGGCCACGGCAGGGATGGACGGAGAGCGTGTGACAGAGCACTTAGCATGAGGCCGGGCTCACAGCAGCCCATGGGAGGGCTCATCGTGATGCCTGAGCTCCTGCCCAGGGCAGCCCCCAGCCTGACTCCCGGCACCCAGAAGGCAATGGGCACTTGTTATGTTTTCCCCTTCCTTCCTCAACAACTTGAGGGGAGGTGACGGGGAGGGGAGCACCCTCCCACACTGCACACACACACTTGCAGCGAGTGGTGGTTTTATCTATTTTTATTTTTTAAAAATGTATTTATTTGAGAGAGAGAGCGCGTGCACATGTGTGTGTGAGAGAAGGGGGGGCAGAAGGAGAGAGAATCTCAAGCAGACTCCCCAACGAGTATGAAGCCTGACCTAGGCCTCGAACTCACCACCCTGAGATCATGACCTGAGCCCAAACCAAGAGTCGGATGCTCAACGGACTGAGCCAACCAGGCGCCCCTCTGTGCCAGATATAAGTTTAGACTTTGCTTCGAACTCACTCTATCCGTTCCTTTGGAGGGCCTTTGCTGTCCCCTATGAAATGCGGAGTTGGGCCCATCGTTTTCTAAGATCCGCTTGCAGATAGAATTCCGGGCGTAAAATGGTGTCTATGAAAGGGCACGCACACGCCCTCTTCATTTTGTCGCAGCACAATGGAGCTGATCTCTGGCAAGGAAAATCGAGGAGGAACCTCGGGGCTGACAGAGGTCCTCGGGGCTGACCCCAGGGCCTGGCCGCCTGACTGCCGTGCTCAGGTGCGGCTCTGCCCTCTGTCCTCCTCCCTGAAGGTCGTGCATCTTCCTCCCACCGCCTCGCCCGCTGCCTCCCCGCGGCCCCGCCCCGGCCGGTGGCTGCCCTCGGCTCCCTGCAGATGTTTCCAGTTTCTAGACTCCACGGAGTTCACGTGGGTCATTTGTCCCATTTGCTCAGAAACAACAGCCAGCATTATTGGCAGGAAACAGGGAGGGTGCCAAGTGCAGGATAACACAAAAAGCCCTAGTCATGGGCACCGGGCGGGGTGGGGGGTGGGGGCTGGGGGCTGGGGGCTGGGGGGAGGGGAGGGGCGCGGGCCTGATTGTCTTGCAGGGACCTAGAGCTCTGCTGCCCCGGCCGGCCGGCTGAAGTCACGGTCACTGACGCGAGGTCCAGCTTTCCTCTGGGAAGGGCCAGAGCGGGCCAGCTGACTCATCGCGGAGGGACAAGGACGGAATGAGATGCTATCTCAAGGCTGGGAGCGGCTGCTGAGCCTCGACCAAGAACAAGGTCTATTTCTCTGTTCCTTCGAAATCAGGAAAGATCGCCGGGCTCCTGAAAGGTTAGACGATGTTCGTCATTTAAGGTCGAGAGCAGATACAAATAAACGTAATACAAATGAAATCATGGGCCTCCCCTGGCCCCAGATGTTTGCCACGCAGCTGTTTCGGGGGGAGCCGGCTGCGTCTCCAGCCGCCCTCACACTGTGCACAGGAGGCATTGCCCTCCATGGCCCGGGGAGAGCGCCGGGGGATCCGCCGGGCCCTCCAGAATGAATGGCTCTCGAGACATGGCCACCGTGGTTATTGCTCGGGATAAACGGCTCTAGAGAACCGCGCCCAGCAGGAGGCTGGGGGCCCACGTGGCTTTTAGGGGCCAGTGAGCTGGCGGGCTGCCCTTCCCCAGCTCCAGCGGAGTCATGGGTGGCTCTGTGAGTGAACCCGCCGAGCAGGGCCTGTGGATGCTTTCCTGGGCAAGCAGGTGCCGCCCGCAGTGTAGACAAATCACTCAAAATGGGTCTTCCCGGCAATCGCGAAGAAGGGGAAGGGAGATGTTATCGCCTCCCGATGTCTCCTTTGGACACATCGCATTTCTGAAGCCAGCAGCACGTCGAGGGAGATTGGACCGGAAAAGAGCCCCTTGGGTGAGAGACTGAGAGGCAGCACTGGAGAAAACGGGACTTAGAGGCACATCTCTAATGGATTCCCAGCAAGCCTGGGGCCCCTCCTGAGTGAAGCACTGGGCCAGGAGCTGGAGGGACCCTGACCGTGAAGCCTGCCCCCCCCACCCCCCAGGGCCCTCACACACGCTGTGCAGGGCGGGGGGTGAGTCAGCACTGGGGCCCCCTCGCCTCTGTGACACCTTTGTGCCTGTAGTCACTTCACCTGGACTCCGCTCAGGTATCTTTGTCATCGATCAAAGGGGCAATGAAGACACGGAGAATAAACAGCTTGTCCAACCTCTTTATGTGGAAACAATTTCAAACAAGAGAGACAGGTTTGCTTTGAAGCCCACGGCTGGACCTGATAGTGACTTCTTCCTCGCAGCCGTGGGTCAGAGCACCCGGAACGGGCCTCCCCCTGCATGGAGAGGCCACGGCGGAGCCCGCTATCCACCCATGAGCGAGGACCCACGGGCAGACTGTCAGGGGCCAGGCGCGGCCACGAAAGAAGGAAAGACCAACCGTGGGCTTGGTTTGAGGGGTGCCAGGCTGTCAGAGAGATGCAGACCAGGGGGACTAAGGAGCCAGCAAAATGGAACAGGGAGAGAGCCCCTCCAGTAGGAGACTCGGAGAATCAGCCCTAAGGAAATGCAGGAACCCAGGAGCACATTTTTATGAATTCCCAGCCATTTGGATTCCTAACCATTTCTGCCAGGGAAGAAACCTGGCTGCTTCTCCAGGTCTGACCTTGAACTAGCCACTCTGGGCATTGGTTTCCTCCGGTGCTCCGTCCCGCCCCAACTTCTGTGTCCTGGAGCCACACCCCCCCATTCACCCACCCCAGAGCACAGGGACCTGGGGCAAGTCACCAGGCTTTGTGAGCCCCGTGCCCTCGTGTGCCAGACCGAACTGGCCAGCCAGGGCCAGAGGTGGCTCGAGGCCCTGCGGAGAGAGCGGTGACCCATAAGGCGTGGATAGACTGGTTCGGATTGTGAGGTGGGAGGGAATGAGCAGAGTAAGACGATGGACAGTACGTGTGTGAGTGAGTGTGTACGTGTGCGTGTGCAAGGGGCGCACTTTACATACATTACAGAGATGAATGCCACGGGCCGTCACACGTACGAAGGCTGGAACTAGGAAATGTGATGCAGCCATCGACAGCCTCTCCGAGGGTCCCTTTCCCGAGGCCCTAACCAGTCACACGCTGTTTTCTGCCTGAACTGGTTTGAGGTTGACGTTAGATGCAAAAAACCGATTTTCCCCGAGCAAGGGGTCTGTCCCTCCTGATTCCCTGCTGGACGTTGAGAGGTGTGGTCAGAGCTCCTGCGGGGCGAGGAGCAGCGGGCCCCCAGGTCACCGCATCATGCGTTCGGGGAGAATTTACCGTGGGTCCCCTTTGTGCCAAGTACTATTTTGGGCTCTTGGTCTTCTGGGGACAAGGGGCATCCCTTGTGGAAGTAGGGGGGTGTACATATAGAAAGTCTACCTGAGGGAATCATAATATCACGCCCTACACAGCTCCGTTCCTAGGGCGTGTGTGGGATAGCGGTGCTCCAAGCCGCGTGCCAAAATCTCTCCTCAAAGAGCTCAGCTAGCTCAGGGGGCGTTTTCTATCTCCTCGTTTTTTTTTTCTTTTGCCCATGGTGATCATCTAAAAGACGACTGTGGGGGCGCCGGGGTGGCTCAGTCGGTTAAGCGTCTGCCCTTGGCTCAGGTCACAATCTCAGGGTCCTGGGATCGAGCCCCGCGTCGGGCTCCCTGCTCAGCAGAGCGTCTGCTTCTCCCTCTGCCTCTCCCTACCCCCTCGTGCTCACTCTCTCTCTCAAATAAATACATCTTAGAAAATGATAAGATGGTGGACCACTTGTTGAGGAAGAGAACGTGACCCCGAAGTCTGGAAGGGACTGACAAGAATCTTTGTACAACCACCAGGAAAAATCACCTTCCACACCTGCCTTGGAAATAAACGCTAGCGCTCCTTCTAACGTTAACTGTACATACTTATCATACCTTGCCTACCTCCAGAAAGGATGGGAGGTCGCTCCAGGTCGGAGAATAGGGCATGACAGAGCCGCTCACACCCGGGGAGCCCAGGGATGGCGGGGAGCCTAAAGACGCGGGGGGAAGTCTACGAAAAGCGTGGCCATGGAGATAGAACACCAGCTCTGAGCCTCTTGGCTGCCCTGGCAAAGCCGAATTACAAACTGGATTTGGGCATCATTTGAGAAGGAACTGCTCTCGCGGGCTGCGCTGGAAGGATCCAGGGCTTTGAAACCAAGCACAGACTTGGGTCTGGGCCCCAGCTCTGTCACTGACTGCTCGTGTTGCCAAGAGTAAGTCATTTGCCACCACGCCTGTCTCCTCATCTGTGGAATGGATGCGACAATACTCACCTACGAGGTGCTGGTGTTCTCTCAGAGGCAGCTGTCACAAACGAAAGGCCCTGGGGAGTAGGAGGGGAAGACTGCCCACGGCAGCCAAAGAGGGAGTCGCGTATCTCCCACCATGTTCCCAGTTCACTACGGAGTGTCATCACTCAAGTTGGGTAGAAGGTTAAAAAAAAAAAAAAAAAATGGGTTGGTGGGCAGGATATGACCCCGCTATAAACACTTAGGGTCAGCGGTCATCCTGTCCAGAGTTCGTTCGTTCCTGCACTTTCCGGGGTTTAGATAAAGGCTGCACAGGTCGACACCAGGATCTACAGTTGGCTCCGGAAGCCTGCCCCACTTTGGGATTTGGGGAGACACCTGCCCGGCACTGGTGATTAGAAGCCTGGAGCGGGCTTGTGAAGACATTCAAGGCGCTTTGAGAAATCGTGGGCTCTGAAAGGCAGGAGGCTGGACCGGCACAGAGCAGCAAGATAGCCCACGGCAGGGAGAGGACTGCACGGAGACCGGCAGGTGCCAAGGGAGGGACCAGAGCCATGGGGCGGCTAAAGATCCCAGCGGGACCTCGCCTGGAAAGCCCTCTTCCGGTCTTCTCGGTCCTCCCCTGAAGTGAGGCAGCCAGTGGTGGGCTCCCATCCCTGCGTCGCCTCTGGCCTTGAGACTGACCACTGGGCCTCGGTTTCTTCTGCTGTGAGCCCAGATGAATAACGCGGGCCTCGCTGGGTGGTTTTATCTTGAGTGACGTGCAGCGAGCGTGTGAACGGCTTCACACACACTAAAGAACAACACAGATACTGGTTTTATTGGAAAACTCACAGGTCTCAAAGTAGAAGCAGCATCTCAACCTTCTTGAGTCAAGAGGACTGAATTTAGTGCTGCCCCGAAATTCACCACGGGATCGGCTTGAACTTGGGCAGCTGGCCATCTGTCCTTGTCTCCTTCGCCCTCTGTTCTCAATTCCTTCATGTTCTGAGCCATCTGAGATCGCTGGCTAAAGGGCGCTGGAAGGGGGTGCCACCAAGGGCTCTCCGCTTCTGGTTTTTTCTGAGCTGCTTCTCAGCTAGGCTCTCATCCTGTGGGGCTGTGGGAATGTGCTGCCACCTTGTGGTCACTGCTGAGCATGGCGTTCCAGCAAAGACAGCTATAAGCCCCGCAGGCACTTGAGGCTGGTGCTGGGAACCCTCTACCCTGCCAAGACTCTTGTAGTTTGAACATCTCCTTGCTTTCTGGGCCCCTACAACCCGGACAAAATTTAGAGTTAGCCGAACCCTTCTCTGGACTCTCTGTTAGGGCCTCCGTTAGGGGCACTGACACATGTGGTGTCAGTGGGGGTCTGGTGGGTGGGGGGTTTAACTCAGGAGTTCCCCTTTGCTGAGCAGGATTTCCTGTTGTCCGAGTGAAGGAACCTTGAACTCTCCCTTCCCCTTCGCACTGGCTCTGGGTGATTCTCCTGAACTCAAGCTATAGGGCCTCAGGAGTCCCTGGCTCCTTCTTGGCCCAACCCCCGGGGCTCGCTTCCCTGGTAGGAAGCCCCCTGGGGACAGCGGCCCCAGATCAGCCCCTGGAGGATGGCTTCTGGAGGGCCCAGCTCCTCCTGCTGGGCTGACAGACAGCAGGGAAAGCAGGGCACCCTGGAGAGGCCGCCTTCTTGGCCACCTCGCTCTTTCTAAGCCTCCGCTGCTGCCTCACAAGCATGAAGCTCGGTAAAAACATAAGCCTTTGGGGGAAGTGGTGATGGGGCCAAGAGGAAGTGAACAAACTGATTTGGGGCAACTCTGCCGACAGCCCTGGAGGCCGTGTGAGCCAGCCCCAGGCAGAAGCCACGGCCTCCCGACAGCCCGACATCCTGTCTCAGCAGCTGTCTGGACCAGTTCTAAGTCTCTACAGGGTTTTATTTTTTTTTTCCTCCCTGGGATTCCTGCTCACATAGCATCTTGCTGTTGGTGCAGGGGGCTTGCTGGGGCCCTCCAGGCTTGTCTGAGAAGCTCTCTCAAAGGAGCTGCTCAATGGCTCTCTGGCCAGCCTGTCACGCCGTTAAGCAGAACCCCAAGGGCAAGGTTGCCTCCCTGTGGCTGAGCTGTGTCCAGGTGTGTCAGGCCACGGCTTGGGATGGGCAAGGCCTTTGCCCCAGGACTCCAGATGCTTTTCCTGTGGTCCAGCTTGACGGATCTTCCCTGGTCCTTGCCGCTTGCACGGAGTCCAGGTTCTTTTAGTGAAACTGACACAAGGCACAGACAGCCCCTTCTTTTAGTTGGGGAAATTCTCTGAGCCACGTCTCCCTTATATATTTTATTATTAAAAAAATATTTCTAGCACTCGGGTGGCCCAGTGAAAGATTTTCTTTCTGTCCCAGAGCTCCCCTAGGGGCCCCGCCAAGTAGCCCGTTGTTTCCTCCCCCTCTTTGGAACTCAGAGCAGGTGCTAGACCTACACGGCCCCTGTGCTCTCTTCCCACAGTCTTGGTCACCTCTTCCTTTTCCAGGCGTGAGTTGAGGCTGTCCGATGGATAATACGGCAACATCAAGTCCAGGGATACCTTGAGCTTGTGAAAGCTGCCCATGGTCGTTCCCTGGCCCATTCATTTGCAGAAGCCAGGAGCCTGAATTTGAATGTTGGCTCTGGCCACTTCCTGGCTGCGTCACCCGGGGCCAATTAGGTCCCCTTTCTGAGCCTTCGTTGCCTCCGCAGTGATTGTAGCGTCTGTCTCATCAGAGTGTTGGATAAGACCATGAGAGCGATAATGCTCAGCACGCTCGATGGTATAAAGGAACGTACTCAACAGGTCCCAGCTGGTTTATTGGTCTTCTATACCCAGTGCCAAGCTGATGCCTTCCGGTTCACGGAGGTGTGTTCCTATTCATTCGTTCAGCAAAAATAGACTTGGGCGCCTGCCATCTGCCAAGCATCGTGCTGGGGCTAGAAGTGAAAAGTGGAGGTCTCTGTGCTTCACGAGCTTGCAAGATCACAGGGGAGGGGGGCTTGTAAACACGACATGGGGAGGGGATGTCTGGGAAGTTCTCTCCGGGGTCCCCTTCGAGAACAGTCTTGAAGGAAAAGTGCTTGTGTTCTAGGTGGACGCGAGGAGAAGGGCTTTCTGAGCTGGATGCATGGGGGAAAGGAAGTGAAAGCAGAGTGGTGCTGGTGGTTTCGGGGGGAGGGGGACCCAGGCACCAGGAGGCTGCAGAGGCTGGGAGACCCCCACCGCGAAGGGTGGGATATGGGCATATGCCGTTCCAGGGAGGCTGGACTTGATCCTGAGGGCTACACAGAGGCTGAGGGGACTCGCATCTGGATGGGGCTCTGGGGGCTGAGTGGACTCTCCGTGAGAGATGAGGGAAGTTACCCAAGAGCAGCTGTGGCATGTGTGGGAGGGGGGATGGGGAGGGGAAGCAAGATGGCCATCTACCCTGGCCTCTCTGTCTTCTTTTCCAAGCTGCCTTCTGGTGCTCCATCTGGAGGGAAAAGTTGGCTCAGGGCCCTATTCTAGGCCAAGATGCTAAGTAACTGTGGAAACCTCTCTCCTCATCCCTCCAATCCTCTCCCTGAGCAGGGATGGGCTCAGGCCTGCCTTGTTCATGGAGAGATTTCCAGAGAATTCCCAGGTGGGAAGAGGTAGCTAGGTCAGGGGTCCGAAGCGTGGCCCCTGCCTCTCCTTTTCCCCCTGGATTATTCTCTCACAGGCTGTCCCACGCCCACCACACTGTTCTTCTCACTGGCGATGGGTCACAAAGCCCTCTCCTTGGT
>CM052798.1:84165370-84246055 GCA_028533885.1 Nasua narica | reverse complement strand
GTTATTACACGTCTGTGCTCCAAAGTCAGCCTTGTAGGTCTAGAATCTTGAAGCTCCATTTCTTGAGAGGCGAGTGAGGCCTCATCCAGGTGCCTGGACGAGCCCCCTCGGAAATGGAGATGAAGACCACGGCCAAAAGGGTGGTGAGAACGGTTTACACGGAGGCCGCTGGGTGGGTGCAGGTTGGACTGGAGCCTGTAGGGGGCAGTCTGCCTAAGCCAGTCAACCGCTCCTTTGGGCCAGGCCTGAGTTCTCCGGATGCTCACCAAAATTCTCCTGTCAAACGTCCCAAACTCCTTTCTACGTGAGGAAGCCTCTGTCTCAGGCAAAGAGCTTACGGAAAGCACTAGCCTTTCTCTTTTTCCCCTTTGTGGCTTCTCAGTTGTTTCCATTGCTAGGAGGCCTGTCCTTCTATCCCAGCCCAGAGCACAATGTCGGAAGGAAAACAAACCGAGAACTTAAGGAAAGCTGTAGGAAGCCGCCTGGAGCTGGAAAGAGAGTCTTGCTCACCCGTGAGCAACTACTCATTAGTCCAGCAAGTATATAGTCGAATGGGTGACACCCTCACACCTGTTTCCACTGTAGAGTTTTAGGCTCGGGATGAAAGAGGTCTCACCTAAATGTCTCCTTAGTTTAAGCCCCCACAACCTCCCCAACTAGAGTTGCCAGAGAAGGCAATGTGGGGGGCCACGGCGGAGCCTCCCCCATTGGGTTTTGGTGGCTGTCGGGAGCACGGTGTGACGATAATGTCACCTGTTGGCTCGTTCCTTAAGCCTTGGACTGGCCCTTTTGTGCCTCTGGTGTCTCCTCCCACAGCCTTCAGCCTGGGACTCTCTAACCATGGGCCACTTCTAGTCCACACAGGGCTCTTGTGCAAATCTGGAAAGGGGGTCCCGCCTCCAGGGGCCTAGGGCCCATGACGAGGCGTATGGCTTGGTCCGCGGACTGTGGACGTGAGCCCCTGCCTGTTCCCTCTGCCCTCTGCCTCATGCCTCGGCTTGGCCCAGCGTCTGTCCGCAACACTCGGTCTCTGAGGGTGGAGGGAATGACAGCCAGAGATGTAGAGATGCAGAAGGCAAGGGCAGGCCGGGGCACTGGCTGGGACCCTCAGTACAATTCTTTCTGACGCAGACCCATCAGGCAACAAGACCAGAAGCTGCAGAGCTTCCAGAGTGGTCCGCAAGGCCAATCGCTCCAGGTGAGGACAAAGCGCCTTTGGGGGGTGAGGCGGGCGAGGGTGACCCACCGGGGAGGAAGGTCCATCCTAAGGAGAGAGCAGTGCCTCACATGCGAAGGGCGGGACACGGCGCCCTCAGAAATGGTCCGGAGTGTGTTTGGGACTTTTTCTCAGTCTCTGATCTGCCGCTCTCGCGTGTGCTTGCCGCCTCTCTCTCGGCGCTGCCCTTTTCTGTTTCGTTCTGGCCGTTCCTAGCTCCTGAGCTTGTGTCTTCCCTGCTCGAGACACCAGCCAGTCTTGGATCTGCCTGCTCCGAGTCCGCTAGTCTCTGAGAAAGGGGCTCAGCCCCACTTGGTCAGCCCAGGTCCTGGGGGACAGGAGCACTCTGAAAGGACACACGGGGTATAAAGCGGACCCCGGGCAAGGGGGTCCTGGGCGGAGAACAGAATTCAAGTGACACGAAGTCTCTCGGTCTGCGACTCCTTCCAGGATGTCCATTCTCATCATCTGCATACTGATCACAGGCTTGGGGACCATCTCTATGATCAGCCATTTGTCCAAAAGAAGGAGAAGTCAAAGGAATAGAAGGGGTAAGGAGCCACTGGGGGGTGGGGAGTAGGCAAAAATGAAAGTGACCAAGGAGTCGCTTTCAAATGAGTGAACGTGACCCTCCTCTTGTTGCCTGGACCCACGGAGGCCAATGCAGCCAGCCCAGGGGCTGGGGGGGATTCTGCTTCATGGTGACAGAGAGGGTATGGTGACCTTGGTAAGTGGGAGTGTGTGTAGACTAGGGAGGAGGGAGCCCTTGAGGTGACCACACCGTACGTCCCAGTGTGTGGAAGGCCACCTGCCTCCCCAGCACACAAACTTTGGGAAGCAGACTTCCTCTTTGCTTAAAACTTTTTGTTCACCCAGAGAGATGGTCAAAGGACCTCTGGAGCCCCTGGGTAAGCAGACGTAGACAAGTCTCCTTGAGAAGGTCCAGGAGTGGGAGAGGACAGGCCCACGGGCCTCAGCTCTGGTCTCCAGTCACCAGAGGAAGGGCCCTTAAGCTTTGTGCCTCTATCTGCCCTTGGCTATTGCAGGTAAAAGCTTCATTAGAAGTCAGAAAACCAGACAAGCTTCTTTTCTGATCCCCACGCCTCTGGTAAGTTCCCTCCATGGCTCTTCCTGAGCCCCCGGCCCCACAGTTACCTGATCTTTAGGGAACTCCCTAACTAGAAGATAGGAATTTTGTTCAGCAGGGACTGTGTGGATCTGCCCACCTTCCCTTCCTCTCTGTCTCTCCTTTTATTTTTGTTCGCCTTTCCTTTGGGGCAGCATCAGAGAAACCAGAATCCACAAGACCTCCATGTGGTGGTTCTTCTAACCCCTCAAGGGGACACAGGATAGAAAGAACACCATATACAGGTGCCACTGTCTGGCTAGTGGAACTCTTTATTTTTTTTTCTTTTTATACTCAAAAGTCACAGACGTACAATGGGTAACAGAGAGACTGTTAGACATAGTTATGAGCAGACCACCCCCTCCTCTGGGTCTGGAAGTACAGAAAAACAATGCTTTAGAGAATGAGCAAAAATATGTACACACACACACACACACACACACACACACACACACACACACACACACGGAAGCCCCTGCTACTGAAACACAGGGTAGAGCTGGAAGAATCTGAAATTCAAAGCTAAGACTGCGAGGTCTCATACTCTCCCTGTGATAATTTGGCCCCATGGCAGAGCAGAAGCCCTAAGAAATCAAAGGTGTGGCTCCCTTTTGTCCTCTAAGAGCTCTGGGAACCGGTGGAGATGGGGAATGGAGACAAAGCAACATCTTCCTCAGTTGTGCCCAAGACCCGCCCTCCCTTCGGGACACAATTGTACTGTAGGTTTTTGCAAAAACCAGCGTCACTTCTTTAAGGCATGATCTTGGGTAACTTTTCACTTCTCTGGGCCCGTTTTCTCCTATAGATTGAGGACCTCATTCTCATATTCCCCAGGAGTTTTTAGTCATACATTTACTCTTCTTTCAATGCACAAGGACCCTGATAGGTGTTGGGGACACCGAGGCAAGCAAAAGAAATGGCATCTGGCTTCATAGCACTTACAATGCAGAGTGGGAGGGAGACAAACTATGACACAGATGAAAAATTGCCAGCTAGAGTAAATACGCTACAGGAGAGGCACACGGTGTGGTGGAAGTTGAGGCAAGGGAATCCAACCCTATTCCGTTTGAGCAAGGAGTTGTGTGGCCTGTTTCGCTGTGGCCTGCTTCCTCACACTCAGGCAATTGAAACACAGCAGCTGGAATCAAAGACCCTTCTGGCTTTGATGTTTCGGGGCTCTGCAGGGGTCCGGTGGCATTAAGTCACCAAAGCTTGGTGAGAAGTAAATGCAAGCCCCATGTGCCAAGCTTCCCTACTGACTGACCGAAGAGCTTTCAAGTAACCAGCAGCTGATTTCTGCCCTGAAAACAAACTACGATGTTTAGCCCCCACAAAGCCACCATGAGAGAGTTTGCAACTTCTACTGCAGAGGGAGGCAACTCGCTTTCTCAAAGATCTCAACTCGCTTTCCTTTTTCTCTTCCCCACAAACTAGATAAGGCACTGATGCCCTCCTCGTGTGTCCTGACTCCATAGAAAATGTCTCCTCCTGAACACATGTGACTGAAGATTTCTTTTATTTAGTTTATGAATTAAGTGATGCTATAAAACAGTCGTCATGACGACCGGCCCCCACATGGGGGGGACCCATTGTGATCTCTCGGGCGTTCTGCAGGACCCTCTGACTTGCCAGCGATCGCCTGCCACTAGCTGACAACAGCAGTCGCAGGTGATTCTGGGGCAGGGGCCAGGAGATCACTTGTGTTTTCTTGGTTTGCCAATAAATTCCCGATTGGTGTTGAATGGACTCTCAGGTATGATTGCTTCTCCTGGGATATCCCTGGGAGCTGTGTTTCTGGAAAAGTTTCAAGTACGATATTGCAATATTTATTTCTGCGTTGGTATTACCTGATGTCCCACCAGAGGGAGGGGGTATAGGCCAAACCAGCAGGTGTCAGGTTTTCTTGGGGAAAAGATTGTCCTCTCTGGGACACTGTCCCCAGACTGAATGGAGGCCGCTCTGGATGAGTGAGAAACCGAGGTGTGGTGGGGGAAATATTCAGTCAAATCGGGAAGCACAAATCGAGGCCGAGGGAGGCATCAGCAGCCGTGCGTACAAGGGAGGCTGTACTGTCTGTAAAAACCAGAGCTACCTGCCTGTCTGCACCTTCTCTCCCCATGTGAAGTCTTCCTGCTATTTCAGAGAGTTGCAGGGGCTCCCCATCACTGCCTCTGCTGCCCTCATAAAATCCCTGCTCTTCTGGTGTCTCGTAGTGAGGGTGCCGGCCAGGCTCAGCACTCAGGATGCTCAGCTGCCCCGGGGTCAGTGCAGGGTGGGGGCAGGGAGATTGGCTCCTGACCCGATTCCGCACCTGCTCTGCTCTACACGTTTAGGTCCCTTCAGCTTCCACCCGAACCCCTCCATCGGTGGGGAACTCGAAGCTACTCAGCAGCCTGATGGGAAGGGGCGGGGGTGAGGAGACCATCCCATTCCTGCCATCTCCCTCTTTCTTGTGGCCAGTACCCCTCCCTCATAGAGTCTAAGATCCAAGAACATCGAAAGGGCTGCCTTTTTCCTCAGCCACAAAACAACTCCTGTCCCTCCTCTGGGATGGCCACGTACTGAAGCACAAGTCCACCGGTTCTTACAAACAGGAACTGGTCTGGGCTCCGTGAGGCCACACTCCCGCCCAAGGCAAGAGAGCTGGCGTCAATCTTCCATGACACATGAAGACCTCGCTAGTTGTCATGCAGGATTGATACTTCTGTACGCGGAGAACCAGTTTGCCTCGGAATCCTACAGGTTTGTTCTGATTCCACGAACCAGAGTTCCAGAGACTTTTCTTCTTCCCTTCCCTGGCAGAGACCTTTCAAATCTATGGTCAGTTATTTAATTACTCATTTCGCCCTCCAGCAAGACTAGGGGCACACCAGTTTTCGTGGTAGGGAGACAAAACCTAAAACTTTGTAAGCGTAGGATTCTGCTGTTAAAAATAGGAAGCTTCAAGAAAACAGAGGGAGGGTAAGAAACGTGATCCTTCATGTCCAAGTGGGTGGTCCTAGGACAATGCTTCCTCCTCTGGCTCTCAACTGGAAAGCTGATGGGGCCTGTAGCTTCAAGGTCAGCAGCCTCTGCTGCCCTCCTGGGACGGCCACTCTGCTGTGCTGTGGTCTCTTCACAAGACCACGTCCCCAAACCATCTTTCTCCTTGGCCCCTTTCGCTCCCACACTGGGCCCACCCTTCCACCGTCTTCTCAAAATCCAGCTGTGAGGGGCTTCTCCGGATCGGGTCACCAGCTGTCCCTAGCTAGTTTCTCCGCCACTCTGCCTGCTCTGGGTGAGGCAGCTTGGGCTGGAGGCAAGACCCTGGGGACCGCAAGTCAGAGGACTGGATCTAAGTGTGGCTCTGCCACCTCCTCGCTGGGAGACATTGGCTACATTATTTGATCTCTTTGAACTTGAATTTCCCAACCTCAGTCTTTAAACATACGGCCTGATGTGCCATCTCAGAGAGATTTGGGGAGGCTGCTTTTCTCCCACTGCCGCTTCCTTCGCTATAGACTGAGCCCCAGGAAGGTAACACGCCTCAGTGACCCCTCCCCCCCCATCGGAGGAGTGGCCGGTCTGATGGGAGTCCATGGGTCAGACTCTGGGCGAACCTGCTCTGCCCTTCGTCTTCCTTTTATAAGCTTCTGCGTGCAGCTTTCAAAGGACACATGACCTCTTCTGCAACCCCCCGGGCGCAGCTGAGCCACTGGTTCGGACATGGGGAGGGGATGGGATTGCCCCCTTCTCTGACGTCATGTTCTCCAGTGCCAAATGCGTGATGAAGACGGTACTTCTCAGCTGGCTCAGAATTCAGGTGGGGATGGGAGCACCAGGTATCGGGTCCCCTGAAGATCCCCAACAAGGGCAGTGAGGAACTTCAAAAGTTACAAAGGGGCTTTTAAGGGAAAATACCTCCTCCCGTCCCTGCCCCTCAGTCGCTCGGTTATCAAGCTCCCTGGGCCAGGGGCAACCACGAAGACCAGTTAACGGTGTTTTCTTTCACAGACTAGGTGTGGACCAATACGTGCACACACATTCTCTCCTGGGCACGAACAGAGCAGGCAGAATTCTGTTCAACAGCTTGCACCTTGGGGTTGACGTAACTTGGGATCTTTTTTCCCCCTAGAACATGGAGCGGCTTCCCTCTTTTTAATGGCTACATTGTACTCCATTAGCTAGTCCCCTCTCACTAGACACTGGGGGTTTCCTTGATCTTTCTCTGTTGCAGAGTTGAGCATAGTGGGAAAACGGGCACCCTCTGGAGCTAGCCTACCGGGTGTGAGCCCCGGCGGGTGTGCTTCCCCGCAGTGGGAACTCAGCCCCTCTGGGTCTCCCTTGCTCTTCTAAAATGCGAATAATGACAACAGTAGCCTCCTGGTGTTTTGTGAGTCGGCCGTGAACACATGCTGAGCGCCAGGGATATACTTAGAGTATGACGAGCCTCGCTGAGTTTTAGGCAATTTGGTGAACACTACCGTTTGAACTACACAGGTGGCTTTCCGCAGGGTGTATTCGCAGCGATAGGATTTAAAATGCGGTGAGCTTTTGTCAAACTGCCTGCCATGGGCATTGAATGCGTGTCTCGGTTCCCTGCCGCACTGCCCAAGCGGTTTGTGAGCCAACTTTGTGAATGTTGCTAATCTTGTGGATGGAAAACATCTCATTGTTGTCTTAAGTACTATTTCTCTTATGAGTAAGCTTGAGTATCTCCTCATCTGTTGAAAGGCCATTTAAATTTCCTTTTCTGTGGTGAACCTGGCCTCATCCTTTGTGTTTTTTCTTTTTTCCCTACTGAGTTGCTGATTTTTTTTTTTTTCCTCCTGACTTACAGGAGCTCTGAGTATATTAAGAAAATTAGCCCTGTGGCTATGAGATGCTTTGCAAATATGTTCCAGGCTCGGCCTTTTGAATGGTATTTTGTAAGGCCACTTAATCAGCCTTTTCTGGTTTACTGGCTCGGGGTCATACATTCGAGGCAGGGACCACTCTAGTTTTAAAGTGCTCCCATATACTCTTTTATACTTTTTTTTACAGTTAAACTTTTAATGTATCTAGAATTTATTTTGCTTTAAGGAGGGAAAGGTGGGTCTGATCTTATTTTCATCCACGTGGCTGCCTACTTGTCAAAACACCTTTTACGGATAAACCAGTTTCCCCCGAATGATTGGATAAGCCATCTTACTCTCAATTTCCTCATGTATATCTATTTCTAGTCTTCTTACTCTATCACATTTTATTTTATTTTTTAAAAATGCAACTGATTTTTTTAAAGATTTTATTGATTTATTTGACAGAGAGAGAGAGAGAACACAAGTAGGCAGAGGGGCGGGCAGAGAGAGAGAGAGGGGGAAGCAGGCTCCCCGCTGAGCAGGAGCCCGATGCGGGGCTCGATCCCAGGACCTTGAGATCATGACCTGAGCTGAAGGCAGAGGCCTCAACCCACTAAGCCACCCAGGCGCCCCCAAGAGGGACCTTATTAAGTGTAAAACTCTTGGGATATACGAAGTACTGCAGGAGATGACACCTTCCTCATTCTCACACTAAGAGGTAAATGTTAGTTCAGTTTTCAAGAGGAAGCAGCTACACTTAACCAAAAGAATGAAGCTAGCTGGGGCCGAGCTTGAGACCCGGGCCCCGATCAACCCCCAACAACTCTGAGCTTGTTCTGGAGTGCTGTCCCCTCTGTTGGGCTCCTGGCTACGGAGGAGCTCTGGATCCCTGAACGTGAAAGGACCGGACATGATGCGGGAGGAGCCAGCACTGCAGACGGCTTGCTTTCATTTGTTAACCCTTGCTCACTGGCCCACCTGGCTGACTTCTCCCAAGTGGGTCCTTGGCGCTGCGTGAGCACTGAGCTCTGTACCACACACGCTGGAAGGGGACCAGGGAGGCCGTCTCAGCCCTCAAAGGACTGACAGGCTGTCCATCCAAGCAGGAGGGCCGGCAGTCTCTTCCCAGGCCAAGAGAAGGGCTCCCCTCAGTCTGCAAAAGCGCCGGCTAACATTTCCGGATTCCACCCGAACACCTCCAACCAGACGATGCTGTGGTCCAGAATTTGTGCGAAGGGAAAGTGAGTATGAAGACAGAGCCGAGGCTAAGAGGGACTGGCATCAAGCCTCACTGGAAAGCCAGGGGGAGTCTATCCCTTTGACTGGAGCATAGACAACTGCGTCCAAGGCTGCAGAACGTTTCTTGGTCAGGTGATCACTCTTTTCTTCCGACAGTTTGAAAGCTACGCTAGTGTAGGTAAGTGCTTCCTCCGGGGATGAAAGCTGCAGAGGAAGAAGGAGGAAGAGCGAGTGAGTTCGGTTTGGAGGACGCTGTCTCTTTAAAAGCCAGGGTCTCTTTAGAAGCCACTTAGAGGCTGTGGTCACAGAGGACAAAAAAGATCAGAAGGTGCACGTGCCCAGGGTCCCAGCCACAGAGTGGTCTTCTTACCTTGGCCGGAGGATCACAGCTGGAGGAAGGGGCCAAGGAAGGATCCTGGGCCCAGGAACTGGAGTGGCCTGCCACAGGGGCCAAGAAAGAGAGGGATGAGTCTCACCAGTGGGGCCTGGAGGAATGAGAAGCCTCTCTCTGCAGGGTGGCGTGCAGGGGTGGGTGTGGGAGGTGGCAAAAACGGAGGGGCAGGGAGAGCAGGGAGAGAAGCCAAGGGATTCAGGTCCTCGGTCTGCAGAGAGGGTGAACTACCAGGGTTCTACTCCCCCCCTCTGAGCTAACTCCGAGACTAATTCTCCATATCAGAGTCAGAAGAGCTGTCCCATCTCTCGGAGACTACTTACATTTCTTGTAACTCTTCACGATGAGGAAGATAAGGGCCAGCAGCAGCAGCGTCAGCAGGACCCCCGCAAAAAAGGCCAAGACCAAATACTGTATGCTGTGTTAGCCAAGAAAGGGAGCAGATGACCCGCTGGGCTTTCCGAAGACCTCTGCTAAAAGCCAGAGGGTCACCCTTTCCGCCTGCGGGTCGATCCCTGAAATAGCTTTCATGCTGGTCAGGTGGCTTTTACCTACTGCTTTTCAACTTTCTGCTTTGGGGTTCCCGAACTATCAGAGGCCTCAGTGCAAATCGTGAGCTCTTGTCCCCTTCAAAAGTCGTCCTAAGCCCGCCCATACACACACAGTTTGTCGACGAGCTCAGGGGATTCATGGATCCCTTGAGGGATCTCCCCTCCCTGGGGCACCCCGGGTTCAGAACCACATCCTAAATATAAAAAACCGATTCAGTTTTTCAACTGTTTCTGGTCCTTTTTCCCCCGCCCTCCCTCCCACGGCCCATCAGGAGAGGCCATCAGCACAAAATCCAATGCCACGTGGTGCAAGATGAAAGGGGTGGGAGAGTGGTGGCTTACTTGGTGTGTTCCCAGAAGCAGGGTGTTGAGGCAATTGTCGGGGCTACCGTGTTGACCCTCGATTTGTCTGTGAGAGAACAAAGGGGCTTAGCCTATCTGCCCCGTCTCATTAGCCTCTCCAGCTTGACTGTCCCCGTTCCCGGGGCCCCACCCTGTCCAAGCCACCAGGGGAGATAAACGGTGGAGGGTCCCACTCTGCAAAAGGAGAGAGAACCGTGTTTTCGTATCCTGGATCCTTTAACGTGAAAACTAGAGTTTTCACTTAAAAACTTAAAAACCCATCAGCTCGGGCACCTGGGTGGCGCAGTTGCTTGAGCGACTGCCTTCGGCTCAGGTCATGATCCCGGAGTCCCGGGATCGAGTCCCACATCGGACTCCCGGCTCTGCGGGAAGTCTGCTTCTCCCTCTGACCTTCTCCCCTCTCATTCTCAGTCTCTCTCTCTCTAATAAATAAATAAAAATCTTTAGAAAAAAAAAAACCCATCCGCTAAAAAAACAAAACAAAACAAAAACCCATCAGCTACCCCCATGAAAGAGGAGCCTCGTGTTTCTGCAGCCCCACGTGCCCCTTGGACAAATAAACACAACTCCTGTCGCTCCCTCCAAGATTTCGTGGACCCCAGGGAGATGTGCTTCCTCCGACATAAGTGGACAATGTCAAGGCCGAGGAATAGAGAACCAAAAGCGAAACCCAGAACTCGCATTTCCCATAGTTTGGGAGAACTTGACCTTGGAAACTGCTGCCTTTTTTAGTTTGTTCCTTTGTTTGCAGGGCGGCTTTTAACAGCAAACTAGTCAAAGGCAGCCACAGTGAGTTCTCCCAGCGCCGGTGCCATAAATAGGGGGCCAGTAAGGGAAGTGAACTGCATTGCCCTAAGCTACACAGCTGGTCATATGCTGAGCACAGACACCCTTTACTCAACGTGGGAGGATAGACTGTTCTCCTTGGTTCCCCTTGCCACTCTTCCTGGAACCGGGCAAAATTTGATTCTTCCAACTTCAGAAATGTTGCCCCATTCAGCTCTTTAGGCCGGTTACTGGTTAATCCAGTCCGTGTTAACTCAGTAGTGAGGTTTCTGCCTTGGACTTACCATTCTCGCATTCAGGTTTGGAAGCCCCTTCTCCCATGCTGTCTTCTCGAGAATGAAAAATGTTCCTCCTTGAAAGCTAGAAAGGAAAGGTAGCAGAGGGGTGAACTCGGAGACTGTGATTTTAACACCAGAGCAGTATCGATGAGAGAGAGGCTAATCACGCTGGGTGTTCTAGCGAGGACAGTGATCATGGACTTTACATGGTGTGTGGTTACCACACCTCGGCAGCCAGTCCTCAGCCTTGCAGGTCCAGAAATCTGATTTTAGCCGGGCACCAAGAATTGACTGATTGCTCCAGAACTGACTCATGCCAACTATCTCACAGTAGACTGATGTATAAACTGAAATGTCATAAGGCACATGCTGGTGCTTTATATCAGAACATGTGAGAGAGCCAGTTAAAACCACAGTTTTGTTTGTCAAGCATTGAATTGAACTAAGTATCGGAGAAGACGAATGGATGATTTTAATATTGAATGTCATAGAGGGCTAACGTATTTGCCTCTCTCCTCCTTCGCAGTGCTGGGTAAGCTTTGACCCACTTTCTCGTGAAGGTCCTTCCTCTGGGCTGTATCCAATTTTTTTTTTTCTGTTTAAGTACTGTCTTTTCAAGTGTGTCGGTGTCCTTATCTAGGCTATGGTTCTACTTATGTTAAGTTTTCTGTATTTTTCCCTTTTATTTATTTGTACTAAAAAGTATAAAGTACCTGAAGGCAGCAGACTTAAATCACCTGAAATCCTACTACCGATTATTATATTAATAATTTTATTGTATTTCTTTTTAGTTAATCTTCCATGCATTTCCTAAAAGCTAGTTGAGACTTCATATCTCCTTTTTTGTTGTTGTTTTTAAGGTTTTTTTTTAAATCATTAACATCCCTCCCATGCCATTCATAACTTTCTATAACCATTTTTTAGTGATGATAAGATTTCAGTTATAGCTACAGCTTGCTTGACCAGTTTCTTCGCTGATAAAAACGGTTTCCACTTTTATTTAAATAAAAGAATAAAACTATTTTAGGAAACCACAGTTTTACTTTGTATTTAGGCACACCCATGATAAGAATTTTTTTTTTTTTTTTTTAATTTTATTTATTTATTTGACAGAGAGATCACAAGCAGGCAGAGAGGCAGGCAGAGAGACGGGGAAGGCAGGCTCCCCGCCAAGTAGAGAGCCCGATGCGGGGCTCGATCCCAGGACCCTGAGATAGTGACCTGAGCTGAAGGCAGGGGCTTTAACCCACTGAGCCACCCAGGGGCCCCCCATGATAAGAATTTTTGGCTCTGCCTACACCTTCTGTATTTTAAGGTAATTCAGTTAGATAATAAATGTCATCTATTATTTGTGTTTATTTATTCAGCTTTCAAAAGTGAATCGATTTCCAAGTCCTGGGACATGGGGAGGGTCAAGGGAAGGCTACCTCATCACAATGTACCACTTACAACAGCAACCGTAATAAGTGCCTTCGACTCGACCAAATAGCATAATCTAGGATCAAGTGCCAACAGGGAAATCCGGTGAGACTTGTGAGACATAAGACTAGGAAGCCCACCATCCACAGCAGAATCATCAGTGGTAATAATTTTTCTAGCATTTTTGCTAGAAACTTAAGAGTCAGCAGTGCTCTTTGTAGAGCACCATAAAATATCCTTTTTAAATATTGACATACGTGTTTGCGCTAAAAAGAGCCTGAACTTATCCTATGAATTTATATTAGACTTTGCCTCTGGGGCTGTGGGAGATGAGAGGATCGTAAGTTTCTGTAAAATCTTAACCTTCCCATAAGCGGCTCTGAATTTACAACCATCCCAAAGAAATGCTACTATAGCCACCTTTAAAAATTTGGGGGTCGCCCCATATTGAAAGACAAAACCGTCACACCATACAGCAGGGAAATAAATACTTACAGATCCCGGCCAAGAAAAGCAGGAAACACATTTCCGTCTGAAAACAACACCCCGAACATTTGACGGAGCACAAACTAAAACAGAAACAGCACTATATATACACTTTTGCACGTTTTGTCCAGCGCCGGGAGACTCTTACCGATTGCCATACAATCCACCAACTGGGTGCCGTCACTCAAACACAACCCTGTCCCCGCCAAAGAAAGTTAAAGAGGAAATTTAAAAAAAGATAGAAACCACTAAAAAATTAGATGACATTTTCTTTGCGTGAATGATTATTTCATCTAGATTAAAAGCATGGGATAAATGCCTTTACCTTCTAAGAAAAAGTCCGGTCATAAGACGCCAGTCGTCTAAGACTGAACTTTTCACTTGCTTCCGTGCCTCCTGCTTTTCAGAGATGACGAAATCATGGCTTACTGCTACCACCCCTTCAAGCTGTGTGTTGCAAAGATCTTGTTTAAACTTGAGGTCAGACTTCCTCTTTGAGGCTAACGTTATATATATATTTGTAAATTATTTTTTTTTATAACACCATGTATTTTTAATCCCATGAACAGGTTCTTTTATATCTTTTGACACATGAGCACTAGAACAGAGGGGGTTAAGACAAGTTTATTTCTAATTAAGTATCGATTAAGTATTTAACTACCGTGCGAGATAAGGTGGAATTTCCAGCAATAGGGCTTTATCGCCGTCATTGAGCATCTTTAAATCTCACTAGTTCTAATCAGAAAGATGAGGTTGATAAGGAGGGACAAAGAGCAGAGCCAAGTGTAAGGTGCCAGCTGGGCAGACACGAAGTGTGCTAGGAGTTACGTCCTCAGATCACTGAGGACGTCTGAGCGGCTCAGTCAGTTAAGCGTCTGACTCTTGGTTGGGCTCAGGTCATGATCTCAGGGTCATGAGATTGAGCCCATGTGGGGCTCTGTGCTCAGCGAGGAAATTCTCTCTCCCTCTCCTTCTGACCCTCCTCCCTGCTCATGTGCCAGCCCTCTCTCTCTTTCTCTCTCATGATAAATAAATAACATCTTAAAAAAAAAAAAAGAAAGAAAAAGAGTTATGGGAGATCCCTTCGGAGGGAAGGCGAGTCATTTCTTTATAAGTATTTATCCATAAAATAATGTTAATAAAGTACTCTGCGTCTTAAAAAAAAGCGGTAAAAAGTAAAGGGAGGATGAATTTAGAAAAACATATGGATTTAGAAATACTATCTAAAATAGAATTTATGAAAGATTCACTATCATAGATTCATAGATATTTAAGAAATTTGGAGCATAGTTATTTCTAAGAACACCATAGAGGTCCTGGTCACTGTACTGTGTTTTGTGTTTGACCCTATAAGAAAACAGTACCTTGAGAGTGAAATCTGATATGTAAGGATTCAAGAAGTGTGACAAAAGAAAACAATCCCTGAAATTATTATTCTTTTTACCAAAGAATGTCTTCGATTTATGGAGTTAGTGGAAAGTAAAGCAAGAATTCTTTTTTTTTTTCCAAATATTTTTATTTTATTTTTTCAGAGTTCCAATATTCATTGTTCATGCACCACACCCAGTGTTCCAGGCAATTCGTGCCCTCCTCAATACCCACCACCAGGCTTGCTCAACCCCCAAACCTTCAGTTTGTTGCTCAGAGTTCACAGTCTTTCATGGTTCATCGCCCCCTTCGATTTCCCCCCATTCACCCTTCCTTTCCTTCTCCCAATGTCCTCCATGTTTTTCCTTATCCTCCACACGTAAGTGAGATCATATGATAACTGACTCTCTCTGCTTGACTTATTTCACTCAGAAAATAAAGCAAGAATTCTTATGAGGCCGAAGTTATCAAAGGAACAGATTGGATAATCCTCATCAAATTATCCTCTCAGCAACTAAAAGAAACTATCTAAATAGAGAAAAAACACCTTTTAACCTGGAATTACTATCTCTGCATCTCTTAATCAAAAAATCCATGCTATTTTTTTTTTTTGGTGTAGTATTTGAAAACATGAAACATTCTATAATTTGAAAAAAAGAGATTTAAAATATTAATACATACACTTGCAAAATAAATTGTGAATTAGGTGCTGTAGATATTTCAATTAGCAATAATCGCGCCTCGGATAAACCTCATTGGCTACGATACTGCCACTGCGCAAAGCTACTGCTGTGGATATTTCAGAGAACAAGGCAGAAAATTTTCTCACGGGGCCTAACTGAAAAGAGAAATCATAAACAAGAATACAACAGACATTACAGATTGTGTTAAGGCCCATGAAGGACAGAAGCAGAGGGCCATATTCTACAAGATTAAATGATGGGAGAAGGTCTTTAGATGAAATGGATGAGCGGGGATGCTCTGTCCAAGGAATAGACACTGAGAATCAGAGGATAGGAAAGATCTGGTCAGGCAGAGAGCCCCAGAAAGACAGTTTCAGGCAGAGGGCGGAGCAACTCACAGGCAAGGGAAAAGGAAGAGCTGGCCGAGCTGGTGAAATTGGGCAAGGCTGTATGCCGGTGGCCCCGGAGCTGGGGGTCTGGGGCATGAATGGGGTTTGGACAGAGGGAACAGAAAGGAACCACATAGGGAGTGCCCCAGGCCTGGGACTAGTTGCTGGGACTCAGGGGAGTTTTCCCAGAGATCAACGTAGTTCAAGAGTGGAGCATTTTTTAAATTTAATCTTTTTATTAAATTCAATTATTTAACATATAGTGCATTATTAGTTTCAGAGGTAGAGGTCAGTGATTCATCAGTTGCATATAATACCCAGTGCTCATTACATCCCGTGCCCTCCTTAATGCCCATCACCCAGTTAGCCCATCCCTCCACCTCCCTCCTTTCCAGCGACCCACTGTTTGTTTTCTACAGTTAAGAGTCTCTCGTGGTTTGTTCCCCTCTCTAATTTCATCGTTTTATTTTTCCCTCCCTTCCCCTTTGATCCTATTTTGTTTCTTAAATTCCACATTTATCAGTTGAGATTGAATAATTGTCTTTCTCTGATTGACTTATTTTGCTTAGCGTAATACCCTCTAGTTCCATCATTGCAAATGGCAAGATTTCATTTTTTTGATGGCTGAGTAGTATCCTATTGGGTACATATATGCCACATCTTCTTTATCCATTCATCTGGCGATGGACCTCTGGGCTCTTTCCACAGTTTGGCTATTGTGGACATTGCTGCTATAAACACTGGGATGAAGATGCCCCTTCAGATCACTACATTTGTGTCTGTGGGGTAAATCCTTAGTAATAGGGCAACTTCTGGGTCATAGGGTAGCTCTACTTTCAACTTTTTGAGGAACCTCCATACTGTTGCCCAGAGTGGCTGCACCAGCTTGCATTCCCACCAACAGTGTAGGAGGGCTCCCCTTTCTCCACATCCTCGCCAACACCTGTCATTTCCTGACTTGTTAATTTTAGCCATTCTGACTGGTGTGAGGTGGTATCTCATTGTGGTTTTGATTTGTATTTCTCTGATGCCAAGTGATGTTGAGCATTTTTTCATGTGTCTGTTAGCCGTTTGGATGTCTTCTTTGCAGAAATGTCTGTTCATGTCTTCTGCCCATTTCTTGATGGATTATTTGTTCTTTGGGTGTTGAGTTTGGAAGTTCTTTATAGAGTTTGGATTCTAGCCCTTTATCTGATATGTCATTTGCAAATATCTTCTCCCATTCTGTCGGTTGTCTTTTGGTTTTGTTGTTCCCTTTGCTGTACAGAACCTTTTTATCTCGATGAAGTTCCAGTGGTTCATTTCATGCCTTATTTTCCCTTGCCTTTGGAGACATGTCTAGGAAGAAGTTGCTGTGGCTAAGGTCACAGTGGTTGCTGCCTGTGTTCTCCTCTAGGATTTTGATGGATTCCTGTTGCACATTTAAGTCTTCCATCCATTTTGAGTCTGTTTTTGTGTATGGTATAAGGAAGTGGTCCAGTTTCAGTCTTCTGCATGTGGTTGTCCAATTTTCCCATTTACCGAAGAGATTGTCTTTTTTCCATTGGATATTCTTTCCTGCTTTGTTGAAGATTAGTTGACCTTAGAGTTGAGGGTCCATTTCTGGGTTCTCTATTCTGTTCCATTGATCTATGTGTCTGTTTTTGTGCCAAGATGTAAGTGAATTTGAGAGATATCTAGGAGAGTGGTAGCAGAAACAAGGAAGGGCAAAAGATCAAAGATGTTACCAAAGGGCTGAAGGAGGAAGAAGAGCCAGAGGGAAACAGTAGTAGCTCAAGACTTAGAGTGTCAATTAATTAATTAATCTAACATTTCCTGAGCACCTACTATGACCCACACGCACTGCCAAGTTCTGGAGTAAACAGCATGATGAAATGTTGTAGATGAAATGCAGACATCCGCACTGGAGAGCATGGGACCCAACAGAGAAGGGACTGAGCTTACCCAATAAGGAGGGAGACTGAGTGTCATGAGAATCATCATAGAGGAGATGACGTATGAGTTGTGTCTTGAAAGATGAATCACATTTTCTAGACAGGCAGAGGAAGGAAGTGTATTCCAGGCAGAGGGATTGCACGAGCAAGACATGCTTTGTCATGTTGATTACGGTCCAGGAAGTGCAAGTATTTTGCCATGGCTGGTGCAGTGGGGAATGAAGGTCAGGTGGGGATGGGGAATGGAAGAGAAAAGGCTGGAGGAAGGACAAGACCCCGTTATGGAGGACTCTAAACAAACCTTACCTTAGAGGGAATGGTCACATTGGGTTCAGGCAACCGAACATAGGAGGGACTGGGGAGGGGCCAGGCAGAGGGTAGCAAGTCCTTTACCATTGCTGAGGTCTAACCAGAGGCAATGGCCATGAGGAAGAAGAGAGGGGGCAGAGAGGTGATGAATCTAGTCCTTTACTACTTGTAAGAGGAAGGTACGGGAGAGGGGAGCTCAGGGGAGCTCCCAGATTTCTGCATCGTCTCACTGACTAGTAGTGCAGATATAGAAGTGTTGCAGGATTGGACAAATAACGTGTTTACTCTTCGACACATCGACCTCAGGGTGTCTGTGGAACATTCAGGCAGAAATGTGGCGAGAGTAACTGGACACACAGACCTAGGGCTCCTGAAAGAGATCTGGATTTGTGTGGTAGACAGTCTTAGTTCTTGTCCACCACCAATCCTCTCCTGGCCCAGAGCCTCACCTGGGGTTGGTTGGTGCCATGTGGTGGCTGAAAGACCATGAATGAAAGTGATGTACTCCCTTTGAGACGAAGCATTTAATCACGGAAGTAAGACGTCTTCGGAGCCCTTCTCCGGCAGGGCGATCATGGAGATTTTGTGGTGAGAAGGTGAGGTTGCAGGCTCTGAAGCTAGATCACTGTGTCGTCATAGGGAGGATGGTTTCTCTGGAGGGTCCCTTGCACCTGGGGTGGATTCTTCATGAGCAAAAAATAAGCTTTTCTACGTTACACAAAGATTTAGGGATGGTTTCATATCTCACTTAACCTAACCTGTCCGGCCTAATCCGATCTGAGATACAGGTGAGGAAGTCATCGGCACACACGTGATAGTAAAAACCATGGGAATGACTAAGACTGTCCAGGTAGTCTGTAGAGTGGGAATGAAAATTCACAGGTCGGAACCCAGAGGGACACCAATATCTAGGAGGGAGACAGACAGTTGTCAGCTAAGGAAATTGAGAGGAAGCAGCAACAGCAAACACATGCTGTTAGAAGCCAGGGAGGGAGGGAGGGAGGGAAGGAAGGAGAGCTGTGGCCAATAGCACCAGATGCTGCCGAGAGGGAGGCCCAGTAACATGAGGACTGGAAAGAGTGGACCGGATCTGGAAATGCAGGGATCACGCTCCTTTCCGGGAACACAACTTAGGGTGTGGCAGCGGCAGAGAAGAAGCCTTCGGCGGGTTGAGCGGTGAGCACCAATCCCAGGACCGAGAACAGACTGGATCTTTAAAGAGATCCTCTTGTCAAAGAACACCAACCGAGGCTGGATGAAACAGTTTAAACACCAGAATTGAAAAATGGGTGGCTGAACTGGATGTCGGAAATCGTCACGGGCAGAAGGGAAGCATATACTGAGTGAGACGGGTTTGCTCGGGGAATAGCCGCTCCTTTTTGTTGACCCAGAGCTCGGGTCGAAGGGCCATGTGCATGACACCAGGAAACCAAATCTAAAGGCTGCGCCAAGGCGGGTGGGGGATTTGCATCAGACGCTCTGAAAGGAGACCCACAGTGGGCGGATTAGGAAAAGAGCCACGCCACAGGTGGAAATGTTAAGGATCCTTGTACTGGCTTTCAACAGCAGCGTAATAAATGGTCGCACATTCCGAGGCCTAAAAGAGTACACATTTATTATGGCTCAGTGTCTGTGGGTTGGGGGCTTGGGTACCCCTTACCAGGGTTCTCTGCTTAGGGTCTCACCAGGGTGCAGTGAAGGTATGGCTGGGGCCTTGGTTTCCTCAGAGGCTTGACTGGGAGAAGATCCGCTTCCAAACGCCATTTGTTGCATGAATTCATGTCCTTTCGGCTGTATGATGAGGGCCCTGGCTTCTTACTGCCTGTGTGCTGGAGTCAGCCCTCGGGGCCCAGAAGCTGCCTGCCGTTCCCCGCCTGTGGCCCTGGTCGTAGGTAGTTCACAACATGGCGGTCTGCTTCCTTAAGGCCAGCAGGAGAGTCTTGCCAGGCTGCGGGGGACGGTGGTCTACAGTGTAATGTAGCATTGGGAGTGACTTCTCATCACCTTTGCCACATAAAGTAACCGGATGGAGGGAGTGGCAACATATTGCCTTTGCTATATTGTATCATTAGATGCAAGTCAGAGGCCATCAGTGCTCAGGGGAGGGGATTTTACTGGGGGTAACACCAGGGCAGACACTGGGCGGAAGTGTAGAATTCTGCTGTCGCACTGGCTTATTCCAGTCCTGACTCAGCAGGGGAGGACAAAGAGAAAAACAAAACAACTTTTCTTTGAGGATTCTCCAACCACAAACCCGACTTCAGGAAGTTTTGGGCCAGATTTCGTACTCCTTGTGGTTCTGTATCTTCTGTTTTTTATCATTCATTTCACAATACTAATTTCTTCTTTGATGCATGGATTGTTTAGAAATGTATTTCCCCATTTCAAAATACACATGGACTTCCTTATCATTTGGTTAACTTTTAAGCACAACTGCTCCGTGATCAGCAAGAAATATTATGCATGATTTCAATCCTTTAAAATCTATTGAGGCATGTATTATGCAATATTATACGGTCAATTTCTGTATGCTATTTTTTTTTTCAGATTTATTTATCTATTTGAGCGAGAGAGAGAGCATGAGCAGGAAGGGAAAAGGGAGAGGGAAAGAGAATCTCTACGCTTAGTATAGAGCCCTTCACAGGGCTCGATCTCACAACCCTGAGATCACGACCTGAGCCAAAACCAGGAGTCAGAGACTTAACTGACTCTGAGCTATCCACAGTCCCTTGAATGCTATACCACAGTGGTTATTGGGAGTAGCATTTTATATATCTCTATTAAGTACAGTTTGCTGTTTTGTTCAAATTCTATATCCTAACTGCTTAGTAATTTTTTAGTCACTGATGTAATTATGAACTTGTCTACTCCTACATAAAAATATCTTAACCTCGGGCCCCTGGGTGGCGCAGTTGGTTGAGCGACTGCCTTCGGCTCAGGTCGTGGTCCCGGAGTCCCGGGATCGAGTCCCACGTCGGGCTCCCGGCTCCATGGGGAGTCCGCTTCTCACTCTGACCTTCTCTCTCTCACTCTCTCTCTTTCCTCATAAATAGATAAATAAAATCTTTAAAAAAAAAATATCTTAACCTCCCAAGAGCTTATATTTACACTTACAGTGTTCACTTAGGTTTACTCACATATTTGGCAGCTATGTTTTTCTTCCTTTTCCCGTTTCTGGCATTTTCTATGGGATCAATGATCCCATAGAAAGGTTCCTTAACACCTTTTAGTCTTTCAATGAAATGCTGCTGGTTGCTAACTCATTTTTAGTTCTCTCAAAATCTTTATTTCTCTTTCATTCTTAAAAGATATTTTTACTGCTATAGAATTCTAGTTAGGTATTTTTCCCTGACATATCGATCATTTAATGTTATGATCTTCTGGCCATGAGCTCTTTAAATTTTGCCTCTGCTTCATTTTCTTTGGGGATTCAAACTTCTGTTTGAATCTCCTACTCTGTCTCCTATTCTCCCTTTGGTATTTTTCATCTTTTTGTCTCTCTCTTCTTCCTTCTAGATATTCTAAGTTATTTCCAGTTCATAATTGCTCCTTTCACCATGGTCTGATCTGCTATTGACAATGGCCAACTGAGCTGATTTTCTATATTTTTTCCAGTTCTAGAATTTGTATTTTTCAAATTTTCTGTTTCTTTACATGTATTTCTGGTTCTCAACATTTTCAAACTTTTATCTGCTTTAATACAATGAGCATATTTAGTTTATGGCTTAATATTTAGTTCTTGCTTACCGTAACTTATCTTCTAATCATCTGATTATCTTTTACTGTAAAATTGGGTTTGAAAAATCATTTGTAGAAGAAATATAAGCCTAGGATCATGTTTTGTTCCTCTAAACCAGGTTTAGAGGTTTGTATTGCTTTTGCCAGGGGCCTGGGGGCACCAGCAATCTGGGATCACTTTAATCCAAGTTCAGGGCTGAGTGTTCATGGAGTCGTCCACTCACAGCAGGGCCCTGGCCACGCGGAAGGGCTGGTTTTTTGGTCTTCACCTTTACTCTGAGTGCAGCTGACTGTGTGTGTGTTAGTGGTGGACAGTGGTGATTTACTCGGTTTCCCCCCTCAATGGGTCCTGGACTCCATCCTTCATTCCTCTAGCCCTGTGAGGTCACCGAAAGAATAGTCTCTTGGCCACCTCTCTCAGATTGGCAAATGCTCCTAGGGCGTAAGCGGGCCCGAGTGCTAAACCTACCTCTCTGAATTTCCACTGGCTCTCAGTTTCTTGGCCTGATGATGTCTCATTACCTCTTGGTGCTTTAATATTCTTAAGATATGTTTTATATCTCGCCCCGATATTAAAAGGTTTCTTCAGTCGGACAATCAGTCTGAATTACCTAATCTACGATTACTGGAAGCAAATGTTACAAGGTTTTGCATTTCAATTGCATTTTAACCCCAGCCAACAAAGTTCCCAGAATCTACATCTTAATTTTATCTCTTCGACAACAAACAGAAAATTTAAGCAAGGTACATTTTATAATACTAACAAAGAATAGAGAGTCATTGTCTACTTTATATTTCATCACATCGGGAAACATTTCTGGTTATCTTACCATGAGGGATGTTAAGAATAACCACTGAATTAGGATGATTGACTCGACTGGAATGGTCTTCCGATTATGAATTATCACCGATAAATTTTTTAATGCTCGGTATAAAACTTATGAACAAAAGAATCGAACATTTCCCTTTTTTCACTGACACTGTATTTCTTTTGCAAATGCAAAAATACTTCAAATTCAGCTGGGCTTTTTCATACCATGTACTTAAAAAATAATGGTACTGTCATCTGCAAGCTGCACCGCCAGCCAGCCACCACGCAGCCCGGCGGTGGCTCCCGAACATTTCCCGCACAGAAATACATTTCTGGTAATAAACCTCTATCCCGGTAGTTCTGCTTCTCCGGCTAAACACTCACTGATAGTTCTACGCAAGGAGAACGAGGCTACTGAGGCTACCCTGAAGTGGCCCTTGTCATCGTATTCTCAAAGCACCCGTGCTCAAGTCTCTATTGTTCACATACTCTTACTGCCTTTTCTAGATTTTTAACTTTCTGAGAGGGAATTTTACCTCTGTATGACCGGTGAAGGATGGTGCTTAGCGCAAACTAGGTATTTGTAAATCGTTCGTTAAACAAATAATTTGGAATGCCTCTGCTGACCCTAGCAAAATCTCTTTAAATAACAATAAAGATGTCAATCTGATTTCTATAGCAGACGAATACATTAGCCACCAATAAATACTGACCTGACATCGGCTGGTACATAAATTAAAATCCTGGGAAGTCAGAGAAAATAGCAGTTACCCGAATGGTACGCATTTTAAAATATTTCTTATTATGTAAGTTGTCCTTTGTTTGTAAGTACATCCCTATGTAAGTATGGGAGAATTAAATGCAAACAAACCTATGGAAGGGCAGAATTTTTTCACACATCTGCTGGACTTTTTAGGTTTCTTTTATGACACATTGGGTCCGTAATATCTTCTACATACATACTAAAATAATAAAGCCAGTATGATTTGATATACAACATCTCCTTTAGTTATTTTAATAATAAAAAGCTTTACACTTCCTACTTGTCAGTAGCCAGAAATAGCTTACCACTAAATTATCAGTTCAATGATGTGTTTCATTTTTAGCCATATGATGTTAAAATATTTCAGAACATTATGCAACCTGAAATACCGGTTCAACTCTCACAAAGTGCAAGACAGTAGAATTAATTACAAATGTAAACTATAGGGCGCCTGGGTGGCTCAGTTGGTTGACCAACTGCCTTCGGCTCGGGTCATGATCCCGGAGTCCCGGGATCGAGTCCCATATCGGACTCCCGGCTCTGCGGGAAGTCTGCTTCTCCCTCTGACCTTCTCTCCTCTCATTCTCAGTCTCTCTCTCTAATAAATAAATAAATAAATAATCTTTAAAAAAAAATAAATAAATGTATTCTTAAAAAAAAAAAAATGTAAACTATAGCTTGGTAATCGTTAGCCAGCCAACAAATTTTATTAAAAGCAAACTGTTCATTCAAAAGTGATCATGGAACTCAAAATACAGAGCGAGAAGGATGAAAAACATCTCGTTGACCAACAGATTGTTTTAATTCTCTCACTCTACGAAACAAACTCTTCGTTTTTAGGAAAGTTAAGTATAACTTCGGTAGACAGCAATACACAAAAATTTTGTCACATGGACTAGTTTCTCTAGTCAATCGCTTCTAGCTCTGTCCACTGGGTTCGATGCATTTACAGAACTGGCTGTGCTTGAGCCTTCTTTGCAAGCAGCTTGAGATCTGCAATGCACTTGGCAATTGTCTCCTTCTCCTGTGATAAGGAAAGAGAACTCTGGTTAGACCTCTCCAAATCACAGAAGTAGGTATAAACACTGTAATTCTAAATGACAGCTCCTATTACAAGATCTTGAGGTTCCTACAGACTCTCAAGATGACATGACAGACTACTAGGAATTTTTTATGTACCCTAGGGGCGATGCAATTTATTCTAAGCAAATCCAGGGAATTAGTTAAAATCTCCTGGCTCACAGCTTTTATGAGTAAATTCTACATAGAATTTGAAGCCAGGCACTCCTATAACCATGTGCCACTGAAGTTAGCTTGTATAGCTAATGGCTGCTTGAAAAATAGCAACTAACAACCTAACGAACATTCATAACACAAAAATATTAAGAATAAAAATAATCTTGTCTCTTTTATTGTTTTCCCCATTTCTCAATTATGTTATTTTTACGCAAAAGGCAATTTACTGAAAAAAAATTCATTAAATGTTGGTAGACCCTGTTCTTCTAGTCCTTGATAGTCACACAGAAAATGATGAGAAATGCCTACATATTCCATTATTTGGGAAAGAAGAAATCAAGTCATAAGAAAAAAATAATATAACCTTTAAAAAGGAAAACAAATTTAGGTAAATAATAAAAAAAAAACATTTCTTTTCTGTTTAAGACCAAAAATGTAAGTGGCTGAGAAGAGGAAACAGAGTAGAGATCACAGAATTAGGGAACGGAAGGGACTCAGAAATAGCTTTATCCAGTCTGTTGTGCAGAGAAATGAACTGTGCTGGTTAGCATTTCCCGCGTGATGGAACTTGAATACAAGTGAGCCACAGTCAGTGTTCTCAACTATCTGCCAGTGTCTCTGACAGCGAGAGACGACAGGTGACCAAAATGTGAGGAAAGGGGAAGCCACCCAGGTAGCTGTGCAGCGTCTTCCAGGTTATCACTACCCACACCAACGAACCAGGGCGACCCGGCATCGCTAGCGGAAGACTCCCGGCCAGCTACTCCTTTCCTAACAGAGCGGCAGCAGAGGCCCATTAAGGGAACCCAATACAACTCCGGAGGCTTCCGAACACCACATACCTGCTGTGCGGAGATGCTCTGCACCACATGCTTCTCCACCCAGTTTATCATGTGCTCTTGTTCCTTTCGACGCATCATGTTCTGCACAGAGATGTGATAGTCCAGGCGATTCTTCACCTCCCGGTATACTCTGTGCAGCCGTTCCCGGTAAGTCACCTCCAGTGCCATAGCAATGTTATTCTGGAGCAAAATTAAGAACTGATGAAAATCTTTGCATCACCGAAGGATCACTTCCACTCTGTGGATTCTGATTAGAATACCCCACCAGTCTCTTGTATTTTACGGAAAATTATTTTATTTAGTACGATTAGGTAAGAGATGATACATAAATACTAATAGTATATGGCAAAAATATACTTAAAGGTACATAGAGTACGTTTCTTCCAGTCCGCCCACAGGCCACCATCTTCCTGTATTTCTTGTATTCCCTCCCAGAAATAGTCAATAAACAAAATACAGGTATAGGCAGGCTTGCAAACATACCCACGAGCACACACCACTTTTACTAATCATGACATCTAGCGCGACCACAATTTCAAGTTTCACTGAATTCTACTATACCGGTGTCCCATAATGCAGAGTTCATTTAGCTAAGCTCTATTAATAAATACATTAGATTGCTGCCAACTTTTTCTACCAGAAATAATGCGGCATCTGTTGTACGTCTTTGCACTAATGTGAGAATACTTGCTGTAAATGGGGTCCCTGGGGGGCTCGGCTGGTTAAGTGTCTGCCTCCAGCACAGGCCATGATCCCAGGCTCCCTGCTCAGCGGCGAGGCTGCTTCTCCCTCCGCCCCTCTTTCTCCCTCCGCCCCTCCTGCGCTCTCTCAAACAAAATCTTTAACATAAATAAAAAACAAAGTTAACAAAAAAAAAAATACTTGCTATAAAGTAACATATCGAGTACCTACTATATTCTAAAAGCTGTGTGTCAATTCAATTAAGTCTTACAATCATACCATGGGACAGTTGCTCTTATTATATCCATTTTATAGCAAAGAAATTAAAGCAGAAGCTAAGGAACTCAACCAAAGTTAGAGAGATAATCAACTGTGAAGCCAAGATCCGAGTACAAGGAGCCAGGCTATAAAACCTACGCTCTTCAACCGGGATTAGTTACTGTCGCATTCCACACAAAGCGGTACTACTCTTCACTCTCCTACCAGCAACACATACGCCTATCACTTCAAACCTGACCAGTGATATCTATAAAACCTTTTACTCTCTATCCTCATAAGCAGAAAAAAATAAGAATTTTAATGTCATTACCTAAGAACATTTACACACTTAGAAACCATTTACATGTATTTATTTATTTAGGAATGGTCTGTGCCCTATGCCTAGTTTTCTACTGGGGTGTTGGTCTCTCCTAAGGAAACTAACTACCCTTTTGGGTCCCGTAGAACAAATATATTCTTCTCAGTTTGTCGTTCAACCTAGTTTACGCTTTTTTACATGTAAAACTTTCATGAGATCAATTTGACAACTTCTCCTCTTGTTCTTCTGGATTTTTAGATTTTTTTTTCTCTTCCATGTTTTATTTAAATTCCAGTTTGTTAACATACAGTGTAATATATTAGTTTCAGTGTAGAATACAGTGACTCAACACTTCCATACAACACCCAATGCTCATCGCAGCAAATGCATTCCTTAATCCCCATGGCCTATTTCACCCATTCCCCACCCACCGGAGAATTTGAAGCCAGGCACTCCTGTAACCGTGTGCCACTGATGTTAGCTTGTATAGCTAACGGCTGCTTGAAAAATAGCAACTAGCAACCTAACGAACATTAGTAACACAGAAATGTTAAGAATAAAAATAATTCTGTCTCTTTTCTTTAGTGTTTTCCCCATTTCTTAATTATGTTATTTTTATTTTTTATTTTTTAAGTATTTTTTTTAAGATTTTATTTATTTATTTGAGAAAGAGAGAGAGAGAATGAGAGGGGAGAAGGTCAGAGGGAGAAGCAGACTTCCCGCAGAGCTGGGAGCCCGATATGGGACTCGATCCCGGGACTCCGGGACGATGACCTGAGCCGAAGGCAGTCGCCCAAACAACTGAGCCACCCAGGCGCCCCTTAATTATGTTATTTTTATGTAAAAGACAATTTACTGAAAAAAATTCATTCAGTGTTGGTAGACCCTGTTCACTCAAGGCATCTTTCCTAGACAGTTTATCTTCTTCCAGTGTATTTTCTAACTGACTGCCATTTGCATATGGAAGGGTATTGTTTTTGCTTATTAGATATTAACAGTGTACCCAGACACCTGACTGAATTTGGTTATTCTTTTAATAATTACGTCGATACTCTCGAATCTAGCTACTATCTCCAGAATAATATCGATTTAATAACAGTGACAGGGTTGTTGCTATCTTCTAGTCTGTAATGAGAATCTTTGTAGGTTTGCCTGTTAAACAGAGAGATTAATCTCAAGTAGGCCCTTAATACCTCTAAGGACATTTCTTTAGTCCACTCATCGTCCTGGTCTTCTTTCTCCTAAATCTCTAGTATCTCCTTGACTACTTTCACTCTCAGCAAATGACCTTCATCCTAGTTCGCCGAGAAAAGGAGAGCAGTAAAAGAACTTCCACACGCTTCTCACGCCACATAAACCAGTCTATCTGAATCCATACTCATGTACTTTGCCTTCCTTTCTGTAACTGCGGCTGTCGATGCCAGCCCCTCCACCTCCAGGTTACATTCCAAGCCCTCTGACCTACTGAAGGGCATCGCTCCAGCAAATCTCTTTCCCTTTTTTTTTTGCATCAATTTCTCTCTCTCTCTCCTTTTATCAGACACTAACATGTAACTATACTTTTCATCCTTTTAAAAAAACCTCTTTCCAACATCCTCCCCTCCTAGCAACTAATTCCTTTTGCCACCATTACAGTAAAACTCCTTGCCAATTTTGATAGTTGTCTATACTGACTCCAATTTCTTCCCTTCCACTTTTTCTTTAACCAACTCCCATTATTCCCTAAAACAGCCCTTACCAAGGTTACCAAGAACTTCCATGTTGCTAAATCCACGGCAAATTCTTAGGCCCTTTATTTCTTGACCATAACTAGGATGACTACACATTGGAACTGTCCTTGTTTTCACTGTTTTTTCCCCCACCATGTTCTAGTCTTATAACTTTAAGTACCACCTGTCAGCTAGACTCCCAAATCTCCAGCCTGGAATTCTGGACTTCTCCCCATGAATTCCAAACTCCTATATCCAATGGTCTACACCCAACAACTCTACTTGACTAACCTGTAGGCATTTCAAACCAATGCTACAAGACCCAGGGCTATTTGCAACAAGGCTAGTGAGACTGTATTACTCCTCTGCTTAGAGCTTCAATGACTTGCTTATTCAGAGTACAGATCACAGTCCACGGAGAAGCCTACGAGACTTGACCCAATCTAGCCCCTGACCACTCTCTACTTTCTTTTCTCCTCCTCACCCATTCTGCTTCAACTACACTGGTCTCCTTACTATTCCTTGACTATACCAAATAAACTTCCAGGTTTAGGGCCCTTGCAATTTGTCTTCCCTCTGCTACAATACTGTTTCCCCCAAATCCCCAGAGCTTGCACCAACACTTCTTCAGGAAATCTGTTCAAGTAACACATTAGTGGCCTTTCTAGGATGCCCAATAAAAGTAACTCCCGTCTTCTAAAATCTCTTTTCCTTTCCTAGTTTGTTGTTCTACACAGCATTTATTACCACTGACATTCCTATCCGCTCAATTTTTTTTTTCCTGTCCTCTCAATCCCTGGCTAGACGGCAGACTCCATGAAGGCAGATTTTCTTTTATTCTCAAACATCTGCCTTGACCAGAGTCTCCACACAGGAAGAGCTCAATCAATAGTCATTAAATATTTCATAAATAAGCAAGAATGTAAAAAGACTACCATCTGATTTTTATTAAAGAGCTACATCTTCAAAAGTCAGATTTTGTGTGTATATATCATGTATGAGATAGGAAGCACTCTCTGGGTAAACCTAAATATGTATGGAAAGAGATTTTAAAGTTTCCTTTAGGAAGATTTTCAAACATTTATGTGCTTAAGAATCTTTAGGGATCAGTTTTTAAAAATAAAGATTCTTAGCTCCTAACAATGGTTCTGACTGCATAAGTCTTGGCCTGGGTCCATAAACCTGCACCAAAGAGGACTGATACATGTAGTACTAAGGCCATGCTAAGAAATACCGGCCTCGATCTTTACTATTTCAGATACTATACCTTAACATCTCATTTTTCATTTCATATGTGCTTCTGTAACATAAAATTTCAATATATGGGCATCTCACTGTAAATATCAGGCATCAAGCAGGGGCTCAAAGTAAGTAACAATGTGATTGTTAAAACAAAAATACTTGAGCATATTCCTAAAAATGTTTCAGAAATGAAGTATTTTAGAATCTAATGATGCCCTGACCATGGTAAAAAGCTTTACAGTTACCTGAATTTGCTTCATGAACTGGAATGTAAGGTCTCAGATTTCCTCACAACAAGCATACATGAGTATTTCACCCATGGCCTTAGATAGTGAATACCATTTTTTAGTCAGCTATAATTTAATGACTACTTTCCTTCTGTGTGGATCCAAAATATGTTCTTTTACAGCTTTTCTCTAATTTTAGAGTAACTATTTATCCACTTGATAGATATTAAATACCTAAATAGCTGTAATTGCTAAGCCCCACCCGAATCTCATTTCTAAATAAAATATGCTCAAGATCTTCAACCATTCCTCATAAAATTCTTTGTTTTAAATGCACACAAATGAGTAACTTTACTTTGCTTAGACGGTTCTGAAACCTACCCTCTGGACATCAAAAAGGTAATGGCGCTTGTCAACCAGTGCCTGCTGTGACTTCTCCATATCAATCACATCCTGGATATGTTTGATGGAAGCCTGTTTCGCCTCTTCTAGTTGGGCAATTTTTTGCTGCAATTATTTTACAAAAAAGATCAGCAAAAGCATAAAGGTAACAAAAACAGCCTTATTCTATGCTTCCTCAAAGTTATATTCCTCATTTGTGAAAATGACCATGAAGAAACATATACACATACAGGGAGAAATGCACAAATCCTTAAGAATAATCGCTCATAATAGCCATGCAATATCTTGTCTACTGAACTTAACTATGGAAAAACTGGCCAAAGTTTTGCAGATTTAAAAAATTTACCTCAAATTAGTAACCAACATTAACACTTTATAATTTTAATCACTGTAATTAGATTCATTTCTGTATGCTTATCTCCTAACATTAACATCAGAAACATCACTTGATGGTACTGATGCTTTTAATACAGTCTAAAATGAGAAATCAGGTTTACAGTTCTTACCTCATTGAGTTTATCAGCAAATTCTCCAATGGAGGCACCATATTTTTTAACTACATAGACAATCAACCCTATTGTTGATAGGGCAGAGAAGGTCTCTGCAGTAATCACATATATTTCTTTGGACAGAAAATATAGGATAAGTCCAGTTCCAAGCACATAGGGTCCTAAAAGAAGGAAAAGATACTTTATGAGGGATATACTGTATCTGAAAGGAAAGACAGAAAGTTCTACATTTGATTAGTTCAAGGTTTTATGTAATGATTCAGAGTAGCTGAATTTATAAATAACCCTGCACTGAGCAGTGTGGTAGGGTTGGAAAAAAACAAGGATCTGGACTTTAGGAAATCCGACTCTGCAACATAGAAGAAACTGAGCAATGTAAGTATCTCTGAGTTTTAGTTTTCTCATCTGTAAAATGGGAACAGTACTTTCTTCATAGGTGGATGAAACTCGGAAATAATGTATGTCGAGTGTCTGGCACAAATGCTTTAGTAATTTGGGCAGAATATATTATTTACTGAATGGGAACACTGGTCAGAGTAAAATCTATCCATTCCTGCCTGTTTTTATTTAATAGAAACCTGACACTGGAAATAAGCAAGCAAGCAAGCAAACAAACAAAAAAGCTAATACAAAGTAAGTATGTATGTAAAAGGATGAATTTGATATCAGGATTCTCCATTCCTATAATACCTAATTATAATGCTTCAAATATAGTTATCTTCTTTAAGCAGGCTGTGAGTTCTGAAAGGACACCACGATATACATTTCTTTAGTATTTTCTGTTGTGCCTTGGAAGATATTGGCAAGGAGAAACTGCTCCTAAAGGGCAGCATTATACAGCGTTTCTGAGCAACACAAGTACCAAAGGATGTTACGATGTATTACGAGAATAAAAAGCGTTAACAGTCTCAAACGTATTTTATCCAGTTTTCCACAAGAAGTTTCAACCACCCTTTAAAAAACTGGCCAATACATAAACTTTAAATTTGAACATAAGTTAAAAATTTTAACTGTGAACTTGCAAAAAAGCCTATCATAGGTTAACACTTTTTATCTCCTATGGGGATCCGAGGACCCTAATGTTTCTTGCAATTTCAATTACAGAAATGCTCTTTTCGGCCACTCCCTGGAGGAGTTAAAAAAATAAAAAGCGACAACAACCTTGGTTGCCAGTGTTCCCTCGTCACAGCAGTAGTTGGAGCAAGAAAGGCAACGGACGCCATTGGAGAACCTGGGTCTAAATCCAACCCAGTCACGAAAGAGAGACTAAAACCCAGGAAATTCTTTATTGAGTAGTTATTCTTGGTAATAAAAATCTCTTACAGGACTGCTGTGAGGATTAAAAACTCTCAGTGAAAGCAGACTGCATTATAAAAAATGTAAGATTTCAGAACAGAGTACGCCTTCTTAAAAGGGAAAAAACTGATAAATATGGCCCAATTTCTGTTTCTTACTTATATATACAATATAATAACCTCTGCGGTCTTACCTAGCTTTATTTTAATCCATGGTTCTTTCCACCACCTGCCAATGTATCACAGTTACTCATTTCTTTACTGGCTGTCCTATGACAGAACGTGTGTTCCATGATGGCAGCCACCTCAGCTCGCCACCGTATGCCAGAAGAAGACCTGGCACAGAGCCGGCCTTCAGTGGATGTGTGTATCAACAAACGGAGACAATGTTATCAGATCAAGTTAACAAACCACAGTGAGCTACCACCTCACACCAGTCAGAATGGCTAAAATTACCAAGTCAGGGAACGACAGATGTTGGCAGGGATGTGGAGAAAGGGGGACCCTCCTACACTGTTGGTGGGAATGCAAGCTGGTACAGCCACTCTGGAAACGGTATGGAGGTTCCTCAAAATGTTGAAAATAGAGCTATCCTATGACCCAGCAATTGCACTACTGGGTATTTACCCTCAAGATACAAATGTAGTGATCCGAAGGGGCACATGCACCTAGATGATTATAGCAGCAATGTCCACAATAGCCAAACTCTGGAAAGAACCTAGATGTCCATCAACAGATGAATGGATAAAGATGTGGTATATATACAATGGAATACTACACAGCCATCAAGAGAAACGAAATTTTGCCATTTGCAACGACGTGGATGGAACTAGAGGGTATTACGCTAAGCAAAATAAGTCAGTCAGAGAAAGACAACTGTCATATGATCTCTCTGATATGAAGAATTTGAGAGGCAGAGCGGGGGTTCGTGGGGGGGTGGGGGAGGGAAATGAAACAAGATGAGATGGGGAAGGAGACAAACCATAAGTGACTCCTAAACTCACGAAACAAACTAAGAGTGGCTGGGAGGTGGGGGGTAGGCATAGGGTGGCTGGGGTATGGACATTGGGGAGGGTATGTGCTATGGTGAGTGCTGTGAAATGTGTAAGCCTGATGATTCGCAGACATGTACCCTGGGGCAAATAATACATTATATGTTAATAAAAAAAATTCAAATCAGAACTGTTCCACTGAATTACTTCCACAATTTACTTCTCACTTCATTTTTGAGTATATGTGGAAGAGGTAAGAGACCACTAAAATCCTAGGTAAACATAAACTATACCATCTAAACATACTATCAAACATGGGGCAAATGCTTACCTGTGACGCCAGTTTTGGGATAAAGGAACTGAAAGAATTCTTCAGGGATCAGCCCCAAACGAACTTTTCCTCCATATTCAGGAAGAGGTGGTACAGGGGCAAGACTTCGCTGCCCTGTGTGGAAGATCCTTGTTGCCTGCAATACCCTACGGGTAGCAATTACACAAAATTACAGGCTATTCTGCAGATCTTAGAGATTATCTGTCTAGCACTTGGCATGTTTATTATTAGAATTACAATATATAAGAACATAGACTTTGCAGCCAGATCATCTGGGTTTAAATCCTAGACCAGCCACTTGACTTTGAGCAAGCAGATGAAGCTTCTGTAAATCGCAGATTTCTCTAGAGAAAATGGGAATAAAGAATATGATTTTATAGGGTTGCTGTGAGGATTTTAGGTTAAGTGCTTCAAATGGTGCTAAGCATACAATAAAGTTCTACGTAAGCAATTAGCTATTCCATACTTACTGTGTTGTGAGCACCCTGACAGCCAGAACTTGGACCTTTTCGAGTATCATCGGTGATGGGGTGCTAACCACTGTATGGAACAGGCCTTTTCCGTGTTGGGTAGTTCTAACTATGTTCATCTTGAAACTGAACTGCTGTGCACATACTTGAAACCTCTATGCCTTAGTTCCAATTTTATTTTTCTATGTAACATACACAACGCCCGTGATCCGGGTTAAACATCTCAGTTCTCCCACAATCCTGACTGTCCACAAGGAGCTGTCTGGTTTTGTTTACGATACGGTATATAGAACACAATACTCTACCTACAGCTTCACCTACTCATTTATTCTACAAATATGTGTTGAGAACTTGCTAATGCCATTACTGAGCTTGAATTATTGTACTATTACCATGGATTGTAAACCAATCTCATATTCCAACAGCCCAAGACTGCATTTTTAGCAGTTACAGTGTAGTGATAGCTCATGAAAATTCTGAAATAAAATCCTCTAGTCTTTTTTACATATGCTGTTAAGCTCAGTCTCCTTCAAATTCTCAGTATGTTTCTGTCCCACACATCCCCCACTCTACCTCTACCCTTTACAATATAAGAGTTTATATTATTTCATTGATTTTGGCTTGATTCTTTTATCTTTTGAAGGTTATTTCTGCCTCCCAATGTATGAGCTAGCCCACCAACTTTTGTAACTTGAGAATCATGCTCAAGATTCTTTCATTTAAATTAGGGTTTCTCAACCTCTATAGACAATTTTTGCTGCTGTAGAAGGCTGTTCTGTGCACTGTAGAGTGATTAGCAGCATCCCTATGGCCTTTATGACATTAAATGCCAGTCAGCATCTCCCTACTCCTACCCACTGGTGACAACCAAAAATGTCTTCAGACATTGCCAAATGTCCCCTGGAGGGCAATACTGCTCTAGGATGAGAACCACTGATTTATTTATTCTTTTTAAAAAATTATTTTCATAAAGATTTTTATTTATTTATTTGACACACAGAGAGAGAACACAAGCAGGGGGAATGGCAGGCAGAGGGAGAGGGAGGAGCAGGCTCCCTGCTGAGGAGGGAGCCTGATATAGGGCTGGATCCCAGGACCCAGGGATCATGACCCCAGCCAAAGGCAGACACTTAACCGATTGAGCCACCCAAGCACCCCTGTTTTTATTTTTTAAGCAGGTTCCATGCCTAGTGTGGAGCCCAACATGGGGCCTGAACTTAAGACTCTGAAATCAAAACCCGAGTTGAGATCAAGAATCAGATGCTAAACCAACTAAGCCACCCAGTGGGTCCAAGAATCACTGATTTAAATCACAGAACTATAGAACTTGCTTTAGGCCAACTCTAATCCTTTCCTTTAACTGGCTGTCATAGTTCACGCCCTCATCATCTCTAGCCTCAACTAAATGTAAAACCTGGTCTTCCCACTTCTCAACAAATACCCCTTTAAACCTAGCCCCTCCACACTAGTGCCAATGTTTTTAAAATGCAAATTTGACTTTAAAGCTCTGCAACAGGCTTTCCAGCCTAGAGAAAACAAACTCCTTAACATAATATACATGATTCAGCACCTGTCAGATTTTATATCTTCCTCTTCCTTCATTCTCCTATCCTCTAGCCATAAGGAACTACATACAGCTCTCAAAAACAAACAAACAAAAAACAAAAAGATGCCTCATGCTGCTCCTTCTGCCTGGAATGACTTTCACTAAATGGGTGCCAAGCCCAACAAGCCTTCAGAACATCTCAGGCGGATCTTTTTAAATAGAGGTCTCCCCAATCTTACATTCATTCACCCTTATGTCAGGTGCTGGAAGCATAGCAACGAACAGACAAGGTCCCAGCCTTCACATTCTAGTGGCATTGTGGAAAGTGTGAGTGTGATGTCCATACAAAATTCCAGGCAGCTGAAAGTCCACGAAGAAAAATGGGTTAAGGTAAGGAGCTAAGGAGCAATGAATGGGAAAAAGCTTTTTTGGTCCGAGTTCAGATGACAAGAGTCAATGACCTGGGGAAAAAAGAGGAGAGCTAGTAGAAAGATTCTGAGGCAACAATAAGCTTTTCACAGCAACAGTAAGGAAGCCAGAATGGCTAGAGAGTGAAGCTAAAAGGAGAACATAAGGAGATAAATTAAGAAGTAGGAAGAGATCAATTCATGTGGGGCCTTCTGGGTTATGGTAACTCTGGATTTTATTTCAGTGAGATGAGTGGCTCTGGAGGGTTTTGTTGGCCTTGGGGGCTCATGTAATCCCCACGGCTACTAGGAGAATGGGCTATAATGGGACAAGAATAGAGATGCAAGGAGACTAGTTAAGAGGCTACTGAAATAGACCAGGAGAAAGTTGATGGTGGTTCATACTTCAGTAGCAGTGGTAGTGGAAGTGGAAGAGTGCTTACAAGTCCAGATATAATTTGGAGAAAGAGCCTTGCTGATACATTAGGTATGGAATGTGAAACAAAGAGAAATCGAGTATGTTCCTCCTATCTTACGTATGTAATTATTTTATGACTTCTATTAAAATTGTTTACCTGTCTGGAGGGAATCTTTTTTCTCTGATAAGTTGGAAGCGACTGTAGCCTCACTTTTACTGCACACACAAAAATTAATTACAGATGGATTAAAAGCCATTTTTTCAAGGCAAAAATAGTTGTCAAATTTTGGCAAGATTTAGGTCTAAGTCTGGAAGCAAAAAGAGAAATTCCAAAGAAAACTAACATGATTTATGAAACACTAATAACAGATGCCAACACTTAGCACATACTATATATCGAGTGCTATTTTTAGAGTTTTATAGGAATTAAGTCTCTTGGTTCTCCTAACCAGTGTTCCATTATCTCCATTTTGCAGAGGAGGAAACGGGTCACACAGCTTATAAGTGGAGGAATCAGGTATAACTCCAGCTTTATAGAGTCTTTGCTCTAAGTCACTACTATCTATAGCTGCCTCCTCTTAAGAGACTGAGCTCTGAAAACGGAGGTTAGCCTTACTCATTTTTCTATCTTTTGTTATGTAAGTGGCAAGATAAATATTTACCGAATCAATGAATGATTTCTCTCTTATGATCTGGAAGTAAATGTCGGAATCTGAGAGAGAGACTAAAAAATAACATGCTTCAATACTTTATTTAATAAAACTTGCTTTTGGGTATGCAATCTAGAAATTCCGATTCCCGCCGCCCCACCGCGGTGACAGCTAAGTCCAGATGAAGGTCACAAGGGAAAGGGGCGGGGCTTAGAAGACACCAAAACCAGCTTCTAGTTTAGTTAGAACACAAAGACTCTTAGTCTTTGCCAGGAGATGATCAATTTCCAGGCAGTTACAGCAGCACCAGTGTTCGAACGAAGCTTTAAGCCTTTCAAAATTATCTAAAGAAGGGTAATTTCGGGCCTAAAGCTAAGAGAGGTTTCCAGAGGAGGGAAATGCACACGGACGAAGGGGAGTATTATACCCCTCTAACTTACCCCGGACCGAGGAGGGCTGCGTTCTTCAGACAGGGGGCTGCACATAAACAAGCCGGAGGTCAGCAAGGTCAAGGTGAAATCTGGTTTGTCCCTTCCTCGTCCCCGTGGGGCCCGCCCACTAAGGCCGCGCACGCCCCCTTCCAGTCCCCCGAGACCCCCACGCGCGCCCCTTGTGAGAAGCGCAATTAATTCCCCACTCAGGCCCAAGTCTTGCCGCGCCTTTCTACACCCCCTTTCCTCCCACCTCCTCCAGTAACCCTAGACACATTCCTTTGCAATCGCTCTGATAGCCCGGACCAGGGTCTAAGTTGCTTACCCGCTGCGGCGGCTGCAGAAAAAACCACCCGGGACAGCATAGTCAACGGGGTCCGCAAAGTAGCCCCTGCGTCCCAATGACCCGGCCAAGAAGACGCTCTATCAGGGGCGGGAGCAAGATGGTCGCTCACAAGTCTCGCGAGAAGAGAACTTGTGCCCTCTGTCCACTGACTGCCTCGAATCGTTTTTCTCGCGATAAGAGGCACGGAAGGCGGAGAACTTTTTGCCGGAGGGCCGTAGCCGACCGCGGAATGGAACCGTAGAAGCAATTCTCGCGAGATGTAGAGTGGCCGTAGCCTGTGGAGAGGGGCGGAGGCCCAGAGGGACACCACGTGGGGCTGCCGGAACCGTAATCTCGGGCGGGCGTCCAGTTTGGGTCTAGGTTGGAGTTGGAACCGTGGAGATGCGGAAGGAAACCCCGCCCCCCCTAGTGCCCCCCGCGGTCCGCGAGTGGAACCTTCCCCCTAATGCGCCCGCTTGTATGGAACGACAGTTGGAGGCTGCGCGGTATCGGTCCGGTGAGCAGAGATCCCGGGCCTGGGGGCTCCCTCACCCTGGCTCGGGATGCCCTTTCCCGGGACTGGCCTTTCCAGCCCTCCCCCGCCCCGCATGCCTTCCTGACCCCCTGTCTCGCGTCTCTTAGTTCAGTCCCCACCTTTGCCCCGGGTTCCTGAGCTCAGATCCAGACTCGGCCCGCGTGCTGTTCTGTGCGGTCACCATGGAGACGAGCCCTTTCACTCCTCCCGCGCTGACAGCTTGTACTTCCTTTAGATGGGGCGCTCCTGCTCGGGGCCTCCAGCCTGAGTGGCCGCTGCTGGGCTGGCTCCCTCTGGCTGTTCAAGGACCCTTGTGCCGCCCCCAACGAAGGCTTCTGCTCCGCTGGAGTCCAGACGGAGGCCGGAGTGGCTGACCTCACTTGGGTTGGGGACAGAGGTATCCTAGTGGCTTCCGATTCAGGTGAGTCACTTTTCTCCACAACCCCACAGGTGGAATGGACGATGGGATATAGATCGAACCGGGTTCAATCTTTAATGTCCCATACTCGGTGCTTGGGGGAGCTTGAGGGTGTTGGTCCGAAGGAGAGCTCTTGTGTAGCGGGAAAATAACGTTTCCGAGATTCTAAATTGCCTAATGGGAATTTCTAACAAAGTTAGAAAGTGAATTGGAACCATTTTTCTTCCCTATAACCTTCCCAGTATCACTCCCACAACCCAGACCAAGGATAATCTTGATCTTAAAGATGATGCTTAAGTCAATCTGTGCTGTCTCTTTCCATTTCCTCCCCTTTTCTTCTTTTTAAATGTCTTCATTCCGCTTCGTTTGTTTTGAAAGTCAGGTTCAGCAATGGAGTCTTTGGAGTTAAAAAAAAAATTCATGGGGGCGCCTGGGTGGCTCAGTTGGTTGAGCGACTGCCTTCGGCTCAGGTCATGATCCTTGGGTTCCGGGATGGAGTCCCACATCGGGCTCCCAGCTCCATGGGGAGTCTGCTTCTTCCTCTGGCCTTCTCTCCTCTCATGCTCTCTCTCACTCTCTCTGTCTCTCAAATGAATGAATAAAATCTTTTAAAAAAAAACATTATTTGGATATTGGCAGGCATTGCATGGAAGGATGAAAGTGGGACATTAAAGACTGAACCTCTCTGACAGTTGATCTTGAGCATGACCTACTTAAGACAACTTTTGGAGGGTTCTCTGTGCTTAACCTGTCACTGCGCAAGACATTCAGTTATTCACAACATTTGTAAAGAAGCTACAAGGCATTTATTCAAATTGTTCGACAAATACTAATGTCCAAGCAATCGGAAAGATTTAACCACACCAGACTGTGCGCTTCACAGATTGTTGAGACTTTATCCTCGTCTCTTGGGACTTATTTTCCAGCGTTTTCTCACAGAAGCCAGATAATGGATTCTGCCAGCCATTCCATCTTTCCCTGTCTTTCTAGAAGCTTTCCCTGCTTAATTATCTGGACTATTATTAAGAAAGCATTATTGCCAGCATAAAGCCAGATGGCTTGGAAATTAGCTAAATCCTCTAGTAATAATGGGTTTTGCTTTTATAGTAATAGCTTACTTTGTTAGTTTAGTGACGGTGGACTCACTTGATTCCTAGAAGTGAATTACTGTCTTAGTGTAATCCACACTCATTTCCCTCAACCTTCTCCCCACTCTCGACAGGTGCTGTTGAATTGTGGGAGCTGGATGAGAACGAGACACTCATTGTCAGCAAGTTCTGCAAGTATGAGCATGATGACATTGTGTCTACAGTCAGTGTCCTGAGATCTGGCACGCAAGCTGTCAGCGGTAGCAAAGACTTCTGGTGGGTCCTTGTGCTCATTGCTTCTGCATTTTAGACCTCTTTTGGGTGCCTTTATTCTCCTATTAACCTCACTGAGTAACGTTTTGGGCGTACTGTAAGAACACAGTGATTAATTATGACATGTCTGTAACATTTCTAGAGATATTACAATCCATTGTGAACAGGCCTTAGCAGAAGCCTGGTAGGCAATGACATAGGACATGTCAGTTAAAGGAAGTTCTTGTTTGAGCCCATGTTTTTATGTAGATACTCTAGGTCAATATTAAGGATCTCTTTCCTTTTGCTTCTTAGCATCAAGGTTTGGGACCTTGCCCAGCAGATGGTACTGAGTTCATACCGGGGTGAGTGCACGTTCTTTTTAGTGTTGGCCTTAGCTGTTTTGTTTTTATTCTCCCCTTGAACTCTTTGAACTTGGGGTATCAGGGGCAACAGTTCCTTGCCCTTCTGCCTGATAATTTTCTTCCAAAACTATAGTTAGGCCCTAATATCTGTCTGTTGCCTTTTCAATTTCCCTATTTCCAATAATGGCCTCACCATCTTCTTGGCCACATGAGACTCCAGCTCTCAGTCCTTTTCTGCCCCTCCTGCTTCCTCACTCTCAGTGGACCCCTGAGTTCTTTGGAGTCTTTTTCCACTTGGTCAGTGATTTCCCTTTCCATTTCTGATGTTCCCTTTTGCTTTCAGGTTTTACTTAGCACAGATGGTGGCACTCCCCTCATCTCTCCATCTGCAACCCCTCATCTTTCGTGGTTTGCGTGGCTTGTGGGTTAATATCCCATTTTCTTGTCATGGCATTCAAGCCCTTCTGTCACTCCCCCTTCAAACCTACTGCTGTAATTAAACCCAATCACAGAAGATCCTTGCCATTCTCCTAGAATAAACCCTGAGACTTGTGAATATTGAACTTTTGAATATTCACCTCCATAAAATTTCTATTTTTCTGGTGAGAGCCATCATTTTCTATTACTGTTACTTTTTTTTAAAAACTCATTTTCATTGATAGCAGTATTAATGACTTTATTCTGGGAGCCGTTCTTCATGAAGATAATACCTGGAGCATTAATGTGTGTGTGGCTAAGAGATGTAGATGTTGGATGATCACCAGGTTCACTCAACAGCTAAATGCCATTCCCTGCCAATTCTAACTGCAAAGTGTATGGTTCACATATGTGCCAAAGCAGAAATCACAGACTTGTAAAGATCTCGGACCTTCAGGGTCCAAGACTTGTAAATGGTCAATGTTAAAATGCCAACCCAGAGTCTACTACACATGCCTTTTGTTTCTTAGGCCAACGAGGGGTTTTCCTGGTGTGCCCTAACTCTTTCAGCACTTCCTGCATTCATCTTTTTTCATTAGTTCTTTGTATTTCTGTCATATTCCCCCCACTGAATTGCAAATCCCTTGAGGGCAGAGGAACTACTTATTCTATCTTTTGTATTTTCCCATGGTGCTTATCTCTGAGCTTTGCTTTCAAGTGAGCAATCAATTCCTTTTCATTGTGTTAGCTTCCCGTGGATTCTAGGGCTAGGAAGGAACTGTGAAAGGTGGTTTGATTACATCCTCCTGTCTTGGGGCAGAGCCATATTCAGACTATCTCAGGTAGTCTGGTTAAATTCCTTTAAAGTATGTGGTTTCCACGACCTGTAATAACATGTAACAGTGATCTTCAAAGTTTATACCATGTAGGCCTCCTGAAAATTTTTCAAAAAACTACCCTCTCACACATTTTTAAATTGGCATCTAATTTAAGTTTAAATAGTTGCAAAGGAGGTACTTTCTGGCCATATCATTATTGTGCCCTGGATTTGCAGATTAAGCCCCTTCAGTCTCTGCAAAATGTCCACCAAATAACCTGACTAAAAACCAACCTTCATTGTTAAGCCAGCTGGCCTAGTTAGACCTAACTTTCTATTAGAAAAAGCCCGACTTCATTTTTAAGCTCAGTTCAACTTGTCAGATGTGTCCTTATGACAAACATCTGCCATAGTTTTCAAAATTTTCATTGTTGGACGGAAACAGAGATAAGTCCCAGAATCACTCTAGCACTTGTGGTGTCTTATGGTTTGTGGTAGAATGAAACAAGGCCAGCCCCTGCCCTGAATTTTACCCGGATGCTCTTTTTTTTACTCTTTGGCTCTTTGGGAAAGGCCCCTTTCGTTTAATACCTTAGGTTTACCTACACCTGGGCATTGTACCAGAGTGGGTGAGAGGGGTGCGTCCCCTCTACGGCTGGGAGAAGGGGGATGTGAAAGCAGAGCCAGGAAAGGGGCACTGGCAGACTCTGGCAGCTTCTCAGTTCAATTTCAGGAAAGAGAACTTTGGAGAAGTTTATTTCCCGAAATGTTTCAGTGTGCAGACCTCCCTTGAAAGTGTGTGTGTGTTACCTGGAGGTGTGTGTGTGCTGTCGGATGAGAATTGCAATTCTGGGATGTAAATCCCTTCGCTCTTGCTTGGCCCCTAGTTTTTCTTTCCTTGTCTTTACTAATTCATTTTCTTCCCTAAGCCTGTGTAGGTTTTAGAACTCCATCTACATCTTCTTTTAGGTTTTGTCTAATCCAAAATCTCTCACAAAAATTTGTTTCAATTGCATCATGAGATAAGGCCCGTTTCTCACACCTCCCTGGGGGGTACCTGGGCTGCGTGGTAGTAGTGCCTCCAGCTTCTGCTCTGTCGTACTTCCCTTTGTCTCTCCTTCACAGCGCACTCCGGGCAGGTCACCTGTGTCGCGGCCTCCCCCCACAAGGATTCCGTGTTCCTTTCATGCAGTGAGGTGAGATACAGCCCTTCCTTCCCCGCCCCCCCCCCCCATATCCTAACCACACTTGAACCCTCCAGCCACAAGTCTAGTGTGGAGACTTGGCCAGCAGCTGCTTTTGGCATTGTAAAGCTCTTTTTCTGGTCCTTCTTCTAGGATAACAGAATTTTACTCTGGGATACCCGCTGTCCCAAGCCAGCATCACAGATGGGTGAGTCTGAGAGCCAGCGGTGGGAGGGTGGTCCTAGGAACCCACCTGGAAGAGGCTTCCTTGGCCAGAGAACAGAGGCAAAGTCACCAGATGCTCAGTCGGTGTGACATAAGGGACATGATCACTTTTCTCCCCACTGAGCCTCTGTCGATTCCATTTTGCGCAGTGGGTACCCAGAGGAGGGGTTGGATCGTGGGTGGCTGATTGACTACATTTCAGGAACGGGTGGGCAAAGGGGCCAGAATTGTTGCCGTCATGCTTTATGCCTGAACCCTGCATGTGACTTGTGTCTAGAAAGGGCATGGGGCCAAAGGATAAATGAGGGTGTGAGGGTCAAGGGCAAGGACACGACTGCCTTAGCAGGGTTTGGGAAGGCAAATAAAGGTGCTTCTGGGACTTGGAGTGACTTTGTAGGAGAAGCTCCTTCACAGAGCTGGGCTCTGAGTCTTGTTTCAAATCCCTCTTCTCTCTTTGCAGGCTGTACTGCCTCTGGCTACCTTCCTACCTCCCTGGCTTGGCATCCTCAGCAGAGCGAAGTCTTTGTCTTTGGTAAGGCAGCCTGTCCCACAGCATTTGACCCTGGGAAGGGGGAGGATGGGTGCACGCTGACCCCATCATGCATGAGGCTCTAGCTGCTCGGTCTCAGCAGCGTGCTCGGGTGTTATGTGAATCGTGCCAATGGGAAGGTGGGATGATCCAAGAGTGGGTTTAATTTGACTTGGGAAAACATGATGACTTTTTCGATTTGGTTCCTGATTGTGTGCCCCAGCTCCTATATTCCGGGCACGGCCAGAAGCCCGTGGACCACAAAACACGTGGATTGCCAAATAGGGCATTCTGTGGGAGAGCAGGGGTAGCTCCTGTGCTCTCATAGCCACGAGGCCGTACACGTGATGACGTAGTTTGTGGCCAAAATAATAACTACCTCATTCACATTCATTTTCACAACCACCAGTGACTAATTACCCCATTTGACAAAAGAAGAAACTGATGCTCAGAGTGGTTAGCTCGTGTAAGGTTGAGGAACTAGCATTCAGATCCAGGTCTGGCTGACTCCAGGGCCCATGTTCTTATCCACTGGGATGGGCTTCCTCTTTTCTGTAGGAGATGAGAGTGGGACCGTCTCCCTTGTGGACTCCAAGAGTGCAAGGTGTGCCCTCAGCTCAGCTGTGCACTCCCAGTGTGTCACGGGGCTGGTGTTCTCCCCCCACAGGTACTGTCCTTTGTCTCCAGGGGCCTGATGGGTACGAACGGGACAGTGCTGGGCATGCCTATGTTTGCAGAGCATCAGCTGATTAGGACATTCCTTAAAGCAGCCGGTGCTCTATCTAAGGTTTCAGAAGCTAATGATCTCTGAAGAACATAGTCCTTTTTTGAATAGTTTGCTTTCTGTCTGCACAGGGCTAAAATAAGGTCCTGTTCCTGCTTAACACCCAAAATGGTTAATATTGTGGGCTTCTGAGATTGCGTGGTTGGGAAAGTTTCTGGGTTCTTGCTATAGCTGCAGGGAGGGACCAGATGGGGCAGTTGGCTGCGAGGATGATCGTCCACCCCGGCTTACTCCATTTCCCTCCTCTTTCCGTGGAACTTGTAATGTGGGCTTGAGCAGTAGCCGCACCTTAACCCCGGGTGGGGATCGGGCCACTTCCTCCGGGTCACTTTAGGGTGGGGGTGGGGGCTAGGCCAGGCAGGATCGATCTTGGGACCGTGGCTTTACCTGTCACAACCCTCCCCTTGCTCTCCTAGCACCCCCTTCCTGGCCTCTGTCAGCGAGGACTGCTCACTTGCCGTGCTGGACTCGGGCCTCTCCGAGGTGTAAGTATGAAGCGGGATCCTGGGACGAGGAACCGGGGAGAAGAGCTGCGGGGGGCTGGGTCCTTTCTGTCTTCATCAAAGTGCACGGTCTCACTCAAGGGCACCGGGTGGTGGCAGCGGGGGGACGCTGACTGTCTCCCTGTTCCTGGGGCCGACTCACAGCCAGCTCTGTCCCTGGTAAAGGAGGGGTGTGCTGGTAGGTGGGACGTCCGAGACTGGTGGGCCACCGTCTCCCCAAAGGGACGGTCTAGCCTCTCCAAGTAAAGCACACATACATGAAATGCGACCTGCTGGGGGGTGAAAGGCAGCAAACACAGTACCGGAATTAATACTCCGTTCTCACTGAGAGAGCCATGGTGTGCTCTCCGATCCCGGCCCGTATTTCTCCCCTTGCTTTAACCACCATTTCTTTATGAAATGAGGGCACTGGATTGAATGATTGACGAAGTTCTCTGTGGATGACTGCACTGCTTTCGTGGTGACAAGGCCACACATACGGTGAAGCTTGTGTCACACATCTGGGAGAGGTGCCCTGCTTGTGTTGGATTCTCTCTTCTCCAAGTCTGCTTTTTCCTCTTGTCTCTCGTCATGCCCAAACCTCCCTTTTTTCTCTTCTAGGTTTAGAAGCCGAGCCCACAGAGACTTTGTGAGAGATGCTACTTGGTCCCCGCTCAATCACTCCCTCCTCACCACGGTGGGCTGGGACCATCAGGTCCTCCACCACATCCTGCCTACAGAGCCTCTCCCAGCCCTTGGACCTAAGAGCGTGGCCGAGTAGAGTGGATTTAGGACAAAAAGCAACTCCCCCCTGAGTCTCCGCTCCCTCTGCCCCTGCCCCGTCTGTGAGACCACACGGAGCCTTACACAGCATGTTGGTACAGCAGATCTGGGCAGTTAACAGGCTTTGTTTCGCAGCCTGAGGGAGGCTGGCTGCTGGGATCCTGTAGTCACAGGGAAGAAAAACTTTCTTAAAATTGGGTATGTCCGTGTGTCTGAGTGTGTGTGTGGATACATAGTTTTTGGTGGTGGGAAGGAATTAAAAAAAATCCATCTTACATCTTTCCCAAGCCCTCCCCCCACCAAAAAAAAAAAAAGTTCACAAAAGGGTTTTATGCTTCCTATGTAGCTGCGCATGAGGAATTGGCCATGACTGATGAGGTGTGGGATGTGGGCATCCCTGGATTCTTGGAAGCAGCTTATATACTACTCATGGAGATAGGAGCAACTTTTTTATAGAACTCAATCTGCCTTTTTTAAGGCAGTGCTTCCATTCCCAAAAATCCCATCCAGCTCACCTCAAGGAAAAGCCAGGACCCTCATCGTGGTTTTGCACACCTCTTTGCCATTAAACTGAGTCAAAAATCCATATTCTGGCTGAATAAAATTTTGGCTGGTGCCTCTTTAACGCTCCCCCCCCCACCCTCCACCCCATGGAATTATACATGTGAAAGATGAGTGTTTTCCTGACACAGATCCCATGCAAAAAGGTTGGGGGATGGTGGAGAGCGTAAAGGCATTTCGGTGAAGTTAAAAACTGACGCAAACTTGCAGAGAAATGTGTGCCATGTTTCTCACCGGAAAACAGCTTGGGACCTGACCTCTCCTGGCTTCTGGACCCCTTTCTCTGGATATAGGAAGTCTGAGTGCTGTTTCTGGGGGCTCTGAAGATTTTAAAGTACAGCATCAGAGAATCAGAAATACTAGTTGGTCAAATAAAAAGCTGAGGCTTTGTCGGCCTATCTTTGGAAGCGTGTGTTATGTGCAATTAGACGTATCTCACTTATGTGAGTCATCGGTATCAGTCTTAGCCCAGTATTCGTGTGTGTGCCTCCCTCGCCCCTTAGAGTAGCTTCTTGGGACTTAAATATTGGGTTGCTTGGGTTGGTGGATTGGTTACTGCCAGAAGTCATGGTCAGTTACTGATTATGAAACTAAATAACAATCCATTATGTGCTTTGGTGCTTTGCAAGTTCAGCTCAGCTAAAATCACACGAAACCGGGCCAGTTTGAAGGAATACAGACAAAACATTTGTAAGTAAAGCATCCATGCTTCACCCTTGCCAAACGTGAGATCTGTCATCACAATAACCCTGAGTAAAACTATTGGAATTTGTAGTCACGTGATTACTGGGTTTGGGGTAAGACGGGAAGAAAGCCTTCACTGCTCTTGACCATAACTTCTTGGAAGGTAATAGGGTGGGTGGGTGGAAATGCTTAAGTTCTTCCCGGAGATAAACTTCACAAAGTTGTGATGGCTTAGAGAAAGGAGGGGTGAGGTGGGTCAAACTAAATTTGCCTTGCCCTTTTCCTCCTGAACTCAGGAATGCTGGAGGGGGAAAGCAGTGGAGATGAGAACCCAAGGAAATGTCTGTCTGTCTCAAGGTGGTTAAGATGACAGCAAAGAAGGAAAACCTAGTTTTTGAAAATCCACGTTATCTTACTATAAAAGAAAGTTGGTTTGGATTCAGGTCTGCGTGGATGAGAGTAGTCACAGCTATTAATGATTGCCACCAAGACATTTGCAAATCAGATCAAAATCACCATCCCAGATAGGAAAGACTGTCCCAGTTTGGGTCGAATGTCTGTGTTACAGTGAGCAAAAAAGGTGGTTTAGAATAGAAGGTGACTCCCCAATGAGAAATGTGATGGCCGGTGTGGTTCAGTAAGTCCCGGACGAGGGGCAAGTTTCAGTCGTGTGAGCATGGCCTTAACGGGTCACAGTTGGGAATGGGCTCATTTTACTTGGCTTAAAGCTACAGGCATTTATATTGCATTTAATTTCACTGGTTCAGAGGTCTGATGCTGGAGTCTATCCATTTCCCCATCTTCATTGTTCTTATTCTGAAGCCCGTCCTGCCCCACTGCCGTCCACTGCTGCCCTGCAGTCACCACGGTTAGAGGCTCGCCTTTCGGGTGGTACCCAGAGCCAAATGCTGAAGGAGACTCGTGTGGTTTCAGGTGACACCGGACATTAATTCCCAAGGTGTCTCCTGCCCTACAGGACAACAGGAGGCCAGTTCTTTAATAGCTATATGGGCATTAATTGCTGATTCACCATCACATTACAGCAGCAAAATCATCCCAATACTATCTTCATTAATTTATTAAAATATTCTTTTTCGAATTGCCTCAATTTTTAAACAGTGTCTATGAAATCAGGGGTGTGGAGAGAATATACACTTTTTAGTATGCATTAATTTTAGAATCCTTGCACACAACCAAAAATCATCTCCTCAAATATTGGAAAACACTGGTCTATCCCACTTGGTTTTTTGTTGTTGTTTTTAATTTTTTATTTTAAGTAAACATACTGCACGTGGGGCTCACATTCACAACCCTGAGGTCAAGAGTTGCACGTTCTACCAACTGAGCCAACCAGGCAACCCTGTCCCATTCATTTTATTTATTTGTTTGTTTGTTTATTTATTTATTTGACAGAGGGAGAGATCACAATTAGGCAGAGAGGCAGTCAGAGAGAGAGGGGGAAGCAGGCTCTCCGCCGAGCAGAGAGCCTGATGCGGGGCTCGATCCCAGGACCCTGAGATCATGACCTGAGCTGAAGGCAGAGGCTTTAACCCACTGAACCACCAGATGCCCCTGTCCCATTCATTTTAAAGATGTAAAATGGTAAAGATCTTTCAAGTTTGCACCAATCTAGTCAACACTCTTTGGGCTCTTAGAGTCAACCAATTGATTTTATTCAAGTCATACTTGTCCAATTTATCCACATGAATATCAAAAATGATTTGGCCGAACACTTTGTTAAAACCAAGGTGTTTCAGCTTCATGATCTTGCCTTCATCTAGTTGAGTGTTGTAAAATATGGGAGGCGATGCACTGCTGTAGACGTTTCTTCAGTAAGCCAACTAAAAGACATTTGTAAATGTCTTCTCCCTCGTGAGAACAGGCTAAGCACTAGGGAGGAGTCCTTTCAAGTAGCCGGGTGGGTGTATAAAATATATAACAATGGTGGTATTTTTTGAGAGCAGACAGAGTGACATGGCGCAGTGACTTTGAGCATAGCCTTCATTCAGCATTTATCATTCATCATCTGCTATACACATGGAGTCACAGTTGCCGTCCTTGGCATGGTCATTGCTGAATGAAGCAGAGGTCACTCCCGGGCGTCCATTGTTACACTGAGGTGTTCTTTTCATCCTCAGTCATCCTAAGCCTGGAATGGTTAGGTCTGAGATGCAGCCTTACCCACTGCAGCAGAACAGGATCCTGGAGCACTGACCCAGGTGCGGATGAGGAGGGTCCGCGTGGGCAGGCAGATTTAGCTCTGTCCTGGAGACAGCATTCAGAACTAGTGCTTCTGGCAGGAGTCGGGATGGAAGGGCACAAACCTAGTGGGACATCTCAGTGATAGGGAATCTGGGGGACAGAAGGAGACTAGGGGGAGCCTCGGAAGTAGAGAGAGGCAGGCAATCACTTCAAGGGGGGCGGGTCTTAAAAGATAACCAGCAAGAACCGCAGGTGCCTGGCAAGACTGAGTCAGCACCCAGGCCCTGGGGAACAACTGTAGTGTCTGTAGTTTACAGAACAGGAAGAGAAATGAATACAGAGACCTGTTAACGAGAATTAGGTGACTCAGGCGAGGAATCGGGAAGGAAGAGCATGGTCAACAGTGTTAGAAACCACACCAGGGGGAACGTAACCCGTGGTTCAGGTTGTTGCCCAGCCTGATCCAGGGCTGCTCTCTGGAGGCTTAGTTATCTCCCGGTTCAGGTTACGCTCAGCCCAAGGAACGGAGTGTGGCATTGAGCATACAGGTGGCCCCAGTGAGGGTGCGGGGTAAGAACTGGATCTCACGTGTGTTTAGCAACAAAACTCATGTTTTCCCCCATTGCCCCCATCCAAGAGAGATGGGAGAGACGCATCTTCAAGAGGGAGACCTACACCAGCTCTCGGGAGTGTGATCAATCTCTTCACTGGAAGATCCGAGAGAGCAGAAACTGTCTTGCTCGCCGTCGTACCCAGAGTGCCTAGCAGGGCCTGGCACATGTTCAATGGATATTTGTTGAATATTTAAAGGAAGACAAAGGTGGATGAACAAATGGAGACACAGTCTCTTAGGTGAGGTATTCCATCAGGCTTGCCTAGAGTTTTACGGAAATACCCTTTGCCTAAACATTCTGTACCATTTAATGTTTTTGTTCCCTGATATCCAAGCAATCTTCTGATTTACAAAGTGATTTTCTGGTTTCGTCATACTGGAAGGGATGCAAATTGAACGACTAGTCCTTGTATTTCCCTGTGTCATTTATTATGTTGACATCTGGTTAGTACCTCAGTGACATGGGGCCAGGTGAACTATCCATCTCTGAAAAGATGGGCATCCGATCTGGTCCTCCATGATTGAGCTGCAGACCCTGAAATATGGGACCTACTCATGATCTGAGATCCTCTGTAGCAGGAAGAGAAGACTGGTGTATCATAAAAGCATCTGACTACAGATCTATTTTGTTTATCCTTCATATTGTTGTTGTATTTTTAAAACGCTGGCTCTCGGTTATCCAGAATTATATTCCTTATGCTCCTTAGGTTCATAACACGTTCTCGGCACTGCTTGTATACTGGCTCAAACATTGCTCAGTCACACAAAGATTCAGATTTTTGTCTTCTCTTAAGAAATCGAGAGATCGGATGTCTGGGTGATTTGGTTAGCAAAACGTCTGCCTTGGGCTCAGGCCATGATCCCAGAGTCCTGAGATCGAGTCCTGCATTGGGCTCCTTGGTCAGTGGGGAGCCTGCTTCTCCCTCCACCTACTGCTCCCCTTACTTGTGCTCTCTTTCTCTCTTTCGCTCTGTCTCCCTGACAAAGAAAGGGAGGAAGAAAGAAGGAAATTGAGGGATCTTCCAACATGGGATCTATTTCAGTACACGGCCATCATTAGTGGCTACTTGGAGTGCTGTCCCTGTTCATACCATTCTCTATTGTCTCCTGGCCGAGAGGCTTCATGTTAGTTCGTGTGTATCACTGGGCTTGAACTGTTGTTGTTCTATTTTTTTTTTTAATATTTTATTTATTTGACAGAGAGAAAGAGAGATCACAGGTAGGCAGAGAGGCAGGCAGAGAGAGAGAAGGAAGCAGGCTCCTCGCTGAGCAGAGAGCCCGATGCGGGGCTCGATCCCAGGACCCTGAGATCACGACCTGAGCCGAAGGCAGAGGCTTTAACCCACTGAGCCACCCAGGCGCCCCTGTTGTTGTTCTAATAACGTGGAGATGAGCTATTCTATTGTGTCCACTTCACCCATTTGTGTTACCTGCCTAGCAAGTGTCAGCATATGAGTTTGAGAACCCCACTCGGGGGCGGGGGGCAACTCTTTCGGCATCCTTAGTAACAGCTACCATTCACCGAGCCCTTAGTACATGCAAGGTCCTGAACTAACAGTTTTTCGTACATTATCTTTTTAATTCTTATAAAACCTTATGAAGTGAGTATGGGCTGTTATCTCCATTTTACAAGTGCAGAAGCTGAAGCTCAAAGATCGAAATAACGCCCACGATTAAAAAACTTCTAACTGATGACACAGATTCAAATCTTGACCTGCCTAGGTCCAAAGCTGGGACTTCTCAACTTTGTACTACATTCCTTCCCTAACTTTGATAACACTGGACTTACTGCCTCCATTTACCCCTTGGCGGGGGGCAAATCCCAGGAATAGGGCTGCGCACTGACCTGCCCCCGCCTTGGTGGACACACACTGTGTGTGACACCAGCACTATCGCTTTGCTGGCTCTGAGAGCTACAGCTCGGCTGGAGAGGGAGGACGGGAGGATGTGCTGGGGTCACTGTGACTCGGGCAGCAGCCCATTAATCACCGCCCCTGGTTTTGTGTGTGTGCAGCTGGGCTATGCCAGCACCGTCCCAGGGCTGTCCCAGAGCTCCTATAAAGCAGCTCGAGCCCTAGCCTTGCAGCTCTCAGACCTCCGAGATGGGCAGACTGCTGCTGTGGATTGGTGAGTGTGGCAGGTCCCAGCCCCCACAATGTCACTCAGTCCAGGAGAGACCAGGCTTCCTACGTTTGTCACCCCTCGAGTGCCTGAGAAGCAGCCAGGGGCTTGGGGGCTGGATTAGGCAGAGGTGGGACGGGACATAGCGAAGGGCCGGAAGGGCCCAGGCAGGAGTGATCTGAGCAGTGGTCCTCCAATCCAGCTAAACCCATTACATATCTTTATGCCCGGTTCCGCGGTGGACCGGTCATATCAGAATCTCTGAGGGACGAACCAGAACATTACTACGTTTTATACTTGCAGCCAGGGTGAGAACCACTGGCCTAGAGCTTTTGCTGGAACTTCTAAGTCATTGTTGTCCCTGTGCAAATAAGCATGCTTGAATCGACGTGGTCTTCTTTGGGGGGTAAATAGGAGCTTCGATAGATCTGGCAACACTGGCTCATCTTGGGAGGAAGCAAGTGAATGCAGCGTGTCTCCATGTGTGCGTCTGTGTCTGGCTACGGGGCCCAGTTGGCGGGTGCCCTGAAGGGCTGGAGGGCAGCTGGGGCATGTGGCTCTGGGCGAGCATGGGAATTTGAATGTGATTCCATCCTTTGTTTCCTGCAGGGCTGGTTCTTGTGCTGAAACAGCGGGATGGTAAGGAAATTACGTCCTCCTCTCCAAAGCTGGGGAGCTTTTGCGGCTGAGAAGTGCTCCCTGTGGAGTGTCCCCTGTGGCCCCTCCCTGCCCCGGCTCCTGTGTCGGAGATCATTGATCCGCTGCAGTTCAGCGGAGGATTTTCAGGCCCGGCCACTTGTGTTGCTCTGTGTGCCGGGATCCAGACTCGAGGATCCATTCTGATCAGGATTCCATAAAGCACTCCTTTTCCCCTGGGGCTTCAGCAGTAGAGGTGGCGGCGGGGGGTGGGGAGGACCAGACCTCAGGGTTGCTTTGGGCTGTGTTTGCATGGGGGGCAGCGTGTTCTGGTGGCCCGGCCTCCCTTGCTGTGTTCACAGCGCTCCATGGAAGCCAATCTCTGTGCCCTTCCTTGGTCTCCGCCAGCTAATGTGTGTCCTCCCTTGCCAGGCGCTGCCCACAAACTGGTGTGTTATTTTGCCAGCTGGGCACAGGGTCGCCCTAGCCCTGCCTCCGTGTTGCCCCAGGACCTGGACCCCTTTCTCTGCACCCACCTGATATTTGCCTTTGCCTCAATGAACAACAATCAGATTGTGGCTAAGGATCCCCAGGATGAGAAAATGACCTACGCAGAGTTCAACAAACTCAAGCAGAGGTGTGTTCACTGGCGTGTCACCTGCACCCCCTCAGCCAGTGAGCCCCCCCAAGGCAAGGAGCAGGGTCTCCAATATGTTTGTATGTGGCTGGGGGACTGACTTGCACACAGCTGGTGCTCAGTAAGTGCTTGCTTGAATGTTCCTATCCCCACAACTCCTGGGTTCTCTCCCTGTCCGAGGGGAGGTCTGTGTCTGCGTGCATGGTTATAGATGGCCAAGGTAAAAATTCTTGTCACTTGATCACAGGCTCCCTGAGAGCGGGGAGCCTGTCTGTGTCACTCTCTTGTGCCTCAATCAAGCACCTAAAGCCATCAACCGTGCATAGTAACTGCTCAATAAATATTTGTCGCCTAAGAAAACAGTGAAAGGAAATATTTTAGACTACGTTCTTTTCCTTTACGTGAGAGCATCATGGAGATGTGGGGGAGTTTTGTGGACTTTGGACAAGCCTGGGGGTCCTGGGTGACGACCCATGGGTTGATTCTTCTCTCCTCTGTTCCTTCCTTTTCTTCCTGTGCTTTGCTCTGCTCTCCTCTCTCCCTCCCTCCACCTGCCTTTCCCTTTCACTTCCCCTTCCTCCCCATCTACTTTGCACTGTTCCCCAGGGACCCACTGGAGTGGGGCCCCAGCTGACCTTCGTTCATCTCACATCACAGGAACGGGGAGCTGAGAACACTGCTGTCCATTGGCGGGTGGAACTTCGGCACATCCAGGTGAGACTCTGCAGCCCCTCCCTGCTGCCCGAATTCCCGGCCTTGGGGATTTAGCCCCGCCCCCGCCCCGCCCTTGCTGGGAGGGGCTTCTAAGAAGGGTGGACCTACCTTCCTTTCCTCCAGCCACACCTCTGTGCCCTCCACGGGGCAGGAACCAAGGGGCTTTGTGGAGGTTGCGGTTCAGCAGAAAGCCCTTCTTCCTCGCCTCACCCCGGCTCTCCTGCAGGTTCACCACTATGCTGTCCACATTATCCAACCGGGAAAGGTTTATTGGTTCGGTTATATCCCTCCTGAGGAGACATGAGTTTGACGGTCTGGACCTCTTCTTCTTGTACCCTGGACTGAGAGGCAGCCCCAAGAATGACCGGTGGACTTTTCTCCTCTTAATTGAAGTAAGACCAAGTCTGGCAGCGCCGGGATCCAGCAATGATTCAATTTTTATCATATCTGGGCTCATGGCACAGGAGGAGCCGAAGGCCAGGGGCAGGGGCAGGAGAGTGGTGGCAGAACGTTCTTTTACCACCATCATCTTAGAAGTATCAGGCAGAAGAGCAGGAGTCTTGTGGCTCTTTCTCTTGGTCACATCCAGGTCCTTTTGCAGCAGGGCAGCCCAGGTGATGCGTCTCTGTGCAACTGCCCCGCCTCCCTCAGGCAGACAGTCTGCAGCCTGTGCTCCTGACCCTACCCGCCACCCCTCTACCCCTCTATCAAGTCAGTTACCCCGAATGTGGCTCAAGGCCACCTCTCTCAGGAGCCTGGGGGCAGGGCCTGTGTCTGGCTCACCAACCCAGAGCCTGGCTCCAGGGGCTCTGTAAATAAAGTTTTTCTGGCTGGTACTTTCTTTTCCTGACGGCGTGGTCCGGGTCTCTGGGTCCGCTTCTTTCTTCGTAGGAGCTCCTGTTTGCCTTCCGGCAGGAGGCCACGCTCACCGCACGTCCCAGGCTGCTGCTCTCTGCCGCCGTCTCCGGGGATCCACAGATCATCCAGACAGCTTATGATGTGCGCCGTCTAGGAAGGTGAGTGGGTGCTGCCTGGTGGGGCAGGACGTGGGAGGGAAGGGAGGCAGCTCACGCTCAGAACCTCGGACCGCTCCGCACTCCCCGCATAGGTGCTGGTTGGGGGGGAGGGTGTCCAGCTCAAGGTCGTGGGTGGGGACAAGGGTTAGCTCCACATAGCCAGGGCTTTCTTTAGGAGATCAGAGGGAGGTGTAGAAGCAGTCCCCCAAATCAGGTCGTCTTGGGTAAGGTGTTCCGCGAAGCCCTTTGCTGGACCTGGCCCCTGCCGTCGCAGGGGACAGCTGTAGACTATGCTGTGCGGCCCTTGGCTGGCATCAGAGGCAGATGAAAAATCAACCACCAGCCACAAATACAAAAATAGGAAAGCCAGGCCAGGCCCACCTTTCCCAGCAGGGGCCCCTGTGCAAGTTACAAAGTGGAAAAAAGAGTAATTCATAACTCACTCTTTTTTTTTTTTTTAAGATTTTATTTATTTGTCAGGAGAGCAAGAGAGCACACAAGCAGGGGGAGCGGCAGGCAGAGAGGGAGAAGCAGGCTCCCAGCTGAGCAGGGAGCCCGACGCGGGACTCGATCCCAGGACCCTGGGATCATGACCTGAGCCAAAGGCAGATGCTTAACTGACTGAGCCCCCCGGGTGCCCCCATGAGTGTGTTTTCTTGTCTGACTCCTGCCTACTTCCCTGGAAGCTCTCAGGATGGCCTGGGTCCTGATGCACGGCTGTGCCTGACCAGGGACAAGTAGATGACACAGACGGGCAGGCAGCCCGGGCTGAAATGGGAGAGCAACTTGGCTGAGCAGCGCACGGCTAGTTAGCTGGCTGGCCCTCTGGTGATCTGACTTGAAAATCTCATCAGCCCAATCTGCCTATCTCCTCCTCTCGCCCTCACAGACTCCTGGATTTCATCAATGTCTTGTCTTACGACTTTCACGGAAGCTGGGAAAAGCTCACAGGGCACAATAGCCCCCTGTTCTCTCTGCCTGGAGACCCCAGCTCTTCGGTAAGGAAAGACCTCCAGGGGCCTCAGGACTCCTGCCCTGAGCCCGGGCTGTTGGTCCTCAGTCACACGGAGGGGTTCGGGTTCTTCCTACCTGCAGGCGTACGCCATGAATTACTGGCGAAAGCTGGGGGCACCCCCAGAGAAGCTCCTCATGGGATTCCCCACCTACGGGCGTACCTTTCACCTCCTTAAAGCCTCTAAGAATGGACTCAAGGCGGAAGCTGTGGGACCTGCGTCTCCAGGAAAGTACACCAAGCAGGCTGGCTTCCTGGCTTATTATGAGGTGACAGGAATAGGGACATCTGTCTATTAGTTAGGGCTTCTCCATTCTCTAACAGGGCAAGAGCAAGATCAGCGGGGCAGAGGCAAGGGTGAGGGCCCGGGAGACAGGACAAAGAAGTGGTTTACTAGCTCAAGAGAAATCCACTGTCTGAGATATTTCCTGCTTCTTCAGGGGAAGGTATTTGAGTTCCTTGTAGGGGATGAGGGGCTGGGTCGAGTCTAAGTGGAGGGGCCCCCCTCAAAAGAATCTTAACTGTTATACAAGTCAATCCTGACTTACTAGTATCTGGTCTAAATAAAAATAATATCTGAAATATATATAATTTCAAACATTTGCAAGAGTAAAAGAATAGTGTAACCTCCTCTCTCCCTCCCCCACTCCCACGTACCCCTCACCAGCTTCAATCACTAAGCCCTCCTGGCCAGTCTTGTTTCATCTTTGCTCCCCGACTCCCCTCCCTCCCACTACTGAATTATTTTGAAGCAACTCAAGACATTCCTTCCTACAGAGTCTTTCTTCTTCCCTCAGTTCCATTCGCTTATTCTCCGTCTCAACAAAGCTTGCTCCTGAGGGGAAGGAAGAGACATTGACCCAAGGGGATATAAAACACAAGAGAGGATAATAAGAGAATCAGGGGGTGTGGCTTAGGGATCCGGAAAGGTCTCACGGAGCAGAGCTTTGGAGCACAGGAAGAATCCTGATGGGCTGGAATGACGGGAGGGAAGGGCCTCGCAGGCAGGGGAGGGCGGGGCACATGGTGCATGCGGGTCCTTAGGTAGGAGTGGAGACACAGGGTCTCCCCAGTCTCTGCTCTCTGCTGGCTGGCCAGAGAGGTTTTCCTGCTAAGCCAGTGAGGCGTGGTTACAAGTGATGGCATAGTGGAAATAATATTCTTGAATGTCATTAAAGCCAAAGAGATGTTGACAGAACCCTTAAAGAACCAAAAAGAGGAAGAAAGGAAAGAAAAAAAAAAAGCCTGGGATTTGAGCTTTTGCAACGGGCTGGGATGCGTCGACTTCTTTGTGGCATAGAGTTTCCAGCACAAGCCTGGGCACCTAGTAGACACAGATGCTCGACTGAAAGTGACAACCTAGTTCTTCCTACCTTTGAGAACTTTAAACTTATTAGAGGTTCGTGAGTCAGTTTGATAACTACTGAGATTGGGCCCTTCAGGCTGATTTCTAATGAAGAGAGGAGAGGTTTGTTGGAAGAGATTCGGATTTGGTCAGGTCGGATAGGTTACTGTTAGTATTGGCATTGGCATTATTTAGCAAAGACCTGATTTGGTTTCTAAGGATGTCAGCCACTCCTTGGTTCTCTCTCTCTTTCTGTCACGGCCATTAGAGAAAGGACCGTGTTCTAGTAGGAATTTGTTCAGGAAAGAGAGAAGGTCTTCCTGCTACCTCTTTGGTCTGTCTCTTCCTACTTCCTGGTGAGGGGTCCCTGGTTTCTTTACCCTGGGGAAAGGAACAGTGTGCCTGCTGGTCTTTCTCTCCATGGCACTTCCCAGAACTAACGCGGTGATCCTCTGGGCAGATTTGCTCCTTTCTCCAGGAAGCGACAAAGTGCCGGATTGACTTTCAGCAGGTCCCATATGCCTACAAGGGGAAGGAGTGGGTAGGCTATGATGATCTCATCAGCTTCGGTTTCAAGGTAAGACCTTGGTCCTTTCTTGCTCCAGCATATAGTTTCCTTCTGGCTCCCATGAGGCTCTTATCTGTACAATGTGTGTGTGTGTGTGTGTGTGTGTGTGTGTGTGTGTGTGTGTGTACACGTGCACATGTATGTGCATGCATGTGTGTGCATGTACTGGTTGGAGGATAAAAATCATATTAGTCTCAGGCATACCTGACCTACATGGGGTTTCCTAATCCCATCTATTCAACCCTCTCCTTTTGAAGAGAAGGAATCTTGGTTTTGAGGGGAGAAATGAGTTCTCTCAGTTTATACAGATTTTTGGCAACAGTTTCTTCTTTTCTTTTTGGACCAGATAATTTCATAACAGATAAATCGCAATACAAGGCAGATCATGCTAAGCACTTCATGAGTATCACTGATATGTGTCGGGGTAGGAGAGTCAGGGAGGGCTTCCTGAGGGAGGTGAGCAGCAGGAGGAAATAATGACATGGGGAGAGGTTCAATGGGTACCTAAAGCTCATTCAAAGTAGGTTCAAAGAAGAATTTGGGGAGGGCAGAGAATTTCTGTAAAGTGTAAGAGAAGGCGGTAAAGTGCAGGCCGGTTTATAGAGGGTCTTGAATGCTGGTGAAGGTGTTTGGCCCTCTTCTTGCAGGCATTTTAAGGCAAAATCAGGTTTCTGACCAGACAAATGACCTGTAAGTTTGAAACCTACAGAACCTAACTCTGATCACCCCCTCGCCCTGTGCAAGCAATGTTGAATGAAGGTGAACGGAATGGGTTTCTCCAGTGAATTACAACATAAATGACATGCCGTGGTGATTTCCAAACCTGCCTCTGCTTTGGAATCACCTGAGACCTGATAAATGTAAAGGTCTTGGTTCCACCCCTGAATATTAACAGTCTTAGAAAGAATCTGGAAACTGTTCTTGGTATGCCCCCATATGATCCTGCTGTAACCAGTTTGGCATTTTGGAAGCTCTGAGGAATGCAGAGGTGTGCAGGGAAGTTAGTAAGGGCATGGACCAGGTGGTTGGAAGAGGAGGTAATTTTTGAATGGGAAATGGTCAGCACGCGGCATCTGCCTGGAAATCGGGGCTTTATTAGAAGTCACAGTCTCCTCTACTATAAATGGTGCAGAAGCCACAAGTGTTGGCTGTTCTTTGGGGAAGGTTTGGGGTAGAAGGCATCAGAGAGGGCAGCATTCATGAAGAAACACCATATACCTCCTCCGTGCATATCACTGGATGAAGCCGGCAGTGGGGAGAGAGGTAGAGAGCATGGCTTTCAGCTTCCCAGATCTTACTCTGGTTTGGGACCCGAAGACACCCAGAGAAAAATTCAATGACTCAGTGGAATTACTCAATTGGATGGAATTAAGAATATGACCCTCAGGACACAGGAGAGGAAACTGACCTCCGTGTGCTGGGGGAGGCCCAAGGCCAGCCGGGATGGTGTCCTCGCTTTGAGGGGCCGTTACCACGGCTGGCCGAGCTAGAGGGGGACAGAGCCCTTTGTGGAGGCTGATGAAGGGATTTCATCACAGAATCCCAGAGCTGAAGGAAACCTCAGAGATCATCACTGGGAGAGAATTATCCCTGGATTTCTCAGTGTTCCTGCACAGTCTGGGCCTTCTGAGCAAAGGAAGCAGACCAGCTCTGATGAAAACAGAGCCTGGTTGACCCCTCCCCGAGAGCCTTTGTTGACATTCCGGATGTAGACGTCCCCTCCCCGGAGAGGACTTGTCTACATTCCAGATGAGCTCATGAGTGCAGGATCCTTCTCCTGTGCTGACACCTTCCCGCACGTGCAGGTGACTATCTGGCCTTCACCATGTCATTCTCTGGGCAACTGGGGCATGGGGACCAAAGTCAAGGTGCTATTCCGACTGTTCCCGTTGCTGTATTACTGAACCGGAGATCGCGTGCGCGCATGCGTACACGGAAAACCGGCAGACTCACTTGTTCGTCTGCAAGCAGGATAAAAACTCGGAATCTTCAGTTTCCGCTGAACTCTAATTGGGTCCCTCCTTCTTCTACATTTGGGGAAAGTAAATCCCAGAAAGGAGGCCAAACTGATTTGGCCAAGTCGTGCAGCTATGCAGATGTGATGGAGTGTGTCTTTTTCATCAACCGTAACAGAGAACACTAGCAAAGTAGTACTAGGACCCGGATTTGAGTCTAAACCCTGCCATCTAGTTAGTGCTGAGGTTTTAGAAATCACGGGCAAAAGCCTTTATTTTCTTGTCTGTGAATGTAGTTTCTCCCTCCTAGCATCGCTGTGAGATAAGTTATATGGAAGTGATTTTAAAATAATATAGCAATATCTAGGGGCACCTGGGTGGCTCAGTGGGTTAAAGCCCCTGCCTTCGGCTCAGGTCGTGATCTCCCGGTCGTGGGATCGAGCTCCACGTCGGGCTCTCTGCTCAGCAGGGAGCTTGTTTCCCCCTCTTTCTCTGCCTGCCTCTCTGCCTACTTGTGATCTCCCTCTCTCTGTCAAATAAATAAATAAAATCTTAAAAAAAAATAATATAGCAATATCTATTATTTAGAATGATGATAATGGTGAATAGCGTTGGGATCTTGGGGAAACAGCTTTTAATATCTATGAACACTGACTAGGTGCCAGGTATTGCTCCAAATATTTTACAGGTGGGAACACTTCTTCTTTAAATATGTTTTTAAAATTGTGGCAAAATATACATGACATAAAATTTGCCATTTAACCCATTTCTAGGCATCCAGTTCGGTACCACTAAGTGCATTCATATCATCGTGTAACTATCACCACCTTGCATCTCCAGAACTTTCTCATCTTCCCAGACTGAAACCCCATACCCCTCTCCTCCTGCCCCTGGTAATCACTACTCTGCTTTCCATTTATACGAACGTGACTATTCCAAGTACCCCCCGTGAGTGGAATCACACAGTATTTGTCCTTTCGTGACTAGCTTCTTTCACTCAGCGTAACGTCTTTGAACCCCATCCACGCTGTAGCATGTACATGTAGGAATTCTTTGGCCCCAAAAAATGTTGGAAATGTTACTATCCTTTTTTACAAATGAGGCAACTAAGACACATAAGGTTTTTGTTGTTGTTGTTGTTGTTGTTGTTGTTTTAAAATATTTATTTGAGAGAGAGAGCATGAGAGAGAGAGAGCACAAGCAGGGGGGAGGAGTAAAGGGAGAGGGAGAAGCAGATTCCCCTCTGAGCAGGGAGACCAATGTGGGGCTCGATCCCAGGACCCTGGGATCATGACCTGAGCTGACGGCAGACGCTTCACCGACTGAGCCACCCAGGTGCCCAAAGACACTGAGGTTTATGTGACCTTTTCAAGATCCCTCAGCTAGGAAATGGTTAGAGGCTGGATTCAAACACAGGCTCTTTTGCTCCTGTAGTGTTTCCTGAGGGTCTGTCTTCAGTGTTTTGCCATTGTACCCAGTCTGAGGAATGCCCAGCATAGCAGGTTGACTGACTACTACTTTTTCAGGCAATGTTCATAAAGAGAGAGAATTTTGGGGGAGCCATGGTGTGGACGTTGGACCTGGATGACACCACGGGTGCTTTCTGTGGCACTGGCCCTTTCCCCCTTGTCAACAAGTTGAAAAGTCTCCTGGTGCAGACTGGTGAGTAGCTATGGCCTGGAACCAGGGTTGGAAGTTGTATGACCAGGCTCTGGCTGGGTCCCCTCTGTTAGATCCGAAGGCTCTGGTGAGGCAGCATGGCTTCGAGGGAAGAGAATAAGCTTTGATGTGAGGCCGATCCATTTTCTAGGTTCAAGGTGGGCTCCATGTGACCCCCCAACCCCGAGCTTTGCTTTCCCTATCTGTAAAATGGGAATGATCCTTATACTCATGACATTATTACAAGAACTAAAAGAGATAAGGAATGAAAACTACGGGCTCATAGTATTCAACATATGTTAGTTTATTTCTCTGTTGCTTCCTCCTGTTTTCGTGGGACAAGGGTCAGAAAAGGAAGTCAGATTTCTTTTGACATCTCTTTGATGGTAGAGACTGGCCTGGTGTTTAGGAGATGGAACCCGGCATGCTAGAGCTGAAACATCCTTTGAGTTGGTTTATAACCATCATTTTATATACCAAGAAACTGGGGGTCAGAAAGCTAACACTGCTAGTCAGGGCCAGAGATAGGACTCCAACCCAGATCTTTACAAAATGCTGTCTAGAGTGGCCTCCTTGCCCCTTGGCATTGTTCCTGGTGCTTCCTAAAATGGGGGACAGGAGGTTTCTGTTATTAGGCCTTGGGGGCAGCAAGATCTTGCTGAATGTGCAATCAGTGAGGTCAAAGTGAGGCCTTAAGCATAGAAAACTGGCAGACTCCCTCCCTACATTCACCAGAAAGGTAGTAAGTGTGGCTGAATGCCCATGTGTATCTTGGGGTCACGTTAACGTGATGAAGTGAAGGAGAAGGTCCTCCATATGGTGGGATCTTATCTATGCCCTCAAGTGGGTGTATTATAAAATCCTTTAACTCTGGATTTTGGGAGCATGTACTTCAGTCTTGGAGGGATTAATAGGAGGGGAAAGAAGCAGTAGGAGTCTCATTCTGTTCTGATGATTTTCTCTAGAGTTAAGCCCAAGTCCTTCACCAAGATTTTCATTCTCAACTGCTATGAATTCTCCAAGAACTGGCCCTGCAAGGCCAGGTATAACCAAAGCTTGGACCACTGATATGAGGATTTCATTCCCAGGAGGAAAGTCTCTGGCCATTAATACCAATAGAAAGTCTCAAAATACGACTACAAGCTATGGAGGTGGGATTGTAACCACTACAGGGGAAACTGAGCCCTTTGGAAAGTTAATTCTATCTCTGGAAAGGAGGACTGAGACCCCTGGAGAAACCATGACCACTGAGGAGACGACTATGGTTTCTAATTATTTGTCCACTTCTGGAAAGAAGATCATGCCCCGTGGAAAGAGGGCTATAGACTCTGAAATGATGAATATCCCCTCTAGAAAGACAATAGTCACTCCTGATGGGCAGACCAAGACCCTGAGAGGAGAGAATTTGATTTCTGACAACACTTACCCCTTGTTGGAGTATGTCATTACTCAGATGGAAGCCGAAAGCGGGAGGCCATCCTCTGGCCCTGTCGTGTAGCCCCAGGACATGTTCCTCCTGTTTCTGATGACCCCTGTGTTCCCATTAATGGAAACAATTCCTCTGTCAACTCAATGACCCTTCCAACAAGTGCTCTCTCTGTAAAAAATGAAAACCCAGAAAATTCTGCCGTAGGTTAAGGAGCTTAAGCTCTATTGAAGGCAGAAGCTGGGGAAAACCCTTGTCTTTTCCTGTAGGGAGCTGCTTTTACCCAGATATTCATAAACCGTTCGTGGGTACGAGCAAGCCCCAATGCCAGTGAGATCATGTCTTTTCTGTTCAATAAACTGGAAGCACAAAAATCCATATGAGTTCTCTGGAGTTCTTTTCTTGAAATGACCTGTGCAATGCAATTGTCAGCTTCGGCCTTTCGCGTTCACGTTCCCCTCCTGCTTTTTTTGGAAAGAGGGAGTTTGTGTCTAGCCGGTGCTCATGTTCTCCAATGTGGATTATGTGTTTCCCTCTCTGTCTTGCCCAACTACTCCCCCGTGGGTGGTCAGAGACAGAATCTGCTTCCCATAAGCCTCTTATTTCACTCCGGTGTTATATCTGTTCCCATGAATATATCAGAACCACTCTTGCCAAGGTCACTGGTGGTACACATGCTGTTCATTGCAGTAGCCAAGTCTCAGTTCCAACCTTCCTTGAGACAGCAGCAGCATTGATGCTTGGTCACTTCATCCTCCTTGACACACTTTCTCCACTGTGCTTTCAGCTTTTGTCTTCACCTGACTGGTCGTTCCTTCACAGCGTTCTTTGCTGATATCGCCTCTCATTCCTGATTGCTTAACGCTGAGGAGCACCAGGTCTCCTCTCTGGGTCTCTTTTCTCCTATGTTTATGGTCACACTCTGGGGGTCATCATCTCAGCGCATCACTTAAACAGCAGCTATAACATTGTCAGGAGAACAAAAGCACAAAAGAACATCCATAGCATGCTATCTTTCGTGTAAGAAAAAAGGGGACAGAAAATACATGTGTCTGCTCATTCGTGCACAAGTAATAAAGGAAAAACATGGAAATAATGAGATTGGTACCTGTAGCAGTTTGTGGAGATGGGGTGGAAAGAATGGGAGACTGGGGACAGGGAACCAGGGAAGGGAGGATTGATACTTTTTTAAAAATGATTTTATTTATGTATTTGACAGAGAGAGAAAGAGATCGCGAGTAGGCAGAGAGGCAGGCAGAGGGAGAGGGGGAAGCAGGCTCCCCGCTGAGCAGAGAGCCTGATGCGGGGCTCGATCCCAGGACCCTGAGATCATGACCTGAGCTGAAGGCAGAGGCTTTAACTCACGGAGCCACCCAGGTGCCCCAGGAGGGGATTGATACTTACCTGAGTACTCATATTTGTGTAATTCTGACTTTCAGAACCATCAAAATGCTTCACATCATCCACAAAAATAAATAAAATCAACTCACAATTGAAATACAAAGAGTAACAAGTGCATTTAACTGTACTAAAAATACAACAGCAACATAATCACATTGAAGGAATCAGGGAAGGAAAGAACTAACCTTAGGAACTGTGAAAAAGAGCATTTTGCTTCTATGTTGAAAGGCTAAAGACAAAGGGAATTATGGACAAATACAGTATTCTGGCAGATTTGTTATTTATAGGTATATAAATTAGCAATTCTGAAACTGCCTTATGTGTATTCCAGAATTAAATACGGAAGGAAACATCCTGTGGATGAGAAGAACCATGTTTCTCAGTCAGAGAAATAGTTATAGATAGTAAAAAGGGAAAGGAAGAATGTCCCCTGGGGTGTTGGATTCAGAAGTATCAGCATCAGAAATCATGATTTAAAAAATATTTATGGATCAATTGACATAGAAATTGATACAGAAATATGTATACATAAAAATATATTTCCTGCTTTCACTAATGGAAAGGGCTAGAGCAATGACGTCCTAGTAGACCCACTTCCTTGAAGAGAAGGTCCCCGAGCACCCCTTGAATTAGTGGGCATGGAAGCCTGTGTATCTTGCTACCCTCTTCCTCCCCTGGTAGGTAATTCTGAGTGACGATCCTGAGTGGAAGGTGCTGTGCTGAGCACAGTGGGTGATATTTTGGGACCTAGGCTTCTAGAGGACTTTAAACGCTAGTGGGAGACAGAAGACAGACAGTCAAATGATTTATTTCTGATGGAAAACAGTGGTTGCCCTGCGCTTCACAGACATGGCATCTCGCGCCGAGGAAGCAGACGCAGAGAGGTTACGTACTAATGCCTTGCTGCAGAGAGGACTTGGTACCCGCAGTAAGACAGCCTGCAGTGTCAGGGATTGACAAGAGGCGAGGGGCACAGATGTGTGTGGGACAAATCCCAGGAACGGCTGGCAGGTTGGAGGTGGGTGGACGGGGGGCAGCACACAGGCTCAATGGGCGTGACTAATTAGCAGGCGCCAGTCGTCTCCACACAGGAAAGTGAGCTGTGGACACAATGTTAGGAGCTTCTGTCACTTTCTCATGGGACTTTTGAAGAGTGCCATACAAGGTTTCTGTTTCTGTTTCTGGGAAGTTAGACGTGTTGCCACCAGGAGGCAGCAGCATATAGGCTTACATTGTCTATGCGGGCAGTGGACCACTAGGAGGGGAAGAACAGCACTTAGGATCCCTTTCTACAGAAAATTAAGTCACATATAATCTGTCATTATCATTAAAGTTGATACTTCTGTGCACATTGAGGCAGAGAGCGTGAGCACCCCAGGCTTAGAGGAGGAGGCTGTGCTGAGATACAGGTTGAATTCCGGCAAATGGGACTTGAAGTCCCAGCTGTGCCTTTGATTAACTATGTGATCATGGAGAAGTTAAATCAGCTTCTAAGGTTGTTACAATGGTTAAATGAAATATGTGCCTGGTCCAAGGTCAGTGAGAGTTGTAGATATAAGCCTATCTTCTGTAGATCTTCTCGTTTCCCTCTAATAATTTTGTTCTATGAAGAAATATTAAATCATGCATATAAAATTGGAAAGTCCTTGGGTTTGTGCATAGCTCAAAGGCTTCAGGGTAGATTTGTGATAAAGTTCCAGTAACTTCTCTCATGCCCGCTACAACTTTATGTAGGGAATCATTTTGTAAACTGGCTTCTTTCACCACATACTACCAGAAGGCTACAATCTAGAGACTAGTAAAGGGTATATAAAAAGCATTAAGTGTTTCATTTCCTTGACTAAAATAATTTAATGGCTCCTTACTGTTTAAGGAATAAAGTCCATGTTACTTAGCATGGCATATAAGGTCCACCTCACCATCGAGTCACGCCAGTGTAGGCACCTACTACTGTGCTCCAAGAGTTTGATCCAGATGCTCCACAATGAGATCCATCAGTATGAGGCTTAATAATACATAGTTTGAAGGAATAGAATTAAAATACCGTGGAAAAGTTCGTAAGAAGTGGGTAATGGGGGAGGGGGCCAAGATGGTGGAGAAGTAGGGGACCTATTTCAACCGGTACTATAGATTTCAACAATCTATAGTAACAAGGACCTCACAGGCAACATGATGACAATAAAATCATATCTTTCAATAATGACTCTCAATGTGAATGGCCTAAATGCTCCCAAAGAACGGCACAGGGTTGCAATTGTATAAAAAGACAGAACTCGTCCCTATGCTGTCTATAAGAGACTCATATTGAACCTAAAGATACATCCAAACTGAAAATGAAGGGATGGAGAACCATCTTTCATGCCAGCAGACTGTAAAAGAAAGCTGGGGTAGCAATTTTCATATCAGACAAATTAGATTTTAAGCTAAAGATTGTAGTCAGAGATACAGAAGGACACTACATCATCCTTAAAGGGTGTATCCAACAAGAAGATCTAACAATTATAAGTATCTATGCTCCCAACATGGGAGCAGCCAACCACCTAAGCCAACAGTTAATCAAAATAAAGTGACATATTGATAATAATACATTAATTGTAAGGGACATTAACACTCCACTCTCAGCAATAGACAGATCATCTAAGCAGAAAATCAACAAAGAAACAAGAGCTTTGAATGACACATTGGACCACATGGACCTCATAGATATATACAGAACATTCCACCCTAAAACAACAGATTGTTTACTCATTCTTCTCTAGCACACATGGAACTTTCTCCAGAATAGATGACATACTGGATCACAAATCAGGTCTCAATGATACCAAAAGATTGAGATTGTTCCCAGTATATTCTCAGACCACAGTGATTTAAAACTGGAACTCAATCACAAGAAAAAGTTTGGAAGAAATTCAAACACTGGAAAGCTAAAGACCATCCTGCTCAAGAATGTTTGGGTCAACCAGGAAATCAAAGATCTTAAACAATTCATGGAAAACAATGAGAACAAAAACACACCAGTCCAAAACCTATGGAATATGGCAAAGGCAGTCTTAAGGGGAAAATACATAGCCATCCAAGTCTCACTCAAAAAAAAAAAAAAAAAGAAAAAAGAAAAAAAGAAAAGAAAAAGAAAAATCCTGAATTCACAAACTCTCTTTGCACCTTAAAGAACTAGGAAATCAACAACAAATTAAGCCTAACCCATGCACAAGAAGGGAAATAATTAAGATTAGAGCATAGATCAATGACTTAGAAACTAGAAATATAGCAGAACACATCAACGAACTAGAAGCTGGTTCTTCTTCCTCTTCTTCTTTTTTAAAGATTTTATTTATTTATTTGACAGAGAGAGAGATCACAAGTAGGCAGAGAGGCAGGCAGAGAGAGAGGGGGAAGCAGGCTCTCCGCTGAGCAGAGAGCCTGATGCGGGGCTGGATCCCAGGACCCCGAGATCATGACCTGAGCTAAAGGCAGAGGCTTTACCCACTGAGCCACCCAGGTGCCCCTAGAAGCTGGTTCTTTGAAATAATTAATAAGATCAGTAAGCCACTAGCCAGACTTTTCCAAAATAAAAGAGAAAGAACCCAGGTTAATAAAATTATGAATGAAAGGGGACAGATCACTACTAACCCCAAGGAAATAGAAACAATCATCAGAAATTATAATCAACAGCTATATGCCAATAAGTTAAGCAACCTAGAAGAAATGTACATATTCCTGAAAACCTATAAACTTCCAAGACTGAAACAAGAAGAAATTGACAATCTAACTAGACCAATAACTAGTAACGAGATTGAAGCAGTGATCAAAAACCTCTGAAAAAAACAAGAGTCCGGGACCTGATGGACTCCCTGAGGAATTCTATCAAACATTCAAAGAAGAAATAATACTTATTCTCTTAAAGCTGTTTCAAAAAATAGAAAGAGAAGAAAAACTTTCAGACTCTTTCTATGAGGCCAGCATTACCTTGATCCCCAAACCAGGCAAAGACCCTATCAAAGAGAAGAATTTTAGACCAATATCCCTGGTGAATATGGATGCCAAGATTCTCAATAAGATACTAGCTACTAGCTAATAGAATCCAACAGAACATTAAAAAGATTATCCAACACAACCAGGTGAGATTTATCCCTGGGATGCAAGGGTGGTTCAACATTCACTAATCAATCAATTCTGATAGAACAAGTTAATAAGAGAGGAGAGAAGAACCACATGGTCCTCTCAATTGATGCAGAAAAAGCATTTGACAAAATACAGCATCCTTTCCTGATTAAAACTCTTCAGAGTATATGGATAGAGGCAACATTTCTCCGTCCCTATTCATAAAATCCATCTATGAAAAACCCACAGCAAATATCATTCTCAATGGGGAAAAGCTAAGAGCCTTTCCCTCAAGATCAGGAACATGACAAGGATGCCCACTCTCGCCACTACTGTTCAACATAGTACTAGAAGTCCCTGTGACAGAAATCAGACAATAAAAAGATATAAAATGTATTCAGATTGGCAAAGAAGAAGTCAAACTCTCTCTCTTTACAGATGACATAACACTTTATGTGGAGAACCCAAAAGATTCCACTCCCAAATTACTAGACCTCATACAGCAATTCAGTAATGTAGAAGGATACAAAATCAATGTACAGAAATCAGTTGCTTTCTTATACACTAACAATGAAACTGTAGAAAGAGAAATTAAAGAATTGATTCCATTTACAATAGCACCAAAAACCGTAAGATACCTTGGAATAAACATAACCAAAGAGGTCAAATCAAAACCACATTGAGATAGATACCACCTTACACCAGTTAGAATGGCAAAAATTGACAAGGCAAGAAACAACAATGTAGGAGAGGATGTGGAGAAAGGGGAACCCTCTTACACTGTTGGTGGGAATGCAAGTTGATGTAGTCACTTTGAAAACAGTGTGGAGGCATCTGGGTGGCTCAGTTGTTAAAGCCTCTGCTTTCAGCTCAGGTCATGATCTCAGGGTCCTGGGATCAAGCCCTGCACTGGGTTCCCTGCTCAAGGGGGGAGCCTGCTTCCCCCCCCCCACCTGCCTGTCTCTCTGCCTACCTGTGATCTCTCTCTGTGTCAAATAAATAAATAAAATCTTAAAAAAAAAAGAAAAAAAAGAAGAAAAACAGTGTGGAGGTTCTCAAAAAGTTAAAAATAGAGCTACCCTATGACCCAGCAATTGCACTACTGGATATTTACCCCAAAGATACAAATGTTGTGAAAAGAAGGGCCATAAGCAACCCAAAGTTCATAGCAGGAATGTCCACAATAGCTAAACTGTTGAAAGAGCAGACATGTCCTTCAATAGACAAATTGATAAAGAAGATGTGGTCCATATACACAATGGAATATTACTCAGCCATCAGAAAGGATGAATACCCAACTTTTGCATTAACATGGATGGAACTGGAGGAGATTATGCTGAGTGAAATAAGTCAGTCAGAGAAAATCAATTATCATATGGTTTCTCTTACTTGTGGAACATGAGGAATAGCGTGGAGGACATTAGAAGGAAGGGAATAATGAAGGGGGGGAAATCGGAGGGGGAGATGATTCATGAGAGACTGTGGACTCTGAGAAACAACCTGAGGTTTTTAAGGGAGGGGGGTGGAGGGATGGATTGGCCCTGTGATGGGTATTAAGGAGGGCACGCATTGCATGGAACACTGGGTGTTATACACAAACAACGAATCTTGGAACACGTGACTAACATAATATAATAAAAAAATAATAAAAATAAGAAGTTAAAATACTGTGGATGCTGGATACATGCTGCTTTAATATAGTTTTGTAGAATCAAGAGTATTCCTATTTTAGCATTACAGTCCTTTCCATTGCAATGGAAGCCTGCGTAGAAAATAATTTCCATGATGAGGACTGGGCGGGCCCCATGCAGGTTCTTTGGATGGGTCTTGGCTTGTGAAGAGCCATCTTGAGAAATACTCATGTGGCCACACCAGCTGAACTTCTGAGTGCCATTGCTCAGGCTTTGCTTCTGCCTCCAATGGCTTTTCCACTTTCCTTACTTTCTCATCTACCAACCAGGAAGATCCTAACTCAAATTACCTCTTCTCTGAAGGCTTTTCCATCCCCCACAGGAGCTACCACTTCCTTCTCTGCTTGCTTTATGGATAGTTCTTATCATTCTCATCCATTCAACATACATTTGGATCCTAGAGTGATCATATCATCTCATAATTAGATTATGTGTCAGTCATTAGGCAGGATGCTGACTTTGCATAGGAAGACCATTTCTGAATTTTCTTTGTACTCCCAGAACTTAGTGCAGAGGTAAGCACAGAGTAGACATTCCATAGATGTTGGCTAATTGTGAACTAAGAAATTGAAAATAAAGATCAGAGTGTCATGGACTATGAGACTCACATCAGAAGACTACAGATGCTGCACATGTGAGTGAAACCCTATGATAACTGCACTGGGTGTGGCACATGAACAATGAATCTTGAAACACTGAAAAAGTAAAATTAAATTAAATTAAATTAAAATTTAAAAAAAAAAGACTGTAGATGGATCTGATGAGAGGAACAGGAAGGAAAAGGAGAAGAAGTGGAGAGTCTATTGTAAATCTCCAAAAGTACATGGACTTTGGAGTCAAAGAACAAATTGTTCCATTGTTCTGGCAGAAGTTGCCAGCACCCATTTCCCAGTAGATGTGGGCACCAGGATCCTTTGTCTCCAGTGCATTTCACATTTGTTATCACATCCTAATCTTTGGGCTCCATCATCAAAGTCACTAATCACTTTTTAAATTGACTACAGAGTGGATATTAAAGGCCACAATTCTTGCCAGGAGGAAAAACAAACAGAATCCATGAATGTGTAGGGGCACAGGCTGGCACAAGGCTAAGAAGTCCATGTGCCTACAGGTGAAAAGTGCAGGGAGATCAGGGTATAAAAGAGAGACCCAATCTTGCTCTGTGTGTCCCAACCCTTGGGTGCACCACTGTGTCTTGGTGTGTCTGTCGGCCACTAAAATCAGCACCATGAAGATCCTGGTCTTGGTCTTGATTTGTCTACACCTCTCAGAGGGTGTTGAAAGGTGTGTATGAGGATTCAGCTGCAGAGCTTATGGAAAAGCAATCATATCGTGTCTTGGTACCATTAACTGAAAAACCCAGGAAACCAAGACTTAAAATGGATGGATGGATGGATGGATGGATGGTGTGTGTGTGTGTGTGTGTGTGTGTGTGTGTGTGTGTGTATGTAAGAATGGATTGATCTTGTGTTGGCTAAGAAAGAGGGTTACAGGATTCATGTCCCAAGTTTATAGGAGGGACTTCAGATAAACAGAAACTTATTCTGTGGAAACAATATGTAAGTAGAAAAACCCAAATATATGTTACAGTGGATTTTCAGGTTACTAAGGAGATTTGAAAACACCCCAAATCAGATCATTGAAGGAGTTGCTTTAACAGGGAACGTAAAGCTCACTCCTTTTGTTTGCCCTAATCTCTACAGAATCATTCTGAAGAAAGGCAAGTCCATCCGCCAGGTGATGGAAGAGCGGGGTGTACTGGAGACATTCTTGAAGAACCACCGAAAGGTCGATCCAGGTGCCAAGTATCTTTACAGTAACGATGCTGTTGCTTACGAGCCCTTCACCAATTACTTGAATGTAAGTGGAGGGGAGGTGGTGTCCGTAACCCTTGGCTAATAACCATTCGTGGAAACTTATTTAGACCTCTCATGAGCTCTGATTTTGGACTTCTTGCTAAACCTAAGGCTCACCTTCTATGGGAAGTATCTGGATAAGTTAGGAGTTGGTATCACTTTACACTATAATATTCCCTTTCCTTCCTTCTTTCCTCCCGTTATTGGCTCGCTCTCTAAAGCTCAATTTGTATGGTTAAGAGATTCACAGTGACCATATCGAAGTCAGTTGAGAGAGCCAAAGGAAGTCGCAGTGACGGGCTGCAGGGGAAAGAAGGAGACAACATGCAAAGCTGCCAGGCAAATCTCCAGTGGCTCCAGATGCCATATATCTCCCTGTCTGGAAACATGCACTGGTACTCAGAGCAAGTATTTGAGTGTTCTCGAAGCTGCAGTGTCTGCTCAGGGCATCTCAACACACCGGTGTCCTATGGACTATCCTTAGTGAGATGTTACATGACTGTCAGATCCCTAGGGATCTCCTATTTTGACTTCCACATTCTATAGCTGGTGGAAGAAGAGGCAGGTAAGTGATATGGCTGGCCTGAATTCAGTTAGAACTTAAACCGTGTCTCAGTGAAGTTCTCTTCTTGCTTTCCATGTTACGTCTCATTCTAGATTTCCTGGTGTCTTAGCTACTGTGTGACCAGAGGCAGGGGAATGCTGGGTAAAAATCTAAAACACTGGAGGAGAAAGAAGGGTGTGTGTGTCATACAATAGTAAATCCATGGAGTTATCACCTGATACAAAGTAGAAAATGATTTTGGAAGAAGAAATTGGCTTGCCACACTAATTCTCACCCAAAGTCTCACAATTAGGGACAAAAATGGGGAATATTGAGAGAATTATGGCTCCACATGGGAAGAAGAACCTATTGGAGGGGAAGCTACTTATCCCCCCAAGGAAATGATTTGGCCGAAATGTGGTTTCTAGAGAGTCAACTTCTTCCCCATCCTTGGGACAAGGCTTGGCTGCTCAATGAGAGTGAAAACATTTCTTTGCAGACCTACTACTTTGGAGAGATCAGCATTGGGACACCACCACAAAATTTCCTGGTGCTCTTTGACACAGGCTCCTCCAACCTGTGGGTGCCCTCCACCTACTGCCAGAGCCAGGCCTGCGGTGAGTACGACGCCATCACCACCCACCCTGGAGAGGAGCGGAGGGCAGGGCAGAGCCAGGATGGAGCACAGTCTCAGCCTCCAAGTCCAGAGTTCTTGGTGCATACCCATGATCTCATCCTCCTTAAATTCAGACCATCTGGAAATCTCGACCTTGGTCTCCATTTCACAACTGCCGCAGTTCTGGAGAGAGACAGCAGAAACAGACCCAGGCTTCCATTCTTTTCTACATTGTTGCCTTTCCTCAGTTCTCTCCGGTGGGCCCCAATTCCTGGCCACTTTGAGTTGAACCCTCCCTCAGGAAATGGAAGGAAGGGGCAACATCTGTTTCCTAAGGGGACAGACTTTTCTGGGGCTACAGACTGTCTTTAGCACAAAGGATCTGAGGCCGAGGCCCAATCCCAGGCTTGGTCTGATGGTCTCAGGCCATCAGGGATAATTGTCCTCCAGGAATTTTGGAAAATGTGTTGACCTTAACATTCCATTCTCTCCTTGCATAGCCAATCACAACCGGTTCAACCCCAGCAGTTCCTCCACCTACAGAAACAATGGGCAAACTTACACACTGTCTTACGGAAGCGGCAGCCTGACTGTGCTCCTGGGATATGACACTGTGACTGTAAGCGTTATTCTCGATCCTTCTGTGGGTCTGCTCTTTGGCTCCCCTTTTCTAGAGCGTAAAGCTCTCATCGAGACCCAAAGGTACAAAATCTAATGCTTGGAAAGGATGCTAAAGGCCATTTAATCAAACCTTTCTCCCAAGACGGGAATTGCTCCCCCAGCTGTCCCGACTGCAGGGAGCTCTTTACATTGGGCCTCCCCGTGACTTTGCTCCCTGGTCTTAATCTGCCCTCTGCAGCCTCATGGAGCACATCTGCTTCCTTCTCCACATGATTCTACTGTAGGTATCTGAAGACCTTCCTTTCACTATTTTCTTTTCTTGACGTCAAGCCCCCACAGCTCCTATGTCATTTGTGCACATGGATTGTTCAAAATAAAATCAGCCACGGTCCTTTCACTGTCCATGGAAGTGGAAACTCTAACTCCAGAACCCAAGGGCCTGCTTCCCCAACACCCACCATCTTCTTTCCAAGACATGTGCGATTGGGGGATGCTGAGTCCCTTCATCTTCCAGACCCCCCACCCGTGATTGAGCTAAGCATGAAAGAAGCCAACTTCCTTTTCCCAAAAAAGGGTCTAGATTCCATTTCCCGGGCACCTAAGTCTGGGAAGGCTCTGTCCACCTGAGTTGTTAACCTTTTCTTTCTGTGTGTCCCAGGTTCAGAACATCGTCATCAACAATCAGCTATTTGGCCTGAGTGAGATTGAACCCAGCAACCCCTTCTACTACGCAAACTTTGATGGTATCCTGGGAATGGCCTACCCCAACCTGGCGGTGGGGAATGGCCCAACAGTCATCGAAAGCATGGCCCAGCAGGGCCAGCTCACCCAGCCCATCTTCAGCTTCTACTTCTCTCGGTGAGCACCCTTGCCCTGGGTAGGTCTCAGCAAATGAGGCTGTGGGGGCTTTCGGCAAGTCAATATCAGACAAGCCAAGATTTTAACATATCTTGACACAACGAGTATAACATGCTATATGCATTTCATGCATTTCTGAAAATTCATAATTACATTTTTGTGGGAATTTTATTTTAATGCACTAGAGGAGTTTTTTTTAAAGAATTTATTTATTTAATTGAGAGAGAGAGAGAGACAGTATGTGCAGGGAGGAGGCACAGAGGGAAAGGGAGAAGCAGACCCCCTACTGAGCAGGGAAGCCGGATGCAGGACTTGATCCCAGGACCCTGGGATCATGACCTGAGCCAAAGATAGACACCCAACCCACTGAGCCACCTAGGTGCCCCAGTACTAGAAGAATTTTTAATTTAGGTCACAGCTATAAGATGACCCTTTCCTTAAATGAACTATAGTCCCTCGAGTAAATGTGGACATTGTTGCATTAGGTTTGCATAGCTGTAGAGCTTTAGAACAAGCCACGTGATTACTTACTAATATGGTAAAACCAAATTTATAATGAGGAGAATTACAATAAATGATATTTGTAATAACATCTTTGGCTCTACAAGGAGTTCTTGTAGTTATGACTTCACATGACATCTCAAAAATCTTGTCATTGGCCCCATTTTCCCACTCAGGAAATGCAGGCTCAAACAGGTGGTCAATACTGAGCAAGGTCTGGTAGGCACGAAGCCATGACTCAAGCACAGATATCTTGGTCATAGATCCAGTACTTCTCCTACTCTACTGGCTTTGAGCTGTCACGGAGAGCCTTACTTACTGGCCCAGGGTAGGGAACAGAAGAGTCCCGAATCCCCTTAAGACTGCCTAGTTACCAACTTGAGCATGACAAAAGCATCTCCTTCCCTGCACCCAGGAGCTCTCTCGTTGTCAGACCCCATTCCATGTTCCCCCTGAGGTGTTTCCTGTCGTTCTCACTTTGTCCCTAGGAAGGGTTCCCTGGGACGCTTTTGTAGTTTCTTTTCAGAGGCCTGGTTTCAATTCTGTCCCCTCTTTTATGGACGTGGTCTGTGTTTCCGATTCTCTGATACTTTGAGTGTTCCTCTGAGAAGGCTCCTCTCTCTTGTTCCTCGAGCCTGGTGAAGTCTGAGGAGCAGATCAGAGGACAAGACCCCTCGTCCTGCAGTTCCTCTGTGTCTGAAGAGAGGGATGGTGAGAGGGGAGGAAGGAGATGTCTGATGATGTGTATTGTGGGAACTCATGCTCTTCTCCCTTTCTCCCCAGCCAACCAACCTATGAGTATGGTGGGGAGCTCATCTTGGGAGGTTTGAACTCCCAGTTTTATTCTGGTGAGATCGTCTGGGCTCCAGTCACTCGGGAAATGTACTGGCAGGTTGCCATTGACGAGTAAGTACAGGGGAAAGTTCCTATGCATTATGGACACCCCTAGGATGTTCCGCTAGTGTGACAATATTTCCCGTTCTTGCATCGGCACACACTTCTGAGAGAATCCGCAAACCCTCAGGCTGATTGTTCTTGGAGCTCAGTAGACTCTGACAGCTAGCTCTTGAATGAACTTTTTGACCTGTCACTGAGCCTTGTCATGGCAGCAGGTTGGTCATTCATTGGCTTCTGTGAAGGGACGTCTTTGTTCCTGGAAGCTTCCTTATCCCGAGTAACACAATCTTTACCAAGTCCTTCATTAGTAAAAGTAACAGTTGTCACTGATATTTTCTATGTGCCCGATACTATGCTAAACATTTTGTATGTGTTATTGCGTGTATATTCCACTACAACACTGTGAAGTGGTCAGTAGTAGATTTCATTGTGCAGATAAAGAAATCAGGGCTCAGAGCTTCAGCAACTTATCCAAAGGCACACATTTCACAAATTTCAAAATTTGAGCCCAAGCATATCTTCTCCCAGAGCTCAGGACCACAAATCAGTTTCTTTTACACGCCAAGTCTTCAGGAAATCTCCATCACTGCCAACTAAAGATACACTTCTTTGGCCTTTAACTCAAGACCATAAGACAACCTATCAGTCAACGTGGCACATGTTTGTGGCAGAGGCACCTGATTCTCTCCTACCGGTGTTCTCCTCAGGTTTCTCGTCGGGAACCAGGCCACTGGCTTGTGCTCCCAGGGCTGTCAGGCCATTGTGGATACAGGGACCTATGTGCTAGCCATTCCCCAGCAGTTCATGGGCTCCTTCCTGCAGGAAACCGGAGCCCAGGAGGCTCAGAATGGTGACGTGAGTAAACAGAAGCCACGGGTTTCTCTGTACATCCATACAGCCTCGGCACAGGAGGAGGGGATTTGGGGGGGCGGGAACTGAGCCCCAGGTGGGTCAGATCAGGTGGGGACACAGCATGGCCTTTCAGGCAAGGAGGGGTAAGGGAAGGGGGAAAGACCAACTCCAACCGTGGGTAGTATGGGCTGAATGGTTGTCGGAGGGGAGGCTGTTCCATCGCAGGCCCCAGGAACACATCTCACCTTGGTGTGGCCACTGTCGTTTGACTGGACGCAACAGAGTCAGGCATTTGGCACTTCTCCATTCCACTTGGGTTTCTTTCTTCCCCAGGGACACTCTTTTGGCTTTTACTCTGAGCATCCTCCCTGGGCCCAAACCTGTTCCCCTTACATGTACTTCTGTAGTTTGCTCCTCCTGCATGCAAGAGTCGAGTGTAGTCAGACTAAATCTTGGTTCCTCAGGGTGTGTGTGTGCATGTGTGTGTGATGAGTACGTGGGTAGGTGCACACCAGTGTGGGTATGAATTGTGCGAAAGCATGTTTCGTACAGGATGTGCCCGTGCTGCTTCTCTGGAAGTGGTACTTTCTGGCAATAGAAATCTGTGTTCTGGACTGAGCCTGACTCCTTATGGCCATATCAGTACCAGCAAAATGTCAGAGCTGAGATGTGTCCAAGGAGGCCCAGGAAAGCAAAAGCTTCTGGTCAGTGTTTCACCTGGGAATCAGGCTTTGCCTTCCATGCTCTCAACTAAGCTCTGCTGGAAGGCCAGGAAGAGAGTCTCACAGGGAATGGGGGCTCTCGTCCTTTGTCTGGGCTCCCAGCCCCCCAGCACTCTACAGCTCTGCTTCTCCTCTTTCTCAGTATGTGGTGAGCTGCAACTCCATTCAGAGCTTGCCCACCATCACCTTCGTCATCAGCGGGACCCCGTTACCTCTGCCTCCCTCTACCTACGTCCTCAACGTACGTATGCACCCCAGACTCCAGGGAAATGGGATTGGATGGGCCCAAACAACTGTTCCATGTCCCAGCTCACATCTGAGCACCTATGGAGAGTCACTAGGGGCAGGGTGGAGGGTGAACAAGAAGCCAGAGACGCCCCAGGTGTCATGGAATATAGGGGGGGAAGTACCTGCGGGGCAAGGCCTCTCCATGCACCTGGTTATATCCTCATGTCCTTTGTCTCTGCAGAACAATGGCTACTGCACCCTTGGGATTGAAGTCACTTACCTGCCCTCCCCCACTGGGCAGCCCCTGTGGATTCTGGGAGATGTCTTCCTCAGGGAATATTACACTATCTACGATATTGGGAACAACAGGATGGGTTTTGCCCTCTCTACGTAGACCAGCAACAGGCAGCTGTCTCTACCCTCCCAGCAGGACTCTGGGATTGCCCTGTTGGTTCTTGAGCTGACAGCAGCATTTAGACTAGTCTGATCCCTCTGTGCATTAGATTCTTACTTCCTGCAACTAATAAATCAAGAATCTCCAAATGTCTTTGCTCTTCCTTCTAAATGTCTTTTTGTGTGTTCTGCTTGTAGTAGTTTATTCTAAATTGAAAGTTAGCAACATCTCTTTGGGGGATGTGTGAATGGCCAAGAACACAGAGCAGAGGTCTGGGAGTGAGGACCCACAGCACAGACTTTAAGGGCACAGTAGTACCTACGTGGGGTACTCTGGTGGAGGTGACCAGACCTCCCAGCACTCTCCCTTCCAACACATTCTTCTCTCCGTTCTTGAATGTTAGAGAAGAAAAAAAAAAAAAAAAGAAACCTTAGAGAACATTTCAAACTGGTGTTCTGAGGCCAACTCAGATTACAAAATGGCGGCTCTTCTTGAGGAGAAGAACACAGTTTTAATGACATTTTTTCTAGTATTTTCACAGACTCCTTTCCTCCCTACTCCCTGCGGGTGCTCTCAGGCTTCTCACATATGCAGTTTATCTGCCTGGGCCCGAAAGCTTTTGAGTTTTGAAACCCAATCTCATCTTACACTGGAGGAAAGTGGGAGGTGGACAGGTAATCATAGAGTTGGTGTTAAAATCAGATCCAGATCGATGTATTAAATATTTTTTTACTGTGTTGCTATATGATAAAGTCTGCTCCGTGTAAGCCACGGAGGTATGTGATTACAAATGAGACATGGCGTTGGCTCACTAGGAATTTTCTATCAGCATATTGTTTCCTGCCTGAAGTAAGCCCAGTGTCTGAGCTTGCATTCCACAGTAGGTTATGAACAATCATCGGCGGTGGGTTCTTCTAATGCAGTAAGGCCGCCTTTAGGGAGGTAAAAACTGGTATTGCTCTGGGACCCAAAAGTCTTGCAAGAAATATAATTAGAAGGATGTACCTGGAAAGAAAGATGCAAAGAATTGGAGTCTAGATGTGCATGAGTGGTGGTGGTGAATGGAGGTGTACATTTTCCCACATCATTGCATCATTCCCCTCCAGCAACACACAATGGAGTTGATCTTGTGGAGCTGGGTAATGTCTGCACTCTGGCCATTCCTTTCTCTTCCTGTTGTGTTTCTCTCATGGGAGATACAGCCTTTTCTGTCAAAGGGAAGGGAGCTCAGCTCAGCCCCAATTCACCTGCATCCTCATCCCTGCCCCATCAGCCACTGTCCCTGCCTCAGTGTCACCTCTATCCATGCTCTGGTGGTTGGCCTCAACTGTATAGGGCAAAGATCTTGAGATGGAGATATAATTGCTAGAAAGTTCTCAGCACTGAGATACAACCATTCCAAGTCATCATGAATAACCTGAAATTCATCAGCAGGGACTAACCACGGCCACAGGAACAACATATGGTATCGATAAAGCCAGAGCTAGCAATTCTGTCTGCTCCTGGATTCTAGAAGATAGCACCAAACAGAAGCTGTCCACAGCTTATGGTCTGTTCCACCTTGTCTATCATTGTAGGACAGGGACAAGATTTATTAGTATGGGAGTGTTCCCCACCTTCCAATATGCCACTCTGTTCCCACCACACTAATAAAGATCTTGCCTGTCTGATTCTTGTATCTTTGGTGATAGAAACTGAGAGTCTGAGGACAGAAAGAAAAGGAAAAGAGAGAGAGAGAGAGGAAGAAGATGCTAGTGGGTCAAAAAATGTAAAAGGAACAAGGAGTAAATGAGATTTTTTTAAAAAGCTGGGAGGTAACAGGGAAGAGAGAAGGGTAAGAAACTATGGAGGGCACGTATTACATGGAGCACTGGATGTGGTGCATGAACAATGAATCTTGGAACACTGAAAAAATAAAATTAAATTAAAAAAAAGAAGTTATGGATGGGAGAGGTGAAAATAGAGATTTGGAATTTGGAGTTTCTTGGGGGAGGTGCTCCATAGCAACATCTTGGAGGGAAATGTAGGATGAAGGATGCCTATGCTTACAAATTAGAGACTTTTTAATGTTCTGTAAGAGACATAAAGATTAGAATTTCTCTTTGGGCAGCTATAACGTGCTTTTAAAATGTGAATTCATGTAGAAAGTGGCCACATGGACAGCAGCCTATATTTGGGTTATATGCGTAAAACACATTCTAGCATTTTCTTTCCATTTACTGCTTTTGCCATCGTCACTGATGAAATATCATTAATTTATTCATAAAGTATTTATTGAAATCTCTTTGCATAAGTAAAATTTTCCCTGATCCCTGACATATTTCTGCGCGTCCTCTGCCTACTCGCTCAGAGTTACCCCTCCTTCCCTCCCCCCACAGCACTTTGGACCTCCGATGGCTCACTACACATCGCGCTGTATTGGACCCATGGCACGTCTGTCTTCCCAACTCAGTTATGAGCAAGAGAAAAGGGGCTGTTCCTTTTTCTCTTTAAGTCCCCAGATCTGCATGTCTTGCGATAACAAGCGCTTAGCAATGCCGGCTCTACGACCAGATTCATGGTAATACGAGTGACACAAAGACTGTTACAGGGAACGGTGCCTGAGAGTGGCAGGAAAGAGGAAGGTATCACAAAGGAAACCCTGTGAGATTTCGCCCTGAAGTGTGTGTAGGAACTCCCTGGGCAGAGAATGTTAGAAAAGGGACCTCATGCAGAAACTGGCCCAAGGACAAGCACAGAGGCTGGAGAGAGTGTATGTAATTGTCGAGCAGCAGGAAATCCCAGCAGGTTGGACACTAGGTATGTGGAGGTCATAGCAGGAGATGAGGAAACCCAGGTGGGGTGCGATCAGATGGGCAGGACCCTGCTAAATGTCTGGACTTGATTCTACTGCCAGGGGAACCCATAGGGGTTTCAGTGGACAAGAGACCTGGGATCAGATACCTGAGGAAGAGCGCTCTGCCGGCAGGGCTCCTCTGCCGTTCCCTAGCCCTCACCTGGGGTCCCCCAGGTTCTAGCTTCCGTGGAGACTCGACTTCAGATAGAGGCCTAGCCTTCGTTCCTGGTAGAGCTTCTGCTCTGGAACTCTGGCCATTTTCCTAGGCTCATGGTCATGGCTGAAGGACCTACACAGAATGAAAGATCCCTTTGTATCTCACTCCTAAATCCAGAATTGAGAGCCGACCAGTAGTAGTGAGCTCTTGGCTTCCCCCTTTCTTAGTTCCACTTTGACCCAGCTCTTACTATGCAAATGTCACCGGAAGTCACAAAGTCTGCTCTTTGTACCGTCGTGGTAGAAGTTTCCTCTGAGGCCTGCTTCCCTGTGCCATTCACCATCAAAGACGTGTGCAGAAGAGTATTACCTTGTGGGGGAGATTTAGTGTGTAATGAGTTCTCTGAACTTGGCCCCAGCAGGGGG
>CM052798.1:84110461-84164870 GCA_028533885.1 Nasua narica | reverse complement strand
CCAAACTCATATTATGAGGACAGAATTACCCAAAACCAGACAAGGACCCCATCAAAAAGGAGAATTACAGACTAATATCCTCGATGAACATGAATGCAAAAATTCTCACCAAAATACTAGCCAGTAGGATCTAACAGTACATTAAAAGGATTATTCACCACGACCAAATGGGATTTATTCCTGGGCTGCAAGTTTGATTCAACATCCACAAATCAATCAATGTGATTAATGTCAGGAACACAGCAGGGTTGTCCACTTTCACCACTGCTATTCAGCATAGTACTAGAAGTCCTAGCCTTAGCAATCAGACAACAAAAAGAAATAAAAGGCAACCAAATTGGCAAAGAAGCAGTCAAACTCTCACTCTTTGCAGATGACATGATACTTTAGGTGAAAAACCCAAAAGACTCCACTCCAAACCTGCTAGAACTCATACAGGTATTCAGTAAAGTGTCAGGATATAAAATCAATGCACAGAAATCAGTTGCATTTCTATACACCAACAGCAAGACAGAAGAAAGAGAAATTAAGGAGTTCATCCCATTTACAACTGCACCCAAAACCATAAGATACCTAGGAATAAACCTAACCAAAGAGGCAAAAAGTCTGTATGCAGAAAACTATAAAGTCCTCATGAAATAAATTGAGGAAGACACAAAGAAATGGAAATATGTTCCATGCTCATGGATTGGAAGAACAAATATTGTGAAAATGTCTATGCTACTTAAAGCAATCTACATATTTAATGCAATCCCTATCAAAATGCCATCAACTTTTTATAAATAAATATAACAAATAATCCTAAAATATCTATGGAACCAGAAAAGACCCCGAATAGCCAGAGGAATGCTGAAAAGCTGGCGGAATAACAATGCCAGACTTCAAGCTCTGTTACAGATCTGTAATCCACAAGGGGCACCTGGGTGGCTCAGTTGGTTGAGCGACTGCCTTCGGCTCAGGTCATGATCCTTGAGTTCCAGGATCGAGTCCCACATCGGGCTCCCAGCTCCATGGGGAGTCTGCTTCTTCCTCTAACCTTCTCTCTTCTCATGCTCTCTCTCACTTTCTCTGTCTCTCAAATAAATAAATAAAATCTTAAAAAAAAAAAAAAAGCCTGTAATCCTCAAGACAGTAACGAACTGGCTCACAAACAGACGCATAGATCAATGGAACAGAAATGGACCCTCATCTCTATGGTCAGCTAATCTTCAACAAAGCAGGAAAGAATGTCCAGTGGAAAAAAGACAGTGTCTTCACCAAATGGTGTTGGGAAAATTGGACAGCCACATGCAGAAGAATGAAATTGGACCATTTCCTTACATCACACACAAAAATAGACTCAAAATGGATGAAAGACTTCAATGTGAGATAGGAATCCCTCAAAATTCTTGGGAACACAGGCAGCAACCTCTCTGACCTCAGCCACAGCAACTTCTTCCTAGAAACATCGCCAAAGGCAATGGAAGCAAGGACAAAAATGAACTATTGGTACTTCATCAGGATCAAAAGCTTTTGCACAGCAAAGGAATCTTTCAATGAATCCTTTTCTTATCTTCAAAACCCCTAACATAAAGCTCTTCAGAGCAGGCAAAACATTCTCCATTATTAGGAATGTGATTTAAGTGATAAACATGGGCAAAATTAGAAAAGTAGCCTTCACCTATGATTCTGTCCTATTGATTTTATTCCAGTCAGGTATGCTTATTTATGTAAAACATTGTAAGTGCCAAGGGATCTCTGTCTAGCCAGGTCTGCATCTTCCCAGTTTCTCTCCCTGTTAAGTTAATAGTATCGAGACAGAATTTTCTTGACTTCTGCTAGAATAAAAAAGTGTGATGTTTATCTGTAATATGCCTACTAACTCCAATCCTTTTGTTTCTAGAGTTGGTATTTCTCATTCATTGTCATCCAATATCTTGGCACACTATATCTACTGTTTGACCATTTCTTCCTTATGAATCCCACTTTTCCAAGTAGAAGTCAGAAACTCACATTTCCTATCTCACTCACAGCTAGTGATCAGGCCTGCGACCTAGAATCTACCAATCAGTGTGAGTCTTGGACTTCAAAGTAAGCAACATGAGAGGTGGCCATATGTGAAAGAACCCACCTTTTAAGAAGTGCAGGGCTGGGTGTGACCTCTTCTTCCTGGACAGCGAGGGTAAGCTGCTGGCATCCAATCCTGGGTGTTATTGGTTGTAGACAATTGGACATGCACTATCTCAACTAGAGCCTCTTCCACAGGAGACAGGCACTGTTTCCTTCTTCTTCCAGAGATTCTGTGCACCAAAACATACTTTAATAAGTTCCATGACTGCTTAGATTAATCAGAGTACAACTTGTTACTAAAAACTAAGAACTCTGGCCACACATAAAAACCTATGGCTAGGGTGCCTGGGTGGCTCAGTTGATTAAGCATCTACCTTGGTCTCAGGTCATGATCCCAGGGTCCTGGGATCGAGTCCTGCATCAGACTCCCTGCTCAGCAGGTACTCTGTTTCTCTCTCTGCCCCTTACCTCACTCATGCTCACTCTCTCTTGCACATGCTCTCTCTCTCTCTTTCTCAAATAAATTAATAAAATCTTAAAAAAAAAAAAACCACAAACCCTACGGCTAGCATCATACTCAATGGTGAAAAGCTGAAAGTTTCCCCCGTAAGATCAGGAATAAGGCAAGGATTTTTTTGCCACTTCTTTTCAGCACCGAACTGGAAGTCCTAGCCAGAGATTTTAGGCAAGACAAAAAAGTGAAATTCTTCACAGAAAAAAAAAATCACCAGAATGAAAAGGCAACCAATGGAATGAGAAAAAAAATATTTGCAAACCATAAATTTTGGTTAATATCAAAAATATATAAAGAACTCCTATAACTCAATAACAAAAAAATCCAAACAATCTAAATTAAAAATAAGCAAAACTGTTCAAAGAAGACATCTAAAGGGCCACAAGGAATGTGAAAAGATGCTCAACATCACTATTCCTCAGGGAAATGCAAACCAAAACTGTAATGAGATATCACCTCAAGCCTGTTAAAATGGCTTTCATCAAGAAGACAAAAGATAGCAAGTGTTGACGAGGATGAGGAGAAAAGAGAAACCCTTGTGCACTGTTGGTGGGAACGTAAATTGGCTTAGCCACAATGGAAAACAATAAGGAGATTCCTCAAAGAATTAAAAATAGAACCACTAGCAATGCCACTTCTGGGTCTGTATCCAAAGGAAATGAAAACAGGATATTGAAAAGATACCTGCACTCCTATGTTATTGCAGCATAATTCACAATAGCCAAGAGGAGGGAAACAACCTAAGTGACCATTAACAGACGAATGGATGAAGATGTGGTGTATATATATACACAAATACACACACACACACACACACACACACACACACACACAATGGAAAATTATTCAGCCACGAGAAAGAAAGGAAATCCTGCCATTTGTGACAACACGGATGGAATTTGAGGACATTATGCTAAGGGAAATAAGTCACAAAAAACACAAATACTGCATGATTTCACTTAAACGAGGTACTTCAAGTAGTCAAACTCTATGAAACAGAAATTAGAATGGTGGTTGCCAGGGGTTGGGGATGAGGGAAAAGGGGCAGTTGCTGTTCAATGGGTATAGACTCTCAGTCTTTCAAGATGAAAGTTCTAGAGATTTGTTGCACAAGAATGAGATTATAGTTAACTCTACTGAACTATACACTTAAAAATGGTTAAGATGGTAAATTTTGTTGTATGCTTTTAAAAAATTAAGAACCCTATCAGGACAACCTCCAGTCTTTAAAACTTATTTAAGTTCCTATTTTAACTTTATTTTGGATTATTTTTTTAAAGATTTTATTTATTTTTTTTTGACAGAGAGAGAGATCACAAGTAGGCAGAGAGGCAGGCAGAGAGAAGGGGGAAGCAGGCTCCCCGCTGAGCAGAGAGCCCAATGCGGGGCTCCATCCCAGGACCCTGAGATCATGACCCGAGCCGAAGGCAGAGGTTTTAACCCACTGAGCCACCCAGGCGCCCCTTTATTTTGGATTATAAACTTTATTTGTTTGGGTTCGGTTCAAGAAAGCCTTCTAAACAAGTCTATGAACAGTAAGCAGACTAAAGATGAGTGTCTCTTGAACAAGTGACACACAGAGGACATGGGGACGAGTCATCACTCACTGGGACAGCTGGGAGATCTCATAGCCAGACTGGATGTTGGAGATGTCAGCAGTTACCGTGGCCAAAGCAATCAGCCTAGCTTGTTGATCTACTTGGCCTCTTGTTCGTAAGCTTCACGTGTTTCCTATACACAAGTAGGAGAAAGCCTATGAATATCCACTTTGAGTTGACTTCCATGACCACTCTGAATTAAATTAATCTTTCCCATTTTTCATTCTTCGGCATCCTCACTGGAATAGGGTCCTTCATCTCCAACTGAGATCGTAAGGAGCTCGGTTTTCTGTAGAGCCTCAGCGATTTTTCACAGGAGACTGGTTGTAGGACTTCCAGTCAAAATGATAGGGAACATGGCTCAGCTGCACCACGACCACGGAGAAGCACTCATCCTGAGGAGGGCTCCCACCAGAGCCGGAGTACTCCCCATCAAATCCAGCCCCTTAAACTCAGACCGAAACAGAAATTTGATGACTGAGGCAGTGAAGGTCTGGCGGTTCTCAGAAGTGGAAACCATGGCAATGAGGCTGAGGGAGACCCAAAGAAGGCAGGGTGAGGGGACTCCTTGGTGGGCCCAACACCTTGTCGTAAAATCAGTGAGGGAAGTCATCTCAAAAAAGAGTTCTAAAGTTCTAGCCACCAAAAGCCAGAAGTTTGCAGTCGACTGTTCCAAGGGGAAAAAAGCCAAGATTTGTTAGTACCGATGGAAAGATCATTCATTTCAACATCAGCTGTTATCGGGATGGAGAGTCTGGGAGAAGCCTGATGCAGCCTCTCATGCTGGTTTTCTTCATTCTCATCCTTATTCCTAAATTGTGAGAGTGGTTGGAGTAGGTGGCCCGAGGTCGGTGTGTTTCAGTGTCTCCACAGTTCTAATCACGCCCCTTGGAGTGGAGCCCCTGACTAAGGACACTGAGTGCTCGATCGGTGCCAGCTCGAGGTGGATTCCAAGTGGGAGATTGTTTTCAGCCGAGTCCACAAGTACTTGGACTTCGCTAAATTTCCTTGGCAACTGAGCTGGACTTTAACTGACAAGCACATCCTGTAAGCCAGCCATTCCTCTTAATGTTAGAGTCACCACTGCACTGGGAATAATACGAAAGCTTGGAACTTAACTGTGTGGGGCTTGTGGGCCTCTTTAGAATTGCAGCCTAGAGGCTGCTCTGGAAGGTTTTCTCAAACTGTGCTTGAAGGTTAAAAGGTTTTGATCCTTGGTCCTTTTATTATTTACTCGTTTTCAGGGCAGGTCATTGAAAGCCCCGTAGAGTCACACGCTGCTTGCCCAGCTAGTGATCTCATCCTGCATCTCTGCAAAGGCTTAGATCAGGTGAGTACAGGGGCGGGGGTTGACACCCTCAGGCTTGAAGCGCTCCAGGCCTGGCTGGTACTGGGCCCAGTTGGTGAAGTGGTCTCAGCTGGTAGGCAGAATCTATATCCGAAGGGTGAGAAACTATTGCATAAAAAGCTTCCAGGAGAGTCATAGGTATCTTCAGAAACCACAGATTCCCAGATAACTGTCCTGTTTAATCCTCAAACGGAGGGACGCTTGGGTGGTTCAGTGGGTTAAGCCACTGCCTTCGGCTCAGGTCATGATCTCAGGGTCCTGGGATCGAGCCCCGCATCGAGCTCTCTGCTCAGCAGGAAGCCTGCTTCCCCCTCTCTCTCTGCCTGCCTCTCTGCCTACTTGTGATCTCTCTCTCTCTCTGTCAAATAAATAAATAAAATCTTTAAAAAAAAATAAATCTCAAACGGAGGCAGAAGATCTGCATGAGAACCTTGTGTATTGCGGCAAACCCATACTTAGCAGGTAGTTGAGGAAAGTATCTCTTAGAGGTAGCTCTGTCTCTCCAAAAGAAAATGAAAAAACCTTAGAAATCAGGGCCTTAAGCCTGAAATGAAACCTGACGGCTAGTAAACTTTGATTTATATATCTTCTAGCCTCTTCTACATGTTAATAATATCAATTATTAATGCTCACTTGACACTTGTTATATACTAAGTATTGTTCTGAGTAATTTACTTAAATTTACTCATTAATCCTCACCAAAACCCTATGAGGTGAATCCTATTATTACTTCCATCTTACTCATTTGGAAACTAAAACACAGAAAGGATAATGGTAGCAGTCTATTTAGCACTTAAAGCTGTCTCCCTGAGTAATAATTTCACCCAAGGGGAAAGGAACCCTCCAGTAGCAGTAAAGAGTCCTGGCTCCTGGTTTGGATTCCTCCATGAACTCTTTATATTTCTTAGGACAAGTCATATAACTCACCTCTGTCTTAGTTAACTGGTCTGTGAGATGGGGTATGAATACTTTTCCTGTTCAGCTCTTAGGGAAGAGTTGTTTCAAAGATCCAGTAAGGTGAGGATTTGAAAATGCTTTAACAGAGCCAAAGACACTATGTGCCTGGCTTCTCCGTATTATTTTTGTTTGTTTTGTTTTGTTTTGTTTGTTTTATTGTTAACATTGATTTTTAAGACCACTGTCAGTTGGTTTCAACTTTGGGGTTTTTACGTCCATGATCCCAAGCCTATAAATTTGGTTAGGGAATTTCCAACTCTCTAAAAAAAATTAGTATTCTGTGTTTGAAGTAGAAAGACAAAGGGCCATGCTGAATTTCCAAATTATGAAGACAGAAACAAACAATATGGTGACCCATCCCAAGAACGCATACCTATGCCAGCAGCAAGCACGAGAAGCAGATCTTAAAACAACAGAGAGAATAATGAGCTAGAGGAAGAGCAGCATTTGTAAACTCGTGCTTCCCCTGCAAGAAACTTTTTCTGTTTTACTCTTTGAGTCTTTTTAATTTAATTTAATTTAATTTAATTTAATTTAATTTAATTTAATTTTTATTAACATATAATGTATTATTTGCTTCAGGGGTACAGGTCTGTGAATCATCAGTCTTACGCAATTCACAGTGCAGACCATAGCACATACCCTCCCCAGTGTCCATCACCCAGCCACCCCAACCCTCCCACCCGCCTCCACTCCACCAACCCTCAGATTGTTTCCTGAGATTACGAGTTCTTTGAGTCTTTTTAATACTCTCTGTAGACTCCCAGCCTACTGAGGCTGATAAACTTTAGGGTTTCTCCTAAAAGCCCATACCCCTCTGCTCCCACTCACAAGACCATTAAGGTACCATAGCCTTGAGGCTTGTGAAGGGAGGGACACTGTGGGGCTGTCTCCTATCACTGGGGAAGGGACTATGTCCCTGTACTTTTGCCAAGGTGATCATCTCAGGGAATTTGTCTGAAAGTTTTAAAGGGGCAAAAAAACAAGAGGGAGAGAGTGGCTCACAGGCACAGAGCTGTGGTAGTTCTTCCCAGCGAGGACAGTGAGGTTGGTTATCTTGCCTCAGTGGTAGAGACTACCTCATCCAACCTGCCTTCTAGACTCTTCTTCTCCTCTCTTATGACTTATCAGATTCTTCTTTACTGTGATTGCCTCTAAAGTAAATGTTGATCGTGGTAGTGCTTACAAAGCTCAAACCCATTTAAGAACCCATTATTGGCTGGGAAACCATACTATCAAGATTGGGCTTGAGCCCAGGAACTACACCTATAAGCTCCATTACCGAGTAGCTTACATAATTCAAAATGGTTTGTGTAGTGGGCTATACGCTGCTTGGATAGTGAAGCAACTAATTGACGATAGCACGCTTTCTTTGACAGACGGAAGCATTGACTAAATTTGTATTCATTCGTTGTTTGCAGTCATCATTTGCATTCAATCATTGTAAAAAGAAAGGGCCCTCCCTAAGCAAAGGTATAGAGGAGTGTAGCCTACTCTGTCTTTTTGCCCCCAAATCCACTACCTACTTTCCTCCTATTTATTTGCCTGTGCCTATTCTTCCCACTTTGTCTGAGACTTTTTTTTTTTTTTAATTTATTTATTCATTTAACAGAGAGAGAACACAAGCAGGCAGAAAGGCAGGCAGAGGCAGAGAGAGGAGCAGGCTCCCTGCGGAGCAAGGAGCCCGATACGGGACTCGATCCCAAGACGCTGGGACCATGACCTGAGCCAAAGGCAGTTGCTCAACCAACTGAGCCACCCAGGCGTCCCTTGTCTGAGACTTCTATCACAGAAGCAGCCCTAGCTTGGTTCCTCTCTGCTCAGGCTCCATCCCACGGGCTTGGCTGCCCCCAAGCAGAGCATACCTGGCCACCAGACCCTGAGCCTAACACGTAACACTTCCCAGGTGGTTATCTCCCCAAGCTCAGCACTCTTCCCGTCATTCACATTTCTGTAAGCAGTTCCAGATTTCCCCTGGTCACTGAGGCTCTCACTACAATAATCTTTTTGACTCATCTCCTTCCTCTACTCTCCACAACCCATTGTTTACTGAGCTATAGTGCTCTTTCCCTTTGGTGCCAGAGTGCTTCCTCTTCTCAGGACCCTCTGTTCCACTTTCCACCATCACTGCTCTCAGAGCTTATCATCTGTGATGGTGTATTGGGGCCTCACATTTCCTCATTTCCTTTTAAATCTAGTCAATATTAACCCCACGTCCCTGGTGGCGGTATTAGTGCTGGTAGGAATTTCAATGGCTCCCCATTGCCACATAGAGACAGTCCTTTCTCCTTCATCAGTCATCAAGACTCTTCATAATCTGAGCTCAACTTACCTTTCTAGACTTGCCTCCTGCTATGTCCTCAGTATAAATCTTGCATATTAAATTATACCATTCTAGACCACCCAAACGAGTCCCATTTTCATGTTTTTGCTGAAGCCATTCCCTTTGTCTCGAAAATAGAATATATTCCCCCTGTATACAACTCCCACTTCCATCTCCCGAATGCTTTCTACTGTGACACTTTCCCCGATCATCACCCCCTGGAACTGATCGCCTTCCTCATCTCTGCATTTCTGTCATTTTAACACTCTGATAACTCAGAGTTCATTTTTATGGACCATTTGTAGGGAAGGAGTGCATAATTAGTGGATGGGCCATACAGATTGAGGTTCAAATCCTTTCTGCTATTTCATAGGTGTGGAAAATTAGGAAAGTTTCTCAATTTCAGTTTCTTAATTTGTCAAAGTAGTATGCAAATGCCTACTTTGCAAGGTAGTTCTAAGCAGTAAACAAAATATATGTAAAAAAATTAAGTGCATCATAAGCACTCCCCAAAATGATAGCTTTAATTACAGAATACTGCATATGTGCCTTCTCCTCCTCTACTTAAGAACACTAGTCAAACCGATATTGATTCTCAGATCACATCTAAATTCTATTTCCTGTGCAAAATAGGCCCCCAAATAAACATTGGACAGCAAGTGAATTAAATTTAATAGGAGTAACTACTGTATCTTATATAAAAGAACAGGCTAGTACAAGGGCATCTTTTTGGGCAGGGATATTCTGATCTCTTTCAAGTCAAACCTTGTAGAAAACTGTCTAGACACACTGTCTGCCTTAGTGCAAGCACTAGGAATTGCAAGATGAATTTCAGCTGAGTCTTGCAGCCTGAGAAGGGCTTCCATGAAACTTGACGCCATAAAAGGGAGGCACGGAGGCAATGCGTACATCAGGTACCCCTGGAGAAAAGGCAAGTGTGTTTTCTCCCATATTGTACTGCAGCTCTCCTAGCTCAGCATTATTCTGTCCTGAGTTTCTCTAGCTGTGTTTCAGAATGTTCCAAGTGTTCCTCTCCCTTAAAAGTAAAATGGGTGAGTTAGGGAGCACTAACAGTATAGCATATGGAGAGCTTTGCTGGTGCCTGTGGGTCTGGACTCAGTTCTACCTCTGATTTATTTTGGGTTCCCAATCTGTTGAATGGTATTGTGGTCCTGACCCTCCCAGATCTTATGCTCTCAGGTGCGTTCAAGAAAGTTCACAATCATTTGTGCTAGTTCAGTAGTGGATCTGTTTTCTTTGAAAGTCTTCCCATCCTGTCATGAGCTCCTGGAAAGCCCTAGAGGGCTATTGCTATTCCTTTGTCTGGCCTCTCTATCAATGGTAAGAGCAAAACCCAGCCTATAATTCCAGGGCAGTGCTGTTCATCTTCAAAGAACTTCTTCAAAATTCTTCTTCAAAGAACTCTAAGAACCAGGATCACAGTAGTAATAGGGGTAGGGTGAGAAGGAGGGGAAAAGTCAGATACAACCTTTAACCCAAGTCCAACGTGTAATTGTTGAGAAAATGTCCTAGACTTGGCAGTCAGGAGATGTCTAGTGTGATCTCTGCCATTTACATGCTGAAGGCCTTGGAGGGATAATATATAATATCTCTTAGGGGGATAATCACATAATCTCTCTGGCTTCCTATCTCATGTATTTGTAGCAAATGATTTCATTGGTGCCTTCCAGAAACAGTCTCACTCTGTATCTCTTTCCCTTTGCCTTTACCTGATGCTAGAATACCTAACCCTTTTGAATAGCATAAATGCCCAGATTCACAAATTCCCTATGTACTATTTACTAGAATTTATTTGCATGGAAACTAGTCTGCAGTCTGAAGATTTTCCTTCCTTGCTTTCCTTTTCACAATTGTTATCCCCTCCAAAGAGGAGAGAAAACAGAGTGTAAAGCATGTGGGTCAAAAACATTGTAGGAAAAAAAAAAAAACAACAACATTGTAGATTTAGCTCTTTCTCTTCAGTGAGGCAGTCAACCAGCAGATGTAGAGATGTAGATCTTTGTGAGACCTTGACGGGCAAGACCAAACCCTTGAGGTTGAGCCCAGTGACATCATCAAGAATATCAAAGTCAAAATTCAGGACAGAGAGGGCCTCCCACTTGGCCAGTGGCATCTGATTTTTGTGGTAAAACTGCTGGAGAATAGTCACACTCAGGCTACACTATCCAGAAAAATCCACCCTGAATTTGGTGTTTCGCCTCTCAGGTGGCATTACTGAGGCTGCCCAGAAGCCTGGACAAGATGGTCTGTCCCAAGTGTTTTCCTTGCCTGTACCCCCACACAGTCAAATGTTATAAACCACACCAACAACCCGTACATACAAGGGTGGCCTCCTGCTCAAGCTCCATGGCCTTGGGGTCTTAAAAAAAAAAGGATTATAGATTTAAATCTAAATATATGAGGGCACCTGGGTGGCTCAGTTGGTTGAGCGACTGCCTTCAGCTCAGGTCTTGATCCCGGAGTCCTGGGATCGAGTTCCACATCGGGTTCCCAGCTCCATGGGGAGCCCGCTTCTCACTCTGACCTTCTCCCTTCTCATGTTCTCTCTCACTCTCTCTCTTTCTCTAATAAATAAATAAATAAAATCTTTAAATATATGAATAATTGCATTAAATGTAAATAGGCTAAATATTCTAGGTATAAATCAAAGATTCCCAATCTGTTTTCTTGTTTTAAAAAATGGTTAAGTGATGCTTTTAAGAGACATACCACAAAGATACAGCCAGGTCAAAGTAGAAGGATGGAAAAAGTATACCACGCAAACGTTAACCAGAGAAAGTTGGTATAGCATACTGATATCAGACAAAGGAGACTTTAAAATAGGAAGCATCCCTGGAAATAAAGAAGGACATTTGATAATAATAAGTTGATCCAACAAAAAGATATAGAAATATATAAAATTTATAATATATAAAAATATATCTTTATAATTTATATAGAAATATGTAATCTTTGTAATATAATATTATATATTACATATAATATATAATACATAAAATCTATATAATCTTTTATATAATATATAAAGAAATATATAATCTTTATAATCTTTTATAATATAAATTGACAGAACTGAAAGTTCACCACCGTAGTAGGAGATTTTAAAGAACCTCTCACAGTAACAGAACAAAGAAAAAGGTAAGTGTCTAGATCTGAGCACATGATTAATTTTAACTGACATCCATAAAACACTGTATCCACAGTTGTGCAATCACATTCTTTTCAAGTGCACACGAAGAAGTGAAGGGAGTCAGGGACCCTTGTTTCCAGAAAGTTTTCAACCCTGAAAGCACATATGAAGAAGAAATAGTCTAACAAAGAGACACATTCTGGCAGGTGGCACTCATAAGTGTGTGCACAGAAGGCTGAGAGCATTACCATAGAAATTCACATATGGGAGACCAGGTAGGAGGTACTAAAAGAAGGCATTCTTCCAGTAAAAGGTGAGTCACAAATTAGAAGGAGGAAATGGAGAAGGAGCAGTTCCCATCTTCTATAACCTTCTGGTTACATACTGTACTCACAGTAAATACCACGGGAATACACCTGTATTACACTGTTCATTCAGTAATGTTCATTCATGTATTTGAGAATGATTTAATGGCTGCCCACCTTGTGTCAGGTACCATGCGGGTGCTGAGCTCTATGAGTAAGTAAGATACAGGGCTCACCATCATTAGTGCAGACGGATTACATAAGTGGGGAATTATGACCTGGTGATTAAGTTCTACAGGACGAGTGAGAACAGAGTAACTATTAGAGCCAAATAAAAAGGAGTCTGGCTTAAGGAGTGAGCAACTATGTATCTGGATTTAAAGATTCCTTAAAAAAACAAGCAAACAAACAAACAAAAACAGGTCAGAGGTAAGTGGAGAGCATCAAGAAAACATTTTTGGAGAACGTTGTTTTTAGAATATCCAGCATTTGGTATAGAGATAGAGTAAAGATATGGAGAGGCGGGGTTGGGGGAGGGCAAGGGAAGACTTGCAAAGTGATAATGTGAAAATTCACCACTGAAAAGCATAAAGTAGCTCTGTGATGGTGAAGAATGGAGAGGGGTTTGAGAAAGTGAAGGGGAAATAAGGTACAAGAGAAGATGCTTCTGTACAGAGGAAACACAAGAGACAGATAATGATGGATTATTATTCGGGAAGGTGGGATTATTGGACAAGCTTGGAACGTTGTAAAAATGGCCGCAGGGCTTTTGAGCTCTTTTCACCAGGCGATAAAGATGCTCACCCCACCCTTGGAATCTGAGCGGACCTTGTGATTTGCTTCGATTAATTGAATGCAGCTGGTGTGACACTGGTGCATTCTGAGCCCAGCCGTGAACATGAAGCTTTGGCTCTCACGGTCTCAGAATACCGAGACTGCCACGTGAGTGGGGCTAGCCCGAGGGAAGATGAGAAGCATGTGGTCAGTCACGCTCATGGCCCGAGCCGACAGCTGGGCCACTCCCAGAAGCCCATCTCCTTGACTGCAGCTGACCGGAGATCGGTGAGGGAGCCCAGCCAAGACCAGCAGAAGAAGGACCCAGCTCAACATAGCCCAAACTGCTGACCCACAGAATGGTGAATGAAATTAATTGCTGCTGGCTTTTTTTAAATTTAAATTTTGGGTTTTTTTTTTTTTTTAATTGTGGTAAAAAAAAAAACACAAAATTCACCCTCTTAAAACCATTTTTAAGCGTACTGTTCAGTAGTGTTTCCTATAATCCCATTATCATGTCACAGAGCTCTAGAACTTTTTCATCTTGCCAGACTAAAACTCTCTATTACCCGTTGGACGGCTTCCCAGCCCTCTCCCCATAGCCCTTGGCAACTACTAAATTACTCTCTGTGCCCCTGCTCTTGGCTACTCTAGATATCTCATGTAAGTGGAATCATACAGTATTTGTATTATTACAACTGGCTTATTTCAGGCACCATAAGGCCCTCAGAGTTCACCCGTGTTGGAGCATGTGAAATTGTTTTGGCGTTTTAAGGCATTGTGTTTTGGCGTGATTTATCATGCAGCCAAAGTTAACATAAAAAGGTGGTCTCAAAGAATCGGATTCATTAAGTCTGGGGAAGGACTTAAAATCAGGTGAAAATAGCGGTTTAGGTGTTAGTTGGAGTAAAAAGTAAGAGGAAAGACTTCAGAGCCAAACCACAGGCCATACAGGGAGACTGAGGGACCAGGGTAAGGCCCCTGAGCTTTACCTCCTGGCCAGCATTCCCTCAACTGCCCTTCAGAATGCCATCAGTGGGTGTTGTGCTCATGATGAAAAGGGGTCTCTGATTGATTATGTTGAAGAAATGATGCATAGGAGAAGCTGCTCTTGGAAAATCCCTATTATCATTATAAAGAGTCCCGAGAAGCCCTCTATGCTTATTCTGGCATTTCCCAAATGTGTTAATTTATGGAATATTTTTCCAAGTTTGTTACATTACAGCACACATCAAGAAGTGGCTAACTATAGACAGTGTTTCCCAAATTGTTAAACTATGGAATCCTTTTGTCATGCATATTGATATCTTTTTTAAATTTTTTAAAATTTAATTTAATTTTTTTCGGTGTTCCAAGATTCATTGTTCATGTACCACACCCAGTGCTCCATGCAATATGTGCCCTCCTCCATACCCACCACCAGGCTCACCCAACCCCCACCCCCTCCCCTCCAAAACCCTCGGTTTGTTGCTCAGAGTTCACAGTCTCTCATGCTTTTTCTCCCCCTCCGATTTCCCCCAATTCACTTTTCCTTTCCTTCTCCTAATGTCCCCATGCTATTTATTGATATCTTAAGAGTATATAGTTTAAGAAATCTTGTAGCTCTGTTCCACAGAAATAGGTTGGGAGCCATATATGTGACTCTAATTTTTTCCATAGCCCCCTTTAGAAAAGTAAAAAGAAACTGGTGAAATTAACTTACTATGTTCTATTTAATTGAACTTATCTGTACTACTATCATTTCATCATGGGACTGCTCTCCTCATTTATATAATTTATGTGTAAGTTATTGAGACGTTTTACTTTTTTTTCCCCTTACTGAGTCTTCAAAGTTTGGGGTGTATTCATACTTAGATACACATCTCAATTTGGACTCGCCAAATTGCAAGTTTTCAGTAAGCATTTGTGACTAGTGGCTAGTGGATTGGACAGCCTTGCTCTAGAGAACCCAGCAGAGAGGTCAGATGCAGCTGTTCAGTTACAGGATTCCCATTGGTTTGCTGTAATTGGTTGCAGTTTGGATTTAGGCCCTCCCATTCCTCCGAGGGATGCTATGGGGAGCATCCATTTATAAAATAGGCCTTGTGTTTATTGTAAGAGTGTTCCGCGGACATTATACACTGTTCTCTTTATAAATAACCCTGGGGGGGAAGTATATGTCTTCTCCTAGAATCTAAAATAGTTTTTTTTTAATTGTCTTGTTGGGTCCCCCCCCCCCACCCGCCGGACATTATAAATCACGTAGCTTATTTCCTATCTTTCATTAGCTACCAGAAATACAGAATCAAATTTGTGGCCCACGCATAGCACGACTATAGGATAGCATTTCCCCAAATGTGTTTAGTCTATTACTAGCTTGCAAAACTCTAGCATTATTTAGAACCTGTTTTGTGAAATGCCTCAGCTGACCGAGCAGCCCCGTCAGATCCAAACGATAACTCTGTTAAAAAAAAAAAAAAAAAAAAGGAGTGAAGGAGTGAGAAACTAGAGACGGCAGAATGAGAGTGGAGCAAGTATCAGTGAGGTGGAAAAGTGGGGCAAAATCTGGGCACCTGGTCCCACCTGCCTGCCTCTGTTCTGGGCACTTGGAACTTTTGACCAGAAGGTTTTAAAAACCCAAGGCATCGCCCACGTGCCCCATGTTGCTGGCGATGGTGGTGACTGCCCCTGGCTACACCGCGGTGGCCCACGAAGGGTCCTTAGAACCAGAGACGGCAGGCAGTGGGTCCCTGTGAGGGTCTGCACTTCCCTGGTGAGTTTCCTGAGCAGGACCTGATGTTCCAACCAGCCGGCTGGAAGCGCAGAATTTCCCTGGATTCTGGCCAACATTTGTCTTGCTCGAAGGCTCGAGCCACCTCAGGGATGTTGGGTGCTCCTACAGAGGATTTGAAAAACTCTTGACAACCTTTGGCAATAGATCAGCCAGCCCGTGGGTGGGTGAAGGGCGCAGGTAGCTGTGAGAACTAGGAAGTGCAAGAGGCGTTGATCACTGACACCTCCAATGCGCTGCGTGTGACTTTACCGTTAATCGCCTCCTTCGGGGACAGCGATGGGGATTTCCTCACTGGGCTCACCCCAACCCTGTCGCGTTCTATCCCGACTCGCCTTGCCAGCAGGCCAGCTTCCTGCGGCCACTTAATTTCTGTAAGCGGAGATTTCGGCGCCGCGGCCAACCCCTCAGCTCAGCTCGGGGGGGTGTGGGGCACCGGGACCCCGCCACCTGCGGGAGGGAAAGTGAAAGGGTGAAAGCGGCTGGGAGGGGAGGGGAGGGAGCAAGAAGTGCCAGCAAGTGCGCTCTCCCGGAAGGCCGCTAGGGGTCGCTCTGGCTGGGCTCTGGCCCCTTGGGGAAAGGACGTTGGGGTGGGGGACGATCGCGGTCGCTGCCCAGCTCAGGACCGACAATTCTGGGCAGGCGGGGCGGGTGCGGAGGGCTGGCTCCAGAGGGATAGCACCGAGAGGGGGTCATCATTTGTGGGCGATGCTCGATTGTCCCTGCACCGCCTACGGGGTCCGTGCCCCACTAGGACAACCAGACAGGCCGTCAGCCTTAGGGGTCCAGGATATGGGTGGGGTGTACTGAAGTTTGAGGGCGGGCTGGGGGGAGGGGCTCCTAAAATACTGAACGGCGCTCCCCCAGTCGTGTCGTGTGTCCCCCCCCTCCACTCTGCTTTCCCCTCCGTTCTGAGTAACATCCGGAGACTGGAGCCTGGGCTGGAGTGAGGGTGAGGGGTGGTCTTGGGGTGTAGTTGGGCCAAAGGAAGGCACGGTGTGGGGCAAGGTCATGCTCACCAGAGCCACACTGCCGGCTTTGACATGCATTTTCCCACTCTATGACTTTAGGCAAGGCTCTCGGCCTTTCTGGGCTAAGTTTCCGCTCTGTTAAGTGGAAATAATCACCATGACTACCTCGGGGCACAGGAGCTACCTATAGGGCGCTCTTGTAAGTGTTGGTTAAATAAAGCAGCAGGAAAGGCCTTGGAGCCGAGGACTGGGGAATACCGAGGGTGACTTCCTGCGCGCTAGCCCGGGCAATGAGATAAGGAGCTATCTGGGTGCGTGGACCCTCAGGAGGATGACAGCAATCCAGACGCATGTACAGATGGCTAAAGGGCAAGCCACAGTGGTCACACGATCACGGGAGCATCTGGGGAAACCCTGGACCAAAGACCCTGGGTCTTGCGATATGGTCAAATTTTCTTTTTGTAATTCACTTACAAAATGGCTGGGTCAGCACTTGGTGTCTTCTATTGGCAAATCTGGTGTCTTCTATTCCGCTGAAGTAAGAGAACATTCAGTGTCTAATGGAATGTCTGACCAACATTCTGAATCCCTTCCCATAATTCATCACCCAAACCCAGACACATTGGGGATTGAAAGGGACATTAGAATTATGTCATTTTCAAAAAAGTTATTTTTGATTGTGTTGTTATACAAATAAACTTATCAAATATCTCCATTAAAACTAGTTTCAAAAATATATTTTTCTAAAAAATAATACATACCTGCATAGTAAATCAAAATTTTAAAATCTGAGTAATTATTCTTATTATATATTGCAGCCATTGTGGAAACAGTATGGAGGTTCCTCAAAAAAAGAAAAAAATTAGAACTACCCTACAAACCAGTAATCATACTACTGGGCATTTACCCCCCCCCCAAAATACAAAAACACTAATTCAAAGGGGTACATGCACCCCTATGTTTATACCAAGATTCTTTTCAATAGCCCAATTATGGAAGCGGCTCAAGTATCCATTCATCAATTCATGAATTGATGAATGGATAAAGATGTGATGTATATATCTGACAGAATATTATTCAGCTGTAAAAAAGAATGAAATAATGAAATCTTGCCATTTGCAAGGACATGGATGGAGCTAGAGTGTGAATAATGCTAAGTGAAATAGGTCAATCAGAGAAAGACAAATACTATATGATTTCACTCATATGTGGAATTTAAGAAATGTAACAGATGAGCAAAGGAAAAGAGAGAGAGACAAACCAAGAAGTGGGCTCTTAATTATAAAGAACAAACTGAAGGTTACCAGAGGGAAGGTGGGTAGGGTGATGGGTAAAATAGGAGATGGGTATTAAAGACTACGCTTATCATGATGAAAAAAATATAAAATGATTAAAACAACAACAAAAATCTGAGTAATTTTTCTTGCTGTATACTGATAAATACCATCAGTTTCTTTTTTTAAAATTTATTTTATTTTATTTTTTCAGTGTTCCAAGATTTTTTTTTTTACTGGCATTTTTTTTCTCCCCAAATCTGTTTATTTTATTTTTTCAGTGTTCCAAGATTTATTGTTCATGTACCACACCCAGTGCTCCATGCAATACGTGCCTTCCTCAATACCCACCTCCAGGCTCACCCAACCCCCCACCCCCTCCCCTCCAAACCCTCAATTTGTTGCTCAGAGTCCATAGTCTGTCTTGGTTCATCTCCCCCTCCGATTTCCCGTTAGCTAAGATCTATAAAGGACTCCTCAAACTCAACATCAATCAGTTTCTTATCCATATTTCTAGTTTGGTATCACTGGCCTTGTGTGAAGAATTTTTCCATATGGTTTTATTATTTTTAATTTTCTTCATAATATTTCCCGAAATCTTCAAAGTCACTCTTCATAATTATTTTGAAAATGCTGATACCTTTTTTTAAAAGATTTTATTTTATTTTTTTTGACAGAGAGAGACAGTGAGAGAGGGAACACAAGCAGGAGGAGTGGGAGAGGGAGAAGCAGGCTCCCCGCTGAGCAGGGAGCCCGATGCCAGGACCCTGGGATTGTGACCTGAGCTGAAGGCAGAGTCTTAACGACTGAGCCACCCAGGCACCCCTTCTATGTTAGTTTGCTAGGGCTGCCATAACAAAATACCACGGACTGGGCAGCCTAAACAACAGAATTTTACTCTCTCACAGTTCTGGAGGCTAGAAGTCTGAGATCAAGGTGTCTGCTGGATTGGTTTCTTCTGAGGTCTCTCTCCTTGGCCTGTAGACGGCCACCTTCTCCCTATGTCTTCACGTGGTTCCCTGTTTGTGTGTCTCGGTCCTAATCTCCTCTTCTTGTAAGGACACCAATCACCTGGGACTAGGCCCACCGCAATGACCTCATTTCCCCAATTACCTCTTTAAAGCTATCGATCGGCTACTCTATGTATCTAAAAATATTTGAAAATTTGACAGTTTTTATTTTGCATGATAGAATGCCACAGTTTGTTTTGGACACCTATCTGTGAGTGATTGGTGGCCTCCACCCAATCCCCAGGGCATTTCTGCTTTGTGTTTTTTTTTTAATTTAGAAAAAATATTGGTTTCACATAATGTTATATTCCACTAATATTTGACTTTATTATCACCAGAAATATTTTCTTATTTTTAAGATTTTATTTATTTATTTGACAGAGAGAGATCACAAGTAGGCAGAGACAGAGAGAGAGGGGAAGCAGGCTCCCCACTGAGCAGAGAGCCCAATACAGGGCTCGATCCCAGGACCCTGAGATCATGACCTGAGCCGAAGGCAGAGGCTTTCACCCACTGAGCTCCATCACCAAAAATATTTTCAATGTTGAGTTTTTTCACTGACTTCACAATAGCATTTACAATAACATCAGATGTTTTTTATCTTTGACAAAACGAACCACCAAAAGTCTTATTTTTACTTCATGAACTGGGTGAAAAAATTTCACCCATTATTACAATCAACTTACCTGCTTTTCTATTTGAAGCAACTGATGACTTGGATATAAATGCGGTATTACTTAAAACCTCGTGAATTTGTTCTATAAACCAACCTTCACTTCTATACCTGTACAAACACATACACACATAAGAACAGAAAAAAAGAAAACATTAATTTGGCCCATGTCCCTATTCGTCGTCCACATCCCCCCAACCTGTAATTTCCCACATTTCCCCCGGATCCCACCACTGATGCTTGAGGTCTCTGTGTACCTTGAAGCTTATGCATGGTTGGGGCCTTGGCACAGACGACTGGTCACCAGGACCTCCCTCTCCAGTCCCGGAGAGCAGACAGATAGCTGTGCCCAGTCACCTCCACCCAAGCAAATGTCAGCTGATCAGCAAGCCCCCTGCCAGTGGTCACTGCAAGACACTATAATTTAAGCTTTGTCCCAAAGGGCCTGGAAAGGGAAAATCGATTATCCCTCGGAACCATTTAGATGCAGCCCCGTGTTAAAGGAAAAGCTCTGTGTACGGAATACAGCAGAAAGTGAAAGTATTAAGTGGAAGTTGATTGAATCCATTTCAGATCATTTTGATCCAACTAATAACAAAAACATTCTTCTAATACAATGAAAAACCAGCCCAATTGCTAAGTTCATGGGAGGCTGGAATCACAGTGACCAGCCAGCAAACCAAGATGGCTACGCATCCCGCTGTTACCCCAGCTGAGGAGAGGGGAGGGAGAAAAATTCCCCCTACTGTTTGCTTTTGTCTAGAGAGCATAAGCGGTAAGACCCTCCACCTCCACCCCCCGGGGGACTGGTTAGTGTGGGAGCACCTCCCCGTTTGGTAAGCTGCATTCTTCCTCAGCTTCTTCAGGTTGGACACTGGCCTGGGGATGGGCAGAGGCCATGCGGTCCTCAAGACGGTAGCAACGAGACCTCCCACCCCTGCTGTGTGATGTGCCTTTTCTTTTCATTTTCTTGGTGCCTTCCCTGGGGCAGATGCAGGAGGAAGCGTCCTGACTCAGATGTTCCCTGCTCTGCTCGGGCGACCTTTCCCCCGTCCCTCCCTTTCTTTTCTCCACACCACACCGATCCTTGCTGGAAATAAGAGCTCATGGTCCCATTTTCACCCCAGCTGCCCTGCTTTGCTTCCAATCCCGTGCACAGTGAAGAGGTCACTGGCTGGAAACCACGGTCTCATTTGACCTTTAAGTGATATTCAAAGAAGTTAAGCCACTTGTCTAAGATGACCTAACTAGTCAGGTGGCAGAGTCAGGAAGCAGACCGCATTTCTCTTTAAGTGATGTCTTCCAGCACGCACCCAGGTCCCGAGACCTAACCTTACAACCCGCCCGTTGGAGTCCCTACTGGACCGAAGTGTCCTTAACCTATCTGGTCAGGCATTCCTGGGCTCTGCCTCAGGCCAGTCTGTGGGTTAGGGAGCGCTTTTAGCCCCTCTGTGGTTCTGTCTCCTCAACTTTATTTTTTTTTTAAGATTTATTTATTAAAGAGAGAGAGAGAGAGATGGAGATAGCGAGAGAGAGAAGGAGCAGGGAAAAGAGGGAGAAGCGGGCTCCCCACTGAGCAGGGAGCCTGACGCGGGGCTGGAACCCAGGACCCTGAGATCATGACCTGAGCCGAAGGCAGACGCTTAACCGACGGAGCCACACAGGCGCCCCTATTTCCTCAACTTTAAAATTTTTTTTAAAGATTTTATTATTTATTTATTTGAGAGACAGAGAAAGTGAGAGAGAGCAGGAGAGGAGAGAAGGTCAGAGGAAGAAGCAGACTCCCCGTGGAGCCGGGAGCCCGATGTGGGACTCGATCCCGGAACTCAAGGATCATGACCCGAGCCGAAGGCAGTTGCCCAACCAACTGAGCCACCCAGGCACCCAACTTTAAATTTTTTTTTTAAAGCTTTAATATGCCTGCTTTGTGCTGTTTGTTGTGAGGGTTACATCGTAATAAATGAAAAGCATCCCGCGTAATGCTTGGCACACAGTTGTCATCCGGTCAACACGCTAACATGTTTAACGGGCACAAGGTCCCTTTAGGTAAAGCGGTAGCTAGCTCCTAGGTGGCTGGGAGGCTGCGCTGCATGTGGCGGACTCCAGGGCACGGTGTCCACAATGAGTCCCTCGTGGGTAACACCTCCTGGGACACGTGGAAAACAGTACTGAGGATCTGGGGAGAAAACAATCCAGAAAAATGACAGCAACTGCCTGTCCCGGAAAGAGTCATCCCGAGAGCTCGGCTGCTCTGGGAGATAAGTGCTCTTATTACCCCCATTTGACTGACAAGAAAACTGGGGCACAGAGAAGGTAAACAATTGGCCCAAGGTTGCACAGCCAGGAAGCTAGCGACAAAGCCACAATGTGAACCCCGGGCGGTCTGATGGCAGCTTGCGCTGTTGATTATTCTGCTTTTCTGCCTCTTGGGAACACAATGTCCCAAGGAAACCACCAAACTGGTTAGAAGATCAGAGACGTGTCCCAGGGGATGCCGACCTTATCATAAGAAAATCCGAGCCCTGGGGCAGAGTTTGGGGGCTTTGGGGACTGAGGTCCCCTGCTCCAGCACTGCTTGCCGCCCCTGCTCTGTGGTGCGTACATCGGGGGTTCTCTCAGTAGTCAGGGAATGTGCTAAGCCCCTCAGAAATAAATCCCCGAGCATCTGGCTCTCACCGCCAACCGCTCCTCTGCGGAATTCCGGCCTGATCTTCCCTGAGCCCCACTTAGCTCATCTGCAAATCAGGCCTGTATGGCCTCCTTCATAAGCTGCGAGGATTAAATAGACGGGTGAAAGTGGGGTTCAAAGTTTAGTCAAAAAACCAAACACATTTTTCTAGAAGGAAAAGGAAGGGGAAAAAAGCGGGAGAATCAGGGGAAATTGATGGTGAAACGGTGTCTGGACCCAGGAACAGCCTTACACCCTAACGGCCTTAGTGACTGCTCTGGGCACCATGCTTCGGAGGAAGAATTGCAAACTTCTCTATCAAGGGCCAGACAGGAATACTGTAGGCTCTGCAGGCCCTACCGCGTCTGTTGTAACTTCCCGAGCCTGCCATTGTGGAGAGAAAGCAGCCATAAGCAACAAACTGGGCATAGCTGCGTTCCCCCAAAGTTTTTATTACAAAAACAGGCAATGGGCTGCATTTGACCTATGGGCGTAGTTGACTGCCCCCTGCTTTTGGTGGTTCTGCTGCGGTCCTCCTCCGGCTGCACCCCTCACCGTGAGATGAGACTCCAGGGCTAAGGGCATAGCCACCTGGAACTCACATCTCTGTTCTTCTAAACCATGACTCAGGATTCCTGTCCAAACAGCCTGGTGCCCACTGTCAGGGCTGCACAGGCCTTTGCCTTGGTGCCATCATCCTGAGTGTGGACCCCAAGGCTGGTGTGCACATGATTGGCCCAAAGGATCTTGTGTGTGTGTGTGTGTGTGTGTGTGTGTGTGTGTGCACATGTGTGTGTGTGTGTGTGTGTGTGTGTGTGTGTGTGTGAAGCCTTGGATCCCTGAGAAGCTGAAAGGGAGAAGAGGGAGGCTGCCCGGGGGGCTGAGTGCCGAACACAAGCTCGGACAGAATCCCCAGGAGTCTGAGAAGGCTAAATTCAAACCTGATCTTCTTGGTTGTTGTGAAATCCTGTTTATTAACATGGGAGCATAAATCATATTTTAACGGTTAGCTCTTTGAAATATTTAAACACATGAAATGCAGACCTCTACTTGTACCCTCGCCCTGGGCCCCACAAATAGTAGGAACAGCACAGTCCTACACCACAGGGTCAAGATTGCACAAATGAGGCCACTCTTGCTGGAGCAAAATGATTTGTGTGTGTGTGCATGCGCGCATGCCTCAGGGAACAAGTCGGCAGCTGCAGGAGAACAAAGCCAAGTCCAAGGTCTGAGAGGAAGTCAAGGGAAGGCCCAGAGGGGGAGATTTGGAGGGCCTCATCTAGCCTTCCAGAATCCCACACAAGAATTCCTGGAGAGGAAGCACGCTGTATGGTCACCGTGCCTACTCTAATGTAAGAGTTAAGCTTGGAAACAAACAAACAAATATTTCAAAGCCCAAGTTATTAGTAACCTGAGGCCTGAACTGAGTCACTAAAACACGGATGCTCAGACCTGGAAGGCGGCTTAAGATAACTATCCCAGACATCTAGTCTAGAAGATCTCAAACTGCTCTGAGCCCTACTCCGGCACAGCATGGCCAGTCCTCTCCAAGGGTCTGTCCTCAGGGAGCCCCAGCTCTTTGCTCCCACTCTGACCATCTCGGCCTGGCTGGTGGGTCAGAAACAGCTCCTACCTCCCCAAGAAGCCACAGGCTACCCAGCACCCAAGGACGACAGTGGCAGCCACAGCACCTGCCTCCAGGGCAATACGTAGGCTTGGGCAGGAGCAGAGCAACCGTGACCATGGGAACTCCTGAACGTGTGGGCCAAAGTCAGATCAGCTGTTGGGGGCGGGGCGGGGTGGGGGTGGTACGAGTATTACTAATGATCGAGTTTCAATTTCTCATCAGTCCAGCGAGTTCAGGGCATAGGATCAGATTTATTCTGATTAAGAAAATTAAAACTGATGCTTTTTGTCATGAAGGATCCTGGTGGAGTCCATGCTTACCCTACTACACGTGTGAATAAAAGCCCTTAACTCAGACTGCACTCAGTAAATGGTAGTCAAAATTATTACAGTTATTATTTTAAAAGTCTATGGGAAACCTACCGAAACCAGCGAAATCAATAAGAAAACAAGGCGGACGGTTGCAAAGGAACGTAAGAATGGATCAGCCCAAATATGTGAAGATGGTCTCCCCCAGGCTGCCGTGTCCCACTCTGCCCAGCGCTCTCTGCCTGCTTCCCAGCCTGGCCGCGATCGCGTTACCTTCAAGGTCATGACGATGGTTCGCATTCCAGCTTCAAGTTATGGGTTCTGTCCCAAGTAAGGTCTTCTGCTCAAGTCTTATTTTGCCTATCCTGACTTTGCCTGTCCTGAGACATTCCTTCCCTGACTTGTGCTCTTCCCCAGTCACACAGACAGTAGTCAACGTTCCACCGCAGAAGAGGAAGAGAACGTGGCTGGAGGCATTAGAGTCTAGAAAGCGGGTACTACTTTTGATCACTGAGTATCCAACTAGTACAGCAAACTTTATGGGAAGTCTACATTGGCAATGAGCTCCCGGGAGCTTATAAGGGACTCATCTGATCTGCGACAAGGAAGTTGACTCTACTTAGGGAGGCAAATAGGGAAATACAATGAAATATAATACTAATAGGGAATGAAGGATAAGCTAAATGGAGTATCAACCTTCACAATGTGTACAAGAAAATCAAGTCAAAATATATGAATGGATGGGGTGCCTGGGTGGCTCAGACGGTTAAGCCTCTGACTCTTGACTTAGGCTCAGATCATGATCTCAGGGTCCTGAGATTGAGCCCTTCATTGGGGGCTCCATGCTGAACACGGAGCCTGCTTGAGATTCTGTCTCTGTCTCCCTTTGCCCCTTCCTCCCTCCCCTCTCAACCCCTTTGCCAGCTTGTGTACATGCACACATTCTCTCTAAAGAAAAAAAAATATAAAAAAAAGAAAAAATATATATGTTAGTATAACATATATTGTTATATATGTTAATATAACTATATATATTTATATATGGATATATTCATATGTATTTCATATATGTCCATATATATATAAATGGAGTATTTATGCCAGCTACCTTATAAATATAAATATGATTTGGTTCCAGCTTTCTAATAACTTATGTCCTTAGGGGGAGAGACAAATACATAAAAAAAATTGTTCCTTTTTTCCCTTAAACTGGAAATTTGAAAAAAAAATTTTAACTGTAGCAAATGTGCATTGCAACAAACTCTAAAGAATATGAAAGTATGTAAGGCAGGAAATGAAAGTAACTACTCATTCTCTAAAAAAAGAAAAAAAAAACACTGTTAATGGTTTAGTATAGATCATTCCTCACCTTCTTTCTCTGTCTCTGCCTGTCTGTCTTCCATACACACACATTCAACAATTTAAGATAAAGCATCCTTACATGTCATTAATCTAGATATATCAATTTAATGCCTTTTCAATGGCTACAATCTCCCACTGATTTTAGTTGTTTCCGAATTCCACAGCAACAGGCAATACTGCAATGAGTTCCTGTAAAAGAACATGCACTTATTATTTCTCTACGACTCTTCAAAATGTGGTTCAGTTTGTATTCCTTCCACCAGGGTCGAGAGTATGCCTATTACCCCCATTCTAACAAATAATGGGTATTATCAGTCTTTTATATCTTTTATATTAGAGGATGCCTTCTTATTTTAACTTATACTAAAATTAAAGGTTAACATATTAAAATTAAAGGTTGTATTTCTTGGCCGATACTATTGCTACTCTGAGTTGCCTGCCATTCCTATCGGATTGTCCCTCTTTTTTGTGTTACTTTTTAGGCGTTCTCTCTGTATTACATGTGTTGCTCTTTTCTCTCGTGTTTATTTCAATTTTTCCCACTTTTTTTCCTTCATAGTTTGTTTATATTGTGTTTGTGCAATTACAAAAATATTTTTATGAAGTCCAAACTGTCGATCTGCATCTATGGCTAATGATGGAACCCAGGAAGAAGGACAGGGGCAGGAGTGATGCAGGACACAGGAGGAAGGAGCAGAGGATTGAATCCGAGCAGCAGAGCGGTACCAATGGGATGGAGACTGATGAATGGAACGAGGGGCTCTCTGGCAGGGATCAGATGGGCTTCCTCTGGAAAGTGAGCTTTCATAAGAGAAATAAGTCAGTCGAAGAAAGACCAAATCCCATATGATTTCATTGGTATGTGGAATTTAAGAAACAAAACAAAAGCGCAAAGGGAGGAAGAAAGAGAGAGACAAACCAAGAAACAAACTCTTAACCATAGAGAACAAACCAGTGACCAGAGGGGAGGTAAGTGGGGCTGAGTGGGTGAAATAGGTGATGGGGACTAAGGATTGTACTTGTGGGGCACCTGGGTGGCTCAGTGGGTTAAAGCCTCTGCCTTCGGCTCAGGTCATGATCTCTGGGTCCTGGGATCGAGCCCGGAATCCTGCTCTCTGCTCAGTGGGGAGTCTGCTTCCCCCCTCTCTCTGCCTGCCTCTCTGCCTGCTTGTGATCTCTCGCTCTCTGTCAAATAAATAAATAAAATCTTAAAAAAAAAGAAAAGAAAAGAAAAGAAAAGAAAAGAAAAAGGAATGTACTTGTGATGAGCCCCAGGTGTTGTATGGGAGTGTTGAATCAATCTTGTTCTCCTGAAATTAATCATACACTGTATGTTAACTAACTGGAATTTTAATTAAAACTTAAAAAAAGAGGGCCCCTGGGTGGCTCAGTTGGTTGGGCAACTGCCTTCGGCTCAGGTCATGATCCTTGAGTTCCCGGATCGAGTCCCATGTCGGGATGCCAGCTCTGCAGGGAGTCTGCTTCTTCCTCTAACCTTCTCTCCTCTCATGCTCTCTCTCACTTTCTCTGTCTCTCAGATAAATAGGTAACATCTTAAAAAAAAAAATTCAGTCTTTGTAAAAAAAAAAAAAAAAGCAAGCAAGCAAGCTTTGAGGCAGGGTTGGAAAGAGGGCCTGGGCATTGCCAAGGTGCAGAAGAAAAGTTAGAAACATACTGCGCACTCAGCCATCAGTGAAATCTTGGGGGCAGGAATGGTCTCCCTGGGCAGACACTGAGAGCAAGAGTGGCCGATGGGCCTTTTACGGGCGTCACAGCAATTGAGAAATGCCAGATGGCCAGAAATGTGAGGACATCCATTTTTGGTTCATAAGGTCAGATTTAAATGCCAGTTCTGGGTCACCTTGATTTACAGGGACCTCAGAAGGCAAGACCCAGCTCTGAAACTCCAGGGAAGACCTGAATCCTTATAAGTGGGGAAAACTTTACTTATTAACCCAAGATGTGATCGGGACCATAGGCTTTAGTGATTTGCTTGAGGAGGAACATTCAGAAGTCTCTTCTGCCAAAGGAGCTAATAAAAATGGAGGATGGCGCTTTATCAGTCAGCGAGGCAACAGATGCACTGCCACTGTCCAGAGGAACCTGGGTGCCGGTCTCCGAGGAGCCTCTGAACCACCCCCTGCTGAACCGGGAAACAGCCTCCCCAGCAGGAGGCCAGGGGAAGCAGCGCCCTCTGGTGGCGGTTGGAAGGTGTTCAACACCTGGTAGGTTCCTGGCAGGGTACTGTCTCCCCCAGGCACTCAGTCTTTTCTTGGGATAGGGGTTGTCTCCAAAGAGTTGGAAGGATGAGTAGGGAGAAAGGAAGGAATCTATAACCGGGGTCACTGCGGAAATACGGAAATGCGTATGGAGGAAGCAGAGGAAGAACACCAGGGAAAGTCGAAGGAGAAAATGCAGAAGAAAGAGGAAGGAAGAGGGCTCTAAATACCGCCAGATGAGTTTTTCTTGCTTGCCCCAACACGCATGCATTCCTAAGGCGAGGCACCTCCGGTGTTGTTTCATGGGACCTCGTTCAGGCCTAAACTTGGTATAAGAGAAACGGGCATTTTGTTTATGTGCCTCTAGGCAGAGGAAGGGATGGGCTTTTTCAGCATATGTCAGCCTTGGAAACACATGGGAAGCTTGCCGAGAAAGGCTGGTCTACAAGACAGAGCACTGGGAGGGAAGAGAGGAGAGAGCAGCTTCTGAAAGAGGTATTTGTTCCTTGGTGAGAAGAGGCTACCTGCGAGGCATCCAGATAGCCTAACTGCAAAGACCCCGCCCAAAAAGAGCTAGGGAGGAACCCACCAAAGGAGATTCCTGAACACTCACCTTGTCTGAGAACCCCTTCTGCGTGAGAAGTGACTATCCTGCCTGAACTAAAAACCTCTCGGACGTCCTTCTGGACACTGTGTGCGGGACCGGACTATTCGGTAAAGTAGTTGAATAGTGGACTCTAACTTTCTCCCTTCCGGAGGAATGCAAGGTCAAGGCTGCTTGCTGCTCACTCCCACCATTTTGTCAGGACGTGTGCTGTAGACAAAATAGGATCTCAGGAAGTTACTGTGAAACAAACAAGCGTATGAATAGATGAATAGGTGGTTCATCTGGGTACTTCCAGCCAGCCAGTCTCCCTGGACCCAGCAAGGCCATCATTGGCTGCTACCACTTCGGTGGTAGTTCCTCGTTGATAAATGGATGAATGAATGAGTGACCTTCTGGGAGCCCAGATTTGGTGGTTGCCAGACTAGCGGTAAGCTGAAAGATGTTGCATAAAGGCTCGTCTGGGTTGAACCACCTGTGAGAACTTCGCTCCGATACAGGATGTGGGCTGAGAGCTGCTCATGTTCCTGCTTTCAGGGGTGGGGGTGGGGCCCCCAAAGTGCCGCTGCTTTGCCGGTGGGCCCAGTGCAGGGGCTGCCAGATCGGCAGAACCGAGAGCTGGGGGAGGAAGGAGGAAAGGGTGGATCTAAGCCCCAGCCGGAGCTGAGAAGGAAACCGCCGTCAGGGGCTCACGCTATGGAAGAAGGGGCCAGAACCCTGGAAGGAGCCTGAGGTTGTCGTTCATCACCTACCCACGCACCTGTCCCGCCTCTTCACAGACAGAGGCTAGGGAAGGTCTTTTCAGAGTGGGGATGATAGGGTTACCTTTCCTGGGGGAGCGTTTGTAGAGATCAAACGTGATCATGTGTGGGCAGCATAGTGCCTTGGCTCAGAATGTACACTCAATAAATATCTGATATTATTTTCCGATACATTCTGGATGTTCACTTCAATTTTCCATCACCTTCGTAAAGAAGGGAGGTGGAAAGTTATGAGGAGCCCACACCTGTTGAATCAGGTGAAGGTCCTAGGGCGTGACCAGCCGTCGCCTAACCTTGAGGCCATGGCTGCCGGAAACTTGGACTCTATGGCCTGGAGTCATGGTTCCTGGAATCATGGGTTGGGTTCTCTGGAAACCAATGTGGAGCCAGAACTTGGGCATAGCCCATTCACTGGGAATTGTCACCTGGGAAAGGCTGGGGAGGAGGCAGGGGTGGACAGGGGGAGAAGCTGAGTCACGATGCAGCTCTGACAAAGCTTTGGTCCAACGGGCTGGGACCTCTGTCATCAGAGTGGTCCTGCTTCAGGCTAAAATGTCCAACCAGTGGTTCAAGCTAAAATGCCTGAGCCATTATACGTCCACCTCATTCAGTCCCCTAGTAAGGGCATGACCTTGGGAAAAAGGGTATCTGCCTCAGAGCAGACCCTGAGGAAACCAGCAGCCGAGGCACCCCCGTGGCTGGGCAGCAAGTCCCTGGAACGAGTCCTTCTGGAGAAGAGAGGCCTTTTGTGACCCTTATCCCCTCATCGCCTGACACACAGAAGCAGATGTCTTCCACTCTATTTTTTGATGAATCCCATTTGCTTAAGTGTTGCTGATCACAACACAGTTTCGCAGATATGGTCTCATCTTGTTGCAGGCTGGTAAGAGGAGGAAATCTGGGGCAGATGTCAGAGTGGGGAGAATCAGGAAGCTTATCCCACTGGCTTGAGATGGAGTGGGTCTCGGTCTTTCTAAACGGTCTGATGTGCTGGGCTTGAAAAACCTTTCCCAGCTAGTCTGAAAGAAGGCAGCAGGAGGTGTTGGAGGGGAGTCAGTATTGCAAATGTTAGAACACAGGAATTGAGGGGGAAGCGGGTGCTTAGAGGAGCTGAGCTGGGAGAAGGCCATATGGTTTGAGCGTAAAGGTCAACCTTTCCGAGCGTAAAGCACAGAACCCCTGGGCCCTACTCCTAGCTCCGGCAACAGCTTTGTCTTTAGGCAAATTATTTCCCCACTCTGAGTTTCACTTCCTCTACAACATGCCGGTGGACTCACACTCAACTTGGTATCCTAGAAACTAGCCTGAAGGCCAAAACGTTAGTTTAGTGCACACTTAAGAAGTTTTTGTGGTCATATGGAGGTTCCTCAAAGAGTTAAAAATAGAACTACCCTACAACCCAGCAATTGCTCTACTAGGTATTTACCCAGAGGATACAGAAATACTGATTCCAAGGGATACATGCACCCTGATGTTTATATTTATAGCAGCATTATCAACACTAGCCAAGCTATGGAAAGAGCCCAAATGTCCATCGACTGATGAATGGATAAAGAAGTTGTGGTACATATATATACATGACGGGATATTAGTCATCAGAAAGAACGAAATCTTGCCGCTTGCAGTGACATGGATGGACCTAGACAGCATTATGCGAAGGGAAATAAGTCAGTCAGAGAAAGACAAATACCGTATAATATCACTAATATGTGGAATTTAAGAAACAAACCAGATGAACATAGGGGAAGGAGGGAAAAAAAAGACAGTGAGGGAAGCAAACCGTAAGAGACTCTCAACGACAGAGAACAAACTGAGGGTTGATGGAGGGAAGGGGTGGAGGGTGGGCTGGATGGGTGATGGGGATTAAGGAGGGCACTTGTGGTGATGAGGATGTGATGAATCCCTCAATTCTACACCTGAAACCAATGTTAGCATACGATGGCAACTAACTAGAATTTAGTAAAAACTTGAAAAAATAAAACATGAGCTATTCCGTCTCTTACACAGACTGAACACGTACTTGCTTTTGGGAATAGCTGTCCAGGAAGGACCCGGGGACCCCATTCTGGTACTCTGGGTCACTCTGCTCTTCATAGCGTTTAAATCTACTTGAGCTCCACCCATCTCTCAAAGAGCTGCTGCTGCCTTCACCTCCATTTTCAGCATCATTATTAATCAGTTCATCCGACGGCAAAAATGGCCAAATGAAATAAAAAATGCAGAATTCGTTAAAAAAAAAATAAGTTTGGTGGCCACTTCCAGTTATGACGGAGTAACACTCGTGCCATAAACTAGAAATCTAGATTAAATCTATGAAACCTTGTTTTCAGATGTCAGGCAACATCTAGTGCAGGACTGTGAACTCTAAGCGAGATCAGGTGGAAAGCATCGGTTGAGCGGCTAGGAAATTAAACTGGGATCTCGGAAGGTGCAATGTGTAGTAAAGGACATGTTGGCCCTTAAAGAGGGCTCTAGCCCTTCCCTGACAAACTTAAACACGAGCTGCAAAATGCCCACGTCAATCCGTTGGTCAATAAACGGTCTGACCACACACAATGGACAATCGACAATGTAACAGTGTTCGGCATCCGATGATGATTATTAGATTTGCCAAAAAAAAAAACCCAGGAAATGTGACTCGGAACCAAGGGGAAAAATCTGTCTAGAAATAGGCCCAGAAGTGACAGAGATTAACACACAAGGACCATGCAGGAGCTATTACAACTACGTGCAAGGACGGAAAGGGAAACGTGAGTACAATGAAGAGAGAAACCCAATAAAAAAAGGAAGCTCAGGAGCTGAAAAATGAAATACTCAAAATGAAAAAGTCACTGGATTGGCATAGAAGTAGATGAGATAGCAGTAAAACTCCAAAGCAGAACGATGGAAACTAAACTAACAAAAAACCAGGAGCTAACTCACATAGGTACCCTGTAGGTCACTTGCAGGATTTTGGCTTCTGCTCTGGGTAACCTGGACACCCCTGGAGAGTTTTGATGAAGGAAGTGATACCATCTGACTTGCCTTTGAATGGAACCTCGCTGGCTGCTGTGTTGAGAAAAGATTGCAGAGGGGAAGGCGAGACGCGGGTAGCCTTTTAAGTGAATGCTAGTAATATTCCAAGTGAGAAATGATGGCGGCTTAATCCAGGTTAATATCAGTGCAATGAGAAAAGGTTGAAATCTGGGATATATTTTGTGGGGTTTTAGGTAAGCTGTACCTACATCCATTGTGGAGCTCGAACTCATGACCCCAAGATCAAGCATCCCGTGCTCTACTGACTAAGCCAGCCAGGCACCCCTGGCATTTTGATAGATTTTGATGGTAGAGCAGACAGGATTTTTTCATGCACCGGATTTATTTTATTTTATTTTATTTTATTTTATTTTATTTTTTGTATTATGTTCAGTTAGTCACTGTATATAGTACACCATTAGTTTTCGATGTAGTGTTCAATGATTCATTAGTTGCGTATAAGACCCAGTGCTCATCCCAACACGTGCCCTCCTCAGTACCCATCACCTGGCTACCCCATCATGCACTGGATTTAGAATGAAGAGTGATGTCAAGTTTTATACACTGAGCCACTGACCATTTCTTAAGAGCAAGAACTATGTATCAGTTAGGACTGCATTTAGGTATGTATAACCCAAATTCCAATGGCATAAACAAATGGAGGCTTATTCATTTCACATGACTTGTTAGACCAGAGTTGGTCCACTATTCAAGGTTACCATCGCTGTCTCAGGCTCTTGCTATCTTTCTATGAAACCATACTTAAACAGATCGTGTCTTTATTCTTGTTCTTATGCCTCACGGTTCCAAGGTGGCTGCTGTACTTCCGGGCATCATATCAGTATTCCAGGAAAGAAGAAATGACAAAGGGACAAAAGGGACCCTGCCGGTGGAGTTTGTCCCTTTTTAAGCCAAGAAAGCAAAAGCTTTCCTAGAAGCCACATCCAGCAAACTTCCCCTTTTATTTCATTGGGTCATGTACCCAACCTTTGGAGAGTGAGATTCTATGTGTGGTCTAGGCCAACTGCAATTCATCCTTTATGGCCAGAGCAGGAGCTCTTCTCTCCCTAGAGTCAAGAGATTTCTGCTGGTAGCTAAACTCATGAGGTTCTGTTAGCAGAGTGAAAGGGGCACACTTCATGAAGAATGTTAGATTAGTGATTGTCAATCTCTACCATTGACTGATTGCTTTTTGCAATTTGGTTACAAAGCAACTTGCCCCCATTCCAATGTTTGGCAGGCGGGTAAACAGGCCCTGCTACCGTGCCGGCATGATGGCACAGTGATTTTGAAAGACTTCACTAGTAAGCTGCTTGAAAGAAAGACAAGAGAGACGTGAAGGGGGAAAGGGCGGGTGTCGTTGGTCTCAGATTGTTAAAAATCAAGCCAGAGAGGGGATCAATGCACTGGAGATCCGTGAAGTCTGTAGAAGGGGGTAGGCCAGTTTGGCTGTCGGTTTGTCCAGCTCATTCACTGTAGGTTTTCTTGAGAAACACGGGAAGTGCAGAATGAAGAACCAGTGTAGCATGCGGGGGTGGGGGTGGGGAAACACGTTCTATTAGAGCTGGCGGCAGAATCCCTTTTAGAGAACTTTTGTCGTTGTCCTCAGCAAAGCACTTGCCTAGCGCTCAATTCCGAAAAGTTAGGTCCCAGGATCTGGTGTAGAGAGCAGCGCATGACACAAAGAAAGCAAAACTGCTTGGCGAAATATAGAAGAGTTTTTGAGTTTTGGCTGGTCACAGAAGAGGAGGGGTGAAGGGATCCTGGGAATCGAAAAAGGAAGGGGAAAATTGAGATGGATGGGAGAGAAAGTTCCGTGACCCTCGGCCAGCAGCCATGACACCCTGTCCCCATTTTGCAGGGAAGGAGTCCTGTCACTTTCACGTGGTAGAGCCAGGGTTTAAAATTTCGAACAGAAATTCGAAAGCCTGAAAAAAACAAAACAAAACAAAACAAAACACCAAACCCAGAACCAAACAAAAGCGTGTTTCAGTCTCTACCTGCAGCCCCGCCCCAGTCAGCCTGAAGGAGCTCTGGTGGGGGGCGGGGGGGCACGGCAGTTGGCCGGTCATTCACAAACCCCTGGGGTTCCCCATTTATGGAAAGACTTTGTAGGGAAGGTGCACCTCCGCCGTGAGCTCCAGGGTCGGCTGGGCTGCTCCAGCAGGAAGCTCTATGACAACCTGACAACCTCGGGGAACAAGCAGTTTCCTCTGGTTAGTGCTGTGGGTGCCGGTTTCACCTCCTTCCCCAGAGCAAACTGGTAAACAACCTTGGCCCCACCTTCCACCCCCAGGTCTCCAGCAGTTAGGCCTCTGTCACTAAGGCAACTGATACTTTCAATTTCCGGATCAGCCGAGGACAGGTATCTGGGCCCCCATAAAATAAGTACCAATCTGAATTTGGTTTCCTTTGGTTTTTTTTTTTTTTTTCACCCTTGTATATCACACACACACACACAAAACCAATAAAGCAAAAGCAAAACAAAGCAGTTTGATTTCATAGCCCCATTCACCCTGGGAACCCGATGCTTGTGGTCCCCTACATATTCACACCTTGATTGCTGCTCAGACCTCCCACCTCTCGTGGTCCGGTGGGTGCCAAGAACTGCGACGTCCCACGTCCTCCGGGCGGCAAGCTTGCCCTTGAGCTCTGTTGCAAGACACGTGGAAGGACGCGGAGTGATATTCGCTCAGACACCCCTCTTGTTCAAAACATTTTCACAATCAAGTCTCCCCTGGGCTTTGCAAGAAGCCCACAGGTTATGTTAGGTGTGAAAACTCTGAGAGCTGAGACGGCGCCTCCTCGTAGCCAAGTTCGGGTCTGCAGCACCAAGCAGCACGCCTGCGACACAGGGGACGCTCAGCAAAGGCCTTCTGCAGGGAGAGGTGTTAGAGGGACAGGTAAAGCGAGCTGAGGAGAGGAGAAAAGATGAAGTGGGCTTGGCCCTTCTCAGCTCTCAGTCAGGTCTGGTCAGGACACCTGCCGAGGCTGAGGCTGACCCTGACCCTTGAGTCGACGTCTAATTTCAAGAGCGGAAGCTCCCGGGGACCCTGAGTTTGAGCGGCTGTATTCAGTAGAGTCCAGTTTGGGAACATGCAGCAACTTGGTACCCATAGTTAAAGAGACCCGTGGGCACCTATGTGAGTGTGTGTATCAGTCCGTACACACGTCGGTGTGTCTCATCTCTTGAACTATGACCGAGACGTAAGATGGAAGGATATTCTCCGCAAGAGCAAAAAGAAACAGAAGAGAGCACTCTCTGAGATCCAGGTGGGGAGTCACGGTTGTGAGGGTGATGCCAATCCTGCCCCCGGCCCCTCTACCCCACCAGCTTGCTCTCTTCCTCCTCCCCAGGTCCTGCCCACTGTGACTTTTCCTCTCCCTTCCCCCTTTCTTCACACGCTCGTCTTTCAAAGCCTTTCATCATTTCCTTAGCTTCTCCCACAGCGGCCGTGGCCACAGTCATTCAGCACAGCTCCTTCCTGGGCTGGGCAGGGGCCGGGGAGGGGACCCGTGGGGCCACGGAGGTCATAACTTCCTGGGTTCTGTTATTAGGATGAACGTGGACGGCGGGGGGCGGGGGGCGGTGTTAATGTCATTTATCAGTCAATGAAACGATATTTACTGATTTCCATGTCCTAGGGCTGTGTGTGCGAAGGGCTCACTGCTCTCTATTGTCTTTGCTTATTAAGCAAATAAAAGGGAAACAATGAAAGATAGCTATTCATCAGATCGAAGAGGGGCTTGGACAAAGCCATCTCGGGTTTGGATCCTGACAGCCACTAACTAGTGTGGTGACAAGACTTCCCCACCATCCCCCCCACACACCCCTCCACCCCACCCTCTGCCCCTGCCAGGAAGGCCTGGACGGGCAGACTCTCATTTTCTCAAGGCGGGGATTTTCCTATTGCTGTGACTGTGCCCGACGAGGGCACAGCACATGACAGAGACAGCCTGGAGCGTAGGAATGCCTGAGACACAGTCCCTCCCAGCTTGACATTCTACAGCTCCAGGCTTCTGTCAATAAATGACCAGAATATGGTGGTTGATGACACAAGTGAGATTCAGGGGGACAGAGAGGGTGTGGAATTCAAGCTGGCAGTAGAAATATTTCCCTGCAATTCAGACAAGGAGAGGAGTTTGGATTCAAATTAGTCCATTAAAATTCATGTGGAAAACTTCTTGGTAAAAATGTTATAATAGGTTACCATTCAAAAAATCAAAACAGCGAGAGACAATGCACTATATTCTGAGAAAGGCATAGGATTGAGAAGACTTTATGACTCTAAGAAGGGTTCAGCTGATTAGGGTAGGGCTCTTCTAGAAGGATCTTGGGATTATTGTGCAACCTTTGTTTCCCCATGCAGAGTCTCCGACCAAACCCTGACTCTGAAATGTCAGTTACCGCCAGTCATGACACTGAGGTGGTTTTTAAGTCGGTCAGATGAGACAAATACGTAGCTCTGGGAAACTGTACAAAGAAGCAGGGAGACAGTAAAGAAATGAATACAGGACCAGTACCTTCATAAATTGTGTTCATTCAGATAAAGTAATTTGTCTTTGCGATGCTGCTTCAGTTATGCTCTCCCTGCTTACCACATTATTTTAGCAGGCTGATATGTTTTATTTCCAAGACTTGTCCACCTGCTTGGAAAGATTGTGTTTATTGGGTCAGAAGTTTGGAAGCATTGGAGAAAATCGGTTATTTCTCACTTCTAATTGTAGGTGGAAATGTCTAATGATCTGTGATGAATTACAAGCCCTTCCTGATCTTTGAGTCGCCTTCTTTCCTACCATGGTGAATGGTGGGCTTATTTCCCCAGCGTTACCGAGCTTTATGTCTGCTTTATCTCTGGAGATGTCACGTACATCTTTGGACTTCCAGCAGCTGTGACACCTTATGATGAGCCTGTCCCATGTAGGAAACAATGAAAAAACAAAACAAAACACCCTTATATATAGTTTGGGGAATCGGAATCCATCAGAGTAAAGACAGGGCACTTTGGGAATAGTGAGCAGGATGGCCTGATTTTAATCACACAGGATATCGGATTGAGGGCATCATAGAAGATTTTGAGTACTGGACTTTCACAGAAGATTCCGCAGCAACTGCTAATATACTCATCGGCAGCACCCCCCACCCCTCCTCTGCCCCCAAGAACCTGGAGATAAGGTTCTCATCTGAGTGTGAATGAAAGGAGCACTCTCCCTGCTTTGTGACTTTGGGCCAGTTTCTTAACATCTCGGAGCCTCTTTCTTCATCTATAAAGCAGGGATAGTAATACCTGGCTCAAAGGATTAGTGGTAAAGCTGATTTGGGGGTGCCTGGGTGGCTCAGTTGGTTGGGTGACTGCCTTCGGCTCAGGTTCTGATTCCGGAGTCCCCGGATGGAGTCCCGCATCTGGCTCCCAGCTCTATGGGGAGTCTGCCTCTCCCTCTGACCTTCTCCCCTTTCATGTCCTCTTTCACTCTCCCTTTCTCTCAAATAAATAGATAAAATCTTAAAAAAAAAAAACTGATTTGAAGTAATGTTTATAAAATGCTTAGCATAGTGCCTGCACATAGGGAGAGTTCAATCCATGAGAGTTATCTTTTCCTATTGAATGTATGGCCAGAGAGAACTGGGAAATGCCCAAGTGTAATCAGGGGTTAGCGTTATAGTTCGGTTCAACAAATGGGTATTGTGTATGTGTCAATGTTGTAGTCATACTGCTGGGAATTTATTCTTATTTGTTCAACAAATACTATTAAGCAGTTGCTTATAAGAAAATTGGTTCTGCCTATCGGTAGCTCAGAGACCTGAATAGTGCCAAAAGGTAACTTTCAAATTCTATTCGTTATTTTTCTTCTGAATGTATTCTGTATTTAGAAAGGTTTTTTTTTTTTTTTTAAAGATTTTTTTATTTATTCATTTAACAGAGAGAGAACACAAGCAGGCAGAGAGGCAGGCAGAAGCAGAGAGAGGAACAGGCTCCCCGCAGAGCAAGGAGCCCGACGCGGGACTCGATCCCAAGACACCGGGATCATGACCTGAGCCAAAGGCAGTTGCCCAACCAACTGCGCCACCCAGGCGTCCCAGTTTTTTTTTTTTTTTTTTTAAAGTAAGTAGATATTTCTCTTAATCCCAGTACCTCTGCATTAAAATACCTGTCCGATAGGAATGGAAACTCTTTAAGGACAGGGGCTATGCCTGATTAGTCTTCGTGAGATCATGTCAGTTTTCTGTTCAGACCTCCTAATGGGTCCCCATTCTAAGTGCTTTACATGTATTAGCTAGTTAAATCTTTAAAACAACTCTAGGAAGTAGGTACCATTCTTATTCCCACCAGATAGGAGAAAACTTAATCACAGAGAAGTTGAGAAACATGTCCAATTTAACAAAGTTAGTAACTGGCAGAGCTGAGATACCAATCTAGATAGTCTGACTCCAGAATTTGCAGGAAAGTACCACAAAACCCCCCAATTTTTTTACGCAGTAGGTCACACACATTTTTGGGTGGTATAATCATTTTAGGGTGCCTCAAGTATGTCTTTTAATTTTTTTAGATTTATTTATTTATTTTAGAGAGGGGGTGGGGGCGGGTAGAGGGAGATGGACAGAGAGAATCTGAAGCATATTCCTCGCTGAGCGAGGAGACTGCCAAGGGGCTCCATGATCCACGACCCTGAGATCATGACCTGAGCTGAAACCAAGAGCTGGACGCTTAACCAACTGAGTCGCCAGGCGCCCCACTCAATTTTGTCTTTTTAAAAATGCGATAACAGAATGGAAGAAAAAAATGGAGAAATGCCTTGTACGGAATAGAAGTTGTATTGTCCCGTGAACGTTTTATGATTTTTTTGCATATTGCATGCATGTGTCTTTGTGTCGGATGCCATGTAAGATGTATGTAGAAAGCTCACTGCCTTGATCTGTAAGGAGAATTATTACCTCTGGTAACAAGAAGCACAGAGCTGAAGCAGCTGCAGGTTCCCACCACCCGCATGGGTCACCTGCCCTCTTACTCACAGAGCATGTTGGCCTCGTTCTGCGCATGCGATGGCTTCATCTCAGCCGCTTCGGTCCCGTCCAAAGTCAGTGATGTCTCGAGGCAGAAAAACACCATCCCTCCTAGAGAAGACTGTACCAGACGTTCCCAGCAGATCGCCCCTTGACTAGAATAGATGTCTCCTTACTGGGCAGAACTGAGTCCCTTGCCCACTATAAACGAAGCTCGAGAAAGGACACTGGGACTTCTATGATCAGATTCCGCCCACGTGATACAACTTTGGCCAGCAAAGATAAAAGGCAGAATGGGCGTTAAGCAACCAAAGTGTTTGCCTTGAGTAGAATCCTGAAGAACAAAAACGTTTCAGGTAATTTCCTGTCTCCTTAGAGTTGGAAGTTTAGGGCAGACTATCCTTTGATTTATCCATTCATTTATTCACTCAAATATTTACTGATTATCTCGTGTGCACCTGGGACAGAGTTAAGCAAAAGGGACACAATCGATGCCTTTTGGGGAAAACTCTTGAAGAGGAGAGAGTAGCTGAATAGTCTCAGAAATACATGTGTAACTACAAATTATTATAAGTGCTTTTACAGAAACAAAGGCAATGGTGTGAATTGAGGCTTTAATGGGAGGATCTGATTAACGAGTGGGAGGGTGAAGGTTTAGTCAAGGCTATGCAAATAGAGAGCACAGGCTCTTGTCTAAAGGAGAGAGATTTGAGAACTTTGGCTCCAGAAGCTCTTTGCTGTAATATAAAAGGTTATCTTTGTTTCCATTATTCAGATGTCCTTTGCAAATCCTGGCACCATGGCTTTTTCCTGGTGGATGTAAGGGTTATTGTCCAAGTCATTTACCACAGGAGATCAGAAGCCAAAACTCCAGGATGGTTTGAAGGCTAGATAGTTTAGCTTCTGTTTACCTCGAGCTACGAGGAGGAACTGTACAGGACTATCGATAATGTTATTCTGTATCAGGGAGCCCATCCTTTGGAGTGGTTTTTGATTTTGTTGTTGTTCTGGTGTCTTTGTGCCAAAGGGCAAGATCGATCACATCCTGTGTATGGGTCTGCATTCCCCCCTGAAGGTAATAAACATTGTCTTCGTCGATCATTCTAGAACACGTGAATATGGAGACAGGACTGGACTCCAGAGCGTTTCCGCTGCACTCAGGTCAGCTGGCCTCTGGAGCATGGGGGCGGGTGTAAGGGCAGGCAGAGAAGTATCCAGGAGAGGACCCCGCTGCAGACCCCAAGAGCAGCCATACTTGGCTTTTAACTTCCCTCTTTAGCAATATCTTTTTCGTATCACTAAGCCTTCAGCAAAGTCTTAACAAACCTTCTTTCCTGATCTTAGCGATCGCTGTATGGAATTGGAGATAGGATCAATTTCCAGGTTGAGCAAAATGGCACAGGGGAGAACAGTAGCAGTCTGTCTTGAGGCAAATGGACGTAACTGTGGAAGGAGAGGATCCTCATGAGGGTGACAAGCAGCTACCAGAATTGGTCTGTAGAACATGTAAACACTTAAGAGTTTCTCAGGACTCCTTGGAAACAGGAGCCTGATAAACGACAGTACTTCTGCAATGAAAGGAGACGGAGTGGAGAATATGGTGATTTGGGACCTGAGGTTTGGACTTTCGGATTACAATGTATTCTTTCTAGTGCTCCTAACCCCCATTGCAAGGTGATTTTGTTATCTTAGAGGAGAGTGAGGCTCAGGGGAATGCTTCAGGACAAGTAAGCGGCAAGTAGGGCTGAGTCCAATAGTCAGTCCATTCTGACACGCTACCTCCCTGAAAAAAACTCCCTTGGGAGCTTCCTTTCAAGACCGTCAAGAGAGAAAGGCTCAGGGGTGCCTGGGTGGCTCAGTGGGTTAAAGCCTCTGCCTTCGGCTCGGGTCGTGATCTCAGGGTCCTGGGATCGAGCCCCGCATTGGGCTCTCTGCTCAGTGGGGAGCCTGCTTCCCCCTCTCTCTGCCTGCCTCTCTGCCTACTTGTAATCTCCCTCTGTCAATTAAATAAATAAAATCTTTAAAAAAAAAAAAAAAGAGAGAGAGAGAGAGAGAAAGGCTCATGTCATTTTCTTTCTGCTCCACTGCCAGACTCTGGGAGAATGACCTGTGGAATAATGTGGAGGAATGGCACCTACAGGAAGAAAAGAGGAAAAAAAACTTCTCTTAGCAGAAACTGAGGTGTCTTGTTCTATCCTGTAACTTCCCACGTTCTCATCTACAAATCAGTCAGCATCCATACCCATTCTCATCTCCTGTTTTCCCCTTCAAATAAAGTTCTCTTTTCCCTTTTGAAGCCAAGCTCGTATCTACTCCTTCTCCTCTCCTCTCAGAACTTGACCCCCCTGCTGCCCTCTTTACTTTCCAGCTCATCCCCGCTTGTTCCCATCCCTAGGCTTATAAACACCTTCTCATCTTTCCCATTTTGACCCAGCATTTCAATTAACTTTCCTGGTGTTGTCTGTACTTCCTCACTCTCAACTGGCTTATACCTTCATTTATGTCACCCTAAGGTCCTAATGAGTATTTTACAAATCCTTTAAAATTAAACTCATATAGGGGCGCTTGGGTGGCTCAGTCGGTTGAGTAGCCAACTCTTGGTTTCGGCTCAGGTCATGATTTTGAGGCTGTAGGATCCCACCCCGCATCGAGCTCTTTGCTCAGTACAAAGTCTGCTGATTCTCTCTCCCTTTCCCTTCAGCTCTCTCTTTCTCTCTCTCTCTCTCACACACACACACACACAACTCTCTCTCTCAAATAAATAAAATCTTTCTAAAAAATGAATAAAATTAAATTAAACTCATATACATATAGAAAAATGCATAGACGTGTACAATGCAAAGAATGACCACATAGTGAACACGTATCTGTATCTGCCACTAGGTGAAGAATTAGGACATTTCCAGCACCCCAGAATACCCTACGTTATCTTCCAATTATTACTTTCTCCTTCCTTCATAAATCTACCATCATCCTGGCTTCTCATACCATGAAGTAGTTCTGCTTGTTTTTAACTTCAGGTAGTCGGAACCTTACATAATGTAATCTTCTGTGTCTGGCCCTCTGGCCCGGCATCACATGTGTGCGATGTAGCCACGTTGCAGGGAGCGGGGGTTTACTTACATTTTCACTGCTGTATAGTACTCTGTTGTAAGAATCTGCCACAGTCTGTCCATTTCACTGTTTAGGCACATTCAGAGATTATTTCCAGTTTGAGGCTATTTCAGATCGGATTTCCATGAACCTCGGTGCATGTGTTTTTAGCGTGCACGTACACATATCTCTTCCTCTGCTTTTAAAGGAAGGAAGTAGTTTGGTCGGCACCACTGTAAAACAGGTTGGGAAAATTAAGGCACAATAATATTCAGCCAACCGGACAAGTTGGATCATGAATAATCACGATACTTACACGGAGAAGCACAGGAAACCGAGGCAGCCAAGAGATGATACGTGGGGAAGAGATGTGTCCTTGCGAGCGGGTGTAACACACAGAGAATAGGAAACAGAAACCGACCGTGTAATTACGAACAAAATTGCATAGGCCCAGAGTACAGACAACTTTTAGAACCTCCCGGCAAAGCCTAGACAGTTTAATACCAGGGCTGGATTCTCCACTCCTGCTCACCCACCCTGTCTGTGACAGAAAAGGCACCTGGAGGCCACTCATGGGAGAGAAAAAGGAGTTGTAGGTCCAAGGGTCATTTCTATAGATCCCAGACATATTTATGGCTGTGTCTTTTGCCTTCTGCCTCCACATTGAAACTGAGGCTAAAACCTCTGTGGATGGAGACACTTCAGATGGACTCTGCACATCCTCCACCCTTCCACCCTACAGATGCAGGTCTGGGAGGGGGAAGGGAGTCCCCCCGCAGATGGCCCAGAAGCCAGTGGGGCTTATCGGATGCAAATTTTCACCTCTGACCACTAAAGCCTGAAGTCTCTGTGTGTTTGGAAGCCAATGAATATAAGAAGGGTGGAGGAGGAGCTGAAAGGCTGTATGGGGATTTGGGATTCACCCCCCAGTGTGGACAGCTGCAACTGACATCATCATCATCACTGTCACCACCACCGGGACCATCATCATCATCCCTTACATTTGTATCCCAGAAGAGTCTACAAAGAGCTTTCCTTTCCTTAGCTTTCACATCTCTGTGGGGCAGCAAGGCAGGAATGACCCCCACTTCGCTGATTTGCCCAAGAACGCTCTGGGGGGGAAGGCAGGGTCAGAACTCCTTGGGAGCCCGAAGGGCAGCCGTTGGCTCGCTGGTTCTTACGGAAGTGAAACAGGGAAAAGAGGGAGGGACACGTGCCCTGCGGGCGCAAGGACACAGAAGGCAAAAGCGGCTGCGGGGTGGGGAGAGATGAAAGGTGGAAGGGTGTGCTGACTGAGAGAATCCTGTGCCCTCTGCGGTAAGTCCGGAGCCACCTGGAGGAGGCACGGGTGCCCCGAGGGCACTCCCAGCCGGTCCGCGGAGGGTCCGCGGAGGTAGGGCGTGACCGCGTCGCACCCGCGTTTGGGGACTGCGGGCTTCGGCGAGTCGAACTTCCCGGGGCGCCCCACGGAGGGTGGGAGCGCGGTGGCGCCGCCCCCTCCCGGACGCGCGTCGAGCGCCCTCTGTCACCCCGCGCCACCCCGCAGGGGGGCCGAGGGCAGAGCCGGCCCGCCCAGGTGCGCCGCGGGTTGGCCCGCAGTCCGGAAGGTGCGCCTCCTCGTCCCGGGCCTGTGCCCTCGGCCTCCCCCCGCGTGAAAGCGAAAGTGCCGGACCCGCGAAGGGCGAGCTTTGGGGGCGGGGCCGGCGCGGACCCGGGACGGGCGCCGGGCACTCGCCGGGGGGCCATGGACGGGCTCGGCCGCCGCCTCCGAGCCAGCCTGAGACTGAAGCGCGGCCGCGGGGGTTAGTGCGGGGCCGGGGCGGGGGCGCGGGGGTGGCACGGACGCCCGAAGCCAGGCCACGAGGCTGGCGGGGCGGGGGCCAGGGGAGCGCGGCGCGGGGGGCGGGGGGGCGGCTCCGCGGGCAGTCCGAGGGCCACTAGGAGCGCAGGCTCGGCGCCAGGTGAGCCGGAGGGGGGACGCAGGTGCAGGGGACGGGGCCAAGTGGCCGCGGGGTCGGAGGTCAGAGGAGCGTCCGGGCCCTTGGGGGCGAGGGGGAGGCGGCGGGCCAAAGGAAGCCGTTGTGGGGCCCCGGGGCCACGTGTCCTTCCAGCCAGGAAGCTTGTGGTGCAACCGCAGTGTACTTGAGGCGCCCTCCCGGAGCCCCCGCCTCAGTCCCGCCCCGCCCCGCCGCTGGGCTCGACAGAAACTGGGCTCCCCGACGTGACCACCCCCAGCTGCGGGCGGCGGCGTCGGGGCTGGGGAGAGCGTGGCCCCCAGGAGACCCGGGACAGACCTGCTCTGCTGGTGCCTTAGAGTGTGTGAACCAGACAGGGCACGCCTCCGGTGGCTTCTGACACCCGCCACCATCCCCCTCGGCCAACCCCCCCCCCCAGGTGAGGGGGAAAATAATTACAGGGTTGTGGGGATTCAATTAGAGGTCTCTGTTCGTTCCCTTTCTTCTTAGCAGGGGCACTGGGCTTTGCAAGAACGCAATTAGGAATTCATTCATGTTTTTCATTCATTCAACAAACATTTATTTCGACTTGCCAGTAGCCAGTCCTGTGGCTGGGAGCAGTAACCCTTAGATACTTGGCCCAAAGGCCGCAAGGAAAAAGGAGCCAACTAGAGAGTAAATTGAGGCCATTCCCAGCCTTCTAACACTGGCAGTCAAAAAGTTTGAGTGAGACCCCTTCCTACTCCAGGCCCCGGAATTGGGGAGATCTGGGAATGAGATCAGTGCCCCTTCTACCATCACTCCTAACCCCCTCCCACTCGTGGTCCTTGCTGTTCTCCCTAAATGCAGGCTTCCAGCATCTGGTCCTTTCAAGGCAGAGAGGTCATAGAGGAGAGTCGGGGCAGGGCCCGGAACAGCAATAGTTAGAACAGAGTTCAGTCACTCTGGCGCCCCTGGTGTCCTCTTTTCTCTGGAGAATACTGGCCTGGTCTTTCCTGAGCTCCTTTAACCCTCAGAAATCTGTGTGAATGGAAGAGTTCTGCTTTTTGCAGCAGAGAAGAGACATTCCAATTGTTTCCACCCACCCGACCCCCAAACTGGGCCTATAATCGCCCCTGGAGCAGCTTCCTGGGCACGGAGTAGCTGTAGGATGAGCAGCCTGTATGACCTGTTCTGAGGTCAGCCACCTGTCAGGCCAGAGAGTGTGCCCTCTTCATCTTCCATACCATCCTCCACCTTTCTAGGGAGTTCCCCATCTTTTTTTGCCCTTTGGCCTCAGGGCAGTTGTGTGATAAGAGGATGCGTGTGTGTGTGTGTGTGTGTGCACATGCTTGTGTAAATCATCCTGGTGGGAAGACGTGGCGGTGATGGAGGTCCTGAGTTGGGAGCTGCCGAGCTAGAAAAGGAAGGGCCAGCTTTCAAATCAAAGTTCTAGAAAGTTCCCTCACCTATATTCTAGCTGGTTCTGTAACTTTACTCGGGTGCCTGTGGGAGGGGCTTCCTGGTGCAGGAACAAGTGTAACCAGACTCCTGACTTCCCAAGAAAGGGTGGCTCCCTCCTCAACTGAAAAACTCGGGATAGTAATTTCATTCCAGGGCCCTGGGGATTAAATGAGATGGCCTATATTAATGGGATAGAGTGTTTTCTCTTCTGCTTTTCTCTTGTGTTGATAAACCTCTTTGAAAGGAAGAAGAAAGCCATCTTTTTCTGGATTTCTTGGGCTTCAGCCCAAAAGTCTAATAACTTCTTTTGTTTGATCTTGTGAGTTTTGTTGTTCTCCAGGCTCTCCTGATAAAGCGAGAGGAAATGGGCTGAAAATGCAACCCAAAGGGTTTAGGGAAAGGAATAATTTCCTGAGGTTCTGTAACGATCAGTGAAAAGATTTGGGTTCTCAAAGACTTTGGCAAACACGAGGCACCCCCACATTGGTGGCAATGCTTGGCCTGCTGTGCGTCCAGAAGGCGGGAGCATAGACACGGAACTCTCCTAATCCCTACTCCAAACAGACTCTGTTAATAGACCCTAAATAGTCCCTGAATTATTCCGTGCCTCGGTTTCCCCATCTGTATCAGGAAGACACTTGTTCCTCAGACAAGTGGTGAGGATTCTGAACAAGTCTGTGCAGGTCATGAGGCATGGTGACAGTTCTGAGTGTTCTGGGTCATTGTCCTCACCATTACAGCGTTTGTGACATCCTTCTTTACTGTGATTGGGGTTCTCCCCAGGAGTCATGTCTGGATCCCTGAGTACTAGCTCTTCCTAGTCCCACAAAAGCCTAGTCTAGAGCTCTTAAGAACAAGGCAGCCATCTGCCCCAATTCCAGTAACCCACTTTCTGCCAGAAGGCTGCTAATTCTTTGCCCAAGTGGCGGACATGGGCACGAAGCCCTTTTGCCTCCTGGCTCTTACCCCATGCATTTACTTATTCAGAAGTTTATGTGAGACTCGCAGGTGATTTAGCGCTATTTTTCTCTTTTCCCCAGCCTCCAGACACAGCCTTGACACACCACTAGAGCCCAAGGGGCCAGCTGCTCTGCTCTCAGCTTGGGCAGAGCTATTGACCTGACCCAACAGGGAAAAAAGCCTGAGCAGGACTGGGGGTGGGGCCAGGATCGCCTCATTGCTTTCCACTGTCACGGAGTGAGCCTCAGGCTGCTGATGCAACCAGTCCCCTACTGTGGGCCACAGAGAATGTCCTGAGTCAGTGTTCCTATCTGGAAGAGGGATTCTTTGCTGGAGCTCTGGAGCGGTCCCGTGAGAGAAGGCAGTCTTAGGATATGTTGCAGGGGGGTGCAGGGGGGCTCAGTCGGTTAGATGTCTGCCTTAGGCTCAGGGCATGATCCCAGGGTCCTGGGATTGAATCCTGCATCGGACTCCCTGCTCAGCAGGGAGCCTGCTTCTCCTCCCTCTGCCATTCCCCCTGCTTGTGCTCTTTGTCAAAGAAATAAAATCTTAAAAAAAAAAAAAAAAGATCTATTGCAGGGAGTGACAGATGTGCCACTGTAGATCATCCTGATATATCAGGAACTCTCTGGCTCAGAGATGCTCTCTCTTTTATCTCCGGGAGAGGAGGGTTTTAAGGTTTGGATTGATTTCCAGAACTCTCTTGCTAGAAAAAGTTTTCCATGTAGAGAATTAATGGGCCGAGTCTATTTATCTCAACCAGGGGAGGCAGCGGCGTGCTGGCTGTGGGGAAGGTTTGGTCCCATGCACTTGCTTGCAGTCCTGAAATTCTGGAAGCTTCTGTGTGCAGCGAGCGGCGGGGGAGCGGGGGGGAGGGGTTTGCAGGGTTTTTTTTGGCCGTAGAGAATCAAGTTGAGATTTGAAAGATCCAGAATCAAAGTTACAGGAATCCAAAAGCCCTGCCCTGGGGCTGGTGAGGTTCGGGTGCCCAGTCTGCCGCTGCTGGGCATTCCTCACTGTCTCGAGGTTGTGCATAAACCCACAGCACAGTCCGCAGTGCAGGAGTCAAAGCCCGTAGCCCAGAAACAGCTGGGCCTTGGAGGTGTTTGCTCATGACCTTTTTTCTCGCCACACCCCGCGGCTCTTGGGAGGAGCTGAGGTCAGAGCGGCAGTGCCAGGATGCTGCCTCTAACAACGCGGGCGTTCGGCTGCCTTCCTGGGTCCCGTCACATCCTTCTTGCTCAATCACTGGGTGCTCAGCATGGAAGGTGCTCTCCCCTATCGGGAAGGCAGCACCCGGCGTGGCTCCATGGAGTCGTGGTTGGAGACCGAAGCGGCAGCCGCTCTCTTAGGCTTTCTGTAGCCAGCCTGTGTGCGAGGAAGGGGAGGCGCTCTGTGCGCCCCGAAGGCTGGAGAAGATGGAGGGTCAAGTGGTAGGCGGGATGCTCAGGCTCTTCCGCAACCGGCTGCCTCGACTCCGAGCAGGTCTGGACTGCACTGCCCACTTCCTGTTTTCTCGGGTGACCCTCTCCTGCGGACTGTTTCTTCCTTGAAATGCTTCTTCCTTCTCTTCCATGGAGAGTCTCTACAGACTGACCTCCACCTGGTCCCCCCTGTGCGTAGGCTATTAGATTGCTTCCCCTATTAGATTGCAGAGCCGGTCGTGCCGGCCACGGGGGTCGGTGTGGCCGCAGACACGTGGCCCTGGGATCTGCTCTGATTAGGGTCCACATCCACCCAGGCCTTTCTGCTTTGGGTCCTGCCCTGGGCCCAGTCTCTGCCTCTGAGGCAGAGGGACTCCCGAGAGGCTCCCCAGTACATTTCCTCGGCTTCCAAATCAGCGATTTCTCTCCTTTTGGCTCCCTGTGCTTTCAGAAATCTCCCAGGGCAAGCATGAAAACTGCCCAGGTGGCTCTCCCCCTGCTCCAGGCCCTGAGTCGCTGGGCAGGTTCTGGGGACCTTAGCGTTGGCACGGCGGCCTTAAGGGGCGACGCTGTCTGGAGCCACACAGACCCCTTGGGGCATGGGCCACTGAGATACTAAGTGGGCCTTGGTGTCTTGGTTTCAGGATCTCTCCAGGACAATCCGAGGGACTCTGTAAAGGAGCCGGAAAGGGCCCAGGAGCACTGTCTACCTGCCTTTGCTGGAGGGCAACTCTTCTTTGAATACCTCCTCGTGGTTTCCCTCAAAAAAAAGAGTTCGGGGGCTGACTATGAGCCCACCATCACCTACCAGTTTCCCAAGGTAAGGATGGAAGGAGGGGGCGCAGGGGGAGACAGGATTTGGGTGTTTGAGAGGCAGGGGGGGGGGAGGGTGCCCTCTCCCCCACTCCACCCTGCCAGGGCTTGAGTCTGGAGCCGCCCTGCGCTCGGGGCTCCCGTTTCCTTCAGGCCCAGCCCAGTTTCCTGTTATCACCCACAGAATCTAGGTCTGGCTTCTTTGTGAGGAACTGACCTGGGCTCCCTGGCTGGGAAACGAGGCTGGTGTTTCTGCCCTTTTTGGGGGCCTCGTCGTTCTTCCAAATTCCGTCCTCAGTCACGCTTCTTGGTAGAGAGGCCTGCCTTCCGCCAAACTTCCTGGCTGGCCTCCCCTCCCTGGGGGGGGGGGGGTGGGGGGTGAGTGGGAAGGAGACAGTGGGACCGCAGCTGGTGGGCAGGCTCAGCCTGGGGCCACAGCCCGAACACCGGCCTCATTCCAGTCTGCTCCGGGGCTAGGGTCGGGGTTGGGGCTAGGGCGTCCTTCATTAACCGCGCTCCCCGCCACCCACGGTTCGACAGCTGAGTGGGTCCCTTCTCTGCTCTGCTGTGGTAGCTCTCTCACGTGGCTTCCCAGGAGGCCAGGCAGCCTCTGGGCCTTGCTGTGTTCAGGGAAGCCCTGGCTCGCTTCCTGCCTATGCGGGTCCTTAGGGTCCTGATGTCCAACTCAAGCTCGTGTAGATTTGGCCTAGGAGGGGCTGTTTCAGCCTCAGGGTGCGTCCAGCCCCAGAATGAAGTTTCCGTACAGAGGGAGAGGGACGGTTAGAGGCACGCTCTGAGCCCCCATACCAGCAGGAAGGCTTATTCTCAAACTGCCCTAGAGCTGTAAAACAAGCCTGCCAACCCTCAGGCCTTCCCCTGCCAGCTGCGACCTCCACAGTTCCCTGGTCTCTTTTCCTCTTCCTTCTAGAGGGAGAACCTGCTTCGGGGCCAACAGGAGGAGGAGGAGCGGCTGCTGGGAGCCATCCCCTTGTTCTGCTTTCCAGATGGCAATGAGTGGGCCCCACTCACTGAGTATCCCAGGTAATTGCTCGGGCCTGGGACTGAGGCATCTGGGGGGAGAAGAGACAGGTGCGAGCTCTGTGGGCCCCGGTGGCTCCCTCCCTCGCTGCGCACACCAGTTTCTCACCAGCTTCCCTCCTGACGGGGAGGGACTGGAGTTGACCCGCTTATAAACGTCTTTCCAGGAGTCCCCCAAGGCCAACGACCTGGGGCCATACAGGTTGACCGGTCAGTCACCTGTGTCCAGAGAAGGGCAAGAATCTCCCACCTGTCGGGGGAATGAGGGATGCCACGCGTTGACTGCTTCTGGCCGCAGCTGGACTTGACAGAAGGCCTTTGGCTTCTGAGAAGGCAGTGTGGCCAAGTCCCTCTCAGCATCAGCCCTGGAACTTGGCTGCCTGAGTTCGGATTTTGGCTCGACCACTTTTGAGCCAATGACTTTGCATAAGAACGACCTTCTCAGCCTCAGCGCCTTTGTCCTTAAAGTGGGGGATAGCAACTGCACCCACCTCAAGGGGCTGTTTTGGGAATGAAATGAGGGGGTGCGTTTAGAGCTGGCCGCTGATAAGCACTGAATCAATGACTGATGTGATTATTACTCTCATGATTAATCAGCAGCTTCCCGCTGCCCTCCTGATCCCCCCCTCAGCATCTGTCTGAGGCCGACCCCCTTCCTCTCTTAGGATCCCGTGAGTAAATGCAAACCACGTGTCTGCTCTTCCTCAGGGAGACCTTCTCCTTCGTCCTGACCAATGTGGATGGGAGCAGGAAGATCGGCTACTGCAGGCGCCTCTTGGTCTGTGCCCCTCAGAACCTCCCCTCCTCCCTGCGGCCCACTGCGCTCCACAGCGGGGCCTCCTCGCACTCCAGATGCAAAAGCCTAGGCTCCTGGCAGTGGTGGTTGCCGGGAGAGCCCAGCCCAGCCCCCTGCACCCCTGCAGGAACGGGGACGCAGGCCCCTCCTTGCCCACCCAGGGGACCTTTGCCGGCCCGGCTGTGGTCTCTGATGTCCCCAGGCTTCCAACAGCTCGCCCTGTGGGAGGCTCCGACCTGATCCTCCCTCCAGCCTCTGGACCCAGGCCTAACTGCCCCTGCCCTCGGAGCCTCCCGGAGCAGAGACCGGGATTCCATGATTCTTGGGTCTTGAGAGGCTTCTCCGAGTCACTTGCACAGTGCCTTTGCCTCTAGCGTGTCCCTCATCCCCACAGAAGGCTTGCTCCCTCTCTGTGCAGATCCCAGATGGTGCTGGCGCCGATGGCGGCGGCGATCAGCCCCTTCCAGGCCGTCCGCTTTTGACTTTAGGGGCTGCTCTGGCCTCCTTGCTGCCCGCGCCACCAACCGAACCTCCGCCCAGCCAGGCCTTTCTCCCTCTGACCCCTGCTTCCCACCCTGAGTCCCCCAGCCCCTGCCTTCGGCTTTGCGCCCCGTCAACATTGGCCCCAGTGGGGAGAAGCCCTGGGCAAGGCTGCAGTCCTGAGGGAGCCTCTCTGTCCCTACCCCTAGCCCTCCGGCCACGGCCCTCGCCTCCCCAAGGTGTACTGCATCGTCAGCTGCATCGGCTGCTTCGGCCTGTTCTCCAAGGTACAGGTGGAGCGGGATTCCCCGGGGCCTGCTGGGCCTGTTCAGCTGCCTTCCCATCTGTGCTCCCCGGGCCCTGAGCGGAGCTCTGCCTTCAGCGCCCTGGGGGGCAAACCAAGGCAGAGAGGAGCTTGGGCTCGACTTGGAGAAAAGTGGGTGCTGACCCCAGGGGACTGTCTCTCCTGCCCTGCAGAGAGCCCAGGCCCCCCCTCGGGTCAGGGAAGAAAGCAGCTGCCGCGGGACAGCAGGGAGAGCCCCAGCTTAGGAGGCGGGAGTTTCCCCGTTCCTCATGTGGCAAGGGCGTGTGACATCCCTCACCTCCCTGACTCACAGTCTGGCGCGAGGCTCGAATGAAGTGACAGGAGAAACGCAGGAACCCTGAGCCAATATGAAGACAATTATTATAGGGAGTCATGGCATGCTATTCCAAGACTCCCTCTGACTCCTCCAAGGGCGGAGGTCTCTAGGGCTTCTCCTGCTGGAGTAACTGGAGGGCCACGACACCTGAGTCTGTGTCCGGAAGGGACAGGGCGTGTCTTGGTGGCCATGAAAGAGCTTCAGTGTGCTCTGCCCCCAGAAACCCTTAGGGAGGGTGAGGGTGGGACACTGTCGGCCTTTGCTTGCTGGAGTGTTCCTCCGCGCAGGGTTCTGAGGGATGGAGTCTGTCCCTGGCCCCAGGGAGCCTCGAGGTCGGAGGGCTGAGTGTCACCCAAGGGGCCCAGGCTTCGAGGCTCCCACTGTATCCAGCATGACTGGATATGGTACCATCGTGGATGATGGTTTGCTCTGGGAGGACGTCTGGGGGGAAGGCAGTTTACATCGGGCGCTAGGAGGAATGGGGACCGGTGAAGAGGGTAAGAGGAAGAAGGCGGCAGGTCTCATGCAGGAGATAAAAGGCAGGCTGGGCTCTTCCAGGGACGAGAGGGGAGCAGTTGGCAGAGGGGCCCAGAAGGTCCTCAAGGATTGGTTGGACCAGGGCAGGGGTGGGATTGGTAGGGTAGTGGAGGCGGGGGAAGGCCTCTGCCGCCTCCCATGGCTTCCTTTGAGCCTTGCCTCCCACGGTCCCTTGCCTTGCAGATCCTGGATGAGGTGGAGAAGAGGGACCAGATCTCCAGGGCAGTGATTTACCCGTTCATGCAGGGTCTCCGAGAGGCGGCCTTCCCTGCTCCCGGGAAAACCGTCACCCTCAAGAGCTTCATCCCCGACTCGGGCACGGAGGTGGGTTACTGAGTGCGCGAGGCCCTGGCTGGAGAGGGCAGGCTTCGGGGGCGGGGGGTGCCGCCCTCTCAGTCCTGCCATCCCCCGGGTTAGCACACACCGACGGAGCCAGGCAGGGAGAGGGCCCCACTGCAACTGTCGACAGAGCTGAAAATCAAACGCACGGTTTCTGATCCTCCCAAGCCCCTCGTTACTGTTCCAGCCACCAAGACTTGTATTTATAATGAAACATGTAAGCCGAGGTTCCTGGTGCTGGAATGGACGATGCCTGCAAGCCCCCAAACTGCCACCTGTCACCGTCCGCCCTCATCTTCCCGGGTGTGTCCAGTGTCTCTATCTGATGGCCTCCATCTGTCTCCTTATCGTCCATCCCCACCCCTGCGTCCCCACCCATGCCTCAGGGGGATGCTAGGGTCGCAGGCACTGAGCCGACGGAGGCAGCAAGTAGGACATTGTTGTAAGCATCCCAGGCCTGATCCTGGGGACTGTGGAAGATCCCGCTGGACCTCGGCTCCCCCACATAAAAATAAGGGGCGAGCCTTTTCCCTTTCTCCAAAAATAAGCATAGAGTGCTTGCCATGCGCCGAGCTGTACTATTTTCTGGATGTAAGGTGGAGAATACAATAAATGCAATTCCTGACCTCCTGGAGCTTAAAGTCTAGGGGAGGAGACAGACGTTAAATAAGTAAACGCATGAATAAAGTATACAATTTAAAAAGGCGTGACAGTGATGAAAGGGAAGAAACGGGATGCTGCCTGAGTATGTGGTGGGAAACACACATCGAATTAGGGGGGCCTCTGAGACAGAGGGAGGGGGAGACAAGAAGAGTGACCTAGGGGGCCCTGAGCCGGGAAGGCCCTCGGGCAGGGAGTGTGTGCACTGGAGGGATGGTTGTGGCCTGTGGGCCAGGCTGGGGACAGGTCAGCAGGGGAGGAAAAGGAGGGGCGGCGGGATCCGATCTATGCAGGTGGGGAGCCCGGAGCAGAGGCTGGTGGAGGCCCAGCACTTGGGACCCTGTGATTTTTCAGTGTGGTGATGCCTCTTGTCACGATTCCCCTACAGTTCATCTCTCTGACTCGGCCCCTGGACTCCCACCTAGAGCACGTGGATTTTAGTTCTCTGCTGAACTGTCTCCGTTTTGAGCAGATCCTTCAGATCTTTGCCTCTGCGGTGCTGGAGAGAAGAATCATCTTTCTGGCAGAAGGTCTCAGGTGGGCCCGGCCTCTGAGCAGCTCTCCTGTGCTGCCTGGAACCACCCCCCCACCCCCACCCCCCGCCCCCGGGTTCAGGGGACAGGCCAGAGGGCTCTCTGAGGGAATCAGGCTGTGGAATCCACGTGCTCCCCCTCCTGCCTCCAGGTCTGATTTTGTGCTAGACCTCAGAGAGAAACACCTGTTGCAATTCCCCTGCGTCTGCCTCCAAACCTGATTGCTTCCTAAGCCTGAAGAAAGCTCCAGATTTAGCTCTGAGCAGGGCCTGAGGTGTTCCTGGGACAGCTGAGGCGGAGACCAGTCAGAGTAGGTGCAGACGTGATGCCTTAGGGAGGGAGGGAGGGTGCAGGACCGGATGAGAAGGCGTTTATTGGTATGGAGGTCAAGCCCGTCATCCTCAAGGGCAAAC
>CM052798.1:84081380-84109961 GCA_028533885.1 Nasua narica | reverse complement strand
AGCCCCACATCGGGCTCCCTGCTCAGTGGGGAGCCTGCTTCTGCCTCTCCCTCTGCTGTTCCCCCTGCGTGCTCTCTTAAACAAATAAACAAATCTTTAAAAATAAATAATCAAAAATAAATGATGTCTTAAAAAAAAGATATAATCTCAAGGGTGACAAGTGCAACAACAAAAAAATCCTATCGAGAGGAAAAATGAACTCAGTTCTCCTATGTATCATTTTTTTGTTTTCCGTTTTTTAGTTCTACTAGGTTTTAAGTTAAACAACTTCAACAAAATAGAAAGATTGCAGGACACATAATGACAAAGCAGCTGACCGAATTTCCTTATTTATTAAAGAAAAGAAATAAATTTTGCTTGAATTTTAAAAAATGACATCAAAACTTAGTTATCTTTCCACTGAATAAAATTGAGAAAAAGGCTGGCTTTCAGGTCATATATTTATTTAAAAAAATAAAATGGATCAACAAAGTTACCACATTATTCTGCATGCTAACAGGATTTCCCAAGCCCATGAGAGATACCATTTCTTGAGCAATAAAATAATGACTTCCTCAACAATGTAAAGATAGGAAACCTTTCAATCCAAATTCAAGGTTTTTATCACTAATTCCATCTCACAAGCTAGTGGGATATGTCTGTGCCACAAGCTGAGCTCCTTAGTTAAAGAAAGCCTGAGAAGACACTAAACAAGGACATCACTAAAAGATGATGATCTGGTAAAATTATAAAGCAACCATCTTTTGGCCTGCAAATATTCTACATTAGAAATCTCCACCACTGGGGATCTGCTCCCCAGGACAATTTTATTCTGAATCAAGGATAATTACAAACACATGGCAATTTTTCCTGCATGCTTCCTCGGGCCAAACCCTGTATGACAACATGTACAATTACAGGATGGGACTTGAAATTCCCATTCTCACACAGGATAGTTAAGGAGTGTTACCGATAACAAAGAAAAGTTATACAACATTGATTATTATAAATTATATTTGTTCTTATCCACCCCATTCTCCTTAATATGTTCGGATTCTTTCCTGCAGAAAACATGAGTTTCCTGTAGAACACTGAGATAACATCATTAATGATGATTAGAATGAGCTGTAGAGACCTTGATTCTGAAGACATGTATGTGCAGGTGGGACGCAATCTGATTGCAAACACTGACACAGTAGCGGATCAAATCAAAGAAAGAGAAGACCTGCAAAGAAGAGACACCATTAGATTCTCAGGACCTCTGTAGGCCATCCCTAAACTTCCTGAAAGTAAAAAGGAGGGGCTTCTCTTTCCTCTCTTCTTTTCAGATTTGCAGATTTGTCTTCAACTCCATATGATTTAATGACTTAATTTCCTCATGGGTTTTTCCTTTACACTAAGGATCAATAAACTCTTTCTCAGAGAGACAGTAAATATTTTAGGCTTTGTCCTCATCTCAACTGCTCAACTTTGCCACTATCACACGAAAGCAGCCACAGACAATACAGAAGTGAATGGCCATGGCTGTGTTCCAATAAAACTTTATTTACAAAACAGGTCACTGGCCCACAGGAGGTAATTTAATCGGTTCCTGCTTTAGTCAGAAATCCAGAGTTTTTGAGCCCTAACGAAGGCAGGACTAATCACAATAATGAAAAAAGTGGCTCAAAGACGAAGCCACAAGGCACTCTTGCAAAGTCCCATAACTGTGGTTCTTCCGGCATGCCGAATCATGACAATTATATGATCTATCTTTCAGGACTGGCCCACAGAAACAAGAAAACAAGTGGCTTCCCAACCATGAAATAGGACACAGTACAATACTTACCAGGGCAATCCAAAGTACAATATATTCATCAATAAAGCTGTTAAAATACTGGTCCAGAAACAAAAGTGCTGGCCCTATGAAAGCTGTGTCAAGCAAATGCATTTCACTTTTAGTCATGTGAGCCACCTGCAAATAAAAAGAGAAAATGTGACGCAGGCACTTTCATACTAGAGCAACTGTGTGCTACACAGTAAATCAGTTTTGTGTTTGAATCACAAGTTTTAAGAATTATTTAGCAATAATGAATAAAAAGTTGAATTTCCAAAATTATAAAACTGACAAGAAGTATGTGTAAGGAAGGGTAAACTGGGGGAAATCGGAGGGGGAGATGAAAGATGAGAGACTGTGGACTCTGACAAACAAACTGAGGGTTTTGGAGGGGCGGGGGTAGGGAGCTGGGTGAGCCTGGTGGTGGGTATTGAGGAGGGCGTGTATTGCATGGAGCACTGGATGTGGTGCATGAACAATCAATCTTGGAACACTGGAAAAAAAAAAAGTATGTGTAAGAGCTATACACCGAAGGGACAGCCCATGTAGTGAAACCCCCCCAAAAGATGCTTTTCATAAAGAGCCTTAATTTGGATGTACAAACTGAGACTGGAGAAGGCAGATAAACTAAAGCACCAAATTAAGCTGCAGTAGTAAGAAGTTGTTGCAGAGGTCCATGGAGCTTCTGGTAACGTCAAGTTGTAGCTTCAAAGAGAAAAAGGGCTCCCATGTTGATGGAGGAGAGCAAACTCTAGAACTGCTTGGAAAGCTGTGGAATAAAAACTAGGGCATAAAACCAAACTAAGATGAATGTTAAAAACAAAACAAATAAAAACTATGGTACTTACCACAAGCTTATTAGTGATTTTAGCAGATACAAAACCGAATGTCAGTATATAAAGACAGGGATGCTTTTCAAAAAGCTGAACTGCCGATTTCTTATAGATCATTGCAGCTAGGGTAATCACTGATCCAATATGGAGAAAAGGAGAGAGGACGCTTGTTCCCTGTGTAGAGTAGAGAGAGGGGAGGGATTAACGACACAATACTGTCAGATACTACTTGGATCTGCTGTAAGGCAGATCAGCTCAAGCTTTTAAGAACCTCATGGTGACTGCCAGCCAGCAGTTTCTGTAACTGAATATCAGACCAGCTAATGAAGAAAGCAGCATCATGGGTTGGTTAGGCCCAAACTGGGGATTTGACTTACATGGCCAGGTTTATTTTACAAAGTAAATCATACTTCTATTTACTTTTAAACTTATTTTGAGAGAGCACAAGTGGGGAAGGGGTACAGGGGAAGGGAGAGAGAATTCCCAAGCAGACTCCATGCTGAGTGTGGAGCGTGATGCAGGGCTCGAGCCCAGCACCCCTAGTTCATGACCTAAGCTGAAACTAAGAGCCAGGGGCTCGACCCACCAAGCCACCCAGGCACCCCCAATCATACTTTAAAAAAACGTATGTATATAAATGTGCATATGTGTGTGCATGCACCAAAAAATGCACGTAAGCGTATAAACGTATGCATGTATAGATAAAACTGAGAAGCTTTGGATATCACTTTTATTTAAGACTAAACAGAAACTCTAAATTAACAAGCATTTCATACAATTGAAATGAAAAAGCAATTACAAAACCAAGTCCTGGTATAAACAATTGCTAGAAATCTTAAGATGTACTCACTGCTATCGTTGATCCATTTTTTCCAACACCACCTGTGAAGATTACACGGAAGTAATTTGTACAGGAAAATATGGTTCCTGCTACAGTACAAAGTGCAGGAAAAATTTTCATTTGAATATTCAGCACTGGAATCTTTAATGGGTAGAGAGAGAGAACAATTAAAATACATACAAATTAAAATAATAAAATATAACAAATGTTTGATTCATACTGCCAAATATCCTCCATTCCCTCCAGTTTAGCAAATATTTAAATTAATAAACATTTCCCTTTTTTCATTATAAACAATATAACCAAGAGAAGAGGCTATTATAGAAATTAAGCTCACTTCTGACACCGACCTTTAAAAAAATTCCTGATCCAACTTGATTAATTTGTGCCACAAGCTAAGCAGAGTTCACCTAATGCACCCCAGAAGTCTGGCAACAGTGGGACAGGCTGTCTTCTGGACTTTGTATAAATGAAGTGTACTTTGCCTTTTTCTCTGTACATTTTTGGAACTCTGTCTTTATATCTGTAGTTTGTTATGAATTGTTATGGGAGAGAAATTGTGGAGCATAAAAGACTAGTAATAATTGCAACTAGACTTAAAAAAATCTGCAAATAGGGAATGGAAGACGAAGGTTGTACTCTGAAGAGTTCCCAACTCCCAACTGTTAGGATACAAGCAGCTTGAAAAAGCAAAAGCAGCCAAGAGACATTCATATACAGGGTAAAAAAGACGTCAAGCACATCAAAGCAGGTACAATTGTGTATCCAAAATTTTAACATGTTAAGTTTCCTTTTCAGAATAAGCAAATAATGTATCTTTATAGTGTACTGAAAACATGGATTGATTTACCTAAAGTAAGGGGGAGCTGAGGGCACTGGGATCATGTGTTCAATCTTGCAAACACAACATCCACCATTTCAAATGAAATACACTTGTACTAACTTTTTAAAATCATTTAAGATTTTCTTCCTTTTTGCACCTCTCGTTCCGCTTTTAAGAAAGCTCACATTTTGTCCATTATGGGCTGAAAATAAAGCCACATAAAGTGATATATTCTATTAACAGAAACAAATGAGCATAGGTACAAAATTCCAAAAGCCCACAGGGTTGAATAGGCAATGGGTTCTTATAATGAAAACATTTTAATTAGGGCTGTTTATACTTTTTAGGGATACCATTTCAAAACCAAATAGGAAATGGCACATTGCCTCCTTTTTTTTCTTTGTACATATAAAACCCAAGTAAAATTGGTAGAGATATAAATCTTAATGTTTACTCTATTTCTTCAAAACTCTGAAGAATTCAGTTTGCTTACACAGCTCTATGACCTCTTGCAAAACTACAGCTCTAAAAAAAAATTGTAATCAACTGTTCAAATTTCAAGTTGTACTATGGCAGTATTTAGTTTTCTAAAATGAAGTAGGTCAACTTAAAAATTAAGCCCAGAACTTTACGGAGCATCCTAAATAGTCTTCTTCCTTCCCTAATTCATTTCTAAACCCAACAGTCCAAATCAAAACTTGTTTACAGTAAAGGAGAAAATCAACACCGTGGATGCTTTGAGCTCCAAGAGATTTTTCCGCTCTAGTTCAGAAAACTAGGGATATTGCAATCTTAATCGTATGCACCTGGCTTAAATTTAATACCCTGACTAGTTTCCTTTTCCCTCCAGAGACAAAGGACCTGTATGGCAAAGGGGGAAATACTATACTCCCTCAGATTTCAAAAGAAGCAAAGCATTAATCCATTACAGGGGCATGCCTGTATTAGGGCCAGGATATCAAATGAGTGCCAACCCCACCGTAGCAGTAATCTGTGCCATACTACTACTACAACTATAATTAAAATTTGGTGAAAATGCTTTTAGGTAAATGGAAACTTGCCTGTTGAAAGAAGAAAGAATACACAGAAACATTAAAGAAGCCAGGCAAATTAGTAAATGGCTTGAACCACAAAGTAAGTAAGTAAGCTACAGACTTAGGAGGAAGGTATTATAAACACTCTTAGGACCCTCTACACTTCCTTCATATAGGATAGCTATATACACCAAACCATAAGCTCCTGAGGGTAGGATTTTGTTTGCCTTGATTTTTATATTCTCTCTAGAGCCATGCATATTATAAGTGCTCAATATACACTTGTTGAATGAAGATTAAGACTTCCCTTTCTCTTATGTCTATGCAGACTTACTGTTATGGGAGAATATGAAGACAGATCTTACCCCCATATTAAGAAGGAAAAAGGATGTTAGCTACAAGAAAATCTGAGGCAAAGTGGAGGGAAAGCTAGAATGAGAGGAATCCCAAGGCTCACCAGGCAATCCCTTAAAACTCAGCACCAACTGAACCACTTATAAAAAGCACTAAAATTATTGCCATTTTCACCTCCCACCCAAGGTCAAGGAGGGTGGGCATATTTTATCTTTCTCAATCTTTCCCTTTCTGTCTTCCTCCTCTTGGAACTCGTCTAAAGCAACCCACAGGCATCCACTCTACAGAAATACCAAGAAAGCGCCATTGAAAACACCTTTATCAGAGCTCTCAGACTTGTAGACTAGGGAGAGTAGGAACTCCCTTGGGTCATGCTGTCTGCTCTATAGTCAGGGGAAAAGCCGCTGGATTCAAGCTACCACATTATGCATTTAAATAGTATCAACTCAATCTAATTCATCTTAGATAAGGTTAGAGATGGAAAAGCAGTATTAAATTCTCAGATTTACCAGATTACAATGGATGTGGTTTGGTTCAAGAGTTTGGATTAATACAGAATTTCAATTATTAATTTGTTAAGACAAGTTTTCTGAGGGGCATAATAAAATGTTCTTTTAGGCTTTGCAAATTTCAGCAGAAATATAATGTATCACTTTGAGATTAGATACTATTAGCTGTCTTCCAAACAATGTGGCAATTACTATTTATAAATACTTTTAATATAAGTGATTTCCTTCAAAATTTAATATAGCAATGATTACAGTGTCTACCCAGTGTTTAAGGGAAATCACCATGTCTGAATTATTTAAGTGTAAGGGCACTTCATCAGTCTTTTAGTTTAAGAATGAGACACAAATAAATTACACTACATAGTAAGTCTTTAGTTCTACCTAAGGAATTCTGAAACTTCACCTGAAGTCATTCACGACTTGCCTTAAATGGATTAAAGAAGGTATCTTGTGGTTTAGTACACATTTAATAAACTACTACATTTAAAAGAATCAAACACCAGTGAAAGTAACCATGAGGGTAACATGTAGGTCCCTTTCAAAGTGATGATATTCTCCTTAAAAAAAAAAAAAAAGAGTGATATGATAAAAGATAGTTTCAAGACATTCTAAAAGAATATATACTCTTTTGGGGAAGCAATACAGAAAATCAACAATATGGACTATTGTTTTGTATCTTACAATGTGTAAACGTGTGCACTGATTTTTGTGCATGAAAATAATTTCTTTAAAAAAAAAAAGGAAAAAAAAAAAAACCCCACAAAAAACAACCAACCAAAACGAACAGAACTAATTACAGACTTTGGTAAAAAGCCACCTTCTCTGAAGAAAAAAAAAGCAGCAGCGCGAAATGGGTAATCCATAAGCAGCAGATAAAACTCACTTATCTTTGCAAAACAGCTGACCTTTTGGAATCAGCTTTATGAAGACATTTGTACTGTTTTTGTTTGTTACCAAAATCTGCTTCCTAACTATCAGTAAAAGACTTTTTATGAGGATTTGGAAAGCAATTTCCATTTTATGCCCTCAACTTCAAAAGAGATGAAAGTTTCACATCTGGGACCTAAACTGGTATCTTTTCTCCATTTTGGCACACAAATAAGTGAGAGTGTTACATGTAATCTTACCTAAAATAACATAATGGCTTTTGAAACACCACATTCAGTGATGAATTATGGGCTAAGTAAAAAGAAAAAAATACAGTGGTCTGAAGCCAATTATGGGAATCTGTACTGGCAATAAGCTCAAAGAATACACAATATTTCTCTGAGCTTCCAAATATCACCAGAGAAATCAGGCCCTTCCCTTTAGGCTTCATGATGGTAACAGTAGGACCAGTAACACCAAGACAAAGTCCTGGGAATCTGTTTCCCTACTGCAACCCAACCTCCCTACTACTGGAACTGGATTGCTGGGCCTGGGGATTTTCAGTCTTGGATCTGACAGTTCCTAAGGTTACTTTTTAAAATATATAATAAAAAAGGATGATTATATTATTTATTATCAATAAAGATAGGACAACATACTTGATCCTTCTAAAAGAAAAAAAAATCACTGTTAAGTCTTAGTAAAAAAGATAACAAGTGTACTGAAGCAAATTCACTGCCAGGTACCACCTAAAGAAATAAAGATATATAGGGGCTCGGTCAGTTAAGTGTCTGATTCTTAATTTTGGCTCAGGTCAGGATTTCAGGGTCGTGAGATCAAGCCCTGAGTTAAGCACTGTGCTGGGCATATAGCCTGCTTGGGATTCTCTCTCATCTGTCCCCCACAACAATAGTGTGTGCTCGCTCTCTCCTCACACACTCTAAAAAAAAAAGATCCTCTCTCCCTCTGCCCCTTCCCCCTCACTCTTGCACTCTCTCTCTTAAAAAAAAAAAAAAAAAAAAAAAAAAAGGATGTATGTATAGCCTATAACTTTATTTGCAATAATGCTTTATGTATTTCCATACTGATAAGGATAATCAGGTATATATAACCAATACTGACTTGTTTTCCAATGATCAAGCCAGAAATCAGTTTTTTGGTTACTGGTATGACAAAACGTTACAGGTAATTTATATATGTTTAAGATAAGATACTTAAACAATTTTTGGAATAGGGGAGATTTTGGTATAAAGCACAAAGCCTATGAACATAATAATCAACATGGCCAAGAGATACAAAAAATTTAAATCAACATAAAACTGACCCTCAAACAACATGAGGATTAGGAGGGCTCACCCCCCCACCCCAGCTCCATGCAGTTGAAAATCTGCATATAACTTTTGACTTCCCTCAAAACTGAACTACTAATAGCATACTACCAACCAGAAGCCTTACTGATAACATAGTCAATTAACACATATTTTGTATATGTATTATATACTGTATTCTTACAGTAAAGGATGTTAGAGAAAAGAAAATATTAAGAAAATCATAAGGAAAATACATTTACTGTACTGTATAAAATTTTTTTTTGCATATAAGTGGACCCTCATAGTTCAAACCTGTGTTGTTCCGGGTCAACTGTGGAAAGTAAAAGTAATAAAATTCTCTATATCCATTTATCTCTATGTATCTATGTCCATATATCTATCCACAGAGCTCAGATTTCACTAAAGACCCTATTGGCTTTTGAGACTAATGTGTAGGAAAGATGTGAATTTGAATGATATTCTATACATAACTGGATAGTTTCAGAATTTTCCTGGTTGACTATGGATTATTTTTATTCCTTTATCTCCTCCCTCCTCACAACCCTATCCTCCCAACAAAAGGCATTAAAACAATTTCTGGTGATGAATATGCAGGGAAGTATGTCGACCACACCTCCTCAAGTAGCTAATTTACCATCATAAAGTGAATTAAGTGTGGGAAAGATCTTGTTCAGTCAATTTCCCTTATACTCTAAAATCTGATTTTTTTTTTTTTTTAAAGAATTGCTTGTTTGGCAGTAGTACATCTTTTGGTGTGATCGCACCAAACAAAATGTAAATTCGGAAGCGGTGTTGGTAGTAATCAGCAATTACCTGGACCAGGGCTTACAAACTACCGTGACTCAAATCCGGAAGGAAAAATTGCAACCGTAAGAGCAGCTGTCACAGATACTGTACTTGATACGCACTGTTCTAAAGGCTTTACATGCATTACTCATTTAACAAAAAAGAAGAACCCTATGAAATAAGTGCTTTGATTGTCCTCATTTTACAGAGGAGGAAAGCCAGCCACAGAGAGTTGAGTAACAGATGGTGTTCACATAACAGGCAGCGGAGCCTGGATCGAACTCAGGCAGTCTGGTTCCTAAGTCTTGGCCCACATAGTATATATATTATGTTTCCTCTTTCAGAAATTTGTGGGGGAAAAAAACCGTGTTTATAGGTCAGGTGGAAAATCGAAGTCCTGGCTTGTTGAAACAATTCTATGGTACCAATTTAAGTAAGCATTTGTTCTGTTTTGGGGCTAGTTTATTTACTACCCCAAATTTGTTATTCGGCTTTAAGCATATGACAGAAAAACTAGTAGACTCATATAGCTCAGAAACAGAGAAAAAAAGTCCCATCTTGTCATTGGTTAACTTGCTATACTACCTGCTGTTTCCTCAGATGTAAAATGGGACAACAAATAATAATTCAAATAGCTTTCAAAAACAATAGCTCTGGAATGGATCTAATGTATCACCTAACTCCAAGTAGTAAAATTCACCATGCCCTAAAGAGAAGTTTGTGTCCCACCATTGCTGTGGTTTTTCACTTTCATAAAGAATAAAATAATTTTACATATCACCTTTTAACTGGATTATCCTATACTAGAAAACACAAGCAAAAGACAACATGCATTACATGGGATACACAATGTGAACAAAGTTACCATAGATTGCCAAAAAGGTGGTCCTCCAATCACTGCCAGCAAATGCATGATTATTATGAAGATTTGCACTTCAGTCACATCAATTCTGATTAGGTACAAAAAGCCAAAAAAGCAGAATTACTCAAAACAATTTCAAGTTAATTACTTGCAAGCTTAGCAGCATTCCTCTATCATGCACAATAGAAAAAAATCTCAAATATTGAGGAGAGGGGAAAAGGAGGTGTCAAAAATTTGTTATGAGCAAAATCAAATAAAATCCAGAGGCTTTTAATTTAATTTGATGAATTTCACAGAGCAATAAAAACCCCTCCTTTCCATAGGAAATTTCTAACTCATTGAAGTTGGGCTGAAACTATAGCTTAACCTTTCCCACCAAAAATATAAAAACAACAGCAACAACAACAACAACAAAAAAAACCCAACAAAACAAAACAAGAAAAAAGAAAAAGGGGGCTGGGCAGGATATGTGTGTATTAAATTTGGAGTCTCAAGCAGAGAGGACTGCATTGTATATAATATGGAATCTTGAAACAAGTGCTTTGTAATACCATATGAAGGAAATGGTGAGTTTTTACTCAAGTAACATAATCACCGATATCTTACAAAACTTACTGCCCTTTAGTTACATTAATTTAATGCCTTCCATGGTAGGGGGTTTGAAAAAAATTTTTTTCACTCAATTCTCAATCAAATTCTTATGCTTATCAGGTCAACTACTCTAAGATTTCTGGAAAGAAGAACTGAAAGCAGCCAAGAATTAGTTTTGAGGTTGCTGAAAATGATCTTAGAGTCAAGAAAAGACAAACCTGGTACAAAAACAGGGCAGTAGAAATTAGAAGTCTGAAAGTCTGAAAAAAAAGAATACGGACAAAAAGACTGAGGAGCAAAGCACAAACTGGTATTCCTTTCCTTCTACAGACTAACACTTTGTATAATCTTAAAATTAAAATTCTCAGTTTATTGGATCCCAAATTAAAATTCTCAGAATTTATCCTAGAGATATGCTCACACAAAATGTTTGCACAAGGTTATTTATTACAGCATTATTTATATAATAGGAAAATTTTTAAAATTACCCTCAGTGAGGAATAGTTACAGAAATTCTGGTACTTCCATACAATGGAATATTTGGTAGTTTTTAAAAAAGGAGGGGGCAGCTCTCTACATAGTGATATTGAAAAATATCAAACATATATTAGGTGAAAAGGAATGTTGCAAAGTGTACAAATGGTATCTTTTTTGTGTAAAAAAGAAAAATTATATATATATATATATATATATATATATATATATATATATATATATATATTTGCCGCTAATTACATAACAAATTTCTGGAAGGATACACTACAAACTAAGAACAGTGGTTACCTATTGGAGAGAACAGTGTGGGAACGGACAGCTGGGAAATGAGGATGAGAAGGGGACCATACACTGCATAACTCTTTAATGTTAGTTTTAAAGGAAGCGAATAATTTATATATTAAGAAGGTAAATTTAAAAAAAATTAGTCTAAGAAAAATAGATATCAACAGCAAGGAGATTCAATTCCCGGAGCAGAATGGAACCCCCATTTCTAAAACTGACACTTAAAAACATGTAACATGAGCTAGATACATAAGCTTTCATGCCCATAATAAATACTAACTTGAAACCAGTCTCTCACAACTAAAAAAAACTGAGCTTTCTTTGCTCAAGAATGTTTTTTGAACAGAAGCTTATTAAGTTGCAAACATATAGTGTAGTTATCTTTAAAAACACAGTCATTGAGGGGAAAAATGGACTGAATTAGGCTAAAAAGAATCTGTAGAGCTGACCTGATGAGTGGTGTTGCCAATAAGGGGAATTACACTCAGTAGCAGATTCAGGAGACTAAGCAGGTGTCAAAGATGATCGAGTCTGTCTTGGGTGGAGGAGGGTAGACATCTTACAACATTTTGCTGGATATATGAAGTAGCCTTTTGGGAGGGGAAGGGCCAGAAGTATAGAATTACAAAATAAAAATGGAGGGAACCTCATGCAATTAATCTTTGTACCTTGGATGAATGTAAAAGAGAATAGGAAACATGAAAGATCTTTACAAAGCCCCAAATGGATTCCTAGGTAAAATTTTATGAATTAGCCTGTTTGGAAATTTTGGAAGACAGAATTTTCTAAACCATTCAGATACTGTCATTGTATTTAGATCAACAGTGCCTTAATGTTAGGAGGGAGAGTCTAGGAAAGCTTACTTACCAGTTGTAGGTAGTTAAGAATTTTTCCTGTTTGCTTATCTGATTTTGAGGAATACTCAGTACTCAGTACTAAGTAACTCATCAGTACTCCTGGATGAGCCCCTCCTCCTCTGAATCCTGAGAACTGCCTATCACCACTCCTGGAAGTGTGGCTCTAATCTTGACAGTCAATTAAAAAGGGTGCAGTAAGAGGCCATCCCCAGAGACAGGAACTAAGTAAGCTAAGAGGACAGGAGGTAGAAGCTATTAACAATGAACAAAAGAGTCAATGATTCTATTTAGGAAATAGCTAGTTATGTGGCAGTTCACCTTCCCAATTTCACTAACAAGTCTCTTAGTGTGGGCTGAACTTACTGTAACATATATTAGGACAGGGCTCCTTTCACTCCTTCCGGCTGGGGAGGAAAGACCAGTTACCCAGAAGGAAGACCGTTATGGAAAGGCAAGAATCTGGCATTTCTGTAGTCACTTCCTTACTATCATTATTATTTTCAGAATAATAACATAGGTGATAAAATTCCCAAATGTTGGGACTACTTCTCAAAAGACAAACAAAAAATCATTCTCCATAACTACACCAAAAATAAGCCCTTCAAGATACAAAGAATATACAGTAAAAGAGCATCCAAAACACCAGAGTGATTTTTTTTTTTTTAAAGACATATGGGAAAACGAATCTCTACAGCATTAGATTTCCACAGCCTAAAAGTTTCAGAGGGGGAAAATTTGATGATAATACACTTAATTTTCTGTAACCATGAAGGTATTTGAATATCCTGAATGGTACTGCTTTAAATAATTTCTTCTTTCCACTTTATTTCAGCATAGGTTGTCAAAGTACAAAAGGAATTTCCCCAATTGCTGTGTAAAATCCACTTAATTGCTACTACAAGGCAGCAATAAACAACATTCTGATTTCTGAAAGCTGCCACAGAAGACAAAGGGAAAGAAGCAAAACAGTTGTGGAGACTGAGCTCCCTCAGTCTTCTGGTGGAGAGGCTCTAATGTGGCACTCAAAATAACTTTGAATATTCATAATAAATCCCCTGGGCCATCACTCTGAAGAACATCTCAATGGTTATTGACTAAGAGGTAAAGAGATCAAGGTATCTTAAATGAATATGAGTAATTTTAACTTCTAAACAGGGAACAGAAGCTCTCTAGTTGAAGAGAAGAACTCATGGGGCCTTTATCCCAACACAAAGGGACCCTAGATCAGCTATTACATCAGAATTACAGGTTTAAAATGTGACTCAGTTAACTACCTAAGTTAACTAATTATGAAGAAAATTTCTATTTTGAGTTTCATTTTCATTTTTCAGTGTTTAGTGAGATACCTAACAAATGCATTTCGTTTGAATGCCAACAAGACTCAGAAATAGCTGAGGGATGGAAAGGGATTTAACTCACATTCTGTGAAAGTCGGTAAGCATGTTAATCATCTTTTCCCAGAATGTTTTATGTCTTTCCATTCTAATATCAGAAATAAGGCAAGTTAATCTATTTCTCTTGTACATGTAACATATGCATTCAAAGATATATTTGCAGCTAATTTGCAAATATAATTTGTTAAACCACACATAGTAAATGTAATTGTGTTATAATTTGGGTTGGCTATTAGTTTGGTTAACACAGAATATGTACTAGGGTTAAATTCACAACATCGAAAAACCCCAGATTTGTACAACTTGACTTGTGAGCTATTTATTATTTAAAAAGAAGAATTTTGTTTGAAAAGACATCCATTGAGGGTGTCTGGAATCCCAATTCAAGAATTAGATTGTTATTAACTACAGATTTGCAAGTATCTATAAATGGATCTGAAGTTCCAGGGAGCTAGCCATAACCAGAACACTTACTATACCAGAAATACCATGGGTAGGGTGAAATCTTGGTAGACTGCAATGAAGATTGGCCTAGAAATTGATCAGACTCCCTTCCAATATTTTACTTCCTACCCTTGATAAGGGACAAACTGGCTATGGCAAGCTAAATGTTAAGTAACATTAACCAGACAAGTGAATGATAACTATATTTTAAGATCAAGTGGTACATACAGAGAAAGTCTAAGCATCTATTTGAAATAAGCTGAATTATTTAAAACCATATTATCTACTACATGAATTATTACATGGATCTTTCAATTATCTGAGAAGACTAAAAAACACAAACAACAGCAACCGATCCAGTGATTTTTGAATAGGGAGACAAAAACACCCAAAGGCTAGAACATAGTAAGCCCTCTAAGAGAAACTAAAATTCAGGTCTCACATTTAAGGGGACAGCCTTACACCCTTGGAAATGGAAGAATTAGGAGAGTCCTCTCACCTTATTTAGTAATAATGTTGATGGAGTTAAAGGAAGGGATCATGGACCTATTCTCTCAAACTAGCACAATCAATTCTGGAAGAAATCTGGAAACTGTTGGGAATTACTAACACAAGTCTTAAAATTAATAAAATAATAGTGGTAACAAACACCGTACACCAGGCACTATAGTTAGCACATTACATTTTGACTCTTAATCTTCACAACTATCCCAGGAGGTAGAACTATTGCCACCATTTTACAGATGAGGAAATTCAGTCAGATAGGTTAACTGACTTTTCCAAGAAATTGGAAGTGTTGTATCTACACAGTGCTAAAACTCTTTAGTTTTCTAATCAACTGGGGTAAAATCTGTCCTAAGTTTTTAACTTTTTATCACTAAGGAGCCCATATAGGATGATGCTTCTTATATACTAACACAACTTTCCTTAAATTGGTAGAAAACAAAGGCAATAGAAGAGGCAGTTTAAACGCTAATAAATTAACTGGAAACAAAATACAATGAACAACTCTTTCTTAAGCTTATTTTCCCCTTGAACTTTGAAGAAAGAAAAGAAAACCCCACAAAGAAACATATGACAGTCTCATTTCAATGGTCAAATCAGTTAAAGCAACAAATATTAAAAGCAAATCTGTGCAAGTGAGCAACTGATAAAAAAATGTATTCCCAAAATATTTTTCAGGATGTTAAAATTAAAATGCATTAGTTTCTAGAAACATTTTAATAGGAAAGGCTCTATAAATATAGGTACTTTGTTATCATAAAGAACAAGGTGAAAGTAATATAGCCAATATTCTGACTACTTTCACTAAGAACACTGGGAAAGAAGACCTTTGGTGAGTGTAACTAATGATAATCATAAATGAGCCATCAAAAATTATAAATCTAGACAACTGTGGTGAGTATAAAGTTTCAGATCTTTGAATAAAGTACCAGAAGACAGGTTATGGGTAGAGGGGTGCTAAAAAATGACACATTCTGAACTATGCACATTATTCTACCCTAGGAAGCACTCCCACAAATAGTTATGCAAATACATTATAAATTCAAATGAAAATGGCTTTTGTTTTGCTTCCAAATCATGCCTAAAGTATTTCTCAGTATTTTCCAAAGTCTAAACTTATTTTGAAAAAAAAAAAAAAAAAAGATGTAGACTATTCCTCCCTATTAATCCGTCCCCAAAGACGTCACTACTACCACTGAATAAATGGATTTACAATGCTGCAAGATACCTTTCAGAAAAGAACTCTGCTACCAGACTTACTATTTCTATCACATTACTGAAACATTTTTGGGCACAGGGATTCAATATAAGAAACCTAATGCAGCCTTGTATTGCTAGAATGATCTGTAGGTGTCCATATGAACAGTTCTGCAATATTTCCTGAACGCAAAATAAATGGAATTTAAGCTCTATTTTTCTTGTGAATAAACCTCTCATACAGTGTGAAGGATTCTTGGCTATTTTACTGGAAAATCGTTTTCTAATAAATCTTTTTGAACTTTTAGAAGTCATAAGGTCAAAATTATAATTCTAATATGAGAGGAAAAGGAGATATTATTCACTCAGCATTAACTAAGGAGATATGTATTTATTAAAAACAAACCAAACCTGAAAAAGGAGGGTATTCAAAAGATGGCTAAAGTAACATGAAAAGCAAAGGATACTTAGTTTTAAAAGCACAACTAAAAGAAGAAAACAATAAAGGATACAAATAGGAATGAAAATAGCTTCAAGCATTAATTTTCTAAAACATCAAGATCATTGAAAACAGAAGCAGAAGTGGTACTAGATTGCTTAAAGAATATATTCTAAAGGAGTTAAGAGAATACACAGAAACTCTCCTATTACTATTAAGAGTCCTCTCAACTTACTTATCTAAAGGGAAACTCTGCTTGTGTTATTGTTTTCAAAATATAAATATAAAAAAAATCTAGTTAATGGTGGAAAGGTATTTGTTTTAAAAATATTACATAGAGCAAAAACTATATTAGGTATAGTAGGTAAGTGAGAATTTTTTTAGCATCAAATCACCAGAAATATTATTTTCAAAAAATTTTAATAGGGTGGATTTTTATTGCCCTATATATATTAAAATTATTTTCTATTAACCTGTTTGTCTGTGAAATACCACCAGAAGACTTTTTATTTTTTACATTTCAATTACTCTGTGCATGACAAAGGTGCTGTCTTTATTGAGTTCACGCCACTGTTCATTGGACAGCATGAATATTCTAGCAGTTACCGTGAAGTTCCAGAACCAAGGTCCCAGGGTTCCTGTGAGAAGCTGGCATATTATAATTATGATCTGGGACTCTGTAACATCGAATCTATGCATAAGGAAACAAACATTTCAAAATAACTTTACTCAGAGCTTTTGCCAAAAAGCCTTACAGGTAGCAAAAACAGATTTAGAAGGTAGCATTCCCCGTATAACAATATCTAAAGATTCAATGATACAATTTATACAGTACTATTACTATCCTTATACAAACATGTATATTTCTTATCCAAACCAGATAGTAGAGAAGTTTAAAAATTCTAACTGTAACAAACTGAATAAATGACTTGTTAATAGGGCTGGTAACAGTAGAACTAAAAACACAATCAACTCTTAATTACCTAAGTAGTGAATACTACTTGCCAGATAATCACATTATCTTTAACATAGGTCCTGTCAGTGCCAGAACCTACCCAACTTCCCTGGAGAGGAATGTTTTCAGAAGCCCCAGCGCACAGTCATCTATATGTTTGAAGAACCACTAATCTCTCCCCTTCAATGCCCCACATCTCATCATACTCCTACCTCTGCTAATCTCAGTAGAATTAGCACATATATGTGGAAAGGGCAAGGGGAAACTGTGACTACTTTGGATACAATTAGAACCCAATCAAACTGGTCAACTCCTTGTCCTGTTTCCTAGTAATCTCTAGTCCAGAATTTTACCCTTTTTCCTCTTTCTCCTCCCTTAATTCCAACCACCATTATAACTCTCTACTATATCAGATTAGTTTATTAGTGGTAAAAATAAGTAAAACATCCAACTCAATCACGAATGAAGTTTTGGAACACAGATGGTGACAGAAAAAGACTAGTGGTATGGAACAGGCTTCAAATCAAAATCATGTAGTCAAAATTAAGAGCTGAGGAATGCTAAAGGAGATAGAAACTGGTCTACGATTTTACCTGATGATCCTAGAGTCCAAACTGCAATCTAGGCTTTACGTTAATATAAATAGGGGTTTTAAGATATGTTCTATAACAATTTAATAAAATTAAATTCAGTTCTGGGACTGAATCATTACCAACAGCAACAACAACAACAAAATACAACAGGGAAATTAAAAACTGAAAGGAAAATCTCTGATATTTCTCAGTTGATGTGATAAATCTTAAACTTTTAAAGACACAAATATCCTATATAGGCATTCAAAAGGAAGTTTCCTAATCCTTAATCTACAAAAAGTGGATTATACATTAACAGTTTGGGTTATAACAGTAACAGTTTTTAATTACTAGGACATCTGCAAATTTTTATTCTTTAGAAGTTTCTTGGGAAAGAAATGTACTGGATTTATCAGACTACCAGTAGAATATAGCCTATTGACTTTTCTCATTTAACTAGAAAAGAAAAACTCAGAAGTTATCTACTTACATAGAAAAAAATGTGGTAGCAGAGTTATTAGCTAATGTAAATGTGAAACATTAGAAGCATGAACTGAAAAATGTAAAAAAAATCTCTGCATGTTATAAGTAATAAGTACATTGGAAACAACATCTGTGAAATTAATAGACTCACAGAAGGAAACTTAGACACCATCAAATCCAAAACTCTGATTTACAATTTAGGAAATGAAAGTTACAGGCCTTGCCCAAGCTGATATACAGACAATAACACTTGAGGCAAGATACACTTATCTAGTTCATTATAATTTTTTTGTCTTGTGAAAAGAGTATCTTCCCCACTCCCCAATGCTCCCCTCGCAAATGATAATTTAAGTAAGAATTTACTTTTCACAGTGTGGAGAATTTTTTTAAGTCCAGTATTTTGCATAAACAATTTTATTAGAGATTGTTTAGAGTTTCTAAGTATTTAATTTATAAAAATGATTCCAAATATATATGTAGAAATTATTGATTTTAAAATATCTAGATATACAGGGTTTAAGCCTTAAGAGAGGAAACGTGATCTCTTGCATTTAATATAATCCATAAACATTTTAAGAAATATTTTACAAATATTTATAAATGAGCTTCAACTCATAATTCTTATCCTCTTCCACCCACCCGTTCTTTCTGTGAAGTTCTAGCCTCTGAGCCCACGTCCCTCTCCAGTCTTTCAAATCCAGGCCAGCAAAAATCCTAACAGGTTCAGCTGGACCTAGAAGGGTCCCAACGAGTTCTTGTCTCTGTCAGATCTCTACTAGCTCAGTCCAGAAGGACTGTGAGGACAGGGGTCTGTCTAGATGTGAAAGGTACTAATATTCTCTGTAAAAGGCAGTTTTCAGCTGTGATCAGAGCAAAGTGCTGGAAGATTTAGTTCATAATTTCAGGGATAATGTATCCAAATCACATTGGCTTTCTCATAATATCTGACTTTGAAAGGAAATTACTTACAGATTAATTAAACTATGGCCTATTTCTGGTCGAGATACTATGAGCAAACTTAATAGCAACTAAAAATGATGACATTAGGAGACTAAGAAAAACAAAAATCTCTTATTTGGCAAATATGGTATGTGGTTATTAAACACACAACAACCTAAATTGGTTATATATATAAAAAAGAAATCCTTGCGATCTTTTTCAATTGTGTGTAAACATCGAAACAAAACAAAAATAAAAATAAAATACAATTCCTAAGGTGCATAAAGCTGCTTTCACTTTTCTCCAAAAAAGGAGTAAGAAAAAACAAGGGATTAAAAAAAAAAACTTTAGGGACGCCTGGGTGGCTCAGTTTGTTGGGCAGCTGCCTTCGGCTCAGGTCATGATCCCGGAGTCCTGGGATCGAGTTCCGCATCGGGCTCCTTGCTCAGCAGGGAGCCTGCTCCTCTCTCTGCCTCTGCCTGCCTCTCTGCCTGCTTGTATTCTCTCTCTGTTAAATAAATGAATAAAATCTTTAAAAAAAAAAAAAAAAAACTTTAGTCAATTCCATTTCAGAGTTTATCTTATTTTCTAATTAAACAAAATAAAATTTGGACTTTCTCCTCCATACATATAAACTTCACTTCAATATTTAGCCTATTATATACCTGCCTATTCTCTCTGCTCTTGAAAAGAATGTGAAATCTAAAATGGTATTTTAAAAAATTCTTACTCTATTCTATTATTCCATATGCCATTACACTGGTATTTTGATAACTATCTCCTTAAATGTATGCACTCACAGCACATTTCTATGACTGTTGAGAACTGCTTTTACTTTAAAAAAGAAATAGTGCAGCCTTAATATGAATACAGGATTTCAGAAAATTGTATTCAAATTTTCCAAATGAAAACCAATTCCTTGTAATAATAATATGTAATTTACATTGAGATATTAAATTCAAACTGGCCCCAATTTTCATCACAAAGAAGCACTAGAGTCTCAGGGGGAGAGTGTCCTCCCATCTAGCCCCTCTGCCTGTTACCCAAAACTCTGGTCCTACATTTTCAACAATCTAGCTCCATATATCCATCTCTCTCTTTTTTCCCCAAATATCTTCACTCTCTTCTCCAGTCAATTTCTTCTGTGTAAATACAAAACCCTCTCCATCCTCTGAGCTTATGTTCTATCTTCTAACAAATGCCTTGCTCCTTCCCATCATCACAGCCACACATTTGGTAAGTCACCTGTATTAACTTGTGCTTATTTATTCCCTTCACTTGTCATCCCCTACAATCTGGCTTCTACCCTACTGCTACAGAGAAATGCCTCTGGATGGCCTCACACTGCCAAATTCAGTGTACAATTTTCTGTCCCCATTCTGAGTCTTGGCAACATTTAGCGTTGTTCTCTTTTGAAATCTTTGGCTTTTCATTCTGGTATGCCTCCTCCTCTGACTGTTCAATAATTTTCATAGGCTTCTTTCTAGGCTTGCTTTCTAAGTTTTCTAAGCTATTTTCATTCTATTTGGATCTAAAATCCCTCAAATACATGTTCTAAGTGGAACTCTCCCTTTCAAATCTTCTGCCTGTAGTACCTTTCTCCACCTTCCATCCAACCACCCATGGAGGGGAACTGGGAGTTACTTCAGTCCCTGCTTGCTCATTCATTCCCCATATGCAGATAGCAACGAGGTCCTACAGTGTCTCCCTCTTAAACCTCTCTCCAACCTGTGACTTACTCTGACTGCGCTGTCATTGCACAAGCTCAGGCATCAGCATTCCTCACATTAATGACGCTGATGACTCTAAGGCTCTCCTTACCGCTGTCACACTCCAATTCACCCTCTGAATACTGCCAGCCTGCTCTTTCCAAACTGTCCTTTTGTCATTTCCCTGGTTTAGGTCCTACAAAGGCTCCCCACAGATCCAGAACAAAAGCCCATATTACTTGGTAGGACACAGAAGTCCTTGATTCTTTGGATCTTCTCCAGCTTTATCCCCTGCCACTACCCTACAAGCATCTTATGATTTGACTGCTGTTAAGAAAGAACTGCTCATAGTTCTTCAAGTAAATATTTAATTAAAGGAATACACCATAAGGGACATTCCAAGACTGGCAAATAGAAAGCTGTGATACCAAATCGCTCCTAAAAGCACTATTTACTCTCCCACTACTTCCATGGTTCCCTCGTTCTCCTTCCTTCAGTTCCCATACCACATGGTTGCTGCTGCTTTACTTGAAAGGGAAAAATAATTAATCATCTTTCTGATAATCAGAATTTCCAAGCTGATGATTATTAAGCTTTCAAAATAAGGGCTTGAAAATTAACTATGAGATAATAACCACTGAAATAAACTACATCAAATCCAGGTATTATAAATTCTGCTATTTTGAAAACAGTAACATCTCTGAAAACTAAACTGAATTAGGGTGAACCAAGTGATCTTAGAAGTCTAATATACTTTGTGGTTTCACCAATGCAAAGAAATGCTATGGAAACATTGAGGTAAAGGCTATAAAAACAACATTGAGAAAAAACATCTGCACATAGTAATTTCAATTACTGCTTTTTTCTATCAGAAATCCATATTTTCTGAGCACTGATCATTTTATAAACTGCTGAAGAATGCAGAGGCATACACAATTTTCAATTGGACACACTTGTCCGCTATTGTCACTTAAGGGTATTACCTTAAGATGGGCCTCAAAAATGTTTTCTAAACCTTCAGGACATACCTTTTAGTTAATACCCAAAATATTAATAATTATTGTTACTATAGTAAGTTAAGAACATCTTAAGTTCTATTTAAATAAGTTTAACAAAAATCATTTGAACTAAACTTGTGAGGAACAGTTGAATTTCTGTGCATTCTAGTTCCTACAAGACCTAGAAAACTAAGTTTATGTGAGATCTAAAATTTAAATATCCATTAATGATTCATCTTAAAGAGATTAGGTTAAGATGTTCTATCATTTGCAATCAGAGATTTTTATTTGGATATTTCATGAAGTACTCAGTTTTTTCTCAAGTTCTTTGTCTTTTAATCCTACATCAAGAGAAAAATAAGACTAACTTAAGCAGTGTAAACAGGATCTGTGATACTTAATTAAACACTGGTTGATGAATTCCATCCTTCACCTCATTCCAAGACTAGTTTACTCATTAATATTTACAGAAAAGTAATGATCACCAGGTAGGAACCATTCATTTTGGAGCTTGAAGGAGTTTGAATTACATTTTTTAAATTCTTGGGCATTTTGTTGGTGATAGTAATCTACATGGTAGGTCATGTCAGCTGAATTATCAAGAGCTTAGATTTTTACAGAGTCATAAAGAATATGAAAAGAATAAAATTTAGTTAAACTATGATATCTAGAGATGAGAGTTGCTCTTTGCTCTCATAAACTATCTTATTTTTTCCTGAAAATGCATTTTCATATGTCAAAATAAAACAAGGAGTAATGGTGAATAATAGGAAAAATACAGTGAATTTATCTGAAGGAAAAACAAGTGGGTATGAGTGAAGAGGGACTCCTGCTTTTACTATTATTTAAAAAATATCGGTTGGGAGGTTCTAATAGTTCCTTTTAAGCAGTATGATAGAACAACAGACCACTAGGCAGCTATAATAATGAATTTTAAATTTCTTTTACTTGTTAAGCTAATTTAGTGCTTTGATCAGTTCCTAAAATTGAAATTCCTAAAAGCAACATTTGCCACATCTGAAAGAGGAAACAAACAAAAAATCACCATTAAGTGTTACTTACATTCCAAATCGCAATGTTCCAGAAACATATGTCTGCCAGTGTGCACAATAGAACATGAATGTCCCAGCAAAACAACAAAAAAACATCCAGTCAGGGTTTGTCCCCAGCTGCACTGCGATACAAGTTCCAAGAACCACGAAAACTGCAAGAGAAAGATCACAATAAAAACTGAATAATGTGAAAAATCGACATTAACTGAGCTGGGAATAATTTTAGATGAGGCAAAATGAATTCATGCTATGAATGTACAATCTTCTCCCAGTTATCCAAGGTACCAGAAAAGCAGAATGTAATCTTTTACCCCATAATTTCAATTTTTTCTTTCACTATACCACATAGTAGAACCAAAGGTCTCAAAAGCAACTAAAATACTTGAGCATTTTTGGAGTATTCTCCAAACTCAGTAATAGTGATACTAATGAACAGTAAAAATTTATAGAGCAGGGTTAAAAAAACAAAAACAAAACAAAAACCACCCCCTGTGCCTGTTTCCTCATTTATAACACGATGATAAAAACCTGATAAAATATATCAGTATTATAAAGGATTTCAAACACAGCCTGAAACATAGTAAACACTATGACTGTCGGGGGGAAAAAAACAACAAAACTAAAGGCCTACATAATTAACAAAAGGACTGACTTTTTTTAGATTCATAGCTACTCTAAGTCTACAACTTAATTTAAATGTCCACAGAATATTTAAATTTAAATGTCTACAACTTAATTTAAATGTCCACAGAATATTTAAATATAAAGACCACCAATTTCCTAGTCTTCCACTATTGTACTCATCTATAATTTATGAGATTTTTTTATGATGACAATTATGCCCTAAGATTTTAAAAACAAGAGGTGCCGAAAGAATAATATTTAAAAATAACTTCAGTAGAAATTAACATAATTTTTAAATTTCCCCACACAGCCAATAATGAACAAACAGTAACTGTATTTATAGTCTTTTGAAAACATTAAAACTAGATATAAATCACTTATTCTGAGAACTATCAAAACACCATAAACCTCTTATTTATTCCAATATTTTTTACATTAATTTTATCACTATTAATCATTAACATTAAAAAATCAACAATACCTGTTGATAGTGAATCACAACCATGATCAAAAAGTTCTCCCAGAGGAGAACTACTGTTGGTTCTTCTTGCCTGTTTTCCATCTATAGCGTCCAAAGACTGGTAAATGAAAAGGCCACATGCACAAGCAATATATGCCCACAGAGGAGCCTGTGAAACAACAAAAAAAAAATCAGAAACACAAGAGTTACAAAGACATTCATTAGTATGTTTTGCTGATATATATTTACTCGCAGACATTTTATCTTTATTCTCCAGAGAAGTACTACTGGTTGGAAGCTATGGGAGAGAATCCAAGGGCTATGTAATGAGAAACTTTTTGGGATGATCGGAATTATAAAAGAATCAAATTCCTTGCTTTGTAGAGGTGCTCAAGCAGATGCTGGATAACTACTACGGAAGGTTATATAAGAGATCAGACTAGGTAAACTCCATAACATTTCCTACTAACATTTAGACTCTAAGAGTCAATTAAAAAATAATCTAATATAGTTCTTCCCAAATTGTATCTTTCAAGATGTTTACAGATCTTATGTAAAGAAAATGAATTCCATGCTAAACTCACATGGGAAACACTGGATTAAACCATGTTAAGCAGACTTCTCTACTATAGGATTTCTTCAAGCCCTTAATTTTGCTAATATATGCTATGAATATTCAAGAGGGGGAACCCAACATGCTACCATTTTTCAAATTTATTTGAGCATGTCATCTATTTTTCAACACACCTCTTCAAAGTTCCATGGAATGACACTAGGGAAATGATGATCTAGTACACGGAGTGCTTAGAACATTATTTTTCAAATATTGTTGGACACATTTTCAAGGAAGAATTTCTCTTTTCTCAGACAGAAATTGAACCACTAATACTGGATTTAAATGTTGTGTTTCAAAAGGAGAACCTTCTATTTGATGTGTTCTCTTTAAGAATGTAGAAGTGTTTTATATCCATTTTTATATCTTTTACTTTTATATCTATTTTATATCTTTTCACTATTTTCCTGTGTCCAAGCCAGGAAAAAATTTCTATAATCACAAGGTATTTTCTCAGGTATTGGCTATCAAGTTAAGCTGAGTGTTAAATATTCACAGTAGCATATTAAAACCACTCAGAGCTGCAAATAATATTTATGTTCTGCACTGCAAAGAGGTTTCTCTCTAAATCCTTTTTAGTTCTCAGTATTAAAGGTAAGGATATTCTCTTAAACATTTTTTTAACGTCTCATATCTTTTAGAGATATGAGTTGCATATCTTAGAACGCTAAAGCTGTCAAAAGGACCACAGCATAAACCAGAGTTACAAACCCTGAAAGCAATCACTGTGATTGTGTAATCATACTTTATGTGCAAGCTCATTGGACTGATGAATCTCAAGTGACTAAGAACCCCACCTTCCAGACTTTGACTCTACTGCTCCTTGCTCCTAAAGGAATCTAGTAACTCTCTAGAGCTGCTCCGTCCTACACAGTAGCCATTAGCCATTTCAGTTTAGATTATTAGATATATGTGGGTTAGTTATTTTAGTTTAGATTCACTCAAATTAAATAAAACTAAAGACTCAGTTCCTCAGCTACACTAGGCACATTTCAAGCGCTCAACAGCCAGATGTGGCTCTGCCTATCATACCGGACCACACAGACACAGAACATAACCATCAGCACTGAAATTTCTATTGGGCAGTACTGTTTAACAGGACTAGAAAGCTAGGGACTTCTTGGGGTCTAAACTTTCGATTTTAATGGGGGCAAAGTGTTAGTCTGAAATAGAGACAACTTAAACTATCAGTATCGACACAATCCTAGTGAAATGACAAAACAGTAATTACATATATATAAGAGAAAGCCAAGTCTTGTGGTCTTCGGATCATTCTTTCCTCCTGTGAATCTGTAGGATGCTAAAACCAATATTTATATATCCCTTCCTTGTTCCCATTCTTTCACAACTTGGAAGTGTTTCAGGAAGTAAGCTTTGTCAGGGTGCCTGGGTGGCTCAGTTGGTTAAGTGTCTGCCTTTGGCTTAGGTCATGATCCCAGAGTCCTGGGATGGAGCCCTGCATTGGGCTCTTCTGCTCAGTGGAAGCCTACTTCTCCCTCTCCCTCTGCATACTGCTCTGCCTACCTGTGCTCGGGCTCTCAATCTCAATCTCAATCTCTCTCTCTCTCTCTCTCTCTGTCAAATAAATAAGCAAAATCTTAAAAAAAAAAAAAAAAAGGAACAAAACTTTCTCATTCAGGAATAAGCCTGGTCTCAGCTGGTTTAAGAACCTGAGAGATACACTGAATCAATAAAGGAACACATTTATCATTCAGAAAACCATCACACCCTGATAGGTGGGTGGAGAACAATCAGCATAGGAAAATAATCTTATCACAATCAGGCAATGAACTGACTTGCAAAATCTTGCAGAGATGTTTTCATATGAGTCAACTCAGGTGAAAAAATTCTAAGAAATATGGTTTTAGGGAGCTTATGAAACAGAATTGTGGGGTTTACATACATACAAATGTGTACATATGCTGATTCAATAGTGTTTTCTTTTTTTTCTAGGAGGACATATCAAAAACCTGTTTACATTATGTACAAAAAGAGGAATTAGAGGTAAGAGTGGGAGGAAAAGTCAGGTAAAAAAGATTTTACTTTTTTTTATACCGTTCTGTTTGAATTTTTCCAACTATGTAATGTTTCCCCTTTCTTTTTCAATGTCAATAGGAATTAACTAGGCAATAAGATTATGGGCAATGGGCCACTTTAATTTTCTTTCCAATCTTCTATATTAAAAAAAAACACTAAGAAATTTCTTAGCAAGTTAGATCAAAAACATTAAATTTAGCAACATAAAACAAAAACAAATGAATGTTAAAACAAAAAACTCCATATGATCATATTCTAAAGAGTTATATTTAAACCTGATGGGAGCTCTTATTGGTAATCGCACATAGCTCAATTCTAGTTTTCCTGTGTATAAAATAGCTAACACCAATTTCTTTTAACTTATGCAGCAAAGGTAAGTAAAGCATATGTAACATATAACTAGCTATGAGATAAATTCCAAATTAACTTATGAAACTAAGACCAAAGCTATTAGCTGATGAGATTTAAATACTTAGTCTCAGAAACAGATCATGAGGATATTTTGGTATCCATATAAAAAGGGCTAAGTCTACATTTCAACCTTAGAAATGTGAAAAATAAGGGCTGATTTTCCTTTCTTATCTACTGTAAAGTTATTTTCTAACAAGAATGGCAAACTCCGCCAAAACCATTACAATAGTGACATTCTTTTCTACTGGAAAGACTGGAAAAAAAATCAGTAACATAAAAAATGTATGGAAACTTCACAATACCTGGAGACATGAAATTTAATGTTCACCCACTAGGACAAGGCCCAAAGGAATTAGAACTAAGATCAATTGAGAATGTCTCTGGGTAATAAATTTATGGAACTCTTTGACTCCAAAACAGTGATTTAAAAAAAATAAAAAATTCAATAAGGACTTACATAATTTATGATTACATATATATGTATTATCAGAGGAAATCAGGAATAAGAGGAAAGTTGCAGGGAAGAACATGTTACATACTTAATGCTTTTGACCAATGAAATAATAACCACTTATTGAGCATTATATGTTAGACAATCTAAATGGATACTTTTATTTCTTTTAATACTACAAAATAAAATTTCAAAGGATAAACTGTGGCTTAGAGAATTTACATAATTTACTGAAGATCACAAAGATAATAAGAACATATCATGGAAGACAGCTATGACCTATTTTAATGCACTGTGATCTAAAGCCTAACCAGGATTTCTGCTGTGCAGCTATAAATGCATCCAGGCATAGCCTTTGTGGGACACTACCTTCCCTAGCAGAGCATGAAACAGTGGCTCATTCATGTTCTACCTTGATTATTTCTAGCAGCAATTCTGAAAAGTTCTCTGTGATTAGAATAGTTCCCATTCTGGAAGTTTCTTCAAAGATTTAAACTAATTTGAGGATTACTCCAAAAATTCCAAATCAGTTAAGCACAGAAGCTAAAGTATTATAGGGAACATGGTACCTGGTATACTCTGGGGTATTCAATAATTGACTATTAGTGGCTGGGCTACCTTTGAAATTGCCCTCAGTCCCTGATCCCCATCATGGAACTAGCTTAGGATTGTGGGAGGACTTCCTTTAGAATCAACACACCTTCCTGTTGTTCTGCTGTATCTCTAAGGATGTGTGAGATCTGGACCAAGTTCCTCTGAAGGGGCTATCAGGTCCTCAAATAAGCCACAGTTAAAAGAGTCCAAAGGACATGTGATAAAGAATTCCAGGACACATTTAGAAAATCGTACTGGTTTTAGTTTTTTAAGTTTCCTGATTGTTATAAAGGAAGATAGTTAAGAAAATAATAAAAATCAGAAATATATTCATACAATCGGTATGGACAGGATTTGTATAGTAAAAGAGGAATTAAAATAAAAGTATTCAAGGGTGAGGAAGAAATGAACATCTGGAAGAAGATTGCCCCCCCCCCCCCCC
>CM052798.1:84070404-84081280 GCA_028533885.1 Nasua narica | reverse complement strand
AAGGACTATTGTGACCACGATGATTTCTTATGGTTCAGAGTCACCTCTGACACCTATAGTTGAGGATCACCTTCTATCTTCTTGTTTACCTGGGACTGATCACTCGGATTAATACAAGCACAATAAATGTTTCTGATTCTCTTCCATTTACCTCACCATTTAGTTCCCTTTTTATCAAGGAAATTTTAAAACCAAAGAGATAAACATCAATATACTTGTTCTGATGAACAGCTCTAGTTTCAGTTTTGGTTTTAAGTAATGGGTACAGAGGGTAAAAGAGAGAACAGCAGTAGAGACTTGTACTTAAGAAGGCCCAGGAAGAAAGTCTTTGTCAGCAATAACTACTTCCCTTCTTAACAGCAGCCATTGCATAATACAGAGTAGAAATGCATTCTACCGACCTTTTCTTACATGTCTTTTGCTTTGTTAGTATAATAGAGAGATACCTGAGGTCTATCGTTCACATATATTTACAGGAAGAGAAAAGGGATATTTAAACAATTCTTATAGGAATGGAGAGGAAATCACTTTTGATAAAACTGATTTACAGCTGTGCCATCTCACTACTTTTTCTCTCTAATCGTTTTAAACTTTGCTAAGATTTCATTCAGCTATTAAATTTTTAAAAAATTCATTTTTAAAAACTTTTTTATATTTAGATTTACTGATTTTAAAAGGACTATCTTAACATGTTAATCCCTGATAACATTATTTTACCTACTAGAATCAGACTGCACCTTTTGCTTCTGGTTTTCATAAACAGAGGGTATAAAGTAGACTGTAGTTATAACCTTTATTAATAGTATGTGTGATACAATATTTTAGAACAGTTGATAAACAGTTGTCAGATCATCTGATCTTTAGCTAAAATGACCTAAAAATCCCAATTAGACTTTTGGGTATATAACAAATGCTCAAATCTGTTAAGAAATTCATCTTACCTGCTCTGTAGCTGTGGGACAGTAGAAGACTAATAAAACAGTGGTACAGATGTTTATTGACAATCCAATGATGGTGATGAGATTTGGGGCAATCCAGGAGGGAACTCTTCCAACTAGCCATTCCCAATACCCCTGCATTAAGGGCTCAAGCAGGGACCGTCCAGCACTCTGATATCTGTGTTCTTCTAGCCGCTTTAGTTGGTGTCTTGACAATGGTGGTGTAGGTAACTGAAACAATTTATTTAATACACACCCTGGAGTACTCATATGCCCGAAGCCCACAGGGGACTCCGGGTGAGAATCTCCACATCGTTTCCTCGTTGACCGATGCCCACTCATGGATCTTGGCTGTCCTTTATTTGAAGAGAATAATTTATCTTGTTTCACCACTTTTTGTGGCTGGTCTTTACCTGAAAAAGAGAAAAAGACACATCTGTCAGCCATTATTTATATCGTCAGTAAATTGAAAAGGAAAAAAAAAAACAAACTGGTAACAGTAATGCATATCAAACAGATCAGAACACCAGGGATCTGTTAGTAGTTCTTGTTCTGATTAATGGGGTAAGCCAACAGAAGTCATATAACTTCACCCTCAGGTGAAAAATATTAAGGGATTTTAATAGTAATATGCTTCTTGATACCTTACAGCTTATCTGACTTCAAAACTCTTGCCTTTTTTTTTCTTATCTCACACTGATTTCAGTAATATAATGGAACAAATCTTAGAAATGACCTAATCATTTCATACACATGGACCCTGAGGTCCAAAGGCATACCCAAAGATAGTTAGCAAATTAGTATTAATATCAGACTTGATAGTAACTTGAATAATATGGGTCTTAAATCAGATTTTAATGTTAATAGCTAACATTGGGGACTTACTACAAACTAACACTTCAAGCATGTTTCACTTTTTTTTTTAAAGATTTTATTTATTTGACAGTGAGAGGCACAGAGAGAAAGGGAACACAAGGAGGGGGAGTGGGAGATGGAGAAGTAGGCTTTCCGCTGAGCAGGGAGCCCAATGTGGGGCTCGATCCCAGGACCCTGGGATCACGACTTGAGCTGAAGGCAGACGTTTAACCAAGGGAGCAACCCAGGCGCCCCATATTTCACATTTTAACTCATTTAATCCTCACAACAACTCTAGAAGGTAAGGATTATCAATTATCCCCATTTTTAGGGAAAACAAAACTAAGGCACGGGGCTAACTTGTCCAAGTTCATACAGTTGGTAAGTGAGGTTCACACAAACACAGGGTTTCTGTCTAACCTAAATTGAAAGACAAACCTTATTAGTGGAAAGGGATATTGATGACATTTCAGGCAGGGGTGAAGAGCAAAAAAAAAAAAAAACCCTAACCAAAAGAAGACAGAATATATGTATTAGCAGAGTGACCTGATGAACTGAGGGAGTAAGAAAAAAGTGTTAAGTGTATTATTAAGTGATGACTATTCATAAAGGATCTTGAGTTTAAGCCTTGAAGTACTTACACTTGACTTACAAAAAGATTAAAGATAACATAATTATTATAAATTATTAAGCAACATAAGAAAATGACGAGACTATTTTCAAGATTAAAGGGTAGTTGTATATATCCATCAGCTTGCATGCAAAATGTACTAAGAATACTCAAAAATTAGTATGGTGACTTCAAACGTTTGAAGTGGTGAGCACCTAGAAGAGGGTGGTGAAAATGGAAATGTGAAAGACAATCAAATCTATAAGTAATTTCTGTCTATAATGAGAATCAAGGGAAAGCACTTAGGAATTAGATATGAAAGGTGAAGGAGCAGAAGAAAAGACAAATCAAAAGAGACTAAAAAAGGGAAGTAAGGAAAGAAAATCAGTTATTTTGGCTTGGAGGGTGATGGAAAGGGATCTGGGGATAGAGATTAGAAAGACATAAAAGTAATTTTTAAGTAGGTATGTTTTAGACAAGATCAAACACCTGGAGTTTAAGCAAGAGATGAAAATTTCAAGTTATCAACTCTGGATGCTAAAGTCTAGTTTTTTGTTTGTTTTTGTTTTGGAAGAAAAGTTCTTAAAGGGATTAAGTAGGAAGAAAAAAGGAAAATAATAACTTGCAGGAAACTCAGTTACAGAGCAGAAGAAAGTGAAGCCATAAGAGGATTGGGGGGAGGGGAAGAAATCATCTCAATTGAACTGAAAGGGTAGTGGTATCATACCAAGAGAGGTGTACTTCGATCTTCTGTTAGAAACCTATCCAGAATACAATATGAAATTCCCAGAAATGTTCCACTATGGGAATACAAAACGTGATAGAGGAAGTAGGACATTTCAACAATGGACCCGGTATGTTCAAGACTACTATTCCCATACATATCAAGTTCCAAAGTTTCAATGTTACCAAGGATCTAGAGTGACAACCAAAATCTCAATCATGTGTCTCAATAATTGGTTCAGAAAATAGTTTTGTAATTACCAACCACCTTAAATAAATTTTCAAAAATCTTAGAAGAATCACCAGTGCCACAATTTACCGAAAGTGCTGAGATAAAAATATTGAAATAATTTTCAAACCAAGACAAATTACTTCAAAGAATTCTCCCATACACTCAACTGTATCCCAAAACAACTGATTAATGTCAAACAACTGGTTACAAGATCATTTTAGAGAAAGTGACAGACATAACCACCCAAAACTTAATTTTATAGTAGTCAAATTTTCTATAGTTAAATTAAATGATGCATCTTCACATTTGGTGAGCTATAATAAATCAGCTTTTACAGAATTCAACTTAAAAATGGGAATAAAAAGTTATTCATCTCAATTTATACTTTATTATTGTAGTATTCCATTATCCCACTGTAAAAGTCAAGTGACATATTGAGGGTGTTGGCTTGCTTTTGGCACTAAACAACTACAAGTAACTGATCCTAATGGTTTTAAATTTGACCATTTGGCAGGATTATATGATAAACTGATACCTTCCTTCTGAGTGTTTTCTCCCTCTGACCTAGATTTTTTTTTATCTTTTATTTCTCTTTTAGAAAAGTCTACATTTTGACAAACCTTTCTAAATCCAGTCATTACATAATTCATACAAGAAAAAAAGCCAATGAGTTTTTAACTATTTCAATTTGGCAACATTGTCTCTATGAAGCTGCTAGCAACAAGATTGCAAATATAAATTCAGATACATGTAGCCCAACCTACAGATACCTGCTTTGCTTTCAATACACGCTTATAGACATAGACACAGAAATGGCTGTCACTGCTACAGGTCCACCTCCACTCTTACTTCATCTTTTCACATCTGAGATCCAGAGGCTGTTGCAATTCATACCATCCCAGGAAAAAAACAGGAGCTTTTGAATTTCAGCAAAGGAAAAGCAAGCATATCTCAATGGAGTGCAACAGGGTAGGTGACTATTACAGAAAGATTGAACTTTACAGAGAAAAAGGGACATGAGATGTGGGATGGGAATATGGAATGGAGAAGCAAATTGTATTGTTTTTGGTCTTCTCCCCACATTGGTCTATAAACTCCATGAAGGCAGAGACCATGTCTGCCTTAACACTCTTTTCCCAGACTCTCATACCATACCTAACATTAAGTAGGTAATCAGGACTTATTTGTGGAACAAGGAACAAAAATGGTTCATCTAGTATTTGATGAGCACCTAGTTGTTCTAGATGCTGAAGAAACAGATAAGACCAAAGTATGCCATCCATGATCCCAAGAAACTCAAAGGGCATGGGGAGGAGAGTCTTATAAACAGCTAAGTCATAATGTGCTGTGAAAAACTGTTGTGGGAGTCCAGAGGAGGGGGCACATATGGTCTAACAAAAAAATTTTTTGTGCAGGCATGAATATTTATGTGAAAATCCCAACAAAAGTACAAAAATATAATCAGAGATATTTAATGAATACCTTTACTAAAATTACACACAAATTGTGAAGCTAAATCTATGACATAGAACATCTGTGTTTTTAGCAGCTGAGGAAAATGGCATGCTGCCTACATTATTCCTGTGTTCAGCTTTGGGGAACATCTGACAAGTATCCCACTAAAAAAGGCATCTCCAACTGCTCAGCAGAGCATAAGGTAAACTTACACAATATCCAACCTATAGTGTGAAATTCCAGAATTCCCAACCCCCATGTCCAAGGGTGCCAAGTTTTGAGCTGCACTGATTCAGCAGTGTGTTTACAGTCCTTTCAACTACACAGTTCTTTCCAACCTTTATGGCACTACTAAAGAAAAATACTAATGGCCAACACTATTTGGAAGGCAGAGCAAATTATAAAAAGTTAAAAAAAAAAAAGGAAAACTAATAGGATCACAGGATTACATTCAGCATTATTTAACAAGTGGTACATAGAACAAGTTAGCAAAAACAAAAGCCTTTTCAGCAGACTTGGAAGCAAAAACAGTACTGTGTAATACAATTTAAATCTACTGTTTTGAAGTGAAATCTTGCATTCCTAAAAAAAAAAAAAAAAAGGAAACAACTTCCTCCGGAAAAAAAGAAGAAAAGCAAAAGCTTGGCATTTTATAGATTATTTTCGTATTCCCTTAAAAAAAGACAGCACAGCATGACCCTCAAAAGAACATCACCAGCTTTTTAGCCAGCTTAAAGAAAACTGCCTAGAAAACAAACTGGCTATGCAATAAAATGTAATTTAACTTATGGTAAAACTTAGAGTTATAGATACCAAACATTTAAGTTTTATAATGTAAATGTGAAGAGAGATCGGGTGTGGGAAAGGAAGGATAATAAATTTATGAAACCATAGCTCTAAATATTCAGAACAATCTATTAAATGGACAAAAAATAAAGATGCTTCTGGCGGAACCCCTTAATACAAGAGGCAGATTTATTGAACTTATTTCTCAAATGGAAGCACTGTACAGACAAGTTGTACAAGGGGCTCTGACTAGTTTTTCTCACCACAGAACAGATATGCAGCAAAATAAATGCTTTTAGAACTTCAGTCGCTGGGACTTGATGTGAACGCCAATGTTCCAAAGTAGTAAAGCTAAGTATCCTTACGACAGTCTAACTTGTGGTGTTAGTCAATTAAATACACACACTGAAAACATTCCTATCCTACTAGTTCGAGTGCAGAAACTGAATCTTTATTCTCTGCCCGCATACAAGGTAAAACACTAATATTTGCTGAGACATAACTATGAATTTGCCTACCATAATATGGATTCATTAATGAACTAAGAGACCTCAAACAAAATTATATATTCGATACCAATGATCCAAAACAGCAAAATGACACAACTGCGGAAAACAAGTTAAACACAGCTAATTGTGAAGATCCCATCCATCCAGTGTTCCTGGGAAGACCTGCAAACACTAGCAACCCTCCTGTCCTTTCTCCTTCCCAGAATACTGCTGAAATAAACCCTAGCTATTTATAAATAAATATACGCTGAAATTTCTAGAAAAGTTGCTGAACAAGAAGCGTGGCCCAGCCACACCAGCCCCGCATTCCAAAAGGCAGGCCACCCCGGCACCGGATGCAACACGGTTTGGGGACCTGGAAGCACCTGAGCAAGGAGGGTGTGGACCTGACATGGCAAGGTCGGTTAAACGCGGGCAGCGCCCCCAGCCCGCCCAGCCCCGGCCGGTCGAGGTTCTCCGCACCACGACTCCCGGCTCCCGCGCTAGCACTTCGCCATCTCAATCTCTCCACCCGGGGCCAGAGGGGCAGGCGCCCCTCGCCCTCCCCACAACCCCGCGCGCGAGGCCAGCCGGCGCGAGGAAGCACTGCGTTCGCCTCGCCGAGTCCATACACACCTATATTCCAGTGCCCCACCCCAGAGCATGCAGCTCTCTCTCCACGCCTCTCGAGAGTCGTGCCCCCCAACACGTTCGTCACACCCGGCCATCTTCCCAAGGCCGAGCCCCGCAGCCTTACCCCGACCCCCGAAAGCACACCGCTAGAAATAAGCCCTCCGCTTCCAGACGACTGAGTGACTCTGATCGGCGGCAGCCCGTTCGCGACACTTTCGCGTTGCCGTAAAGGGATAGGGGATCGGAACGAGCGGCGGCGCGGGCGCGCTCCTCGAGGCAGTAAGCGCGCCCCAGGTCTGGCCTGGCTGCTCGGGAGCGCGCCCTAGGGTCCCGCCCTAGCTGGGTCCCGCCGGCCGGCTTCCGACGCGGCGCCATCCCTGGCGGGGTCGTCCAAGGAAGGTAGGCCAAAAAGGGCGTGAGGGCAGGCCCCAGCCCCCTGTAGGGGTGTGGTTCAGAGAATGGGATCGGGCAGGTCTGGGAAGTGGAAGCCGCCCGGAGCCCCCCACCCCTGTGGCCCGCGCGAGTCGCGTGCGGGCTGGCTCTGCTTCCCGGGACTACTGCGAAGCGCGGCAGAGGAACCCGCTGGTGGCCGGAGCGCAGGCGGGCTCCTGGGGACCTGGGGGACGGGGAAGGGGGGTGCGGGCTGGGCACCGGTCCTCGTGCTTCACCTTTGCATCTCCATCATTAGTCTCTCCCGGATCCTCACCCCTCCTACTCGGGTGCGAGCCGAGCCAGGCTCCGCCTTCGGCATCTTTTCCTGGCCGCAGGCAGAGCCCAGCTGGGCTCTGTGTCCCTGAGCTTTGGCCCTCTAGAAGAAGGCAGCGGTGTAAATAATGCCTTGGTTTTGTTTTAAGCGGCTACCGAGAACCTTCGCCCCAGTCCCACAAAAACTGCGGTTGGGTACCGTTCCAGTGTTCACTCCTAGGCTCAGATTCCTTGGTAGGGGGATTGGGGGCAGATTTGAAATTGAGAGCTGTGGTGACCTTGTGTTTATCCGAAGCTCGTCTACCGCGCAGTTCTGTCGCGGGGCGTACCTGAGGGGTGTGTGGGCCCAATACAGAAGGGTAAATTGCTGGTCCTTTGTATCCTCACACTGTTCGTTCTTTACATTAGGATACATTTGAAAACCAGTAAACACACCGGGGGCATAATTTTTCCAGTTTTCCCAAATTTTAATTTATAAATCAGTACCCAAATGCAGTTCTGTAATTGTTGTGGCATTATCAGATTCTCCCCTCGTAACGTTTGAGCCAACTTATAAAAAAAAGTTACTTAATATTCTAGATTCTGGTATGTAACAGTTACAAGAATATCACATTGGTCAGAAGGCCAGGTTAGAGTTTAGAAAAATAACCGTTTTCTCTTATGCTTTGTTTTGGGCCTGGTGGTTCTGTGGACTTTTAAAAAAGAGCTTAAGGCTATCTCTCTTTACTTGGAATATCCAGAATTTACTTTCTTATTGTTTCTTAGCAGTCACCACTTAGAGGAGACAGTATAAGGAATTAATCTTATTACCAGTGGCTTTCAAATATTTGTGAAATTTAAGAATTGTGACTGCAGTTCTGATTCATGGATCTTCAAAGAAAGCAGAGAAGGTAGGTGAGAGATGCAAGAATATTTCATTAAGCACTCTTACTACTAGATGGAGGTTATTCTTGCATATTTTCAAATGTTTCTTAAATCATTAACCATTAAAAGTTTAACTTTGTTTTCTTGGCAGTTAGCCAGCTACACTTCTAACTTTCCACTGTGAAAATACATGGACAAAAGTAGTCTTCCTTACCAAGTCGGGGCGCTTACATTTTTCAGTTGTCATTAGCAGACTGGTAAATCATTTCAAGTCCTGCTTGTCTTCTAAACTGTCAGTTTAAAGGAGAACCCTCAAAGCCTGAGGAGATATGAATCCAAGGTGATTCACACATGTAAAGAATTAAGTGTTGTTCCCATCCTGTGGCTAGTTACAGTTGCACAGAATTGATAAATCAGCTATCATTGTTATATTGTATGCTTTCTTTGTTCTACTCTAAGGAACAACCCTTTGAGATAGCTACTTTACAAATCTGAATACTGTAACTAAGAGAAGTTTAGTAACTTTCCTAAAATCATACAGCTGGAACTTGATAAAGCTAGGATTTGCACTTGGATAAAGCCAATCCCACAACTGTGTTCTTCCTGCTGCATCACACGGACTAGTTAATGTTTTATTTTGCTTAATAATAAGCGATCCTTCTTTCCTCATTTTTGTCTTTCCTTCCATAGGAGGAAATTCAGTGTTTTTCCTTTTATTTGCTCTTTTTTGATATCAGCGGAAGGGTCTAATGTGAGAAAGGATAGGAAAATTGATATTCTTGTTTTAAAATATTATTTAATTTCAGATGGTACAACATCGTTATAAAACACACTAGTACACTTAACCCGAGCAGCACCAGGTATTGTGTGTATGGGAGTGTTGAATCACTGTATTATACACCTAAAACTAATATAACCCTGTGTGTTCACCAAACTAAATTTAAAATAAAAAATTAAACACAAGTATTGACTGTTTAAAGAAAAATAACTTATTAATAATTCTATAACATAGTGTCCTACCCATGAACAAATGTTGGTGCACTGACTTGAAATTGTACATGTTTAAAAGAATGTGGTCTGAAACATTTTCTTATTTTCTTTGTATGTAGATTTCAGGATTTACAAAGGTGCAGGTTTGTGCAGATTTGAAGACCAATATCTTATGAGCTTGTAAAACAGGTAATTCATCTTTTACAGTCTAAAAGAGGAACAGCCATTTATTGATCGTCTGTGACAGTATTTTGCATATATTAACTCATTTAGTTCTTGCATAAACTTCTGTGAAATGGGTATTATTTTGGGCCATTTAACAGTTAGTACTAAAAGCTACCACTTGCAAATCAAGAGTTCTCAGAAGAAGGAGCATTTATTTCTGGATGCAAAGAGATTAGGGAAGGTCGTTGTGGAAGGTCATATTTGAGCTTGATTTTATTATTTTTTAATTTAATTTAATTTTTTCAGTGTTATAAGAGTCATTGTTCATGCACCACACCCAGTGCTCCATGTAATACGTACCCTCCTCAATACCCACCACCAGGCTCACCCAACCCCCCACCGCCCTAAGAAGGACATGCGCATACAAAAATAATTAAAGGAAGAGGAGGTTATGCTTCTGGTAGTAGGATGGACACAATGTTTTCGAAATTCCTTTTGCCAAAACACCTACATGCTGGATAAATTAGTTTTTTAAATGCATTGCAGGCCTGTAGAACAGAAAGGGAAATCCTCAGGGCTAAAAGGTCAAAGAGAGAATAGAAACTGGAGTAGTAAACTAGCAGTGCATCTTTTGGTTTGCCTGATAGCAGAAATAAAGCACAATTAAGGACCAGTGATAGGCTCCTCTTCCTCCCCTCCCAAGGCAGAGAGATAGAATTCATAGCCCTTTGACCTCTCAGGTATACAACTCCAAGAGGCACCATTCACATGGCAATTTGTATAAATGTGTTTCAGGGAATGATTTTGTTCATAAAAGTTAAAATGTAAATATTTCTACTTGAAATTCTACAACCCATGGCCTTGGAAAACCACCTTTCCCCAAATTCAGCCGGGATCCTCAAAAAACTATGCAGTGAAAGGTGGTATAGGAAAAATATCTCCTTCCTGGCAAAGGGGGATCACAAAGAAATTTGTTCATTTTCACCCAGGTCCAGGTGGGTGAGTAAAGCTACTTCTTGAGAACTTGAAACTATGGGGTTTGCCATCACTCAGATTCAGGGTTCAAATGTACATATCTACATGGTCTAAAAAACCTGGAAGTCAGGAAATTAAAGTTGGCTCAGGTTGGTAATGTGCCAGACTGCCTGGGAAAAATAGATATAGACCCTCCCTGGAATGATTCACCCTTAACCTAAGCCTTTTAGAATACTCCCAGTTAAAATCATCCAAATACAAGTTCATAGCCAAAAACTATAAAACAGGTGCAAGGGTTGGTGGAACCAACAAATACGAAACTAGACTCTTCTAAGGATGTTATGTAAAAATTATCCGAAATAAGATAATTTCAAAGAGAAGGAATGAGAAGAATTAAAGATTTTAGAAGTAGTTCACAATTTATAGAAATTGAGAATTATTGTCCCAGAAACTTATG
>CM052798.1:84051488-84069904 GCA_028533885.1 Nasua narica | reverse complement strand
AGTCCCTCATCGGGCTCCTTGCTCAGCAGGGAGCCTGCTTCTCTCTCTGCCTCTGTCTGACACTCTGCCTGCTTGTGCCCTCTCTCTGACAAATAAATAAAATCTTAAAAAATAAAAATAAAAAATAGGGGCACCTAAGTGGCTCAGTGGGTTAAAGCCTCTGCCTTTGGCTTGGGTCATGATCTCAGGGTCCTGGGATCGAGCCCTGCATCGGGCTCTCTGCTCAGCAGGGTGCCTGCTTCCCCCTCTCTCTCTGCCTGCCTCTCTGCCTACTTGTGATCTCTCTGTCTCTGTCAAATAAATAAATAAAATCTTTAAAAATAAATAAATAAATAAAATAATAAAAAACTAGTAATGATATAAGTAAGGGTACTCAGTTGCTTGTGCTATGTTCATAACTCTTTTTTTCTAGTTATAAAGACAATATATACTTATCCTAACAAATTTTAAACAATACTAGACTGATTATAAACGTAAAAAATGAAAGTGTGTTTCAGCCCCTCTCTAGTTCCTGCTTGTCCAGAAGTAATTAATGGTTTGGTTGATTTCCTTCCATAGTTTGTTTTGTTGTTATAGTTGTTTCCTTTATTCATTTGTTTACCTTCTGAAAAATAAACCTCTCCAATGTAGAAAACAGTGAATTTTTAAAGGATGACAAACCAGAAGGCTAAATTTATCTTTTTAAAGTATAAGGAAGAGATCAGAATGTTACTATCTACCTTTGTTCCCACAATGATATGGTATGGAGCAAAGGATACCAACAGATTGAGTACACTTTGGGAAGATGTACAAAAACCAAAGATATTTTAGAATTTTAAGGTTCCAATTCCAGGAATAATGTGATGAATAATCACCACTCATCACACCACTCTGCTGCAGGAACATGTAGCTTAAGGAGTCAGTTCATTCTTCAGTAACTTTTTAGAAAACATACATCAGTAATTCCTGAGTGCCTTTCAGCATTTTTATTTCCCCTTTAAGAACTTGTCTGCTTTCACTTTAAAGAACTTTTAATCATTTAAGAGGCCTTTCAGTTCTTTTTCAGAGTTTCAGTTCTCTGATGGTACTGCATGTGATTTTCTGATAGTACCCTAGACACTTCCTTTTCTGTCCCTGTTCTACCCTTTTGTTTTTCTGCTACTGACCTTAGTACTATTACCCTGGGATCTTTCTCCAACGTTCTAACACATTTAAACTCAGTACTACTTAATTTTACTTCTCAGGCTCATTTCCTTCATCTGAAGAATGATTTAGGTAGACTAGATGCTCTAGTTCATAGACCCCCATCTAAAAGGTTTAATTGTTAATAATCCCAAAAGATATAACCAAATGTAAATTTCACTCCAAAGACAATTCTACTGCAAGTATGTTTCAGGTGTTCTCTTAGTTGGTTCAAGTAGTGGATGCCTGGGTAGAATGCAGAAGATGAGTACTGGGGCATGAGAACAAATTATTAGAATTTCTATGTATATTTTTAAATCTCCATATTGGAACTTATCTAATAATTACATATATTTTGAAGTTACACAGCCAGACTTTTTTTTTTGATGGCGTGTGATCGAAATAGTTTGATGACCACTGGGTTGGAGTGCTGTGTGGATGAGGTGACGGAGTTGGCTGTTTTCACTTGGAAATGAGCTCGTATCTGACTCTTCCAGAGCTGAGGCAGGAGCACGGCTAACCAGCCATCTTGGAAACGCATGCTTTTGTTTCCTTACAGGGTGTTTCTAAACTGTAGCATCTCTTGAAATACAACTACTAAAATTTTAGGAAATCAGAAATTTTTTTTCTGATTATAGGAATATATATACATTATTCTTGAAAATTTGCAGTCAAATGCTCTACCACTGAGCTATACCCCCTTATTCTTGAAAATTTGAAAGGTAGAAGAAACAAGCAGCAAAACCAGAATCCTCATTCCCTGAAGACGATCAGAAGAACAGAATCTTTTGTTTCTAAAGATACATCTTAGAGTTGGAAGGAGCAGTCCTTAGAATTTACATGTATTACTTTACTTTTCATAAACCTAATCCAGATGTTCACCAAACCCTATTGATTCCTTCCCAGACTTGACTTTCCCTCTTTTTGATTCCCATTACATTGCGTTAGCTGAGATCTTTATTATCTCTTTCCTCTAGGACTTCAATTCACATTGTCTTTTTCATCTTTCTGTAGTTTGAGGAAAGGGAAAGGAACTCCCCTATGTCTGCTGCTGTGCTCGATCTTCACATGTGTTATCACTTTCATTGCCTCATGTTGAGCTGATGAGGCTGGAGGGAATTAATAGCCCCATTTTACAGATAAGCAACAGTCATAGATAAAAGAGCATACCCAAAGTTGCACAGTAAACGGTAGGTGTTGATCTAGATCTGTGTTTTCCCTGCTGCCCTGAAACACAAGCATGTAAGCCAATGCATTGCAGTACATTGTGATCAGTGATTTTTAACAGAAGTCTGGACAGAAAGCTCTGCGATTCCTCATTCTGCTAGAGGAGCTGGCCATGGCTTTGGAGGACAGGGAAAAATTGGTCTCATGTGGAAGCTCCAGGAGGGGAAGGGCTTTGTCTCTTTTACTAACCACTATACTCCTGTCCCTAAAATACTGTCAGGCACATAGTATGTCCTTGATAAATGTTTTTTAAATTAACCTGAAACGATTAGGTATTAGTTACAGACAGAGTCAACAACCGATGACAAAAGCAGAGTTGTGAAAGGACCTGTAGTGTTTAGGGAACATTCAGGTGGGACAGAGGAACATACCTGTCCAATTGATGGAGATCAGTAACACAAGCCTAACATACCCAGGGTAGGTTTTGTGTGTGTGTGTGTGTGTGTTTTAATTTTTTAAAAAGATTTTTATTAATTTATTTGAGAGAGAGAGAGAGAGAGACAATGAGCAGGGAGGAGGGGCAGAGGGAGAGAGAGAGAGAAGCAGGCTCCTTGCTGAGCAAGGAGCCCGCTGTGGATCTCAATCCCAGGACCCCGGGATCATGACCTGAGCCGAATTGAAGGCAGCCGCTTAATTGTCTGAGCCACCAGGTACCCGGGTTTGGTTTTTTTAAAATCAATTTCTATTGATTTGTTATCTGAAAAAGAAATACTCTCAAGTGGTATGAAAAAGTGAGTTAGGGCTCCTGGGTGACTTCTCCTTCTCCCCTGTCATTCCCCCTGCTTGTGCTCTCTGTCAAATAAATGAAATCTTTTAAAAAAAAAAAAAAAGTGAACTAGATAAATACTGTGAGCTCGAACTGTTGTGTTCTCATAAAACTATATGAGTTGAACTTAGGAATGTATAAAAAGATACAGGATTTGAGGTAACCCATTATTTCTTATTCCTTAGAAAAAATACCCATGTATATTTAGTGTGAGAAATCCACATACCTTCTTTTTTTCTTTCAGTGACACTGGTACAGTAGCTCCAGAAAAATGCTTGTTTGGGGCAATGTTAAATATTGCTGCAGTTTTGTGTAAGTAATGGGAATTGTTTTAAAAATCAAAATTAATAGCTAAATTGCCCTTTCATTCTTTAAACACTTGTGTTACTTGTTTTACTCTCTGGTTATACCTGAGGAAGTGTTATCACTAAACTATTGATCCCAGATATGTTCCTTTTCAAAGAAAGGCAGTTTCTAAAAATGCTAAATTATAGAAATAAATTCTTAAAAAATATCTATAAGGCTATTTGACTACTCATCCAAATAGAAGTTGTAAAGTATAACCAAATATTTCTTGAGACCTTAAGTGCATTTCTTAAGTGACCAATAGAGAACAAAAAGCTATAAATACACTGACTACAACTAATAACAACTAAATTCATTTAGGATAAACAGTTTAGAAGTTTGAGTAGCTATGGAACTGTGGTTTGATTTTTGAACGATGTTCTAATGCCAAAGGAATGGAATTCTACTGTATTTTACATTCCTGTTCATTTTTTATTTTTTGAATCAAACTTTTATTAATGATTAAAATACTTTTTCATCAATTGTGATTGCTTTAAATATTTGCACTCTTACATATGATATTTATTATCTGCTTGGATCAAAAATTGAAGTCAAGGAAATGAATGATTCAGTGCATAAAAGTTCATCTTATGACTAAAGTTTTCAAAAACATGTCTACAAAAGCTCTGTTTCATTTTCATATCTGTTTCATTTTCTACACTTCTGAGTTCTTTGGCAATATTTTTTGCAATGGAATATTTGATTTGATTCTTTCTTAATAATAAGAATGATAAAATCGGTGTTTTTGTTTGTTTTCTGTGTAATAAACTGCTATATATGATTGAACCAAGTTGTAATAATTTGAAATAAAATGAAATGGGAGTGAGGTGAATCACCTTTGGTGTTTTTTTTTGCCAGTATACATTTTATCCATATTTTAGCAATAATTACTTTAACCTTAATATTAATCGTATAGAATATTTTGTTTTATATAACACATCATTAGCGATTTTCAGAAAACATAAAACTTATCTCTTCAATTTTATCCGAAATAATTGTAAATGTGAGTGCCCATGGGAGTGCCTTTCAGTCACACAGAGATATTACTAGTTCCATAATGCAACCTTAAAGGTTCTTTAAAATCAACAGCTGGTTCTGTTTTTTGTTTTTTCTCTTCTCTTAAGTTAACTTTGAAAGTAAGATTATGTTAGGTGACCTTTGTTAACTCTTTGTTGGCAACTTTATTCCCTGGTTACTTATTACTTTGTTGTCTTTTGGGTTATCTCTTCCCAGGCATTGCAACCATTTATGTTCGTTACAAGCAGGTTCATGCCCTGAATCCTGAAGAGGGTCGTATCATCAAATTAAATAAGGCTGGCCTTGTACTTGGATTACTGAGTTGTTTTGGACTTTCAGTTGTGGCAAACTTCCAGGTTTGTATTTTAGCCCAGCATAGGTATTTTCCTGAGGTATATAAATTAGTACATGTTCAAAAGGAGACTTGAAACATTCAGTTACATGCTCTTATTGTTTCTTTGTCTTAACAAAGTAGAATCTCCTGCCCTTAAATCATTTGACCTTCTTAGGGTTCACTATATACACAATTAGAAAAATTCATTCTCAGTCAGCTCCTGAAAACCTATAAATTATTCTTGACCTTTTAAGGATTCACAGGACTCTATTAGGCTCTTCATTGCTACTTAGTTGGAGATTACTCCAAGACCAGGGAGAATTGATATAAATTATAAGTGACACAATTATACATTTAAACTTTAAAAATTTATAGCTAGGGGCTCCTGGCTGGCTCATTTGGTAGAGCATGTGACTCTTTATCTCTGGGTTATGAGTTCGAGCCCTATGTTGGGTGTAGAGATTACTTAAAAGTAATGCTCTTTGGGGAAAAAAAATATGCCTAACAAGTTACACTCATTTACCTATTTTATATTCTTGTTTAGATGTTCCCATTGATCACCTCTATTTCTAGGTGCTCAGCCCCTCATATGAGGAAGTAAAGGGAGGATATGGAGCTTTTTCAGCTTTTCTCAGGGAATTCTTAAAGTAGCAGGTTGACTTTCACAAATATTTGCAAACTCTTCACATTTTGTTCAACTGACATTCTTTCAGATGAGCGTTTGGTAATACCAGCTGTATGGGTATTTTTGATTAATCTCTCTGCAGTCTTCAAAGTTCAGTTTAGACATCTAATAACCTATTTAGGCATCTAATAACTATTTATACACACTCATACAGATACACATATAGAGGCATATTCATGCATCCACAGCAGGTATTTTTGGCTGATGGCTTTCCTCCCATAGTGATTTAAGACACAGACACTATTCATCTTTGAGCTCTCCCATTCGCTAAGTCCTTCTTGTCTTCTGCATCCAGCCAGCTGAAACAAAGAGAATATGCAGAAATCACACCTGTTTCTTAACAACCTTGACCTGACAGTGACTCACATCATTCTACTAACATTTGCTAGACACAGGAAGAGGGACTGGGAAATGAAGTCTTGCTGAGCATCATCAGTTCCTGGGGCAACTCCATACTATGGAAGGGACACAGAATTTTTGGTGGCTAGCTAGCTAGCTGTTTTTTGTTTTGTTTTTGTCTTTTTAGTTGGATAAGTGTCCTTGATTCTTTTTTTTTCTCAATTAATTTTATTTTTTCAGTGTTCCAAGACTCATTGTTCGTGTCACAAATAGGATTCTGCCTTCACTAATCAGTTTCTAAAGCTCAGTGTTAAAAATATGTTTTGGGGAATTTTTAGTATATGGATAGTGATTCTTTGTTTCAGTTGTCCCTTTATCAATTTAACAGTCTCTCTCATCCCTGTATAGTAAGAATGGACCCCAAAGTGACCTCCACACTTGAGATGCTCCCTCTGTTAATAACTGATATTTGTTTACACAATCCAGTAAATTCCAGTGGCTATTCCTGATGGCAGCCTATGCACGCTGCCTTTCTGCCTTTTTCTCATTTACCTATAAAAACAGTTTATATACTTTTTTTGCTATGTTCCTTTTAGCTTTCATTCTAATTAACCTTCACCACAGGAGTCCCTGGGCTTTTGAATTTTGAATTTTGATTTTAATTTAAATTGAATTTTTAATAATTTTAATTTTGGACCTATTGAATTTCCTTTACGTCCTTCTCTGATGGCTTCATTGCTGGGCCCTATTTATAAGCAGACTCTGTAACAGTACCCCAATATCCTTCCTTCCTTTCTCACATAAACTTTTAGTGCTTATTTTAAGTGGTTAGTGCATTACCCCTGCCTCTTCCCACTTCTGTGTTGCAGAACAAACTCAAGTTCTAGAGTTTGACTTGGAAGAGACTCTAGCACTGTGTTTTAAAGTAGGGACTTGTTGGTTTTACCCCTTAAATGTTTCTTGAAAACATCTGCTTCCCTCCATTTCCATCTCCACTTGCTCTCCCTACCATCTCCTCAACCAGTTAGATTTCATTATCTTTCATAGCCTGGCCTAGTACCATAGCCTCCTAAATACTTCCTCTGCCCTCACTCTTACATTCCTTTCATTTAATATTGCAGCCAGTGTAATCCTTTGGAATTATATATACATCTCACTCTGTTTCCCTGTACCCCTGCTTAAAATTGTACAGCTCTAGGGTTCCATGAAAAGAGATGTAATCAAGAGAGAAAAAGGAATTTGATGAACTGCCAAGCTGCTTAACTAATTCAAAGGTCTTGCATGATCTACTTCTCCAGCCTCATTCTACATCATTCCCCTTCTTAATATCCTCCCTTGTACATAACACTGGACTTTCTTTGTTCCTTAAATAAGACAAGTTTATTTCACTCCATGTCACATGTTTCTTTTGTTGGACATTTCACAACCCCAAACCTAAATAGATCTAGGTGTCTTCAAGTTCTCTGCGCAAACTACTTCCTCAGGGAGGTCTTCTCTGTGAATAGACTCGTTCCTATATAGTTTGAGTTTTCTTTATTTGTATTCTTTGTGTTCTCTTAGCCTCTGGAAACAAATTCTTCACAGCACTTACTATAGTTTAATTTTATCTGTGGTTTTTAAAATTTTTTGGTTGATCTATTTCTCCATTAGTTATAAGCACAATGGTTTTGTTCACCACTGTATATTCATCACCTAACATAGTACTTCAAACAAAGATGTTCTCATTGTTTAGTGACTTAACAAAGAGGCTACAGGGACAAAGCAGGATGGATAAAAATTCTCTTGCTACTACTGTGATTGTCTATGCTTATAGAGACTTAATGGGATTTGAAAAACTCTGATTTAACAAAAACACAAATTTAATTTCTTTGAAAACAAATGTCTGTAATAATATTCAGTAAAACAAACACATGCTAAGCGTCCTCAGTGCCTACTTAGAGTTAGCTTTCCCTTTGAAGGACATTTATCCTTGAGGAAACTTGGAAAGGATAAGTAAGCAGAAGTCTCTATTAATTTTGTAGGGCTGCCATAACAAAATACCATAAGTTGGGTGACTTACAGTAACAGAAATTTATTCTCTCAAAGTTCAGGAGGCCAGAAGTCTGAAACTAGGATGTAAGAAGGGATAGTTCCCTTTTGGGGACAAGTGCTTCTTCTCTAGTTTCCAATGGTTACCGGTCATCTTTGGTGTTGCATGGCTTGTGGCAACACAACTCCATAATGTGTGCTTCTATCGGCACATGCCATTCTTTCTTCCTATAAAATTTATCCTCAAGGAGACTCTGGAGAGAGGATAAGGCTAAGTAAGCAGAAGATTAGTTCCTAAGTTTCATTAACTGCTTATAGGTAAAGCTTACAGACCATTCAGTGTATAATTTATAAGTTCTTTATCAGACATTTGCTCCTGACCACACATATCTCTGTAATTTTTCTTGTCTTTGTCAGAGGATAAGTTTTTGTCTTTGCTTTGTGAAAGCAAATATATATATATTATAAATATAAATATATTTATATAATATTTATATATAATAAATATAAATAAATAATAATATATTATATAATATATAAATAAATATATTTCTTAAAATATATAAATAAACATAAATATATATATATATATTTAAAGATTTTATTTATTTATTTGACAGAGAGAGATCACAAGTAGGCAGAGAGGCAGGCAGAGAGAGAGGAGGAAGCAGGCTCCCCACTGAGCAGAGAGCCCAATGCGGAGCTCTGTCTCAGGACCCTGAGAACACGACCTGAGCCGAAGGCAGAGGCTTTAACCCACTGAGCACCCAGGCGCCCCTGTGAAAGGATATATTTTTAAAGAGGATGAGATAATGACTTTTGCACATATTATTTAACTTATTAATTAATGAGGGAAATAGTAGGTATTACAAATCAGCTTAAAAGAGAAGTCAGGGTACCACAGGTTTATAGTCAAATAAGAAAGGCTAAAATAAATTTATGATGTAAGACTTGTCATTATTCACAGAGCGATAATTAATAACATCCAAAAAGACAAAATTTGCATTTGTATAGATATGGATTATTTGCATTGCTATCAGTTTTCTAGAAGTTAACTTCTGTCTCTACACATGACTTCTTTTTTTTTTAATGGGGTTAAACACTGATTTTATTTATTTATTTATTTATTTATTCTCAATTAATTTTATTATCTATTTTCAGTGTTCCAAAATTCATTGTTCATGTACCACACCCAATGCTCCATGCGTGCTCTCCTCCATACCCACCACCAGGCATATAACTTCTCTGATTACGGAAGTCTTCTGTGAACAGTAGCCTAATCAGAGCCAAGTAAAACTCACATTCATGTGGAACCAGTCCCAGAGGCTCTAACATTCCACTGGAATACTCTCTAGCCTATTTCAATATCTTTTGCTGTTTCCCTGGTCTCTAAAATAACAAAATTGAATGTACAAGCAGAAGTACTGCCAGTTAAAACCAATTTTAAATGCCTTTAATTATAAAAATGCAGTAATAAGTGCTCTCCATTCTTTATTTTTGCCTTTTAAGTCACAAGATTTTGTTGTTGGGACGGAGTACTGATCACAGGTGGGCATCAGTTGGGCTATATCTGTCTTTAGCTTCATCAATTTATATGAGAATATTTTTAAGGGGAAAATTTATCCATATTCCTGCTCATAGCCCTAAAATAGTTAATTTTGTTTTTGCCTATATTTTTCTAGCCTTTATTCGTATATTTAGATAAATTCCCATAAGAAGATAACAAGATAATACCATTTTGTATTATGTTTTATGGGTGCTGTAGTTTTTTTTTCTTTGTTACCTAAAGGGGTAATAGCAATGCAGTTTTTTCTCTTCCCAGCGCTTGTAACTTATTGCCAGTTATAATACCACAAACTGAATCAAAGTAGCCCTTCCTCTCCAAAAGAAAACCAATGGCTTTGGCAAAAACATTATTACCTTTTACTTATAGCTTCAACTAAGAACATTGGGCTCTATGTTTGTGAATTAGCACAGTCGATTGTGAAAGAAGGGACCCAAGCCCTAACCTCTCCCGTCTTGTTACCCCATCGTACACTCTTCTGCCAGGTGCTCTACGGTGCCCTCTCAACCGAGCGAGATACAGACTGCGTCAGCTTCGAAAACTAGAGCAGTTCAACCAAAAACGTTTGTAGAATTTTTGGAGAGCTACTGTTGTCACCTTTAAGCAGAGGGTACATGTGGTAAAAAGTAAAATGTTTATGGATACTGATAAGAGTGAGATAAAGGAGAAAAATTGGAATTTATGGTAATCTCTTGTATAATTTATCCAAAACCAATCAATTAGAGCAAAGAGGGAATGCTTTAATTTTTTGAGCCTTTAAATTGCACTTCGATTTAAGTTGAAACCCTTCCTCCAGCTTCCCAACCATCCTGATCCTCCTTTGCCATGCACTACCCTTTTTCTGTGACCCTTATTACCGCCTAACATATGATGGACTTGACTTATTTCTAAAGTTTGTCACTTATTGTTTGTACTTCACTTGAATGAAACTCAAAACAGATTTTTGTATGTTTTGTTCACTAATATATCTGAATACTTAGAACAGTGCTTGACACAGAAGAGGTACCCAAATAAATATATTATTCAATGAGTAAACGAATAATTACTGCCATATTTTCAGCAGTGGCTATGAACAGTTTGGTTTATTGCAATCTTCTGGCTTTTGCAGAGTACTCTATTGCTTCAGGAAGTAATCTCAGGAATTCACAGTGCTTTTCCATTCAGTGACTGTTCTTTTGAGATCACTAGCTTGTGTTTTTAAAGATTGTGTTGGCAATATGTTTTGAGTTGCTCTTATTTCTGTCTTCTTTCTACCTCTCAGAAAACAGCCTTTTTTGTTGTACATGTATGTGGAGCTGTGCTCACCTTTGGTATGGGCTCGTTATACATGTTCGTTCAGACCATCCTTTCCTACCAAATGCAGCCCAAAATTCATGGCAAACAAGTCTTCTGGATCAGACTACTGGTGGTTATCTGGTGTGGAGTAAGTGCATTTAGCAGTATCCTTTGCTGTAAAATGTGGCTATACTTGAAGGGAATTAAATAACAGAATTTAGGTGAACACTGTTGGCATTTTGTGAGCAGGCATTTTGTGGGGGAGATTCTTGGGTTACTAACCCTAAATTAAAGGACGAGATTCAAATTTTATATAGGCTCTCAGTAATTGAGCTGGGGAAAAAGATAAGATTCAGCCTGATCATAGTCAATTCAGAGATATGAAGGATGAGTTAATGCCCTCCTGAGAACAATTATGTAGCAGAATCTTAGCCTATTACTGCTGATTTACTGAACAAAGAGGGGATTGACTATGCAAACCATTTCATAGTAATCTTCCGGGTACATTTTAATTTTCACTGCTGCTATATAATATCTAGTCTTTAAGAAAATGGGTTTGGACTTGGAAACAAATGTATGACTAATCCTTGTGGACCTTTAAAGTGATTTTTACTTTTGAATCTAATTTAAACTTACAGGTTTTCTCTGAGATTCTCCTTGACTTACTTTTTTTATAGTGCTGACTTGCTCATCACTTTTGTACAGTGGGAATTTTGGCACCGATATTGTACAGAAACTCCACTGGAACCCTGAGGACAGAGTAAGAACTTGGAATCTGTAAAACTTAGTTTTATATTAAAGATGATGATTTGGGTCGATTTTGATGTATTTTTCATGTCATCACTAAAAATGATACTTTTCTAGAATAATCATTTTGTTAATTTAGGATTATTTTCTACGTGTGATCAAGTTTGTATAGCACTACCAGCATTCTTCTGTCATGATTCAACAGTGAACATTTTCAAGACATAAGGAGAATTTTTTTTTTTAAAGATTTTATTTATTTATTTTGTCAGGGAGAGAGAGAGAGAGAGAGAGAGAGCGAGCGAGCACAAGCAGGCAGAGTGGCAGGCAGGGGCAGAGGGAGAAGCAGGCTCCCTGCTGAGCAAGGAGCCCGATGTGGGACTCGATCCCAGGACCCCGGGATCATGACCCGAGCCAAAGGCAGCAGCTTAACCAACTGAGCTACCCAGGCGTCCCCATAAGGAGAATTGTGATGGCAAAGAGTTTTCTCAGAAATTGACTCCCCCAAATATGGATGTAATGTACAACATACCCAAATGAGCTCTTTTATTATTGGAATACTTGTTTTCTGAATTACCATCTAGAAGTTTATTATTACGTACTCTCCATTTGGGTTCCTGGGTATCTGAATGGAGACAACATCTTTGAGGAAAAAAAAGAAGAGGGATGTATACTAACTAGATGACAAAATAATTCATCTGTTTTCACAGACCTCTCAGTGGCATTTCATTTTGAATTATTTTTAAAGAATTAGCCCTGGATAGGACATGTGTGTGAGAATGAAAGAATGAAATAATTTACTAGTTTCCCTTAGTTATAATCCATATATTGTTTAATGCTTTAAAAATAACACTAAGTTTATCATTAGCATTTTTTACTGAAACATTTTTAGTGGCATTTAATGAATCTTATGGCTGTGGGAAAGGCAGTAACTTCCCAATTATAGAGTAGAGGTTCTCCTGTTCTTAGTTGTTCGATTGGAAATTTTATTTGCTCTAGATGAATTTACAATAACTAGATAATTTAGGAGGACTTTCCTAATGTGTTTCTTTAATTCTTGAGATATGTTCATCATCATTAGCCATCAGGGAAATTCAAATCAAAACCACATTAAGATATGTTCAATAAATGAAGGATTGTATTGTTTTTTTTTTTCCAGAAAGTTTGGATATGGAGTTATTTATAAAAGATAAATAGAATTAAGTTTTTAAACAAACGTTATTTTAGACAGTTTTATATTTACAGAAAAGTTGTGAAAATAGTGCAGAGGGTTCTATGTTATCAATATATTCTGTACCTGCCCTTTTTATTAATATCTTTAATTAGTATGGCATGTTTGTTACAATTAATAAACTCATATGGATACATTTTTTGACAAAAGGCCATAGTGTATTAATAGGTCCTTAGTGTTTACCTCATGTCCTTTGAATTTCAGAAGGCAGATTGGTTTGCAGGTTTTATGGTTCTTTTATTTGAGAGAAATTCTGGATCACTCAGATGAAATTTCACAGAATTATTCTTTTTTTCTGTTGTCACTCAAGGGTTACGTGCTTCACATGATCACCACTGCAGCAGAATGGTCTATGTCTTTCTCCTTCTTTGGTTTTTTCCTGACTTACATCCGTGATTTTCAGGTAAGAGAACACAGCATTAGATTTAGGCCAACTTCCCTCAGATGGAATAAAAGAAGTTGCTATAGTCAAGTCTTCAGCATTTTTGAAAATTAACTTCATAAGCAGCGATGCCAGAAGAGGAGCTGCTCAGGTAAGTCATTTCTGTGTTTGGGAAAATAGTGTGTTGGTAGTAAGGGGTTCAGCCTTGAACATCAGATTGTAACACAAGTAAAATCCATCAACTCTGCCTGTCTTTTACGTAGGACATCCTCAACATTTCGTTTCACCGATTCCTTTTAGAAACCAAAGAAAAATGAAGAACTTCTAAGTAGAAAAGCTTGATTTTCCTAACTCTGTTGGTACTACAGGTACCTTTGGCAGTACGACGTCTGTCTCAGTCTTGTTATTCATTAGAATCGATTTACATCTCCAATACCAAAAATATTCTTCAGAACATATTGAAGATGGAATGTTGAAGACATTGAAGATATCCTTAAGGAAAAACGCCTATATATAATTTTCTTTTCTGTTACAGAAAATATCTTTACGAGTGGAAGCCAATTTACATGGATTAACCCTCTATGACACTGCTCCTTGCCCTGTTAACAATGAACGAACACGGCTACTTTCCAGAGATTTATGATGAAGGGACAAAATATATCTGTGATGATTGTGACTCTCAGGGATTTGGGGGAAATGTTCATGAAAGTTCCTTATTCTGCTCTGAAATTTTTAACCAGTTAATCAAGGCTGATAGTGATATTGATGAACACTGATAATCAAGAGACATGAATAAAGCCATTTGATAAGTTATTTTAAAGGATATCTTCAAGAAGACCATGTAAAAACATTTATGCCTATACTTTTTTTTAAATCCCAGAAAATAAAACCAAAGGACTACAATAACACTGTAAATTTTTTCCTACTTTATTTAAGAGAAACAACAAGCTGTGCACCAAGCAATCTACAAAATCCAGCCTTTCGTATTTTCTAAATCATTATAAATCATGTTTTGCTTGGAACACTTTTCTAAGAGACATTTTCCAGGACCCTGGATAATCATCATTACTCAACAGCTCCTTTAGAATTGGATTTTGAAGTAATAGTTTTAACATATTAATACATTTCTTACAGTCTTTATAAATTTTTTTCTTCTGGAATCCACTTATTAAGGGGAGCAGAACTGAATTCATGTAAGTGCTTTCATTGTTGAAGTTTTGCACAAGTGATTCTGTAGGTATGGACTTGATTTCTGCCACAAGACCAAATACTATGCCAAGTGGTCTGTCGCATATTTCATGAAGCTTAGTCTCTGAAATGAGATTTTAATCACTAATGCATGAGAGAAGTAGCTCTAGGCAGATTTACTTCAATTATGTTCTACATAAAACAAGGGTTAGTGTTGTTTGCTGAGAAATTTGTGAATAACAGCAGATATAGTTAATATAAGTAACCACAAACTGCAGTCAAGAGCTTCTTAGGTTTTCATTTATCGCAAATTATAATTATTTATAAAAGTAGTCTTGAATGGGCAGATATTAAGCCTTTTGAACAGGATGTGATCCCTGTAGAACCCAAATTCTAAAGGACAAATAAAAAAAAAACCAAGGTACAAAATGATTGTGATACACTATCCATCAAAGCAGTTTTTTTCTCTCTCTCTCTGTCATGCAAATGATCAGATAGCTTCTACTTGATCCCTAACTGCAGATAAAGAATGGTTTACAGATCCCAGATTCAAATTCAAATTATTCACCTAGAAGGTACTCAGTGACTGGTTCTCAAAAGGATCTTTGAAGATTAACAAGGATTATCATTTTAGAAGAAATGGTTCTGTAGCCAAAATAAAAAATGGTGAGAACAAGTTTAAAGCACAAAGAAGGAGCACTTTTAAAGGAAAATGGATATATGGTGGAACCAGATCTTAATTGGAAATAAGTTGCTGAAGACTTCTGGGCTAATAAGACAAAACGGGATAAAATACTGTTTATGTATATCATGTAGCAGGGAACATGGGAGATATTTCAGTAAATACTGATTCATTGAAATCTGGCATCACTAGGAAAAAATGTGAATACAAACCATGAAAAATTTCTGTCATGCCTCTGAAAATTATGGTGTAGCCACACCTGAGAAACAGCATTCAAACCTGACTCCTGTACATCAGGGGAAGTTGAAATTCAAGTTGTGAAGGACCACAGTGTGGTGAGAGAGGAATTGATAGAATCAAAGTTTATAAATTATATGTGGGGAGGATGGCATAGGGAAGAATTTGGATTTACAGGTCCATACTAGAATATCAGGCTTAAAAATATGCACTAACACCTTAAAGAAATTATTTTAAAACAAAATGTTACTTTGATAGTATTTTAATCCCATCATTTAACCTTTACCCTTAGGCATAACAGAGGCTGAAAATATTAAGTTCGAAAGGGTATAATAAATAGAGATTTTCGAATGTGTGTTTACCTTTCACTTATGGCTGAAGTAACAGGAAGGTCACTACCCCCTCCTTCAAAATATGCCTTGCCTCCACTGTCAGTACAGTAGCTTGGATAAACAGATAAGGCATTCCTTTTCAATTCAATCAACACTTTTGTATTGAATATTTATCTTTAAAAAATAGAAGGTCTTAAGCTGACAAAATTAGCAGGTTCTATGAACTGAGTGTATCTATTTCTTTTTTGTCCTGGATACACAGCAAGACTATATTTCCCAGCTTCTCTTGCAATGAAGTATGAGCATGAGACTGAATTTTAGCCAGTGAAATGTAAATGAAATGGATGTTCATTATTTTATTAAGATTCTGAAAAATGGGAATGCTCTTACCCAATTTTTTCTCCTTACACTAAATAGATATTGATGACAAGATTTTTAGGAGATGACAGAATCACATGAAAAAATGAACCTGAACTAGTCCACTTCTGATTTTAGATTTTTGAAATCAAATGATATCTTTTATAATTTAGGAGCTCCATTTTTATCCATATCCCAGTTACTTAAATTATATTGTATGTTGCCAGAGTAGTGCCATATATTTTAAGTGTTCAGTGGATTTGTGAGAGAGAAAGAGAACTTTTTTTTATCTCTTCAGTGTCCAGTATAGACTCACACTGAAATGCAGTTCAGTAAGCATTGACTTATTAGTATCTTTGTAAATCCACAATGTATGTCTTCTTTTCAACTGGCTAGATTGCTAATTTTAGTAAACCACTCATTTACTAGGATGATAAGAACATAGAACCGAACTAAAATAAAGAAAAAAAATCTTTCTGACACATTGTGAGTGTAAGCAACTGGGTCCTCCAAAAGGCATGGTAATTTGAGAGAGTTCAGCTACTGAGGAAGCCTGAGAGACTACTTCAGGAATTCTAAAATAGGCTATTGGAAGGTAGTGCAGAGAGGAAGTCCCCATGTTTGGATACCTGGCAGATTAGCTGAAAAGTGCAAAGATTCCACTAAGATCTTACCGATGCTCAGATCCCAGTCCCCACTAACAGGCAGCCCTTTTCATTTAAAATATTTGAAGCAAGTTCTAAAGTTAAACTAAATCAGCAGCAGAGCTCATCTCCACCTCAACTACAGATTAGATTAACTCAGCTTCCTGTTCTAAGAGCCTGACGAAGGAACAGCCATGCCTTTTGGTGGCGGTAACTTATTATTTATTTTCATTTTATTTTCTACTGCTCTTTTATGGAAAATATCCAGCATACAGCAAGAAATTGTAAGAGCTGCAGAGGAGCAAAAAATTTGATCCAGAGAACAGTCAATAGAAGCAAACTCAGAGATTGCCCAGATGTTAGTTATCAAAGGTAGATTAACTATGATAAAAATGCTGAAGGAAGTAGTAAAAAGGGTAGAAAACATGTATGAAGAGATGAGGAATTACAGCAGAGATATGTAAATTATGGGAAATAAAAAAAGAAAATTCCAGAATTGAATATGATGGGATTACATGTAGAGAAAATGATTTGATAAACTTGGAAGACAGGACAATTGAAAATAAAAAACAGAAAAGGGGAGTGAAAATAAAAAGTACAGAGTATTTGAGTTTTTGTAACTGAGTTTCTGAAGGTGAAGATAAAGAGAATAGTACAGAAGAAATGATACTGATATTGAGATGATATTGACTGAAAACTTATCCACAGTTGTTGGAAATTAACACAGAAAATCAAAAGTAAGATTTTGAAAATGATAAAAATTGATAAACACCTATGAAGATTAATATACTGGCTTGAGTAATATTTCCCAAAAGGTCATGTCCATCCAGAACTTTACAATGTGACCTTATTTGGAAATAGGATATTTGAAGAAATAGTTATTAGATCATATTAAATCCAATTTGCTATTTAGATTGGTATCCAATCTGCTATAAGGACTTGGTATCCTTATAAGAAGACCATAGAGAGACATAGAAACAGAAGGCCAAGTGAAGACAAAGGCAGAGCTTGGAATAATGTATCCTCAAATGAAAGATTGCCAGCAACCAGAAACTGTCAAGAGGTAAGGAATAATCCTCTCCTATAGCCTTTAAAAGGAGCCTTGATTTTCGATTTCTTTTCTCCATCTCTTTGGTTTTGAGCAACTAAGTTTATGGTAATTTGTTATGACAGCCTAGGAAACAAATGAAAACCTAACCAAGTGAAAAGGAGAAAATACAAATATCAAGAATGAAAAGGAAGGTATCACTACATAGCTTGTTGGACATTAAAGATAATAAGAGCATGTTAAGGATAACTTTATACCAATAAGTTCAACTACTCAGATGAAATGGACAAATTGCCTTTTAAGTCATAGGTTGTCAAAAATACAAGAAGAAAAAAATCTAAAAATATTTCCATATTTATTTTTTTATTTTTTTCCTTTTTATTTCCATATTTATTAAAGTACTGAATTTATAATTACATATTTTTCCAAAAGAAAACTTCCAAATTCTGATTAATTCATTGGTGAGTTTTGTTAAATATATCAGTTAAAAATAACACTGAATTCTACATAAACTCTTTAAAGAAATAAAGAGGACTTTTCACCTTATTTTTGAGGCCAGCATAATTCTAGTAACAAAACTTGACAAATATGAGAAAAGAAAAAAGATTAATATCCCTCATGAATACAGATGCAAAAATACTTAAAATAGTAGGAAACAGAACTTAACAATGAAAAAAATGATATAGCATGACCAAGGTGGGTTTATCTCAGCAATATAATTCACCAACTTAACATAAAGGGGAAATAACAGTAATGAAAATAATTTGACAAAATGAAACACTCAAGTTCAAAAACTCCCAGCAAACCAAAAATAGAAGAGAATTTTTACC
>CM052798.1:84035518-84050988 GCA_028533885.1 Nasua narica | reverse complement strand
ATTTTTTTAATTTAATTTAATTTAATTTTTTCAGTGTTCCAAGGTTAACTGTTTATGCACCACACCCAGTGCTCCATGCAATACGTGCCCTCCTTAATACACACCACCAGGCTCACCTAACCCCCCATACCCTCCCCTCCAAAACTCTCAGTTTGTTTCTTAGAGTCCATAGTCTCTCATGCTTTGTCTCTCATTCTGATTTCCTCCACTTCACTTTTCCTTTCCTTCTCTTAATGTCCTCCATGTCCTACATGTCCACCACATGTAAGTGAAACCATATGATAATTGATTCTCTCTGCTTGACTTATTTCACTCGGCATAATCTACTCCAGTCCTATCCATGTCGATACAAAAGTTGGGTCTTCATCTTTTCTGATGGAGGTATAATATTCTATTGTATATGTAGACCATTAATGTACTGTTGGATTCAATTTGCTAGTATTTTGTTGAGAATTTTTTCACCTGTGTTCATCAGGAATATTGGCCTATAATTCTCCTTTTTAATGGGATCTTTGTCTGGTTTTGGAATCAAGTTAATACTGGCCTCATAGAATGAGTTTGGAAGTTTTCATTCCATTTCTATTTGGGGGGAACAGTTTCAGGAGAATAGGTATTAACTCCTCTTTAAACATCTGTTTTTTGCTGCGTTCTTGGTGTCTGGAACAGATAATAAATAATGTAATAGATGCTAAATCAATATTTGTTGAATAGATGGAAGAATGAATATTAAAATTTGGGGAAAAAAGATAAACATCTGGTTGAGTCCACCCCCCCCCCCCCGCCCCGGAAGCCATTGGTCCTGGACTTCTGTTTGCTGGGAGATTTTTGATTACTGATTCAATTTCTTTGCTAGTTTTGGGTCTGTTCAAATTATCCGTTTCTTCCTCTTTCAGTTGTGGTAGTTTATATGTTTCTAGGACTTTATCCATTTCTTCCAGATTGCCCAGTTTCTTGTCGTATAGTTTTTCATAATATTCTCTTGTAATTGTATTTCTGTGGTGTTGGTTGTGATCTCTCATCTTTCATTTGTGATTTTATTTATTTGAGTCCTTTCTATTTTCTTTTTGATAAGTCTGGTTAGGGGTGTATCAATTTTATCAGTACTTTCAAAGAACCAGCTCTTAGTTTTGTTGATCTGTTCTACTGTGGGGTTTTTTGTTGTTGTTGTTCTTTCTATATCATTTATTTCTGCTCTAATCTTTATTATTTTCCTTCTTCTGCTGGCTTTAGGCTTTATTTGCTGTTCTTTTTCTAGGTCCTTAAGGTTAAGGTTAAGGTAAGGTTAAGTTCTGTATTTGAGACTTTTCTTGCTTCTTGAGATAGGCCTGCATTGCTATATATACTTTCTTCTTATGATAGCATTTGCTGCATCCCAAAGGTTTTGGACTATTGTGCTTTCATTTTCATTTGCTTCTATGTATTTTTTATTTCTTTGATTTCCTGGTTAGCCCATTCATTCTTTACTAGAATATTCTTTAACCTCCAAATATTTGTGGTGTTTTGAAATTCTTGTGGTTGACTTCAGCTTTCATAGCATTGTGGTCTGAAAATATGCATGGTATGATTGTGATCTCTTTGTACTTGTTGAGTGCTGATTTTTGACCCAGCACATGATCTATTCTGGACAATGTTCCATGTGCACTTAAAAAGAATATGTATTTTGCTGCTTTAGGACAAAATATTCTGAATATTTTGTGTGAAAAACACAATGTTCCAGTGTGTTTTTCAAACCCATTGCTTCCTTTTTGATTTTTGGCTTAGATGATCTGTCCTTTGCTGTAAGTGGGGTGTTGAAGTTCCCTACTATCTTCGTATCATCAGTGAGTTTCTTTATGTGTGCTATTAATTGATTTATATATTTGCCTGTGCCCATGTTAGAGGCATAAATATTTACAATTGTTAGATCTCGATGGACAGATCCCTTAATCATCATATGATCACCTTCTTTATCTCTTGTTACAGTCTTTGGTTTAAAATCTAGTTTATCTAATATAAGTATGGTTACTCTGGCTTTCTCTTGGTGTTCATTAGCATGACAGATGATTTTCCATTCATTTACTTTCAATCTGCAGATATCTTAAGATCTAAAATGAGTCTCTTGTAGGCAGTATATATATCAGTCTTGTTTTTTTTTAATCCATTCTGATACCTTAATCCATTCTGGTACCATTCTGATACCAATCTTTTAATTGGATCATTTAGCCCATTTACATTTAGAAAGATTATTGATAAATATGAATTTAGTGTCATTGTGTTACCCATAAAGCTGGTATTTCTGATGATGTTTCTTGTTCCTTTCTAATCATTTTAATTTGAGTCTTTCCCCCCCACTCATAGAGTCCCTTTTAATATTTCTTGCAGGGCTGGTTTAACGATCGTGAACTCCTGTAGTTTTTGTTTGTCTGGGAAACTCTATCTGTCTATTCTGAATGAAAGCCTTGGTGGATAAAATATTCTTGGCTACATATTTTTCCCATTCAGCACATTGAATATATCATTCCACTGTCCTCTAGTCTGTCAAATTTCTGTGGACAAATCTGCTTTGAATCTGATCTGTCTTCCCAGATTGGTTAAGTCCTTTTCCCCCCTTTGCCGCTTTCAGTATTCTTTCCTTATCTGTGTATGCTGTGAATTTGACTATGATAGGTCTTGGTGTCAGCTGGCTTTTGTTGAATTTCATGGGATTTCTCTGTGCTTCTTGGATTTGGATATCTGTATCCTTCCCCAGATTAGGGAAGTTTTTAGCTATATTTGCTCAAATAAACCTTCTGCTCCTTTTACTTTCTCTTCTTCTTCTGGGACTCCTATGATATGAATGTTACTACACGTAAAGAGTTGCTAAATTCCTTAAGTCTACATTTGTGATCTGATACCTGTTTTTCCTTCTTTTTTTCAGTTTCATTATTTCCTACAATTTTATCTTCTGTATCACTGATTCATTCCTCTGCTTCATCCATCCTCATTGTCATGACATCCATTTGGGTTTGCATATTGTTTAGAACATTTTTAATTTCAGCCTGACTAGTTTTTAACCTTTTATCTCTACAGTATGCTATTTTCAAGCCCAGGTAAGATCCTTATAATTGTTGTTTTATTTTATATTATATTATATTTTATTTTAAGATTTTATTTATTCATTTGACAGAGAGGAGAGAGATGGCAAGTAAGCAGAGAGGCAGGCAGAGAGAGTGGGAAGCAGGCTCCCTGATGAGCAGAAAGCCTGAAGTGGGGCTTGATTCCAGGACCCTGAGATCATGACCTAAGCCAAAGGCAGAGGCTTTATCCCACTGAGCCACCCAGATGCCCCATAATTGTTGTTTTAAATTCTATTTCAGATATCTTACTTACATCTGTATTGATTAAATCCCTGGCAATTACTTCTTCCTATTCTTTCTGTTGGGATGAATTCCACCATCTTGTCATTTTTTCTGGGTCACTGTGTTTTTGCTAGTAAAGCCTCTTATATTCCTATTCCTGATAGTAACTATATTAAGAAGTCCAAAAAATAATAAAAATAAAAATAAGGGGAAGATGGATCCTATGTGTGTTTTGCTGTGCTTTTTAAAAGAAGCTAGATCCTAATAATAATAATAATAATAATAATAAATAAATAAAAGGAAGCTAGATCCTATTTCCCTTAGAGCTGAAGTTTTGCAACACTGTATGATCAGTAGACTTGGTGCATGCAAGAGGTTTGCACTGGTCTTCTGGAGGTGGGGACTACTGTGCTAATTCTTTTTTTTTTTTTTCCCAAATTTATTTTAATTTTTCAGTGTTACAAGATTGATTGTTCATGCACCACACCCAGTGCTCCATGCAGTACGTTAGCCTGGTGGTGGGTATCGAGAGGGGCACGTACTGTGCTAATTCTTAGGGAGACTTGCCCTAGAGGAGATGCACTTGTAGGGTGCAGTGGGGTGTGGCTTGGTGTAAACAGCTCAGACCTCCACTGGGTGGTGCTGTTTTGCTCACTGAGTTAGGTCCCTATTAATGGGCGTCGGGGGAATAGTGTTGCACTGCTCTCTCCTTCCCAGAGTGGGAAAGTTCACTCTTGCCACTCTTCAGGAAGCCCTCACAGAAGAGCAAGCAATCACCCCTCTTGTGTCCCTGGATTCTTCCAGATCCCTTCTCTCCCTATGCCTGCATCTGAGCTGTCCACCTGCCAGGAGGCACAGTACTTCTGTGTTTTAGCTCAGGCACATGCCTGGGTTTTAAAATTCCAAATTTTAGAGATCTGCATGACAAGTACCTGCATTGTTCCTCTGGGGGAAGGTCTTGTTGCACATTTGCTATTTGCTGGAAATTGAACGTGTGACCATGCATCAGTTCAGAGTTTATGGTAAAGCACAGACAAAACCTGGAACCAAGGTTTGCTTCCCTCAGCCAGGATATCTGTTCCTATACCAGTGAATATGTCAGCATGTTGGCACCTGCCAGGTCTTTTTGTCTCTGGAGAGGCCATGCCACTTCTCCCAAATGCACTCCAAGAAGGGGAACTGTTTCTCCCCATATGAACCTGGGGGTCCTGAGCCTACACTGTCTGCTCCAGGGCATCTGCCTTCCTTCCCACTGGAATGCCACTAAGCCCATCAGGCATGACCCTGGTGATGGCACAGACCTCCAAAGCATCAGACTCTGTGCTCCACCATTTATTAAAGCTTGCAGTGGTTCACCCCTCTTCTTTTCCCAGTCAATGGTTTTGGGAAAGGGTTCTTTCTATGAGGTACCTCACAGATTCCCTCACTCTTGCTCCCTCTCTCACTCCTCTTTCCATGATCAGGGCTCCCTACCCTTCATAGCACCTGCAGTTCTTTTCTCTCTCAAATCAACTCTCTGCAGCTCCTACTTTCCATGATGTGGCTGCCTTTCTAGGTCTAGTTGTGCAGTTTTGCTCTCTCAGTCCTCAGATTGATTTCTTGTGGGTTCAAAATGATTTGATCTTCATCTAGCTGTATTTGAAGGATGAGGCAAGCTCCATGTTCCTCTACTTCTCTGCCATCTTAACTCCCCTCCCCCTGGATTTTCATGTTCTTAATGGTATTCCTTGATGCACACAAGTTTTTAGGTATTATGATGTTTATTTTATTACCTATATTTCCTTTGTTGCTGTGCATTTGGTGTTGTGTTTAATAAATCATTTCTTTATCCAAGGTTGCAAAGACTTCTAAGTTTCATTCTAAGCATTTAGAGTTTTAGCTCTTATAGTCTATTATGTATTTGAGTTCATTTATGTATATGGTGTGAGGTAGGGGTCCAACTTTATTCTTCTGCATGTTAACATTCAGTTGCCCCAGCACAATTTTTGGAAGACTATTCTTTCTCTATTGAGTCATCATGGCACCCTTGTCAAAAATCTATTGATCATTGTATATAGGTACCATATCTTCTTTATCCATCAGAAAGGATGAATACCCAACTTTTGTATCAACATGGATGGGACTGGAAGAGATTATGTGGAGTGAAATAAATCAAGTAGAGAGAGTAGTAGAGAGCCTGGTGGTGGGTATTGAGGAGGACACATATTGCATGAAGAACTGGGTGTGATGCATGAACAATTAATCTTATAACACTGGAAAAATAAAAGTATTTGGGGGGAAATCAATTGGTCATGGGGGTGTCTGGGTGGTGCAATTGGTTAAGCATCTGACTCTTGGTTTTGGCTCAGACTGCGATCTCAGGGTCATAAGAGTGAGCCCCATTTTGGGCTCCATGTTCAGTGAAGAGTCTGCTTGAGATTCTCTCTCCCTCTGCCTCTGCCCCTCCTGCTTGTGCTCTTTCTCAAATTTTTTTAAAAAATCAATTGACCATAAGTTTAATAAATTCTTTCTAAACTTTCAATTCCATCCATTGGTCAATAGGTCTTATCCCAATACCACACTGTCTTGATTACTGAGGCTTTGTGTTAAGTTTTAATATTGATAAATTTAAGTCCTCCAATTTTATGCATCTCTTAAACAATTGTTTTGGCTATTATGAGTCCCCTACAATTCCTTATGAATTTTACAATCAGTGTGTCAATTTGTACAAAGAAGGCATCCAGAATTTTGATAAAGACTGAATTTAATCCATAGGTCAATTTGGGGAATATTGCCATCTTAACAATATTAAACTTTTCAATCAATAAACATGGGATATTTATTCATTTACTTGGATTTTCTTTTATTTCTTTCAACTTTGTACTTTTTGGAGTGTAAATTTTACACTACTTTTTTTATGTCTATAATTTTTACTATTTTTTAAATTTTATTTTATTTTTTCAGGGTTCCAAGATTCATTGGTCATGCACCACACTCAGTGCTCCATGCAATATGTGCCCTCCTCAATACCCACCACCAGGCTCATCCAACCCTATGACCCTGCAATTGCACTAGTGGATATTTACCCCAAAGATACAGATGTAGTTCAAAGAAGGGTCACATGTACCCCAATGTTCATAGCAGCAATGGCCACAATTGCCAAACTGTGGAAAGAGCCAAGATGCCCTTTAATAGACAGATAAAGAAGATATGGTCCATATATACAATGGAATATTATGCCTCCATCAGACAGGATGAATACCTAACTTTTGTATCAACATGGATGGGACTGGAAGAGATTATGTTGAGTGAAATAAATCAAGCAGAGAGGGTCAATTATCATATGGTTTCACTTACATGTGAAGCATAAGGAAAAACATGGAGGACATTGGGAGAAGGAAAGGAAGGGTGAATTGGGGGAAATCGGAGGAGGAGAGGAAGCATGAGAGACTGTGGATTCTGAGAAACAAACTGAGGGTTTTAAAGGGGAGGAGGGTGGTGGAGGGTTGGGTGAGCCTGGTGGTGGGTATTGAGGAGGGCACGCACTGCATGGAGCACTGGGTGTGGTGCATGAACAATGAATCTTGGAACACTGCATCAAAAAGTAATGATGTATTTTATGGTGGCTAACATAACTAACATATGGAGGAACCTCCATACTGTTTTCCAGAGTGGCTGTACCAGCTTGCATTCCCTCCAACAGTGTAGGAGGGTTCCCCTTTCTCAGCATCCTCACCAACATCTGTCGTTTCCTGACCTGTTAATTTTAGCCATTCTGACTGGTGTCAGGTAGTATCTCACTGTAGTATTGATTTGTATTTCCCTGATGCTGAGTGATGTTGAGCACTTTTTCATGTGTCTGTTGGCCATTTGGATGTCTTCTTTGCAGAAAAGTCTGTTCATGTCTTCTGCCCATTTCTTGATTGGATTCTTTGTTTCCTCGGTGTTGAGTTTGATAATTTCTTTATAGATTTTGGATACCAGCCCTTTATCTGATACCTCATTTGCAAATATCTTCTCCCATTCTGATGGCTGTCTTTTGGTTTTATTGGCTGTTTCCTTTGCTGTGCAAAAGCTTTTGAACTTGATGAAGTCCCAATAGTTCATTTTTGCCCTTGTTTCCCTTGTCTTTGGTGATGTTTCTAGAAGAAACATATTGCATATTGTTTCTTGGAAGAACTTGCTGCAGCTGAGGTCAAAGAGGTTGCTGCCTGTGTTCTCCTCAAGGATTTTGATGGATTCCTGACTCACATTGAGGTCTTTCATCCATTTTGAGTCTATTTTTGTGTGTGGCGTAAGGAAATGGTCCAATTTCATTCTGCATGTGGCTGTCCAAATATCCCAACACCATTTGTTGAAGGGACTGTCTTTTTTCCATTGGATATTCTTCCCTGCTTTGTCAAAGATCAGTTGACCATAGAGTTGAGGGTCCATTTATAGGCTCTCTGTTCTGTTCTATTGATCTGTTTGTTTGTGTGCCAGTACCATATGGTCTTGATGATTATAGCTTTGTAATAGAGCTTGAAGTCTGGAATTGTGATTCCACCAACTTTGGTTTTCTTTTTCAACATTCCTCTGGCTATTCAGGATCTTTTCTGGTTCCATATAAATTTTAGGATTATTTGTGATATTTGTTTGTAAAAAGTTGATGGCATTTTTATAGGGATTGCATTCAATGTGTAGATTGCTCTAGTAGCATGGACATTTTCACAATATTTGTTCTTCTAATCCATGAGCATGGAACGTTTTTCCACTTCTTTGTGTCTTCCTCAATTCCTTTCATGAGTACTTTGTAGTTTTCCGAGTACAGATTCTTTGCCTCTTTGGTTAGGTTTATTCCTGGGTATCTTATGGTTTTGGGTGCAATTGTAAATGGGATCAACTCCTTAATTTCTCTTTCTCTTGTCTCGTTGCTGGTGTATAGAAATGCAATAGATTTCTGTGCATAGATTTATATCATGACACTTTACTGAATTCCTTTATGAGTTCTAGCAGTTTTGGAGTGCAGTCTTTTGGGTTTTCCACATAAAGTATCATATCATCTGCAAAGAGTGAGAGTTTCCTTCTTTGGCAGTTTGGTTGCCTTTTATTTCTTTTTGTTGTCTGATTGCTGAGGCTAGGACTTCTAGTAATATGTTAAATAGCAGTGGTGATAGTGGACAGCCCTGGCATGTCCCTGACCTTAGGGGAAAAGATTTTAGTTTTTACCCATTGAGAATGATATTTGCTGTGGGTTTTTCTTAGATGACTTTGATGATATTGAGGTATGTATCATCTATCCCTACACTGTGAAGAGTTTTGATCAAGAAAGGATGCTATACTTTGTCAAATGCTTTTTCAGTGTCTATTGAGAGTATCATATGGTTCTTGTTCTTTCTTTTACTAATGTATTGTATCACATTGATTGATTTGCAGATGTTGAACCAACCCCGCATACCAGGAATAAATCCCACTTGGTTGTGGTGAATAATCCTTTTAACGTATTGTTGGATCCTATTGGCTGGTATTTTGGTGAGAATTTTGGCCTCCATGTTCATCAGGGATATCAGTCTGTAATTCTCCTTCCTGATGGGGTCTTTGTCTGGTTTTGGGATCAAGGTAATGCTAGTCTCATAGTATGAGTTTGTAAGTTTTCCTTCCATTTCTATTTTTTGGGATAGTTTTAGGAGAATGGGTATTGATTCTTCTTTAAATGTTTGATAGAATGCCTCTGGGAAGCCATCTGGCCCTGGGCTCTTGTTTCTTGGGAGATTTTTGATGACTGCTCCATCTCCTTACTGGTTATGGGTCTGTTCAGGTTTTCTATTTCTTCCAGGTTCGATTTTGGTAGTTTATACCTCTCTAGGAATACATCCATTTCTTCTAGATTGTCAAATTCACTGGCATATAGTTGCTCATATGTTCTTACAATTGTTTGTATTTCTTTGGTGTTGGTTGTGATCACTCCTCTTTCATTCATGATTTTATTAATTTGTATCCTTTCTCTTTTGTTTTTGGTAAGTCTGGCCAGGGGTTTATCAATCTCATTAATTCTTTCAAAGAACCAACTCTTAGTTTCATTGACCTGTTCTACTGTTGTTTTGGTTTCTATTTCACTGATTTCTGCTCTGATTTTTTTCTCTTCTCCTGTTGGGTTTAAGTTTTATTTGCTATACTTTCTCTAGCTTCTTTAGGTGTAGGGATAGGTTGTGTATTTGATACCTTTCTTGTTTCTTGAGAAAGGCTTGTATTGTTATAAACTTTCCTCTCAGGACCACCTTTGCTACATCCCAAATATTTTGAACAGTTGTGTTTTCATTTTCATTTGTTTCCATGAATTTTTAAAATTCTTCTTTAATTTTCTGGTTGACTCATTCATTCTTTAGTATGATGCTCTTTAATCTCCTGTATTTGAGTTCTTTCCAACTTTCATCTTGTGGTTGAGTTCTAGTTTCAAAGCATTGTGGTATGAAAATATGCAGGGAATGATCCCAATCTTTCGGTACTGGTTGAGACCTGATTTGTGACCCAGGATGTGATCTATTCTGGAGAATGTTCCATGTATAGTAGAGAAGAATGTGTATGCTCTTGCTTTCGAATGGAATGTTCTGAATATACCTGTGATATCCATCTGGTCCAGTGTGTCATATAAAGCCTTTATTTCCTTGTTGATCTTTTGCTTAGATGATCTGTCCATTTCAGTGAGGGGTGTTAAAGTTCCCTACAATTATTGTATTATTGTCAATGTGTTTCTTTGATTTTGTTATTAATTGGTTTATATAATTGGCTGCTCCCATGTTAGGGGCACAGATATTTAAAATTGTAAAAATAAACAAACAAACAAACAAATAAAAAAATAGTAGATCTTCTTGTTGGACAGACCTTTTAAGTATGACATCATGTCCTTCCTCATCTCTTATCACAATCTTTTGCTTAAAATCTAGTTTACCTGAAATAAGGATTGCCACTCCAGCTTTCTTTTGATGTCCATTAGCATAGTAAATTGTTTTCCACCCCCTCACTTTAAATCTGGAGGTGTCTTTGGGACTAAAATGAGTCTCTTGCAGACAGCATATCAATGGGTCTTATTTTTTTTACCCATTCTGATACCCTGTGTCTTTTGATTGGGGCATTTAGCCCATTTACATTCAAGGTAACTATTGAAAGATATGGATTTAGTGCCATTGTATTGCCTGTAAGGTGACTGTTGCTGTATTTTGTCTCTGTGCCTTTCTGGTCTATGTTTCTCTTAGGCTCTCTCTTTGCTTAGAGGACCCCTTTCAATATTTACTGTAGGGTTGGCTTGGTATTTGCAAATTCTTTTAGTTTTTGTTTGTCCTGGAAGCTTTTTATCTCTCCTATTTTCAATGACAGGCTAGCTGGATATAGTATTCTTGGCTCCAAACTTTTCTTGTTTAGTGCTGTGAATCATGCCTCCTAAAATTTTAAAGAAAGGAAAACATATATAGACAAAAATAAGGGTAAATGATGAAAGGATGGAATATAGAGATGAAAGTTAAAAAAGATTTTAAAAAAGAATTGATAAGAAGTTGGTTGAAAGAAAGAAAGAAAAAAATTAAAAAAAAAAAAAAGGAGTGAATGTGGTCAGGCAGGAGACTAGAACAAATCCATACACTAGATTTAGGTATATTTTGGTCTATTAGAAGAAACTGTATCCCAAAATTTTAAAGAAAGAAAAATAGATATACAAAAAATAAGGTTAAATACAATGAAGGGATAGACTAGCATTATGAAAATGAAAATTACAGAGAAGGGGCAAGATGGCAGAGAGTTTCAACTGGTCCCCTGAAGTGAGTTAAATATCTACCGGAATACTCTGAATACTCATCAAATCAGCCTGAGATGTAAGATTATACACTTCTGGATCTCTATAGGGGCAGGAGATCATCAGTGGAGAGCTAAAGTGGAGTGGGAACACTCGGACTGATATCAGAAGACAAACAAAAGGGGGAGGGAGCCACCAGAAGTGACTCACTGGAAAGTAATACCCCATTACGAAAGTGCCCTGTGCTTGGGGACCAGCATGAACCTGGAGTCTTTAAAAGCACTCCAAAAGAGCAAAAGGTCTTAAGGGGCAACTGATGGAATTGGATGGCCATGGGCATGGTCCTAAGCCCACGGTCCCAGGATGGTCACAGCTAGCGACCACCTGTACCTGAGAGAACCCAGCGGGGGCTCCAGTACCCCTGGGGCCATGGCTTTCCACTGCTTACAACACCGCTGGTCTGGGCACACCCCTGCCCACCCCTGAGAGAGTCTGGTATGGGCGACAGCTGGTGGTCTCTGCACCACAGCCTTCGTGACCTGCACCACTGCCAGGTCATGGGCATGGACCCAAGACAGCAGTCCTGATAGCCACTGGGATCGGGCTCCCTCCAACCAATATCTCTTGTGGTTTTAGTGGCATGGACATGCAGAGACAAGCAGGGGCCTTGGGTGACCACTGAGACAGTGGATGGCAGTGCGCCCCTTCTATGGGAGGTTGTGGCGTTCAGCAGAGATTGCAGAGGGGGAACCTGTGTGTTCTGGACCATGGAGGGTGGGTGGGGAGCAGACTGAGGTTTCTCTCTCAGGCCAAGGACTGGGTGTGGATGGTTTACTTTTTACACTAGCCCTCTGAAAAACTGCAAAAAGCCCCTCAAGAACAAAAACTTCCAGAGTACAAAAACTTGAAAAACCAGTTTCCACAGAGCCCATCCCCTTAATAGGGGGCATTGTGACTCAGCCCTAGCAAGATTGACTGAAAGATCACAAGTAGGCAGAGAGGCAGGCAGAGAGAGAGGGGAAGCAGGCTCCCTGCTGAGCAGAGAACCCAACGCGGGGCCCGATCCCAGGACCCTGAGATCATGACCTGAGCCGAAGGCAGAGGCTTTAACCCACTGAGCCACCAGGCACCCCGATTGACTGAAAAACAACATGACATGCCCTTCCCCCAGAAAACAAGCCAAAAGAATAAGAGGAAAATAACTACAGGGTCCCCATAAAACTGTAAAACCCCAACAACTACAGGGTCCCCATAAAACTGTAAAACCCCAACATTGGGGGAAAACAATATATTAAGCCCCAGTATTGCCACCAAACCTGTATATTTCATAGATATAACTTTTTTAATTAGTTCTCATGATTCTTCTTTTATTTTTTTAACCTACTCACCATTATATCTAGATATTTAATACAACATATTACATAATAACTTTTTAACTTGAAATGTTTGCATACATATAGATGGGTTTCTTTTTATTTTATATATAAATATAGATATAAGCTTCAAGGTAATCCTTTTTCCCTATTCAATACTACCCCTATATATAAGCCAGTTTTAATTTCCCTGTATTTCTGGAAAGTTGAGTCTTTTACCAAAGATAAAAAGATACTCCCAGAAAGTACTGAAATAACCTTCCTTGCCCACATCAAGGGTTTATAACTACCTTTCCACCTTATTCTTCTGTCAGTGTTTCTGTGTATATGTTTTTGTATTTGTACTATATAAATCTTATCCATAGTGTTCATTTTGGCTGGGTTTGACTTTTTTTTATTTTTTGTCTTTTACGCTTGTCAGTCTTTCTTGTTTGTTCATTTTTGGTTTATGTACCTTGTAAATCTTACTTTGGGGACTCATTTTGACTGGGTTTTTTCTTTCTTTTTTTTTTTCTTTTCTTCTCTTTTTTTTCTCTGTCTTTTTTTCTTTTTTCTTTCTTTTTGGTGGTGACTTCCAATTGCTCCAAAGCTTTCCAAGGGGCACCTTGACTGGATTGTGGTTGATATATTCACCTATACATCCCTCAACCACCTCTCACCAAAATGACTAGGAGGAGGAACACCCAACAGAAGAAAAATTCAGAGACTGTGACCTCTGCCACGGAAATATTGGATATGGACATAAAAGATATATTGGAAATGGAATTCAGGGTAAAAATTGTCCAGGCAATGGCTAGGTTGGAGAAGACCATTAGTGGCAACATAGAATCTCTAACGGCGGAAGTGAGAGCCAATCTGGCAGAAGTTAAAAATGCTATCAAGGAGATCCAATCTAATCTAAATACTCTAACAGCCAGGGTAACTGAGGTAGAAGATCAAATTAGTGATCTAGAAGACAAACTGATAGAAAAGCAGGATCAGTAAGAGGCCTGGAACAGAAAACTTAGAAGCCAATACTAGATGAAAATTTCCCTAATCTGGGTAATGGAACAAGTGTTCATGTCCTAGAGACAGAGAGGACAGCCCCCCCCCCCCCCCCGCAGATCAACAAGTCTAGGAAGACCTCCAGACACTTAATTGTGACATTCACAAATCATAAATTCAGACAGGAGGTCTTAAGGGCAGCGAGGGGGAAGAGATTCCTTACATACAGAGGAGGGATCATCAGAATAATGTCAGACTTGTCCACAGAAACCTGGCAAGCCAGAAAGGGCTGGCAAGACATATTTAGGTCACTAAATGAGAAGAACATGCAGCCAAGAATACTTTATCCACCAAGGCTGACATTCAGAATGGATGGAGAGATAAAGAGCTTCCAAGACCAGCAAGGTCTAAAAGATTATGTAACCACCAAGTTAGCACTACAAGAAATACAAGGGGGGGGGGGGTTTATAAAAGAAAAAAGGACCCAAGAGTGACATAGGACAGAAAGTTACAGAGGTAATGTATAGAAACATGGACTTCATGGGCAACATGATGTCAATAAAAACTTATCTTTCAATAATCACTCTTAATGTGAATAGCCTAAATGCTCCCATAAAAAGCACAGAATTACAGACTGGATAAAATGACAGGACCCATCCATATGCTATCTACAAGAGACGCATTTGGAACCTAAGGTTATATCCAAACTGAAAATGAAGGGATGGAGAACCATCTTTCATGCCAACGGGCCACAAAAGAAAGCTGGGATAGTGATCCTCATATCAGTTAAGTTAGATTTTAAGATAAAGACTGTAGTCAGAGATACAAAAGGACACTACATCATTCTTAAAGGGTCTATCCACTAAGAAGATCTAACAATTGTAAATATTTACGCCCCCAATATGGGAACAGCCAACTACATATGCCAAGTGTTAATCAAAATAAAGAGTCATATTGATAAGAATACATTAATTGTAGGGGATCTTAACATGCCACTCTCAGTAACAGACAGATCATCTAAGCAGAGAATCAATAAAGAAACAAGAGCTTTGAATGACACATTGGACCAGATGGCCCTCATAGATATATACAGAACATTCCACCCTAACAGAATACTCACCCTTCTGGAGTGTACATGGAAATTTCTCCAGAATAGACCACATACTGGATCACAAATCAGGACTCAACCAATACCAAAAGATTGAGATAATTTCCTGCATATTCTCAGATCACAATACTTTGAAACCAGAACTCAACCACAAGAAAAAGTTTGGAAGGAATTCAAACACTCGGAGGCTAAAGACCATCCTGTTCACGACTGTTTGGATCAACCAGGAACTCAAAGAAGAACTTAAAGAATTCACAGAAACCAATGAGAATGAAGACACATCGGTCCAAAACCTATGGGATATGGCAAAGGCAGTCCTAATGGGGAAATACATAACCATCCAAGCCTCACTCAAAAAAATTGAAAACCCCCAAATATACCAGCTCTCTCTACACCTTAAAGAACTGGAAAATCAAGAACAAATTAGGCCATCCCCATGCACAAGAAGAAATAAGATTAGAGCAGAGATCAATGAGTTAGAAACTAGAGATACAGTAGAACACATCAACGAAACTAGAAGCTGGTTTTTGAAAGAATTAATGAGATTGATAAGCCACTGGCTAAACTAATCCAAAAGAAAAGAGATATGATCCCAAATTAATAAAATTATGAATGAAAGGGGAGATATCATAACTAACAGCAAGGAAGTAGAAACAATTATAGGAAATTATTATCAACAGTTATATGCCAGTAAGTTAAGCAACCTAGAAGAAATGGATACATTCCTGGAAACCTATAAACTTCCAAGACTGAAACAGGAAGAAATTGACAACCTGAATAGACCAATATCTAGTATTGGTTTGATTGAAGCAGTGATCAAAAACCTGCCAAAAAACAAGAGCCCAAGTTTTGATGGATTCCCTGGGGAATTCTACCAAACATTCAAAGAAGAAATAATACCTATTATCCTGAAGCTGCTTCAGAAAATAGAAACAGAGGGAAAA
>CM052798.1:83997368-84016875 GCA_028533885.1 Nasua narica | reverse complement strand
AGCTCATAAGTATCAGGATCAGAATTGGCTAGGTTAAAAAAAATTTCCTCTGTGTTCCACGTTCATTGAAAACCATTTAGCTGAAATGACGTTGCTATTTTTTATATGGATTGACAGGCAGTTGGAACTAATATGAATAATTCCCATACCAAGGGCTATTTAGCACCTGACTTCAAATGTGCTGAAACAATAAGTCAAGGAAGAAAATGGTTCCTACATGAGTAACTCCATGTAGTCTCCGAAAATGTGGCACACTAAGGTATCACCATAGTGATACCTTAAGCAAAAGAAGGATGGCTGATAGTAGGACTTGTGAGTCATTGTCCGTGGGAAGAGCACAGCAGATCGGAAAGAGGATAGAAAAGAGTGAGAGAAATAGACTAAGCATAGATGGAGGTGAAATGAGAATCCTGGGCAATCAGAGTAAGGGAGGCCAAGGGAAAGAATTCAAGTAAAAAAAAGAAGGGAGGGTGTTAATAGTTTAAGAGGAAAATATTCTAATAGGCATAATTTTATACAGCGTAAAACCTTAGAAAAGTCTAATTTACCTATTGCCTAATCATATGAGCAATTCTAAATCAAAGCTGATCATATCTTTGATTCTCTCTCCTACTTCAAAATCTTTGTTTTGTAGTATTTCACTTTGAAAACTCAAAGTGATAAAGTATATACTTTTACCATATTTTATAAATTTTTATCTTTTTAAAATAATATTTGCAAATATTTGTTTTTAAATAAAATGTATATACCGTCTAGTATGTTGTACTGATTTACTCAATGTTCTTTTAAGTGTTTCAGGCTGCATGTACCAAGTAGTTCAGACGATTGGCTCGGATGGAAAAAATCTTCTGCAATTACTTCCAATTCCTAATTCTTCTGGAAATCTTATACCGCTAGTTCAATCTTCAGTCATGTCTGATGCTTTGAAAGGGAATACAGGAAGCCCAGTTCAAGTTACTTTTCAGACTCAGATTTCCAGCTCTTCCACAAGTGCATCAGTTCAATTGCCCATTTTTCAGCCAGCCAGTTCTTCAAACTATTTTCTTACAAGAACAGTAGATACAGCAGAAAAAGTTAGAGTTACTTCTGTGGGAACTGAAAATTTTACCTCATCAGTTTCTAAAGTTCAGAGTCATGGTGTGAAAATTGATGGACTCACCATGCAAACATTTGCTGTTTCTCCCTCCTCAACACAAAATGATTCACCTTATATTTTAGTAAATACTCAGAGTCTTCCAATGACTGTGAAGTCTCCAGTTTTGCCTTCTGGGCATCATTTACAGATTCCTGCCCATGCTGAAGTGAAATCTGTACCAGCGTCTTCATTGCCTCCTTCAGTTCAGCAAAAGATACTTGCAACTGCAACCACAAGTACCTCAGGAACAGTTGAGGCCTCCCAAATACCAACCGTTATTTACGTATCTCCTGTAAATACAGTGAAAAATGTAGTTACCAAGAACTTTCAAAACATTTACCCAAAACCTGTTACAGAAATAGCAAAGCCAGTGATACTAAATACCACACAAATTCCAATGAATGTTGCTAAAGAGACACAATTAAAAGGTGGTCAGCATTCTCAAGCTGCTCCTGTGAAATGGATTTTTCAAGAAAATCTACAGCCTTGCACTCCATCTCTTGTTCCTGTTAAGTCTTCAAATAATGTGGCTTCAAAGATTTTAAAAACTTTTGTAGATAGGAAAAATTTGGGAGATAACACTATAAATATGCCATCATTGAGTTCTGTCAGTCCTAGTGGGACACAATCCAAAAGTATGCCTATTAAAGATAATGCCTTGGTTATGTTTAATGGGAAAGTCTATCTATTGGCTAAAAAGGGGACAGATGTTTTACCATCACAAATTGACCAACAGAATTCTGTTTCTCCTGATATTCCACCAAGAAAAGATACATCACAAATAGTGAGTTCAAGTCCAGTCACAGAAATATCCAGAGAGGTTGTAAATATTGTTTTGGCTAAAAGTAAATCTTACCAAATGGAGACAAAATCACTTTCAAATACTCAGCCTGCTTCCATGACCAATGTAAGGGCAGAGAAGAATAAAAAAGTGGAGAAACCATCTCTTTCTATCCCAAACCCACATAATATGAATCAATCCATTAACTACTTAAAACAGAGTAAGACTTTATTCACAAAGCCACACTTTCCAGATGGATTTAGTACAGTACAAAATGCCCCCAGAAAAGGAAATATCATCCAGAGCATAGAGAAAATAAGTTCCTCTGTTGATGCAACAACTCTTACTTCACAACAGTGTGTTTTCAGAGACCAAGAACCAAAGGTAATTTTCCCATGTCAGGGTGTTCTTTTTTTCTATCTATATAGCAAATTTTTCTTTCTTAATTCTCAAAGTTAGTTACCTGTGATACCTCTCCCCCCCTCCTTTCCCATCCTCCACTCCCATCACACAAATACCATACACACGTGAGTGCTTAATTAAGTCAGAGCTTTCATCTGAAGGAAATGTTTGAGGAGGATAATAGAGTCCAAGCAATACGAGTATATCATTTGGCATGCCAAATCTTTAAGACAAAATCAAACAAAAAACTCAGCAACAAAGTTTAGAAGAGTTTGGTGAAAGATAATGTGAATTCAAAGGTTGGTAAAATTTTGTGTGTGTATATGTATACATGTGTACTACACATATATATACACATATGTACATATGTATATCTACTAGATTAATGTTAGTGCATGAAAAGATCAATACTATGCATCTAGGAAAGCTGGGTTTTTTGTTTGTGATGGTAGGTAGATATCTGGCAATTTTTTTAGGTAGATGGTAGAAGGGGTAGTATGGGGCTACTCAGTACCTTTCAGTCATTTGTGGAAATAGAATTTATCAACACTTTTTTTTTTTTAGTAGGCAAGTTTCCCTTTTTTTTTTTAAAGCCCTTTCTGACTCTTCAATTATTCAATATACCTACATAGTTACCTTTCTGTTCTACTTAAGATATGTCTGTGCTAAGTATTTGTGCCCACTCTTTCCTTATGTAGAGATCTACTTAATAATGTCAGTGTTTGTCTCTTTCAGTATGGAATTCATGGAATTCTAGATATTTATAAGGTGGTAAATTCTGAAGTATAAGATTGATTAAAGGCATAAGACTTTTCCAGAAGACTACAATTTCTAACTAATGCTTTGTAGATTATTTTTAATTTGTCATTAGTCTGTATTATTTCAGTTTCAGAATCAACTATCTGTTAACCTTTCTAATGCAAGAAAGCAAAATAAATGAAAAATTTTAAAGGAACAGTTTAAGTTTGTACTCAGTAAATTCACTTTTTCAAGTGTGGGTGGTAAGACAAGGGTAATAATGTAAACCGACCATTTAGAACTTTAGAGCATGATGTTTTAAGTACAATACAAGTAAGATACGTAAGATGAGTAAGATAAGATGAACACTTAGTTGCTAGTCTGATAAAATAGCTTAAGTATTTAGCAGTATTGTTTGTGTGTTTTGTTTTCCTAATTCCAGATCCAGAATGAGATGGCATCAACATTAGAAAAAGTTACTCAAGAAGGAAATGACAAGAACCATTCCCAAGGAGGAAGCAGTAAGGCATCATATCTGAAGAATGATGCAGAATTTAAAAAGATATTTGGTCTCACTAAAGATTTGAGAGTGTGCCTTACTCGGATTCCTGACTGTTTGGGATCTGGAGAAGGTTTTGATTCCTTTAGCAGTTTGGTGAAGAGTGATACTTACAAAAAGACTGAGTTGATAGTGAAGGAAGAAAAGAAAAAACAGGTAATAGATTTTTGGTGTGCTTTGTAGTTACTCCAGAGGTTCATGAATGTATTTTCTTAATTTGTTTTTTTAGTCTGTACATTAATATGAATGATAGTTATCAAATTTGCATATGTATATATATTATATGAAATCAGTGTTTAAGAGAACCATATATACAAAGGTAAAAATACATCTCTGGTTAAAGATGTTGTATTGTGTTTCTAGTCACCTATTTATTTTTTTCAAAAAATTATAAGAAAATGCCCATAACTTTTTAAACTAGCTATCCTACTTTGAAGACTCTATCTAAAATAAATAATCCAGCATGATCCAATAAGCACTGGGTCTTAAACACAACTAATGACCTGGTGGTGGGTGTTGAGGAGGGCACGTATTGCATGGAACACTGGGTGTGGTGCATAAACAATGAATCGTGGAACACTGAAAAAATAAAATTAACTTAAACCTACAACTAATGAATAATTGAACACTACATCAAAAACTAATGATGTACTATATGTTGGCTAATAGAATAAAAAAATTTATATAAAAAATTTATAAATAATCCAAAATATAGGGAAAATATAAGCATGTAGATATTCATTACAGTATTACCCTTAATTACCCTGAATTACCCTTAATTCATTGCGGTATTACCTTTACTCTCCTTGGTCAATAATGATGAAAAGAAACATCCCTATAACTTTGCCTATTGTTATTCTACTTAAAAAGTATATTATTATACTGTTTAATATCCTGAACTTTAGGTCAGAGACCAGTGAACCTTTCCCAATGAAAATCTTTCATATCTGCTTACTGTGGAAAAGGAAACAAAAAATTAAGTCAATTCTTTTTCTCAAGTTCTCTACAAATGGCTGTTATATTTTGGTGATAAGTCAATACATCTAATACTTAAGTAGGAAAATGTGAATTAAGCAGTTTCTTCTCTGTGAATATTGGTAGGACACTGCCATTCATTTTAGTAATGTACAGTGATAAACAATTTTTTGCTGTAGTTCTCAGTATATTTTGTTGAGTCGAATTTAATAAGTATATGTTACCTGCAGATCCTGTTAAATTTGAGAGCACACTGTCTATGTGGCAATAATTTGTTTTTCTTTTGGAATCTTACTCAACAACAGGTTTTTGATAAGAAAAGAAAAGCCAAAGCCATTAAGAAGATGGATCACACAAAGAAGAGAAAAACTGAGAGTGTTTATAACACAGCTGTAAATGGAGGAACTAATGTCACCAATTCCCAACTCGTCGGCAGTGTTTTACCAACTTCAGATGTATCCTGCCATAACATTCTCACAAGCCACGACAAAACCAGAGAAGAAAAGAGAACTGAGGTTGAACATTATACCCCTGCATTGAGTTCAAATGCAGCTTTTGAACAAAGTCATTCCTTTAATAAAAATTATACTGAAGATATTTTCCCCATGACACCACCAGAGTTAGAAGAAACCATTCGAGATGAAAAAATAAGAAGACTTAAGCAGGTGCTGAGAGAGAAAGAAGCAGCTCTGGAAGAAATGCGTAAGAAGATGCACCAAAAATAATAAAATGTTGCTAAAGACTGCAGTGAGATAGCTGTGATTTTTTTCATACTTTTGCATTAAGTTAATTATAGATGTATTCAGAAAGTGTCTTTAAATATGAAACTTGTTTTTTCATCAGTTAATGATTAAATTTTATTTAAGGACTACATAAAAGGTAGATTCACACATGCCCTCTTGTGAATAATCTACATGGGGTATCTGCATCTTTGTCCAGATACCCTTTTTTTTGGAAGGAAAATTTTTCTATTTTTCTATTATTTTAATTAGAATTCCGAAAGTTTGAATATTTGTGCAAGGTTTTTTTGTTTTTTGTTTTTAATTTTCTAGTTCTTTAGCTGAACTGCTCAGGTGTCATTCCAACAGTAGGTAATTATTGTATACTACTGAAATTATACAGTACAAGGGAGGAAATCAGCTCTAAACTTAGCCTTACCAACGGGCTTATATATGTACTCAGTCTGTATCCATAAAATGATACCATTGTTGTAAATCTTTTTTATTTCATGAAAGAAAGTGTATTATAGCAGTATTATTTAAAAATTTAAACATTGCTCAGAGTGAGGGACACTTGTTTTGTGGCTTTTATAAAGTAGTTTTATATAATCCAAAATGGGTTTTAGAATCCAGGCTATATAGTGTAATGTTTGCTTAAAGTAATACGTTATTATTCCTAGGTAAATGCTTTTTCTTCTTCTCCATCCTCCTCTTCCTCTTCTTTTCTTCTCTCCCTCCTTTTCTGCATTATGTACATAATGTAACTGTGTGAAAAGTAAATCTAAACAATGGCCACATTTAATACTTCTTAAAAATTGTAAAGAATACTTTTTCTTAATGGAGGCAAACATTTTTCTCTCTGATTATGTTTGATTTCAAGAGTTCAGGAGTTGTGTGGGGATACGGATTAATGGGAAGAAGGAAAAGTTTAACAACAACAAAAAAAATCTCCAGAAGTAAGGTCACATAAAACTTATACACACTGAGAAAGGAGTAGAGCAAATACAAATTGATCAACTAAATTCTTCTGCATTTTATTTTTTTCTTGTGACAGTTTTATTGAAATAATTCATTTACCATAAACTCACCCTTTAGAAGTGTATATAATTCAGTGGTTTTTATTATAGTCACAAAATTGTGCAACCATAACATGACCTAATTTTAGGACATTTTCATCACTCCTCAAAGAACCTCATACCCCTTAGCATTCATTCCCCAGACCCTCCACCCCCCTGCCCTAGGCAACCACTAATACAGTTTATGTCTCTAGGGACTTGTGGAAATTCATAAGCATGGTAGGGATTATTCAATATGTTTTCTTATGTGATTGGCTTCTTTCACTTAATATTTTCAAGGCTCATCAGTGCTGTGGCATGTATTGATATTTAATTCTTTCAGAAATTGCTGAATAATATTCCATTGTATGAAAATGTCACACTTTGTTTTCCATTCATTGGTTTATGGACATTTGGTTTGTTTACACTTTTGGCTTCTAGGATATTATGTTGCTGTGAATGTGTATAAGTTTTTATGTGGACATATGAGTCTATACTTAGGAGTGTAATTGCTGGGTCATATTACATCATAAACGTCCGTTTAATGTTTTGTGGAACTGCCAAACTATACATAAGTCTTTCTTACCCTCCTCCACCAAAATGGATCTGGTCAAGGATACCAGTGACTTCCATGTTGCTAGATATAACAGTTGTCTTAATCTATCTATCGGGAAATACAATTTCATGAATCATTGCCTCCCTTGAAGAATTTTAAAACATTTTGTTAAAGAAGCAGTACATGTGCATTGTAGAAAATTTAAAAATACAGCAAGCTGAAGTATTAAAAATTGAATCTTCATCGCACTATAAAATATTAATGTTGGGACTTGGAAATACGTAATTACCTCTTTCATTAGGTTTATTCAGAGGTACCTTATGGTTTTCAGTGCAGTTGTAAATGGGGTTGATTCCTTAATTTCTCTTTCTATTGCTTCATTATTGGTGTATATAATTGTAGCACATTTCTGTATGTTGATCTTGTATCCTGTGACTTCACTGAATTTATATCAGTTCTAGCGGTTTTCTGGTGAAGCCTTTGGGGTTTTCTATATAGAGTATCATGTTATCTGCTAATGGTGAAGGTTTGACTTCTTGACAATTTGGATGCCTTTTATTTCATTTTGTGGTCTGATTGCAGTGGCTAGGACTTCCAGTACTATCTTAAATTTCAGTGGTGAAAGTGGACATCTCTATCTTATTCCTGACCATAGAGGAAAAGCTGTTTTTCCCCATTGAGGATGATATTAGCCATAGGTTTTTTGTAGATAGACTTTATTATGTTGAGGTATATTCTTTCTAAACCTACTTTATTGAGGGCTTTTATTATGTGTGGATGTTGTACTTTATGAAATGCTTTTCTACATCTATTGAAATGATCATATGGTTTTTAATCCTTTCTTTTATTAATGTGGTGTACCACATTGATTGATTTATGAATATTGAACCATCCTTGCAAACCAGGGATAAATCCCACTTTATCATAGAGAATGATTCTTTTAATGTACTGTTGGATTTTGTTAGCTAGTATTTTATAGAGAATTTTTACATCCATGTTCATCAAGGGTATTGGCCTATAGTTGTTGTTGTTGTTGTTGTTGTTGTATTTATCTGGTTTTGGTTTCAGGGTAATGGCCCCATAGAATGAATTTGGATTTTTTTCCTTCCTTATTTTTTGGAATAGTTTGAGTAGAATAGGTATTAACTTCCTTAAATGTTTTGTAGAGATCTCCTTTGAAGCCATCTGGCCCTGGACTTGTGTTTGTTGGAGACTTGTGATTATTGATTCAGCTTCTTTGCTGGTTATAGGTCTGTTCAAGTTTTCTATTCCCATTTTGTAGTTTATATGTTTCTTGGAATTTTTTTTAATTTAATTTAATTTTTTCAGTGTTTCAAGATTCATTGTTCATGCACCACACCCGTGCTCCATGCAATACGTGCCCTCCTCAATACCCACTATCAGGCTCACTCACCCAACCCTTATCCCCCTCCCATCCAAAACCCTCAGTTTGTTTCTCAGAGTCCACAGTCTCTCATTGTTTTATCTCCCCCTCCGATTTCCCCCAATTCACCCTTCCTTTCCTTCTCCCAGTGTCCTCCATGTTTTTCCTTATGCTCCACACGTGTTTCTTGGAATTTATCCATTTCTTCCAGGTTGTCCAATTTATTGGCATATAGTTTTTCATAATATTCTCATAATTTTTTGTATTTCTGTCGTGTTGGTTGTTATTTCTCTCTGTCACTTGTGATTTTATTTATTTGGGTCCTTTCTCTTTTCTTTTTGATAAATCTGGCTAGAGGTTTATCAATTTTATTTATTTTTTTTAAAAGAACCATCTCCTGGTTTCACTGATGTGCTCTATTGTTTTTGTTTTTGTGTTTTTTTGTTTGTTTTTTCTATATCATTATTTCTGCTCTATATTTCTTCTGGCTTTAGGCTTTGTTTGTTGTTCTTTTTCCAGCTTTAGGTTGGAGATACATAATTAAAGGCTGTTTAGTAAATAGATATTTGAAGTTATAGGTCTGAATAACATCCTTAAGGAGATGGTATAAACGGGGTAAAATTGTGGGCTTATGTCACAGTACATTTAAAGGTTGGGAAAAGGACAATCATGAATTTTGAGGATTAGAAGAAGTGAATGTTAAATGAATTTTGTATTTACAAATCCTTGAATGGTGTCTGACACATAGTAAACAATATATCAGTGTTTGTTAAATAAAATAAATTAAACTAAAATCACCCTGATATATTGCATTCATCTTCCATTTCATTTCATTCTCTTACCTGTTTTGTTTTAACCTACTTTCTCCTTTGATTTTTCGGCTTCTTTATATTAAGGTTTTGTTGATCATGAAATCATCAAGCACCTATATTTCTTCTGATACCATATACCATTATGCTGAAATGTGGCTTGAATCCTTTACTGTAAAATCCCCAAAGTTTGTCTATGCTGATGGTCTCAAACTCTTACCTTCTCATTCTGAAATTCACTCAAATTAGTATTTTATCTTTACCACACCAGTAAAACTTTTTTAAGGTCTCCCAACAACGTTAAAAATTTGCTATGTCTAACATCAATTTTTTTCCGCCAAATACTTCTATTTTTTCAGTGTTATAAGATTCATTGTTCTAATGTCAATTCTTAGTCTCTGTCTTACTTGAGTTGTCAGTAGCATTTGACAATTTTTATCAGTCTGTCATTGAAATGTGTTTTTCACTCAGCATCCAAAGCACCATAGTCTTGTTTTCCTGCTTCCTTCTTGGCTTCTCCTTCTGTCTCTTTGGCTGATTCCTTACCTTCTCCATGATTTCTTATATGGGTCAGTGCATGTATGTTTTTTATTTTATATCTATACTCATGTTGACCTTATCTAGTTCTTATGTGTCAGTGCTTCTGTGTACTATCTTCTGGAACTCTCCTTTGAACTTCAACACTATATTCAATCATCTTCTTGACATTACCACTTAGAAATTTGATTGGCATCTCAAATTTAACATGATTCAGCCCCAGCTTCTGATTATCATCCACACCCTAAATTTGCCTCAACCAAGATTTTCTTTAAGTTAATGACAAATCGAGGCTTTCATTCATTCAAATGGAAACACTTGAGAGTCCACCTTGATCTTTCTTTTGCTTATAACCTTCAATGTGTCTGTTAGGAAAATTTTCTGGTTTACATTCTCATGATACCTGCAGTGTGACCATTGCTCACCACCTCTACTGTGACTACCTTGCTTTAATTCATCTGGATTATTGAAATAACCGACTGTCTTCCTGCTTCTAAAAGTATCCTCCTACAATCTGTACTTAGCATGATAGCTCAGTGATTTTGCTGAAAGTATATTACAGTAAAGAGGCGGAAGGGACTAAAAACCCAGTAGAAAAATGGGAAAAATATATGAACAGACAATTCATCATAAAAGATTTTAAAACAAACTGAAACATAACAAAAAATGCTCACATTCACTCAGAATTGGACAAATGCAAATTAAAACCACTCAAACCGGGGCCCCTGGGTGGCGCAGTTGGTTGAGCGACTGCCTTCGGCTCAGGTCATGATCCCGGAGTCCCGGGATCGAGTCCCACATCGGGCTCCCAGCTCCATGGGGAGTCCGCTTCTCACTCTGACCTTCTCCCTTCTCATGCTCTCTCTCGCTCTCTCTCTTTCCTAATAAATAAATAAAATCTAAAAAAAAAAAAAAAAAAAAAAAAAAGCACTCAAACCATTTCTCATTGGTGAGACTGGAAAAGATTTAAGAAAATGGCAACACATTCTGTTGGCATGTCTATTAGAAAATAGACATGTTCATACATTGCTAATGAGAATACAAATTGTACAATTCTGAAGAGAAATTTGGCAATGTCAAGCAAAATTTTGTATGTATTAAGTTATAACCAATGCAGCCAGCAATTCTAAGAATTCACCTTGAAGATATGCCTCCAACAATATGAAAATACATATGCAAAAGTTTATAATTACAGCATTGTTTTAATTGCCAAATATAGGAGATAGCCCAAGTTCCCATTCATAAGAAAGGGTTGAAAAAAATCATAGTATGTCCACACCATGGAGTACTTCTAAGTAGCTGTAAGAAAATAATGAAGGATTTAACTGATAAGTGCAGTGATTTCTAAGACATGCTGTAAAATAAAAAAGCAAAGTACTAAAGAATATATATAGCATCCACCTCTCATATAAGAAAAAAAAAATAGAAGAAAATACATAGGCATCTGTTCATTTGTACAAAAGAAAGAAATATAAACCAAAAACTATTAATGGTCTAAGGGGAAGAGAAGGGGAATGGGTTAACAAGGATGAAGTTCAATAACGTGTCTCTGATAATATATTTTTGTATATAGCTCTGACTCTTAGAATCCATAGAAGGGTTTTTGCATACCCTTTACATACCCCCAAATAAACAAATGATTAAAACCAAAAAGGAAATAGGGCAACCCAAAAGGGAATGCAAATACTAACAAATGAAAGTGTATATTAGCATGAACACACTTAAGGGGATGGGAAAGAAAGCTAACCTAAGTGACTTAGGAAGAAGTATCTTCACTAGGCACTGAAAAGCCAAAGGCTTAAGTGCTGTAATCTAATTGGTAAAAGTGTTTCCCACAGGGCTATGAGTGAGCAATCCTGACACTATCTTTACTTATATACTAGAACTGAACAAATAAGTACATATATATTGTAGATAATGAGAGACCAGTTTCTCGCTGTTGGAAGATACTATAAGGAAAGGAGGAAGGCTAAAATAAACCCTGTGGTATTGGATTAGAATAAGAGGCATTAATACAAACTCAGGTTTTTAAATATATATTCAGGTAGATAAATATATATATGGGTATGTGTGTGGGTTATACATACATATATTCATATACTTCCTAACTTTGTTCATTGGGTTAACCTAGAAGCAGTGACACTCCAGAACAATGAGCACACCTAACACTAAATCTTGGTTTCTAAACACATTCTTCAAAATAAAGAACCAGGGCTCCTTGCAGAAGTAGATTCCAGGACAGACAAGAAAAATATAAGATGAGCCTAGAACATCTTGTGATGTCAAAAGTTGAGAAAATGTCCCCCACATGATAGGGGAGCATTTGAAAACAGGAGCCAATTTGAAGGAGCTCCTAATGGCCAAAACTGGAGAGTAACTTGAACAATGAATAATGATGGTATTTGACTTCAACACCTAGAACAAAATATGCCCAGTGAGTCTATACTATCTATCATCTATCTATCTAATATATCTATCTAATCTATCTATCATCATCATCATCTATTATCTATCTATCTATCATCTATCTATCAAATAGACAAATGAGGGAGAAAGAACAGCTTTTCCTTACATTTGAATTCCAGTTACTAGATGTACACAGAAAGAGGAAATACAGAATCATCATTGCAATTGCCCCAATAACTTGCAAACAAGATTCACTAATGGATGCTAGAATGATTGGGCAAAAGTTGGGGAAGAAACAGGATTTCCAGTCTCAAAAGTACCTCCCCAAAGATGTTATTAACTGTAAATAGTTATAGCTTTAGAGTTTTGAGGAGAAAAAATGTAAATCAAGAATTTTCTACATATCCAAGTTTTTAAAAAAGGTTTAGTTATTTGGGGAGCGCCTGGGTGGCTCAGTGGGTTAAAGCCTCTGCCTTCGGCTCAGGTCATGACCTCAGGGTCCTGGGATCGAGCCCCGCATCGGGCTTTCTGATTGGCGGGGAGCCTGCTTCCCCCTCTCTCTCTGCCTGCCTCTCTGCCTACTTGTGATCTGTCCCCTCTGTCAAATAAATAAATAAAATCTTTTTTTTTAATTTAAAATTTATTTATTTGTGAGAGAGAGCATGAGCAGAAGGGGCAGAGGGAGAGGGAGAGAGAATCTCAAGGGGACTCCACACTGAGCATGGAGCCCAACACAGAACTTGATCTCATGACCCTGAGCAGAGACCAAGAGTCTGGCACTTAACCGACTGTACCTCCCAGGCACCCCTGCATATCTAAGTTTTGAGTGATGTCTGATACCAGCAAAAATATATCTCATATACTCGAGAACCCAGAAGATACACTTTTCATTTTCTTGAATAAAATTACTTAAACATGTACTATTACAACTGCTCATTGTGTGTTTAAGAAAAATATTCCTACCTTTGGTACCTTTGTAGTATGTCAGTTTAGCTACACTGAACTAAATTTCCCAGAATTCAACTTGGTGTACATTTCCAGTTAGGGTTACAAAGAGATTATTGAGGGAGAATTGGAGGGCAAAAGTGAAGCGACAATCATCTTGTAGCTCTCACACATTGTCTCTGATCTATTGGTTCATTTTGGCATAAGACAGTGGCCAGATCCAAAACTACTTATCTTCCCCTAGATCTTTCTTCAGCTTCTCTTACTCCAGGTGACTGTGTTTAGCTCTGTGAAAAAATCCCTGGCTTCTGGAGGACATGTGTACCATCAAGAGCAGAGACAACAAGAACTTTCACAGATTTCAGTCTGTTCTGGTGGCCTTCAGCTTGTGCCTGTGTGTTCCAATTTGTTCTTGCTCTCCCTCACACTACGTTCATCTTTTCTTCCCGACTTTCTGCCCTGTGGACTTCAAGTTCCAGGATCAATGGGAAGACAGTATCTTCTCACAAAGAGGCAAAAAGATCAGACTCCTGGAATCTTTACACACACACCACATTGTAGTAGTTCTGCTTCTTTGACTGAACTCTGACTAATACACTACTCTTGAATTTATAAAGAAATTCTCCAATAATTTCTTCTAAGGGTTTTAGAAGTTTGCTTTCAAAGAATGGTCTTTACCTCATGTTGATTTTTGTGTATAGCGTGAATAAGAAGTCCAGCTTCAGTTCTTTCCATATGTTTAACAAATTGCACCAGAATTTTAAATTGAAAAGTCATATTTTTTTGAATGACATAGAATAACAACTTTATATGGCAGGTGTCCATATGTGTGTGGACTTATTTTTCTTGTCTTTCTCTTAGTTTCCATTAATATATTTATGTCTCGGTAATGTGTTTTGATTACAAAAGCTTTAATATAAATCTTAGCAAGTACTCTGTTTTACTCCTCTTTATCAAAAGTATCTTTGAATTCTGAAACAAAAAGTACCTTTGAATTCTTGATTTTTTCATTTAATATATATTTTATAATTATCAAATTCCATAATGCAATATATTGGGCAGGTATTGGGGTTGAATGGAATCAGTAGAATAATTTGAAGATAATTGACATATATACAATGTTGATAGATATAATCTACAAGCATGGTACATTTTTCCATTATTTGGGTCTTCTGTAATGCCTTTCAATTGAATTTTAAAATATTTTCTAACAAGGTGTTGCACAACAATTTGAAGATCTATTTCTAAAAACTTGATATTTTTGATGTTAAAAATGGTAATTAATATTTTAGTGTGAAATATTACTCTAAAATTGTTTAATGCACTCAATATTATATTTTAAAGATTCAGTCATTAGTTCATTCATTTTCATTGCCATGTGATATTTCATTGTATTTATATATCACAGCTTATCCATTCCTTTGTTGATAGATATAGGGCTTTCCCCAGTGTTTGGCTGTTACAGACAATGCTTCTATAAAACAAATTTTGTATTTGTGTCCTTGTGCATGTAAGTGTGCATTTTGGTATGACTTATCTAATAATGGAATTACTACATCATAAAAAATGTCATGTTGTTGTAAAGGGGTTGAATTAATTTATATACTCATCAGCGGTTTATGAGTTCCCAATATTCCATATTCTGTCCAACACAGGAACTAGTTAGTTCATTTGTTTATCCAAAGTGATATATCTCTATGTCTATATCTACATCTAGCTCTATCTTTATCTATCACCTATGTACCTATCTATCTATCTATCTATCTATCTATCTATCATCTATCTATCATCTCTATCTGTCATCTATCTATCTATAGTGGTATATTTTTTCCTTGATTCCTAATGAGTTTGAGTAATTTATCATATGATTAGTGGTCATTTGAATTTCCTTTTTTGTGAAGTGCCGTTTAAGTCTTTTGCCTATTTTCTGTAGATAGATTTTATTGATTATATAGATTTCCTATAGGTTGTATTTTTCTTATCATTTATAGGAATTCTTTATACATTCTGAATATGAGATTTTTGTTCACTATATGTGATGCAAATATTTTCTCTGTGGTTTGTGGTTTCAGTATTTGGTGATTTTTTTGATAGGTAGAATGTGTTGCAAATTAATCAAATTTTCCTTTTGCACTTATTGAGTCATATTTTTGGAAAGTCCTTATCTCCTCTGATATCATGAAGAAATTTTTCTATGTTATCTTCTAAAAACTTTATGGTTTTTCCCTTCACAGTCAGGTAAATATTTCACCTTATTATGAAGTGATCTTGATATGGGTATATTTATTTATTTTCAGATTGATACTCAAATGTCACAGCACCATAGTAAGAAATCCATCCTTTCTCAATTACATAGCAAGTTTCCATATATGCATGAGTGTTTCTGTATTTTGTCTCTATTCCATCGGTCTATTCATCCCTATGCCAATATTGTGTTGTCTTCATTATTCTAACATAACAACGTCTTTTGTTTAATTGAAGTATAGTTGACACACAATGTTACAGTAGCTTCAAGTGTACAGCGTAGTGATTCAGCTTTACATGTTATGCCATGGTCACCACAAGTATAGTTACCATCTGTCATCATACAATGCTATTACAATGCCACTGACTATATTCACTAGGCTATACCTTTCATCCTCATAACTTATTTATTCCATAACTGGAAGCCTGTATCTCCCAATCTCCTTCATCCATCTTGACCAGCCTCCCTCCTCCCCAGCAAACACTAGGTTGTTCTTTGTATTTATGGACCTTTTTGTTTGTTTTGTTGTTTTTTTGAGGTTCCACATATAAGTGAAATATGGCATTTGGTTTTCTCTGACTTATTTCACTTAGTGTAATACCCTCTAGGTTCATCCATGTTGCAAATGACAAAAATCTCATTCTTTTCATGGCTGAATATTTCATTGTGTATGTGTGTGTGTGTGTGTGTGTGTGTGTGTGTGTGTGTCACAATGTCTTTATTCATTTATCTTTTATGTTTTATTTGATTTCCAGTTAAGATACAGTGTTATATTAGTTTCATGAGTACAATATAGTGATTCAACAGTTCTGTACAACACCTGGTGCTCATCACAAGTGTACTCCTTAATCCCCATCACCTATTTAACCCGTCCCCCTGCCCACCTCCATTCTCATAGCTATCAGTTTGTTCTCTATAGTTGAGGCTGTTTCTTGGTTTTTTCTCTATCTCCTTTTTCCTTTTTGCTCATTTGTTTTGTTTCTTAAATTCCACATATGAGTGAAAGCTTATGGTATTTGTCTTGCTCCCACTGACTTATCTTGTCTAGCATAATACTCTCTAGCTCCTTCCATGTCATTGCAAATGGAAAGACTTCATTCTTTCTTATGGTCCACTATATATATAAACTATATCTTCTTTATCCATTCATCTATTGATATACACTTGGGTTGCATCCATATCTTGGCTACTGTAAATAATGCTGCAATAAACATAAGGGTGCATATATCTTTTCAAATTAGTTTTTGTTTTCTTTGAGTAAATACCTAACAATAAAATTATTAGTTCTTATAGTATTTCTATTTTAATTTTTTGAAGAACCTCCATACCGTTTTTCACAGTGGCTGCACCAATTTACATTTCCACCAATGGTGCATGAGGGTTCCTTTTCCTCCACATCCTCACCAACATTGTTATTTCTTATCTTTTTGAATCTAGCTATTCTGACAAGCATAAGGTGATATCTCATTGTGGTTTTGATTTGAAGTTCCCTGATGTTGAGTAATATTGAGCATCTTTTCATGTGTCTTTGGCATCTGTATGTCTTCTTTGGAAAAATGGCCATTCAGTTCTGCTCATTTTTAATCTGATTATTTGTTTTTTTGATGTTGAGTTGTATAAGTTCTTTACATGTTTTGGATATTAACCCATTATCAGATATATCATTTGCAAATATCTTCTCCCATTCAGTAGTTACCTTTTGTTTTATCAATGGTTTCCTTTGCTGTGAAAAAGCTTTTTATTTGGATGAAGTCCCAATAATTTATTTTTGCTTTTGTTTTCCTTACCTGAAAGACATATCTAGAAAAATGTTGCTAAGGCCTATGTACAAGAGATTACTGCCTATGTTTCTTTAGGGAGTTTTATTGTTTCCAGTCTCACATTTAGGTCTTTAATTCATTTTGAGTTTACTTTTGTGTATGGTGTGAGAAAGTGGCCCAATTTTATTCTTTTGCATGTAGCTGTCCAGTTTTCTCAACACCATTTATTGAAGAGAATGTCTTTTACCCATTGTATATTCTTGCCTCCTTTGTCATAGATTAATTGTCCATATAAGTTTGGATTTATTTCTGTGTTCTTTATTCTGTTATACTTATCTGTGTGTATATCTTTGTGCTAATTCCATACCGTTTTGATTAATATCATTCTGTAGCATATCTTGAAACCAGGGATGGTCATACTTCCAGCTTTATTCTTTCTCAAGATTTCTTTGGCTATTCGGTGTCTTTTGTGGTTTCCTACAAATTTTAACATTATTTGTTCTAGCTCTGTGAAAAATGATATTTGGGGATTTTGCTAGAGATTGCATTGAATCTGTAGATTGCTTTGAGTCATATGCATGTTTTAACAACATTAATTCTTTGAATCCATGAGCATAGTATAACTTTCTTTTTTTTAATTTAATTTTATTTTTTCAGTATAACTTTCCATTTGTGTCATCTTCAATTTCTTTCATTAATGTTCTATAGTTTTCAAATAACAGGTTTTTCATCTCCTTGGTTAAATTTATTCCTATTTATTATTTATTTATTTATTTATTTTATTATGTTATGTTAGTCACCATATAGTACATCATTAGTTTTTGATGTAGGGTTCCATGATTCATTCTTTGTGTATAACATCCAGGCCAGCTTCATGCAATACATGCCTTTATTTTTTATTTAAAAAGAAATTATTTTCATCACCATTAGTCATTGGGGCAATTCAAATCAAAACCACATTGAGATACCACCTTACACCAGTTAGAATGGCCAAAATCAACAGGACAGGAAACAACAAGTGTTGGAGAGGATGTGGAGAAAGGGGAACCCTCTTCCATTGTTGGTGGAATGCAAGTGGGTGCAACCACTTTAGAAAACAGTGTGGAGATTCCTGAAGAAATTAAAAATAGAGCTACCCTAACACCCTGAAATTGCACTACTGGGTATTTACCCCCAAAGAAGCAGATGCAGTACAAAGAAGGGCCACATGTACCCCAATGTTCATAGCAACAATGGCCACAATCGCCAAACTGTGGAAAAAGCCAAGATGCCCTTCAACAGATGATTGGATAAAGAAGATATGGTCCATATATACAATGGGATATTATGCCTCCATCAGAAAGGATGAATACCCAACTTTTGTATCAACATGGACAGGACTGGAGGAGATTATTCTGAGTGGAATAAGTCAAGCAGAGAGAGTCAATTATCATCTGGTTTCACTTACTTGTGGAGCATAAGGAATAACATGGAGGACATTGGGAGAAGGAAAGTAAGGGTGAATTGGGGGAAGTCAGAGGGGGAGATGAAGCATGAGAGACTGTGGACTCCGAAAAACAAACTGAGGGTTTTGGAGAGGGGAGTGGTGGGGGGTGGGTGAGCCTGGTGGTGGGTATTGAGGAGGGCACGTACTGCATGGAGCACTGGGTGTGGTGCATGAACAATCAATCTTGGAACACTGCATCAAAAACTAATGATGTATTTTATGGTGACTAACATAACGCAAAAAAAAAAAAAAAAAAAAAGGAGAGCAAAATGGTAATCCCACAGGCAATTCTGGCATCTGCCGGGGGAGCTCGTTCTCATCCCTGGGCAAGGAGGACAGCCAGAGATGGCAGTGGTGTGGTATAGGGGAGAGAGGCCTGGACTCAGAAACAGAAGCACTGGATGCTAGTCTTTGTTCTATAATTACCCACGGAAAGTCCACTTAATCCCCTAAAGGCTCACTTCCCTGTCTGTGAAAGAAAATAGACCAGGCAATCCACACACTCTCTGGGCCTTAAATATTCTGAACATTTATTACTTTAGAATATTGAAAATGAACTCCTAAAATATAGTGTTTCGGTTAGCATCTAGTACTGAAGGTGGAGCCTTCTAGTTCTTATCTAGCCTTCGCGTTCTTATTTAGTAGCAGTAGGAAAGAAGTATGGCATTTCATCCTTTACGGGAGAAAGACTAGGATCAGTGAGTTCAGGTTACTTGGCCCAAAGCACACTGCTAGAAAGTGGCAGAGTCTTAATGGAAAAACTTGCCCGTGACCCCAAAGCCTCCTCACCCCTGCAGCTTTCCAGCTTCCCCCAGAGCTAATTTGACCTTCTAATACTTGCTGCCCTTGTGGATAATTGAAAGCTCACAATGTTTACTTTCACCAAGAATATCGCAAGGTGATCTCTCAATACTTTCCAGGTTCACAGAAGAGGACCAAGAAAAGGGCAATCTTCCCTTCACAAAGCAAAGCCCGAGAATGTTTTCAGACACCCGGCACAGGCTCCTATGTGCTG